>CM038049.1:130605162-131205162 GCA_021397845.1 Areca catechu
TCATTGCTGCAACATTACACCTTAACAAGTTAGAGCGTGAAGAACATTTGGTGGCAGCTTTTTCATATTTTGACAAGGACGGAAGTGGTTATATTACAGTTGATGAGCTTCAGCAAGCTTGTAAAGAGCATAACATGACCGATGTTTTTCTTGAAGACATAATCAAGGAAGTTGATCAGGATAATGTAAGTTGCATATTTTAAAATCTTTTTGATATAGAGTACACCTTTCTTTTGCAATAATTCAATGCTGTCTAATGCTTTTTAATAGCTGAAAACTGTATTGTTGCACATATCGCTGGTGCATGTGACTAGGCGTGCCATGTCTATCGGATTTATTATTTTTCTTCACTGAAGAAATACTCTTGAAATTGTCTTAGAATTTGAAGTTATGCCGGTTTGTGTTGGCTAATATGATGCTTCAGTTTACATTCTATTTCTTCAGCATCAGCTTCTTATGAGATGACATATTCTTGTATTGATTTGGAGCCCCATACATAACCATAGAGCATATATAATTAATAACTGAATGATTTATACAATGTCCATCAGTAGGAACAAACTTTATTTTTTTATTTACCATGATTGTTTTTTTGAAGTTGCTAACTTACCTTTTTATTGTGAAAGCTTCTTATTGCATAAACTTGTTATTTTTACGTCATGTGGTTCATGTAAAAGAGTTACATATCTTGGTAAAACAACTCTGCTGTTATATAATGTTTGCGTCATTATTTTCCCCTCTTTAACTTTTCAATGATATTTAAGATTTCATGACACGCAACCGGATATTTAATTTAATATAGCTGATTAATTTCATTCCATTTTAGTTCGGTCCTCATGGAATATAATTGTAGGTTACTTCTGCAAAGTTTGACATAACTCACAGAATAAAGGAAGCAGCATAGATGTTGAAAGATTACCTTGTTATGGAAACCTATAGGACTGTTGTTGTGTTGTTTCAGGACGGTCGTATTGACTATGGCGAGTTTGTTGCTATGATGCAAAAGGGCAACATGGGAGTTGGAAGACGGACAATGCGGAACAGTTTGAACATAAGCATGAGGGATGTGGCAGGGGCTCGCTGAATTTTTATTTACGTACAGCTTGTGTTCAAAAAAGCTGATTGTTTCCGGTGTTCCTTTCCTTCCCTTTTTGGTATTTGGGTTGTGAAATGGGGGTTGTGAAATGAATGTGGAAAAATATTGGTGTTTGTCCTGATTGGCATGAACTTTTTTTTAACATAAACATGGAAATTGATGCTGAAATTATGTTTGGTGATCATCGTTTTGATTTTTTTTATAAATAACTTGTATTATTTCTGAAAAAAAGTGGAAGTAAAAAATTTTTACTTTCATTTTGTCGCTGCCAAAACTTTATCTGAAGACTTGAAGAGCACCAATCTGCACACGCAAAGAAGACATGATAGGAATCACTAGAGTGTGTCCGATGGGACTCTTCGTTGCTTAGGTCAATGAAAGGGTTTGGCATGCCAGGTATCGAAAACTTTTCTCTAATCCATTATTCAAGTTTTATTCTTCTTTGTTCTACAAAACCTTAGCCTTGACTCATACAATAACAAACAGCTGTTAATTACTGCCAGGTCTAGTTCAGCTCAAACTAGTGTTCCTTGGAGTTTGCCCGGCCAAGAGTTGTCATGCATTAGGAACCTTGGTTTCATGCCAATCGTCTAGAGTTTTCTGCACATCGTTGCTTTGGCTGGGGTAGGGGTTCAAAGGCTTTCTGGGCGGTCTCCAAACTGTGTTGAAGTTGCATGGCCGCTTACACAAGGGAACCGACCTTCCCAATTATGTACAGAAGAAAGGCTGCCTTTGCTCCATCTGTACCCTTTTCGAACAGAGAAGTACCATCAGCCATGCTCTGAAGATTTCTTTCTGATCCATTATTCAGATCTTATGCTCCTCATACCTGGAAAATGGGAAAAGACCTGGAAACATAAGTCGAAAAAAACAACAATCTAGAGAGCAGTAGACAAGCTTAGCAGAATAATTGATCTAGGTTGCATGATTTCTAGCATGGTCTGTTTCCCAAGGCTTCTCAACCCATACTGGCACACCTTTATCTAGTGAGCGATTTGATTTGCTTGTCCGGTAGGTACAAACCTTGATAACAATGATGTAGAATTTGCTCCTGCAGAGAACAAATAGCTGTAGGCTCATGTGTGGCGCACCCAAAATCCAAGGGAGCCACACAGGTTTGGGGCCTTAGGCTTATAAGTCCCCAGGGTCCCAGAGTTATGTTCGGGTCAAGGGAATTTGATCCAAGGATTAGGATTTGCATATGTGACTTGTTGGGAGGAGTTTTTTTAGAGATTGTATCATAACCTAGTTGGGTTATGGGATATTATTTTAGATCCAGAGGTGTAGCATATTTTCCCACATTGGTGAAAGGGACTAAGTAATTAATTAGGTAGGTGGTTAGGGAATTTGTTGGCTAGCCCAACCACCTAGGATTTTAACCAATTATGTTGGACCAAGACCAAGATCAAGAAAGCCCATGTGAGGAAGACCGCACCCCATGTGGAAGACTGCATGCTCATGTGCGTTGGAGAAAGAGAGGCCACTATCTTTCTTGAGATGTGCGCCGTGAAGGAAGGAGGCGACGGTTCTTTGGCGCGTGAAAGACTCACAGACGTGAGAGAGGTTAGAGGTATCTTCCCTTTTGTTCGGTGGTTGGGCGATCTTGGAGTGAGGAAAGGAGTGGTTTCCAGAGCCTGTAATAGAGGAGGAAAGGAGTGGTTTTCAGAGCCTGTAATAGAGGCTAGGGCTTCTTCTTCAAGTAATAAAGAACGATCTCTTATTTTCTCTTGATATTTATTTTCTTTTCTATTATGTGCATGGTTCTTGTTTATTGATTCAAAGAAGTAGTTTGTGCCGATTGTTTTTTCCGTATTTCTTCGAGAAGTCAGTTGCTCTCTATTTATCTCACGGAGAGTTAAGATCCCAACAAGTGATATCAGAGCGGGGTTAGTTCATGGGAAAGAAGGATTCAAGAAGGAGGCGTCTCTCTGTTCATCTTCCAAGAAGGTAGAAGTACTTTTCTCTTGTTCATCTTCCAAGAAGGTAGAAGTACTTTTTCCTCTCTCAGTTCACGTGGTGTTTAGGATTTCATTCCAGGATCCCTTTAGGATATTTCTTAATCACGAGTTTGAGTTGGTTTTCAGTGGCCTGATCAACCATAAGTACCAGCAACAAGGTGGAGTTTGAGAAGTTCAATGGAAAGGGAAGTTTCACCATGTAGAAAGTTAGGGTTGAGGATCTGTTAGTACATAATTCCTTGGATATGGCTTTGGAGGAAAAGCCTGAGGAGATGGCGGAACGGGAGTGGCTATCGTTACAGAAGAAGGCGTGTGCAGCCATCAGAGGGTGTTTAGCTGATGTGGCACTGTACAATGTCTTGGAGGAGAAGATACCAAAGGGTCTTTGGTCAAAGTTGCACGCCTTGTACATGAGAAAGAACATGTGCAACAAGCTAATGTTGAAGAAACAGTTATATAGCCTTCGGATGCAGGAAGGTGTACTTCATATTTAGAGATATGACCAGGTATGCAATGACTTGCTGACTCTTGGAGTGAAGATGGAGGAAGAGGATAGGTCTCTACTCTTGCTATGCTCGTTGCTGAGTTCATTCGACCCACTTGTCACCATTTTGCTGTATGGGAAGGAGACACTGGTTTATGAAGAAATTATGTCAGTGCTTAGGTCCAATGAACAAAGAGAAAAGATGACAATGGATGGAGCACCTCAGGAGGGACTTTCGGTTGGAGAGAGGACCAGGAGAGGGAGGGATGGCAGCAAGCGCAAGGGGCGGTCAAAGTCCTGGAAAGGCAAGAGAGAGTTCAGATGCTTCAAGTGCAATTAGGTTGGGCACATAAAGAGGAACTGTCCTCTTTGGAAGAAGCAACAAGGGGAGAAGAGTGATAAGGAATCTGTGAGCGCAGTGGCTGATTTGGGGTATGAGGAGGATCTTATGGTTGTTTCGGATCTGCATTAGAAGGTGGTGGATAGTTGAATCCTTGATTCTGCATGCTTACATCACTACACACCGTATCAGTCTTAGTTCGCTGACTATGCCAAAATCAATGAGGGGACTGTGACACTTGGGGACAATCATCTTTGCAGGGTGGCTGGAATCGGTACAGTAAAAGTGAGGATGTTTGATGGGGTTGTGCGGATGCTCACATATGTGAAGCACGTCCCACAGTTGAAGAAGAACCTAGTGTCACTGGGGTACGTGGAGAGGAGCGATTTCAGCTTCAGTTACCATTCTGGGAGTGGTGTCCTGAATATCATGAGAGGTGCCATGGTAGTGATGAGAGGGAAGAGGATGGATAATAACTTATATCAGCTTGAAGGATCCGTAGAGTATGGAGGATTTGACACAGTAGCAGCAGCATAGGATTAGCAGGGTTTGTACCTGTTGCCGCCTAGATCGTCGTGGCCTGCAGCTTTTACATGGCCTAGGTGAGTGGACTCCTAGCCAGCATCATCAGGTTCGTCGATCAGAAGTGATCAAGGGGAACATACTCTCCGCCACGGGGCTTGGTGGAGTCGACGTGCTCGGAGGGGTCGTTGTAAGGATGGGGGAGGCTTGGAGCCGTGCTGGTCGTCCTATGGGCCTTTCTAGAGGGGAGAAATCTTTTTCCCGTCGCTCCTCGCGAGTGAAGACCTGCAAAATAGGAGAGACCTGGGTCGGGGATTCCGGCAAAGACACTCCGATGATCAAGTCAGTGGGACGATCGAAGGGAATAGAAGACCTCTAAGGTGGAGAGCTTGGGGAACTCTCCGTTTCCAAAGGATGATAAAAATGGAAGATAATGTAAGAATGAATAGAGTTTGTCCTCTCTCTTACCTCCCCTTACCTCCTCAAGCTGGTCTTATGTAGATGAGTGGTCTCTGTTATTTGGGAATGCGTGCTCTTCTTGTTGTAGGCCTGCGAGGCTTCTTCTTTTGGAAGGTTCAGAGAGTTGGTGAAGGGGTACAGTGCCTTGGATAGGGCACTATTCTCTGATTAGTATAAACAGTGGGTTGGAAAACTTTGACGTAGTCCTCCTTTGCAAGCAGCGTGCTATAGGACCCACATGGATGGCTCCTTGGGAAGCGTGTCAGGCTCACGTGAACGAGACCGAACTGTGCAAAGCTCTCAGTGACTGAACTAGGCTGAAACGTTGAAGTGCCGAACTGACTGGGATGCTACTCTAGATTGCCATGTAGGTACGTAAATAGAGAGAAGGCCCGTAAAGGATTTCATGTACGTTGATCGTGGCGGGGTCCGAGGCTCCATGCACGTGGGTGCGAACCCAAGCACGGTTCCTAACCGTTGCCGGACCGCGGGAGGGCGGAGCTGGACCGCGGGCGGAAAAACTCCACGCGTGCGTGCCGCGGGTGGTGCAGGTGCGGACGGAGCTAGGGCTGCTGCAGGCGTGCCGCGGTCGTGCCGAACTAGGCACCACGCGTGCCGGCCTGGGCGGTGTCGAGCATGGAACCGGAGCCGTGCAGGGCGGAGGCGCACGGAGCGGACCTGGGGTGCGGGAGCGCCGGACCGAGCGGAGTCCCGCCGGGTTGAGCCAGAGCGGGCGGACGCATGGCAGAGGCGAGCATGCTTCTGGACCCCTGCGAGCACGCTGGACCGGTCGGGGCACTGGTGGTGTCGGACCTGACTCGCGGCACACCTCTACGGGAGTGGCCGGACCGGAGTTGGTGGAGCCAGAGAGCTCCATCTTGGGGCTGGAATCCTTGCATTCCGCAGCGGACAAGGTCGATGCGGGTGGAGCCGGGCGCGGTTGAGGCGGTCTTGGTTGCTTCCAGGCGATGCTTGGGCCGTGTGGAGCAGAGCCGGGCTAGGGCTCGCGGATCCGGCATGATAAGGAGTTCGGAGCCGGAGGAGCCAAACCTGGGGCATGGGAGCACCGAGCTAGAGCAGTCGGAGCCAGGGCCGGTCTGCTGCTGGCACGTCATGGGCGTGCCGGGCTGGGAGCCGTGCCAGACTTGGCACGGTCGGTGCGGAGCCGTGCCGCCGGAGTCCAACGTGCCGAGCTGGTTCGGCATAGGCCGAGGTGGGCGGAGGCGGAGTCGGGCTACTCCTTCACAAGCAGAGCTGGAGATGGCAGAGGTGCGCCGCTCAAAGTGGACCTGGGGTGCGGGCGAGGTCGGGCGGAGCCGGGACCGTGCCGGGCTGAGGCGCGGGCGAACGCAGGGCGGAAGCGAGCGGGCCACGAGCGGGACCCTGGTGTCAGACCAGGCGTGGGCGGGGCGCGTGGCATGCCGAGCGGGCTGGACCGGGTGCCGGAGCGAGTGGAGCAGAGGTGCGGCCTTGCGGGTGGACTGGGCGCGCGGCGTGGAACCCGGTGCCGGACTGGAGCGAACGAGGATGCCATGGTCGGAAGGACTTCATGCGGGCTGGGGCCTTGGCATGGGCGTGCCACGCTGGGCCGGACCATGCGGACAAGTCTGGGTGCGTGGACCAAGGTGCGGACGTGGTGCCGAGCTGAGCATGGTTGGAGCTGACTTGGGGCTGACCTTGGTGCAGATTGGGTAGCAAAGAAGCAGGACTCCGCTTATGACCGAGGTGGGGCCGAGATGGAGAAGTACATGGTTGAGATGGGGCCGATGCGGAGAAGTACGTGGCCGCGTCAGCCACCAAGGAGGATGTTGTGTTAGGGCCAAATGGGTTGGTTACTACTATAATAGATGCCCCCACTCCTTGAATCCAAAACGTTAATATTTTAGATAAAGGGAGTACCATTATCCATTCGCCTCTGCACCTTAGCAGGCCCTGTGTTGGTCGCAAGAAATCACTGAACTTACCGGAGGTTAGCTATTGGTGTTTTAAGAGCCTAAATGAAGGCATCGAGTCTGGTTGTCCTTTTCATGAACAGGGAGTGGCCTGCAAAACAGAGTAAAAGGTAGTGTTTCTGACACTTACTTGCCCGTAGGTACTTTGATCGAAGGTTAGTTGCATTATGATGGTGCTAGCACTTCAGTCTGACTCCTTTTTGACCGGATAGAAGGTGGTGCTGTGGAGGAAGAGGTTGGTGAGGTGCACAACTTGGGTGCACACATATATGATCGGGCACATGGTTGGGTTCAGTGCACTCCTTAAAGCTTTTGATGAGGGCGTAGAAGATGCTGGAAGGTTCGAGGAGCAGGGGCTCGGTCTTGGATAGGAGCTTGATTGAAGCTTGGCGATTTGAACGCAGGGCTTTATAAGCTTCATGGCTTTTGATGTGGGACTTTTAGCATTTCCCGTTTTGAGGCGCCGGGGTTTTGGTCTTGAAGTGCCGGGGGTTTCTGGTCTTTAGGTGTCGAGGATTCCGGTCTTTAGGTGCCAAGGATTTTGGGCTTCCATCCGGACTGGACTCCAGGATGTTGTGCCGGAACTGGATTCCAGGCTTTCATCCAATCTGGACTCCAGGATTTTGTACTGGAATTGGGTTTTGTTGTGCCGAAACTGGGTTCCGGGCCTTCATATGGACTGGATCCAGGATTTTGTGCCGGAATTGGGTTCCGTTGTGCTGGTACTGGGTTCTGGGCTTTCATCCGAACTAGACTCTGGGATTTTGTACCGGAACTGGGTTTCGAGCTTTCATCCAGATTGGACTCCGGGATTTTGTATCAGAACTGGGTTCTGTTGTGCCAGAACTGGGTTATGGGCTTTCATCCGGACTGGACTCTAGGATTTTGTGCTGGAACTGGGTTCCGGGCTTACTTCACCAGACCCGGAGTCGAACGGACGAGCTCCTGTAATGATGAAGAGCAAAAGTGCACCAAAGAGGAACTTTAATTATTGAGGAGGGATTCTTACCTCCTTCATGAGATGGCAGAGCCGCTGGTTCGCCATGCTAGGAGGTAAGCCATAAACGGTTGGACCTCCGAGCCTCCCATGGACATCTCCGGACTGTGAGTACAGCAAATGCCAAAATGTGAGTTTCTCGGTAGATGGCGGGACTTCTTGGAGTCTTCGCAGACATCTCCGGACTGTAAGGTAAGAGCTGAACTAAGAGTCAAGCTGTAGATGCGGGGCTCAGTGGAGAGCTTGACTTCAACTCGGCTTTGCTTGACTTCAGGTCGGCTGAATTGAGGAGCTTGACTTCAGCTCTTACCTCCGCCAAACTTGGAGTCGGACGGGCGAGTTCCTGTATTGGTGAAGGACAAAGTTGCACCATAAAGGAACTTTAATTATTGAGGAGGGATTCTTACCTCCTTAATGAGATGGCAGAGCCGCTGGTTTGCCATGCTAGGAGGTGAGCCGTAAATGGTTGGACCTCTGGAGCCTCCCATGGACATCTCTGAATGAGAGTCAAGTGGTAGATGCAGGGCTCAGTGAGGAGGTTGGTGAGGTGCACAATTTCGGTGCACACATATATGACCGGGCATATAGTTGAAGTGGTCGAGCTCAAAGCTCCCCTCGGAACCTTTGATGAAGGCATTGAAGTTGCTGGAAGATGGGAGCCATCTTGGCTAAAGAAGCTCAAGGAGCAGGAGAGAGAGATCGACTCTGGCCAGATGCTCGACCTCGGGGGAGCCATCTTGGGGGAGGAACTCAAGGAGCGGTAGTCCGCTAGCGCATGCACGGCCATCGCAAACGCCAGCTGTGGAGGTGCAGCCATCACAAGCTTCCACGGTGGTTGGCCTTGTGCATCTCAGCGGCCGAGAATATTTAATAATGTTGGTGACGATGGTGTTACGGAAGCCCTTAGGAGGGGGATAGGTCAGTGCATGCATTTATTAGTTTTGTACCATCCAATGCCCATGTTGTATGGAGGAACAGGACCACCCTTTGCATTATGTTTGCATGGTGTGGAGGACAAAATCCAACTCCGCAGTCTCGCATGATGTGCATGAAGTGACTGGGCCTTTACTGCTTCCTCCTTTTAAAAATCATGCTTCGTTCATTGCCTTCCCCAGCCATAGTGGGGGTTAGTCTTCTTCATCTCCAATGGGAGTTTGACCTCAGCAGGGAGCTCAGTCTCATCAAAGAGCTTGACTTTGGTGAGGAGCTCGGCTTCATTAGGGAGCTTGGCTCAGCTCTGTTTTATTGAGAAGCTTGATTCTAGTGAGGAACTTGGCCTCAATTCTACTTCACTGAGAGGCTTGATTGGCTCTTGGCTTGAACGCAGAGCTTCGGAAGCTTCTTGGCTTCGATGCAGGACCTCTGGCATTTCCTGTCTTGAGGTGTCGGGGTTTCCGGTCTTTAGGTGCCAGGGTTCCCGATCTTTGATGTTGGAGAGCTGGGCTCCGGGCCTTGATGCCTTGGAGCTGGGTTCAAAGACTTGGTGGCCAGAAATCATGGGATCTGGGCTTTGATGCCTTGTAGCTGGGCTCGAAAACTTGGTGACCGGAGAGCTGGGCTCCGGGCTTGGTGGTCGGAGATCGTGGGATCCGGGCTTTGATGCCTTGGAGCTGGGCTCGAAGACTTGGTGGCCGGAGAGCTGGGCTCAGGACTTGGTGGCTGGAGATCATGGGATTCGGGCTTTGATGCCTTGGAGCTGGGCTCGAAGACTTGGTGGCTGGAGAGCTGGGCTCCAGGCTTGGTGGTCGAAGATCGTGGGATCCGGGCTTTGATGCATTGGAACTGGGCTCGAAGACTTGGTGGTCGGATAGCTGGGCTCCGGGCATGGTGGCTGGAGATCGTGGGATCCGAGCTTTGATATCTTGGAGCAGGGCTTGAAGACTTGGTGGCCGGAGAGTTGGGCTCCGGGCTTGGTGGCCGGAGATCGTGGGATCCGGGCTTTGATGCCTTGGAACTGGGCTCGAAGACTTGGTGGTTGGAGAGCTGGGCTCCGGGCTTGGTGGCCGGAGATCGTGGGATCTAGGCTTTATCACCTGGAGGGCTCGACTCCGGCCTAGGGGGCTCGACCTTGAAGAGGCTCAACCTAGTGGAGGGCGTCGGTGGCCCGACTCCGGTCCACGGGGCTCTCGCCTTCGAGGGGCTCAACTTGGAGGAGGAGGGCAGGGCTCGACTCCGAGGGGGCTCGACCTCGAAGAGGCTCAACCTGGTGGAGGGCGTCGGTGGCCCGACTCCGGTCAAGGGGGCTCTTGCCTTCGAGGGGCTCGACTTGGAGGAGGAGGGCAAGGCTCGACTCCGAGGGGGCTCGATCTCGAAGAGGCTCAATCTGGCGGAGGGCGTCGACGGCCTCACTCCAGTCTAGAGGGCTCTCGCCTTCGAGGGGCTTGACCTAGAGGAGAAGGATAGGGCTCGACTCCGAGGGGGCTTGACCTCAAAGAGGCTCAACCTGATGGAGGGCATTGACGGCCCGACTCCGGTCTAGGGGGCTCTCACTTTCGAGGGGCTCAACCTAGAGGAGGAGGAGGGCAGGGCTCGACTCCGAGGGGGCTCAACCTCGAAGAGGCTCAACCTAGCAGAGGGCGTTGGTAGCCCGACTCCAGCCTAGGGGGCTCTCGCCTTCGAGGGACTCGACCTGGAGGAGGAGGGCAGGGCTCCAGCCTAGGCGTCCTGAGCTTGCGGGAGCTTTTCCTATAGAACTGAAACATAGTTTTTCATTGTGTAAATGTAGCGGAGAAGGAGTTACCTGTTGAGCTCCGGTCATATGAATAAATAAAAATATTTCTTCCTTGAGTAGGCTAGGATCAAATTCACCGGCCGCCCTCTTAGGAGAGAATGAGACTCCTTTGCACCGAAGAATAGAACCCGATTGTATGGGAGAGCAAGGCTCCTGTTGCATGGGAGCATAAGGCTCCTATTGCATGGGAAGGTGGAACCCCACCGCATGGAAGGAGGTGAGACCTCTGTTGCATAAGGGAAATGACTCCGTCGTATGGGAGGAGAAGACCTCCTTGCATGGAGGAGATGAGACCCCCTGTAGCATCCGAGAGTTGGAGCTCCGTTGCATGGGAGAGAGCTCCATTGCACGGGAGGAAGCTCCATTGCATGGAAGAAGGCTCCATTGCATGGGAGGAAGCTCCGTTGCATGAGGGAGAAGACTCCATTGTATGGAAGGAATGAGGCTCCCGTTGCTGCATGGAGGAGATGGAACTCCGTCGCGTGGGAGGAAAGAGGCTCCCGTTGCATGGAGGAGAGCTCTGTTGCATGAGGAAGAAGACTCCGTTGTATGGAAGGAATTGCATGAGGAAGAAGACTCCGTTGTATGGAAGGAATGAGGCTGATGAAGGTGGAACCCCACTGCATGGGAGGAGGTTCCGTTACATGAGAGGAGGTGACCTCGTTGCATGGTGGGAAACTCCGTTGCATGGGAGAGCAAGGCTCCAGTTGCATGGGAAGGTGGAACCCCATTACATGGGAGAGTTGGAAACCACGTTGCACGGATTTCTTCCCTCTCCACGATGGTCAGACCCTTCCTCCCTCTCTTCTTTTTCTCTTCTTATTGCAGGATTCAAACTCTCAATCTTCCATCCATAAGGAGTCTAGCTTTATCTGTACTGGTTGAAGTCTCTTCCTGAGCTTGGCGCCTGCACCAATTCTTCCCGGGTGGGAGAAACTCGACCCTGTCAAGTACGGATTGGCCTGACTGTGATATTTTTCTAGAAGGTCTGGGTCAATCTGCTGCAGATCCTCTCTGATGGGGATCCAGCCATAGTCCGGATATTTTTTCCCATTTTTTTTTAATTTTCTATTTTTTTTTATTTTCCTATTCCCACTATTCCACCTATCCCCACTATTCTAGTTTTATTCTTGGTTTATCCCCGAATTATCCCAGCCTTATTCCATCTCCTCCATCCTTCTCCCGTGATTTTTTTTTAAACTCCCGAACCCTAGCCGCCGCCCCTAGATCTGGGCCGCCCAACCCCCGGTCGGCCCCGTTGACCCGCCGTCGGTGCTCGCCGGCCCCGCCCTTGCCAAAAAAGTAGCCCGCCGCCACCCACGCCCGTGGGAAGACGAACGGTTGCGGGAGGTGTCCGTTCGCCCACATGCGGTCATGCCACCCTGCACCGCTGTCGCCAATGGCCTGCTGCCCGCCACCGTTCCTGCCGCTCGCTTGCTCTCGCCCGGCCGTCGGTGGGGTCCGTCGCCGTCCACACCCATGGGAAGACGAACAGACACGGGAGGCGTCCATCCGCCCACGTGCATCAGTGTGACGCCGCCGCCCGCCACCCAACGCCACCGCCGCCGCCTGCCTATCGCCGTCCCGCCGCCTCGCTGTTTGTCGGCCAAGGCCCGACCGTCGGAGGCCTTGCCGGTGCCCAGGAGTTCCCACACCATGGGAAGGCCAAACGGCATGCACAGGGCATGCCGTGCCCCCCTGTGCCGCCTCGCCTGCAGCCTACCGCTAGCCGTCCATCACTCGCCATCCGTCGCATACTTCCTGGTCGCCGGCCGTGTGCTCTGTCGAGAGATCGATCTTGTACACGGCCGTGAGATGAGTTTGCACGGATTTTGAAGCATTCCAGTTTTCAGAGTAGCATGCTTTTCAGTGCAGATCATCAAGCCGACACGCTTCTCAGAGTAGATCAGCACCACTTTTGATGCAACACGAATTTTGATGTAATTTATTTTCCTTTTTTAGTTTTCTTAGAGGCTAAGAAACTGAGGGTTTTGGTTTTTCTATATAAAGGCCCCCTCTCCCCCTGTAATAATTATGATTTGATATAAATTTTGGGTTCTCCATTGGTTGTGGTTCTGGGCTGAGGCCCGTTTGTCTTCATTCCCTACTGTGTGGATAATGGGTTCGTTGGGGGGTGTGAGAGTCCTACTTTGTGGATGATGGGTTTGAGCACCCTAGTTATCCCCTATCTCGTCTTCTTTATCCCCTCGTGTCCTTTGAGAGTCACCCTAGCTGCCTCTATGAGAGCCCTACTATGTGGATGATGGGTTCGATAAGAGCTCAGGATAGCTAGTGCTTTGATCCCTCGGGAGGGTAGCTATGTGCTTTGATCCCTCGGGAGGGTAGCTTTATGCTTTGACCCACTTTTTGTGTGCGTCTCCCCGTTAGAGTGAGTCCCAGGGCCATGAGTTCCAGTTCCCAATCTCCCATCTCCATCTTTCCTTCGCCACCTCCACCAAAGAAAATTGAAAACAAAAGAGTTCAGCTATTTTAGGGTTTTAGTGTCAGTGTCACCCTAGTCCCGGGAGGCTTCTTAGTCCTCCCACGGTCCTAGTTTACTTAGGTTGTTTCCCTTTCCCAAATAACCCAGGGTTACATCGATTTTTGTCCCGCATTACTCTTGGGTAATCAGGAGTCCTCGGAATCTGGTCGACCTTGCCGATGAACTAGATAACGTTGTTAACCCTTATTTCTAGTGGTAATCACCTGCTCATCCAAGTTACATTCAACTTTATCTCTCTGGTCTGGTGGAATTGCTGTTGGGCACTCGGGTATGGTTTCGCTCTTAAAGGTGGGATAAGGCCCAAAAGGCTTGCTAGGAATTAATGCCGGCTCTTTATATTCTATCAGATCAACAATATTAAAAGTAGAACTAATGCTATAATCTGAAGGTA
This sequence comes from Areca catechu, assembly GCA_021397845.1. NCBI lineage: Eukaryota > Viridiplantae > Streptophyta > Magnoliopsida > Arecales > Arecaceae > Areca > Areca catechu. The sequence continues at coordinate 130,618,596 of CM038049.1, forward strand.
ACTCTAACACATATGCATTAGGTCCAATTCTCTTAGTTACTTTGAAAGGTCCAGCTCCCTGGACATGCAATTTTTTAATAGTTCCCGGTGGAAACCTTTCAGGTCTAAGTTTAATCATTACAGAGTCTCCTTCATTAAATTCTTTCATTCGTCTACGTGAATTAGCCATATGCTTATAGACTTCATTGCTCATTTGAATCTTTTTACTAATTTCTTTATGCAATTCATGGATATGCTGTGCATATGACTCGGTGGACTCAGATACTTGTGCATGTGAGGGTAAAAGGATGAGGTCAATAGGTCTCCTAGGTTTATAACCATGGACAATTTCAAAGGGACTTTTACTAGTATACCTATTGATAGAACTGTTGTAAGCAAATTCAGCATGAGGTAATAACAAATCCCAATTTTTCAGATTTTCTCCTACAAGACACCTCAATAAATTTCCTAGACTTCTATTTACAACTTCGGTTTGACCATTAGTCTGAGGGTGGTAGGCAGTGAAAAATTTCAGTTTGGTTCCTAACAAATGCCATATGGTTTTCCAAAAGTAACTGGTAAATCGGACATCCTTATCGAACACTATGGTTTTGGGAAGGCCGTGAATTCTAACCACTCTATCTAGAAAAATTTTGGCTACTTTAGAGGTGTCAAACGTTTGAGAGCAAGGAATGAAATGGGCCATCTTTGTGAATCTGTCGACTACCACAAATATCGAATCATGTTTTCTCATGGTTTTAGGTAGGCTTAATACAAAATCCATGCTAAGATCCTGCCAGGGACAATCGGGTACAGGTAAGGGTGTGTAGAGTTCAATGTTTTGCTTTTGCTATTTGCCAATAGCACAAGTTCGACACCTGGCCACTATCTAGGCAACTTGTCTCTTAAGTCCCAGCCAATAAAACTGGTCCTCAACAGCTGAAATAGTCTTGTTCCTACCAAAATGACCAGCTAAACCTCCAGCATGGGTCTCCCAAACTAGAAAATCTCTCAAAGACATTCTGGGAATACAGAGCTTATTCTCCTTAAATAGATAGCCATCTAGCAGGGTATACTCACTGTGGTCACTAGATGGTCCTTGTTTTAAAGCTAGTAAACTTCACTAAAGTTTGGATAGGTTTCGTACTCATCCTTAAGTCTTTCAAATCTGATGACTTTAGTGCTAACCGAATTCAGAAGCAAGGCTCTACGGCTCAAAGCATCGGCTACCTTATTCTCAGTTCTTGCATAGTGTTTCAGGATAAAAGTATAGGCTTGGATGAATTCTACCCATTTGGCATGCCTAGGGTTTAGCTTTTTCTGGGAACTAAGAAACCTAAGGGCCTCATGATCAGAAAGTAGGACAAATTCATGTGATAGAAGATAGTGCATCCAATACCTTAAAGCTTGCACTACCGCATAGAGCTCTTTATCATAGGTAGAATATTTAAGCTTAGCTTCATTTAACTTTTCACTAAAGAAAGCTATGGGATGGTTCTCCTGGCTTAAAACTCCACCTATACCAACTCCGGATGCATCACAAGCAACCTCGAAAACTTTGGAAAAGTCAGGCAACCTTAAAATCGGTGCTTGTGTCATTTTATCTTTTATTTCTAGGAAGGCTCTATTGGCTGCTTTGGTCCAATCAAAACTATCCTTCCTAATATAATCAGTTATTAGGGCGACAATGGAGCTAAAGCCTCGAATGAATCTCCTATAGAAGGTGGCTAAGCCATGAAAGCTACGAACATCATGAACGGTTTTGGGAACAGGCCACTCAACTATGGATTTGATCTTTTCCAGATCAGCTGAAACTCCATCAGAGGTAACAATGAAACCTAGGAAAGTGACTCCATGGCTCATGAACTTACACTTCTTCAAATTAGCATGGAGATTCTCTCTCCTAAGGGTTGCACACACTTGTCTAAGGTGGTCTAAGTGGTTTTCTTTAGTCCTACTATAGATCAAAAAATCATCATAGTATACCACAATAAATTTTCCTATGAAAGCTCGTAGGACTTGGGTCATGATCCTTATAAATGTACTAGGAGCATTGGATAATCTAAATGGCATCACTACCCATTCAAATAAACCATCCTTAGTCTTAAAAGCAGTCTTCCATTGATCCCTAGGTCTAATTCTCACTTGATGATAGGCACTCTTAAGGTCGATCTTAGAAAAAATAGTAGCTCTGGCCATCATATCCAACATGTCATCTAATCGAGGAATAGGAAATCTATACTTCATTGTGATTTTGTTGATGGCATGACTATCAACACACATCCTCCAAGTGCCATCCTTCTTAGGTGTTAACAAGGCAGGGACTACACAAGGACTCAAACTCTCCTTAATAAACCCTTTCCTGAGGAGATCCCCTACTTGTCTTTGTAGTTCTAGGTGTTCGGTAGGGTTCATCCTATAGTGTGGAAGGTTGGGTAAAGTTGCTCATGAGACTAAATCAATAGCGTGTTGGATGCCCCTAAGTAGTGGAATGTGGTCAGGAAGGTCATCTAGAAATATAACCTTAAAGTCTTCTAACACTTCAACCACTTCCTGAGGGTGTTCTTTCTGGGGAGGCTCTTGAATTTCCTTAGTGGTTAAAATCCAAACAGGTGTACCCTTAGTGAGCTCTTTCTCAATTTCCTTTGTAGTTATCAAATTTACTCCAGGCTTCTTTTCTTTCAGGTGACTCGATCCTCTCTTGGCAGGGTCCTTAGGTGGTGTAGGGTTGATCACAAATTTCTTTTCAGAGTGCATGAATGAATAAGAATTAGATCAGCCGTACAGGATTGCATCATGGTCAAATAACCAGGGTCGACCTAAGATTATACTGCTCACTCCTATAAGTAGAACGTCACACCACACTTTCTCCTGATAGGACTGCAATTGGATTTGGACTAGACACCTAGACTTGATAGGAATTAAGGTGGAGTTTATCAAAGAAAACTTATAGGGATTTGGGTGGGAAACTGTGGCTAAGCCTAAGGTCTTGACTGCACTAGTGGATATGGCATTTACATAACTCCCACTATTGATGATTATCTTATATACTTTATCCCCTAACTTGATAAAAGTTTGTAGGATGTTAGTCCTACGCCAATCTTCCTGGGTCTTAGTCTGGGTAAGGATGCATCTAACCACTCCCAAAAGGTCAGGCTCTATACAATCTTCGTCACCTTCATACTCCTCAGCCAAATTTTTCTCAGCCTGATATACCTCTTCAACACAATCATCCAAGGGCTCTACGGGTTCAAACTCATTCTTCGCTATTTCTCCTAAGTGCAAGGTTCTAGCTATGCAATTGCTAGCATAATGGCCTACCTTATGACATCGGAAACAAGCACTAGGGTTTGGGTTTCTCTGAACTTCTGGTGTTTTACCCCTATCGTCTCTATGGGTTAGAGGTGTATTAGGGTTGGGTCGATGGGGTCGCATCTGACTTGGTCCTGGCTGCTGATTAGGTGCACTAGTTCTAGGAGGTTCTAGTCTATGATAAGTTGGTCCCTTATGGAATCTCTCAGCATCTCGTGCTACCTGGTAAGATAGCTCTAAATCATGGACTTCTCTCAAGAACAACTCTTTTTGGATTTCCTCTCTTAATCCAACTTTGTACCTAGACAGGGTAACTAATTCAGACTCTTCGACATTGTATCTCATTACAAATTCATCAAATTTTACAATGTACTCAGCTACACTTTTGGTTCCCTAGGTCAACCTCTGCCATTGGTCTAATAGTCTTTGGTGATAGGACATAGGAAGGTACTTCTCTCTAAGCCTAAGCTTCATTGCCCTCCAGGTTGCTATGGGAATATCACCTCTCTGTCTAATGAGTCTCTTAACATTTTTCCAATATAGCCTGGCCTGACGGACTAACCTAAGCTTTGCAAACTTTCACTTTCTTTCTTCAATCATCTCATACCAGTCAAAATACTGGTCCATCTCTCCTTCCTAATCAATATAAACCTTAGGATCTAGTTGTCCCTCAAAAGTGGGAGCTTCCAATATGATATTCCTAAGGGTTCGGTCTTCACGATCCATTTGATCCTGATTGGGTCTCCTAGGATTTGGCTCATAAGCTGGCTCATGGTGTGCTCTCCTAGGGTTTGGGTCATGGACTCGATCAAGATTGGGTCTCTTAGGATTTGGCTCAAGGAAAGGATCTTGATGAGGCATCCTAGGGTTTGGTTCAGGGAAAAGGTCTTGGTGCAGGGCCCTTCTAGGGTTGATGGATGTACCAATCTCTAGTTTAGGCTCTACTTCATTTTGATCTTCATGGGTTCTTCTAGGGGACGAGCCTCTAAACGGTCAAGCCTAGCAGTGATGAGGGCCATCTGATCAGTCATACTTCGGTTGGTTTGGGCCAACTGGTTAGTCAGGTCTTGGTTCAGTTGGGCCATTTGATCATTCATAGTTGTCACAAAGGTCTTAAAGATTTGGTCTATGGTTGTACTAGTTTGAGCTTGGGTTTGCTGGTAAGGTGCTCCTAATCTAGTTGCCATGCACACACATACTTGAACTCAAGCTAGGAGTTTACTAGACCTAGAGTCCAAATCAAATATCAGGTCAAGATGATGACCTTGGTTGTAGTAACTTGGCACTTGGCCAGGTAAGTGTAAGGTTGATGGAGGTTTCTCTCTGCTTGCCTTAGACACCAATATAAAATTGGCCAGGTAAGCGAACCAACCCACCTTCCTTCAGGCTCTTGTCATTGAACCACTTGCCTAGATACCAGATAAACAAGCACACACAACAAGTTGTCAAAGTTGGCTTGACACTTGGTTCGGTCCGACCTTGTGGATGTCCCTAGCTCACTAGAGCAAGTTAAATGTCTACTTCGATTTAATTAGGTATTGGGCTCGCTATGCAGGTTGGTGATTTTTTGGGCTAGGGGCAGGTAATGAAATCCTGACCCTATATCAAATTGATGCCCTTAAGATGATTTATCATAAGATGAATGCAAGCAAGCAAATGAACCCTAATTTCAGGTGTAGAATTTAGTGTGTTGCAGTTCAGATGTGGAGCAGAAAAGTGATGTGTAACAGTGTCAGAAAATTCAGAAAAAATCACAGAGCATTCCTAACTCACTGATGATATACCAAATGAAAGGGAATTTAAAACTAAAATCTGTGTTAGGCATGATAATTCTTGGAACATAGATAATGCTAAAAAAAAATAGAACAACAGAAATTAAAAGATGCTGAAATTAGAATGTAAGTCTTGTGTTCCCCTTCAAAGGTCAATCACAATGGCACCCCTACACACCTTAGGAGATCCCTGTGAAATAGGAGGAGAGGGTCTTTAAATCTTACTTTTCTCCTAAGACAGGATGGCCTGGTGAAGCACCAAATTCAGGTACTGAAGAAAATGCAAAACCCTAACCTACCATGCTCTGATACCAAGATGATGGGGGACAATTAGGAGATGATGCATTTCATATGAAATCAGTAAATAATCAAATGAAAGATGAAGTAAATAAATACAGTAATTCAAGTGATGAAATAGGAATTTAAAGATAGGAATCTAAATTTTAAACTTAACCAGAAACGAAACCGATCAAAGAAATTAAGAGGAGGACCTTCATGGTTAAGAAACCACTCAGATTAAGGTTTAGTATTCTAATAATTGCATATCTGAAAAAATATCTAAAGAGGATTATCTGGCAATTAATAGTTATGACTTTAGCACTGGGAACACTCAAAGAAGAACATTCCGGGATGATAGGGAGATTCCCTAGGTTGCAAGGTCTCTTGTATCCGATTCCTTGGCACGGGAGACCTTCTTCTTAGGAGTCTGAAAACCCAGGGATCTTGCAACAAAAATATATAGGGGAAGGATAGAGGAAAAGGTTGAGATGGAGAAGTGAGGGGAAAAGTGAAAGGAAGCTTGGAGCAGTCTTGTTGAAGATCTTCTTTGGCTTCATTTGGATGACGACTCTCGGCAGGAACTTGGAGGAACTCCTTGGATGATTGATTTCATCAAAGAGGTGGAAGAGATGTGGACTCTTGATAGCTCCTTGTGTTGGCCGAATGGACTAAGAGGGAAGAGAGGGAGTTAGGTTTGAAGAGGGAAGTTGGAAAGAGGAAGAGCACTCTAGGCCTCACGCCCACCTTCTCACAAGGGACCAAGCATTCAAGCAAGGGAATTTTCTTTTAAGAAAACTTTCATCTCATTCATTTAAATTTCAGCATTGTTCTACAAGAAGGTGTGGAGCCTTTATTTTATAAACTTCCAAGCCTTTTGAAATTCAAAATTTGAATTACACCTAAATGAAGGAGAGAATGGATGGGTGATTTCTTGATGAGGGGCGCTGAATGTGGAGGAGAAAGAGGCTTCATTTGAATTTGAAATCTTTCTTCTCTTGGGCGACAATCAAAGGTGAGGTGTCCAGGTGATGTGGCGAAGTGGAGTGATGAAGTGGCTTCCAAGTTGGTGGTCCCATGATCCATGCACCCACTTTCCTTATTTGGACTTGATGTGCTTGAAACCATATTGGACTTGTTGTGCTGAAACCAGATTGGACTCGGACTGAACTACTCTTGACTCAATTGCAATAAAGAACCTAATTGAAGTAAATACAAGACTCAGTTAACCAAATGAAATAAATACAGGACTCAATTAAACTTATTGCAGGATTCAGACTCTCAATCTTCCATCCATAAGGAGTCTAGCTTTATCTGTACTGGTTGAAGTCTCTTCCTGAGCCTGGTGCCCGCACCACTCATTTCATGGAGGGAAACTCCATTGCATGGGAGAGCAAGGCTCCTGTTGCATGGGAGCATAAGGCTCCTGTTGCATGGGAAGGTGGAACCCCACTGCATGGGAGGAGGTGAGACCTCTGTTGCATGAGGGAAATGACTCCGTTGCATGGGAGGAGAAGAGCTCGTTGCATGGAGGAAATGAGACCCCCTGTAGCATGGGAGAGTTGGAGCTCCGTTGCATAGAGGAGATGAGACCCCCTGTAGCATGGGAGAGTTGGAGCTCCGTTGCATGGAAGAGCTCCATTGCATGGGAGGAAGCTCTGTTGCATGGAGGAGAGCTCCGTTGCATGGGAGCATACTCCATTGTATGAAAGGAGGCTTCATTGCATGGAAGGAAGCTCCATTGCATGAGAGAGAAGACTCCATTGTATGGAAGGAATGAGGCTCCCGTTGCTGCATGGAGGAGATGGAACTCCATCGCGTGGGAGGAAAGAGGCTCCCGTTGCATGGAGGAGAGCTCCGTTGCATGAGGGAGAAGACTCCCATTTTATGGAAGGAATGAGGCTCCCGTTGTATGAGAAGGTGGAACCCCACTGCATGGGAGGAGGTTCCGTTACATGGGAGGAGGTGACCTCGTTGCATGGAGCGGGGAGGAAAGAGGCTCCCGTTGCATGGAGGAGAGCTCCGTTGCATAAGGGAGAAGACTCCGTTGTATGGAAGGAATGAGGCTCCCATTATATGAGAAGGTGGAACCCCACTGCATGGGAGGAGGTTACGTTACATGGGAGGAGGTGACCTCATTGCATGGAGGGAAACTCCGTTGCATGGGAGATCAAGGCTCCTATTGCATGGGAGCATAAGGCTCCTGTAGCATGGGAAGGTGGAACCCCATTGCATGGGAGAGTTGGAAACCACGTTGCACGGATTTCTTCCCTCTCCATGATGGTCAGACCCTTCCTCCCTCTCTTCTTTTTCTCTTCTTCTCTCTCTCTCTCTCTTTATTTTTTTTAGGTGCGGCTCCTGGAAGGTGGCACCGCTTGGAGGTGGCTCCATCTTCGGCTTGCTGCCTGCTGCCCTGTCAAGGGTGGCGATGCACCTTCATATCTCAGGATTTTTTGGTCGAGGCTGCTCTTTGGAGCCTCAAGAGAGAGGGAGAAGCTCTCATGCCCCCATCCCTGTGCCCCCAGTCTGCCCTCCCGAGGACTAAGGATAAAGGTGGGAACTGTTGTCCCACCTTGTTGAGGAGCATTGATCTACCCCCTTCCTGGGGTGCCAAACTATTGCCACCTAGATTGCCATGGCCTGCAGCTCTTATGTGGCCTAGGTGAGTTGACTCCCTGCTAGTGTCACCGGGTTCGTTGATCGGAAGTGATCAAGGGGAACATACCCTCCGTCACAGGGCTTGGTGGAGTCGCCGTGCTCGGAGGGGTCATTGTAAGGATGGGGGAGGCTTGGAGCTGTACTGGTCATCCTGTGGGCCTTTCTAGAGGGGAGAAATCTTTTTCCCGTCGCTCCTCGCTGATGGAAATTCTCCCAGGGTGCCGGGGATCATGCAGCATGCGAAATTGACTTTCAAAACAAAATTTCATAGCATGATACCCTAACATGTATAACATGTATAGAAAATCCTAATTCCCAAGACCCCCTTGCGCAATATCAACTAATGAATCATAAAATAGAGTCAAGAAAAATATCTGGATCGCTGAAACCCAACTTTTCCACAAGGTTCACAAGCACAAACCCTCCAACGATAATCCACACGAAACTCGGACCAAGGAAGAACTCCTTCAAGTTGCTTGGAGAAGTGGAACTCTTTCGGTAGCCTTTGGTCTATTAACCACTGTAGGACATCCTGTCCTATTGAAGGGCACTCAAGACATTATCCTAAACCACTTTAGGTTCTAGGACTACCCTCCACTAGGACCCTATAAGCTTATGTCCTAAAACCAAGCCTTGTCCTAGTGTAGAAGAACTTGTCTTGACAAGACAAGTCTTGTCCTAAAACAAGGAGGGAGGGAGAAAGTGTAAGACTCTCAGACAGACTCTCGGGAAAATAAAAATACTGATCTCAGAAGACTGAACAAGAAATAGTAGTGTTTCTTATTTCACTGTACCCCTTATTTATAATCTCAGATGGGGTGTGAATGCATCCCGAAAACACTTATTAAATATGAAATATCATATCTGATAAGACTCTTCGAGAATGGAGAGTCATATCTGTGTTCTTTCACTTACCAGATCAATCTCCATCGCGCCATGTGTCAAATACCAGTTTCTGAGATAGGAAGACGCCTCTTCTAATCCAAAGTAACGCGATGCTTGAAGAATTTCAGAGGCAGGACTCTGCCCTCTGTTGTGCGCGCACATATGAAGAGGCACGACTTTTCATGTGCCCGCCACCTTTCACACCTCTTCAAGCCATCCCATTCAAACTTTAAATCAATCTTTTGACTTGTCAAGGTGTGGGGATTGAGCTAAGATGTGCCTTCCTGATGAAGCTCCCAGAGTCTCATTTGTAGAAGGACTCTCAGTCCATCTACGCGCCATACTGGTGGGGACACCGGAGGCATCAGAATAAGACAGAGGCTTTTCAACCCTCTGTGAATTGATCAATAATTTATGAGTCCATATGTAATAAGGGCTTAGCCCCTCTGAGTCTATTTTAGTTATTATTTGAGTCTTTTGAGTTGTTATTTCAGTTCTGTACTAGTCAGCTCATGTTGAGCTAGTTCAGTCCAATGCTAGTCAGCTCATGTTGAGTTAATTTTATTTTTTTTGAGTCCTATCCAAGCATACTGAAGACTCAAGACCACATCATAAAAGTAAAGACAAAGTCCAACCAGTTTGAAGACATGAAAGTTTAGCCCAAGTCCAACCCAGCTTGAAGATTTGAAAACCTTAGGAGGAAAATCAGAAACCTTGATTCCTTGCAGATGCCCTCCAGATGTCCAGATTTCCTTCCAGATGCCAAAGTATATTCATAGATAAAGGCATCCATGATTCCAGAGGTCCATCTGCATCCTAACCCAAAGAAATCAAGTCCAGGTGCCAAGCCCAAGCCCCTAAGAAGCAAGATACCAGGGAATATTCCTGCTACCTGGCTACCAGGCCACCCCAGCTTCTAGAGGCCCAAACCCATGCGCCCGAGCCCCTTTGGGCCGGCCTCTTGCTGCTCCTAGAAGCCCAACACGCCCCCCTAGGCATCCTTGGAGTGTTGGCCAATTCAAGAGAATTTTTAGGGATTCTTCTACCTAATGTTTCCTTATTTTCTAGCTAGGGTTTGAGAGGGAAAAGGATTCTTATGTAAAGACTTATGTGCCCTTACTTGGAGCCCAAGGTTAAGGGTCTATTTAAAGGACCCTAGCCTCTTGTATGAAGGGACTCTTTGATATGAATTAAAATCTTGAGTTCTTCTATTGAGTTGTGTGATATCCTGCTGTGTGCATAAAGGGGTTTGTGAGAGTTCTTCTTCCCGGTGTTTGCAATCATCTTCCTGCTGCCAACAAACCCTCCAGATCCCTGGACGCCCACTCCAAAAGAAGCCTTCCCTTGCTATTTTTTCTTTGTTTTCTTGTTCCTTTATAAATTTTCTAACCCCTGACAGGTCGTTTGCAGGTCCCCGAGTTCCTACGAATCCAACGACTCCAGCCAAGCCTCAATCGGACCACCGAGCAGAAAGCCGGGTATTCGCGGGTCATTGGCTCGGTTTTCCAGGCTGCATCCATCGAGGAACGAGAGACCCCTTCGCTGCGATCTTCACAGACATTGTCAGGTACACCCTTCTATCTCCAGTAATTTTATTGTAGGAGAACTTGTCCTAACCGAGGCTTCTCAGTCCCGGCAGTCATTCTTTGCTACTTTTCTAGGTCCTAATCTGCATGCTGATCTTCAAAAATTCATACAAAATTTCCTACAAATAATTTTGATCTAAAATTTGGGAATTAATCACCTAACTCCACATGTAGAACATATAAAAAGAATTACATGCATATTAGTCCCCCATCATTTGGTATCAGAGCCTAGATTAGGGCTTGTTTTCTGCAACTTTTTAGTCCGTATATGCTCTGTTATTTTAATTATTTCTTCTTAATAAAAACTCCAAAAATTGTAAAATTTATTTTTGTGGATTAAAAATAATTCACAGTAATTTTAATTTTTTTTTTCAGATTTTATTATGTCCTGTGAATTTTCTGCAAGCCAAAATATAGCCTACAAATTTTTGGCTCTATTTTTTTAGCAAGACAACTTTGGAAGTTTTAGGGTTTTGTTTAGCATCTTTTGCATATCTTTAAATTTTAGTATATTTTCAGCATATTAGGCCATAATTTACAAGTTTTCTTCTATTTAAAAAAATACCAAAAAAAAAAATTACATATTCTCCAAAAATACCAAAAACATCTAAACCCTAATTTGCATCCTCATCTGCCTGCCATCATTGCATAATTTACTTTTAAGGGCACTCTTGCTATATCAGATGGGGGGAGGATTTGATCACCTCTCCTTAGCCCAAAACCACATCCCTTGCATTCGGTTCCAAGCCTTAACCTAAAATTAACTAGACTTAATTTGCCCTAGTGGGCTAGGGACACCAACTGGTCGGGTCCGGGCTAGTGTTAGATCACTGTGTCAAGTTAACCTGTGTGTGTCTTGTGCTTAGTGCCTAGAACGGTGGTTCAGGGATTCAATCCCAAAGGGCCTGTGTGCTGGTCCGCCTACCTGGCCAATCTCTTATTGGTGTCTAGGATTGGCAATCAGGGACCTAACACTCCCCTTACACCTGCCTGGCTGAGTACAGGGTTACTATAGGCTAGTTTGCCACCCTGATTGAGCATCTAGTTTAGACTCTAGATCTAGTTAGCTATAGTCGGTCTGATCAAGTCTTGCATGAGCACTAGATCAGGGGTTTCATATCACCCACCTCCTTCATAAATGTCTGAACCCATGGAAAATTTGCAAGCCCAAATAAAAGCACTCACTGAGCATCTAACCCAATCCATGGCCCAATTGACTACCAGTTAACTCAGTCTAGTACTCAAACCAACAATATAATTGACCATCTTGCCGATAGGTTTGGCCAGTTAGAAGGCCATGTAGGGACCATAGAAAGAACCCATGGGTCACAGTATGATCCAGATCCTGAGTCCCCTCATCCTGACCCGTACTACAATCCTCAACCTAGGAGGACCCCAAACCCTGATCCATACCGAGAGGTTGAACCTAGGAGAGCCCCTCAGCTTGACCCATACAATAATACTGAACCTAGAAGAACCCCTTACCATGACCCTTATTATGATACTGAACCTAGAAGAACCCCTTACCATGACCCTTATTATGATACTGAACCCAGGAAAACCCAATACTCTGACCCATATAGGGAGTCCAATTCTAGGAGAACCCAATACTCTAACCCATATAGGGAGTCCAATCCTAGGAGAACCCAATACTCTGACCCATATAGAGAGCCCAACCCTAGGAGAACCTAATATTCTGACCCATATAGGGAATCCAACCCTAGGAGAACCCAATATCCTGACCCATATAGGGAGCCCAACCTTAGGAGGACCCCATACCATGATCCATCCTTAGAACCTGACCATGGAGCTGACCCAAAATCCTATGACCCCAGATCCTCTAATCCCATGACCCATAGTCTGCACCCTTGTCCTATGAGCCCAGAGAGCCAATAACCCCTAGGTATCAATCTAGTACTAGTCAGGTTTCCCTTAGTCAACTTGAACCCTATAGGATTAGTACCCCTAAATATGAACCCAGAAGTGAGCCACTATCCCTTAGGCAACCTGAACCTACTAGGCCTAGTGTCCATAATCAGAAACTAGGACCTAGCCAATTTTTCCCTAGCCGACCTTCTCCAACCATTCCTGAGATTGACAAGGCTTACATTAATGTGGAAGTGTATGAAGCTGATGCGAGCCTAGTGGATGAGTATGAGGGAGAAGAGGAGACACCTTTAGATGACCTAGAATTAGCTGACCCAATAGATACCCAGGTAGAAGCCAACCTAGAGGTAGTTGACCTTGACCACATCCAACCTAAAGCTATAATGGAAGAACAAATAGAGGAAGAGAACCTAGGTACTGTTGCTAGAGCCTTACCTGAGGAAACCATAGAGGAGAGCCAAATTTTAGAGTCTAGTCCAAAAATATAAGAACCAGAAGAATTTATTAAGGACCTGAACTCTTTGAATCAGTACCCTTGGGATGAGCCCCCTCCTATAGTTCCCATTAAGGACCTCTTCCCTGAAATTGGCGACCCATCCTTCCATTATGCAAACCCTGTAGATATAGCTCAACCTCGTAAGGTTAACCTCATTAGAATAGGATTAGTTCTTGACACCCTGTCTTTTATCCTACTTTATCCAACCAACCATGAACCTTTTTCTCTACCCTACCAAACTAATTCTGAACCCACTTCCTATTTTCTGCCCTTTCCAGACATTTCCAACATTTCTAGGATCATTAGATTGCATTTAGTTGAGATTAGCGTACTGCATGCATTCATTACGCATGTTAGGTTTGCATTATACTTATGGCATACCCTTTGGCATTTGCTTGGAGTCCATTGTAAATACTCTTGTGCACACCACACTAGGGTCAGACCTAGAGAGTCTATAGTCTCTTAGGTTTAGGCCCATAAAAGTCTAATAAATCTCCTTCGATAGGAATGCAAAGTCGAGTCTATTAGGTGTTAGTTTGAGTCCTTTGCATCATCTTGTTAGGAGTCTGCATGTACCTAGCATGTTCACCACCCGCACTAATGTTAAACAAACTGGCTAATTCCCGAAGATGGATCAAAGAATTTGATGTAGTGGATTCTATCTTGGTTAGGCTTAGGCCTAAAAGAAGCTTCATGCTCGCAGAGCCGGACCTTTTAAAGTGATAGAGAAGGTTGGATCAAATGCCTAGGTGTTAGACTTGCCTTCGGATTTGGGCATTAGTTCTACCTTCAATATTACAGACCTGGTTGAGTATAGGGAACCGGCAACGATACCTAGTAAGGCCTTTGGACCTATTCCTTTTCATTGTGAGTGACCCTAACCCAGAGTGTCCACTAATAAATTTGGCTTGAGAGAGGAGAACGGATCGAGCGTATCTTGGATGATCAAGCCATTATGACCCGGGGCCGCGGTTATCAACGCTTCCTAGTCCGATGGCAAGGTCGGCCAGAGTCGGACGATTCATGGATTTCTCGAGAGGACTTATAGCACCTCAACCCAGATCTCCTCAAGAGATATGTGAGCCAGCTTGATCTTCACTCAACAGGGTCGAGTTCCTCCCACCCCGGGAGAATTGGTGGGGACACCGGAGGCACCAGAATAAGACAGAGGCTTTTCAACCCTCTGTGAATTGATCAATAATTTATAAGTCCATCTGTAATAAGGGCTTAGCCCCTCTGAGTCTATTTTAGTTGTTATTTGAGTCTTTTGAGTTGTTATTTCAATTCTGTACTAGTCAGCTCATGTTGAGCTAGTTCAGTCCAATGCTAGTCAGCTCATGTTGAGCTAATTTTATTTTTTTTGAGTCCTATCCAAGCATACTGAAGACTCAAGACCACATCATACAAGTAAAGACCAAGTCCAACCAGTTTGAAGACATGGAAGTTTAGCCCAAGTCCAACCCAGCTTGAAGATTTAAAGACCCCAAGAGGAAAATCAGAAACCCTGATTCCTTGCAGATGCCCTCCAGATGCCCAGATTTTCTTCCAGATGCCAAAGTATATTCATAAATAAGGGCATCCATGATTCCAGAGGTCCATCTGCATCCTAGCCCAAAGAAATTAAGCCCAGGCACCAAGCCCAAGCCCCTAAGAAGCAAGATACCAGGGAATATTCCTGCTACCTGGCTACCAGGCCACCCCAGCTTCCAAAGGCCCAAACCCATGCGCCCGAGCCCCTTTGGGCCGGCCTCTTGCTGCTCCTAGAAGCCCAACATGCCCCCCTAGGCATCCTTGGAGTGTTGGCCAAGTCAAGAGAATTTTTAGGGATTCTTCTACCTAATGTTTCCTTATTTTCTAGCTAGGGTTTGAGAGGGAAAATGATTCTTATGCAAAGACTTATGTGCCCTTACTTGGAGCCTAAGGTTAAGGGTCTATTTAAAGGACCCTAGCCTCTTGTATGAAGGGACTTTTTGATATGAATTAAAACCTTGAGTTCTTCTATTGAGTTGTGTGATACCCTGCTGTGTGCATAAAGGGGTTTGTGAGAGTTCTTCTTCCCGGTATTTGCAATCATCTTCCTGCGGCCAACAAACCCTCCAGATCCCTGGACGCCCACTCCAAAAGAAGCCTTCCCTTGCTGTTTTTTCTTTGTTTTCTTGTTCCTTTGTAAATTTTCTAACCCCTGACAGGTCGTTTGCAGGTCCCCGAGTTTCTACGAATCCAACGACTCCAGCCAAGCCTCAATCGGACCACCGAGCAGAAAGCCGAGTATCCGCGGGTCATTGGCTCGGTTTTCCAGGCCGCATCCATCGAGGAACGAGAGACCCCTTCGCTGCGATCTTCACAGACGTTGTCAGGTATACCTCTCTACCTCCAGTAATTTTATTGTAGGAGAACTTGCTCTAACCGAGGCTTCTCAGCCCCGCTGGTCATTCTTTGCTACTTTTCTAGGTCCTAATCTGCATGCTGATCTTCAAAAATTCATACAAAATTCTCTACAAATAATTTTGATATGAAATTCAGGAATTAATCACCTAACTTCACATGTGAAACATACAAAAAGAATTGCATGCATATTAATCCCCCATCACATACTTTCTCCCGGGTGCGCCAAAGGGTAGTCTTTCCCTTTCCATTTAGTCTGCCCAAAGCATCAAATTGACTTGGTCAAACATATGTAATATGGGTGTCATTGGAAAGGGCATCAAATAAGCTTTCTGACCATATCTTTTATTTTTAGATCAAAGGTCTATAGCTCATTTTGTGCCTTTTTGAAGTAAGGTGTCATCTAGGTACCAAGAGTCCCATGCCATTGGGACTCTTCATATATGGCGTCTAACATGCCCAAAAATCCAAATAAAAATCAGATCAAGCTCTGAATTGGCTAGCTCCATTTAGGATTCAACCTAATTTAGGTTTATCATAATTAGGTTAGCCCAATTAGCAAGCAACCAAATCCAATCCAATTGGGTTAGGAATTAGGTTAGCCTACATATGCTAGTATGCAATCTGGCTAACCAATTAGGATCCTATGATCCTAATTAAATCATGAATGACTTCCTTGGCCAAGTCTCTATTATGTGTGATCCATTGGGTTCCACATCTAGCCAGCAGTAGGTTTAGATTTGAGTCGATTCGATCCGATCAAACCCGATTGACCTAATTAGGTCAAATTGGTTCACCTAATTGTCCAATTCGAATCACACATCGAATCGACTCATGAAACCAAACCAATTGGTTCATGAAAACCTACAAGACAAGATTGATGTCTAGCAACATATCATGTCTACTCGGAAGATGGGGAATTTGGCAGAAAATATAAAAATATCCTTCAGTAGTAAGTTACCGTGCAATTCAATCTTTCGATCTTCCTTTATCCCGATTAAGTGATAAGTATGGACATATGTCAAACCTAATGCTTAATCATATCGAATCTCAACTCGATCATGAGGACTCAACTAATGACTGATTAGATTCCACTAATCTCATCCTGCTTTGATCAAAGGCTCCTTGAGTCTCTCATCTAAGAGATTGCATGGGATAACAATTCCTCTTACCAGGAATGATCGATTCCTTGTTGATCCACTCACATCCTTCGTACACCTCACACCATACCCAAAACACCCCGTACATGCCGCAATGGCATGAATGAGTATGAACCAAAGTATGGCTTAGTGTGCACAAGAAACCATGGTGACCTTAGGTCTAAAGATCACATGCATAACTTCTACTCTGCGATCTATCTTTTAACAAGTAGTAAGACTTCCATAAGATAGTCCCAGTGCGGATCAGTCCATTGTACTCATACCCTGATGAGCACCCTTATCCTTGTATTAGTGTTTCTACACAAGTGGTTGTGAGATCAACCACTCTCATCAACTGAGTATACATAGGATAAGCTAGTTTTTCCGGATTCATCGATCCCTGAATCGATGGTCCAACGACTAGAAACATTCTAGATTAGGGTTTATAGAAAATTATGTCTCACTATTATGAACTCCATTATAACCCTAACTCCATTGCTCTAATTTATGGGGTTCATCATAATCAATAAGAAAATATGACACAGCAGCATATGATGAATCAAATGCCTTTATTAATATAAAAGTATGTCATACATGAGCTGGAAGTTTACAAAAAGGCCCTCATAATGATTGGCTCTTAGGGCACTTTTCTATCAAACTCCCACTTGCACTAAAGCCAATCGCCCTTGTATTTTATGCCCATACAATCTAAGTGATGATTTAACTATTGCTTGGCTAAAGCTTTGGTGAATGGGTTTGCTATATTGTTCTTTGTGACAACTCGTTCAATGACGACATCTTGTCTTTCATTAATCTCTCGAACAAGGTGGAACCATCATAGCTTGTGCAATAGCCTTAGTGTTATCATAGTATAATGGCACTAGATGTTGTACATCTGGAACCACGTCCAATTCCATGATGAATTTCTTCATCCAGACAGCTTCCTTCGCGGCTTCACTAGCAGCTATGTACTCTACCTCAGGGACTGAGTCAACTATTGTTGGCTACTTTGTACTCTTCTAACTCACTGTACCACCATTCAAGGTGAAGACATACCCTGATATGGATTTGATATTATCTGGATTTGATTGAAAACTAGAATCTGTATAACCTTCTAGTTTCAACTTAGATCCACCATATACTAGAAAAATATCTTTAGTCCTTCTTAGGTACTTAAGAATATTTTTCACAGCTCTCCAATGATCCTCTCTAGGATCTACCTGAAACCTGCTCACTATGCCCAAGGCATATGCAACATAAGGTATGATACATAACATGGCATACATTATCGATCGTACAGCCGAAGCATAAGGAATCATAGCTATCCTCTCTCTTTCTTCTGATGTCTTAGGAGACATTTTCTTAAAGAGATGTATGCCTTGACTTATAGGTAAGTAACCTTTCTTACTTCTATCCATGTTGAATCTCTTCAACACTAAGTCAATGTACCTGGATTGGGATAAGCCTAGCATCATCTTGGATCTATCTCTATAGATCCTTATATCCAGTATATAGGATGCTTCTTCCAAATCCTTCATGGAAAACTTTGATGATAGCTAAGTTTTAACAGATTGCAACATTGGGATATCATTCCCAATGATCAATATGTCATCTACATACAAAACTAAGAAAACAATGGCACTCCCACTTGTCTTCTTATACACACATGGTTCATCCACATTTTTGATAAAGCCAAATCCTTTGATTGTTTCATCAAAACGGATATTCCAACTCCTCGATGCTTGCTTAAGTCCATAAATGGACTTCTTTAACTTGCATACCTTGTTTGGTCTCCCACTTGAGACAAACCCCTCTTGCTGTGACATATAGACTTCTTTCTCAAGGTTTCCATTAAGGAAAGCAGTCTTTATATCCATTTGCCAGATCTCATAGTCATGGTATGCTGCTATGGCAAGCAGTATCCGAATGGACTTGAGCATGGCTAGTGGAGAAAAGGTTTCATCATAGTCTACATCATGTTTTTATCTAAAACCTTTTGCTACCATCATAGCCTTATAGGTCTCAACTTGACCATCTACTCCAATCTTCTTCTTGAAGACCCATTTACACCCTATCGGGTTAATTCCTTCAGGTGGATCTACCAAGGTCCAAACGTGATTGGAATACATGGAGTTCATTTCAGATTTCATGGCACCAAGCCACTTGTCAGAGTCCCTACTCTTGATAGCTTTTGAATAGGTCACAGAATCATCATCCTGTATGATACTGGCTTCATTGTCATCCCTGATGACAAAGCCATATCTGAGAGGTGCTCCCCACATCCTCTCTGACCTTCGGAGAGGAGGTGTGTATTGTGGTTGTTCTTGATCTATAAGAACCTCTGGTTGAGGAACTTCACTTGAGGGCTCATCAGTTTGTTGATTCTGTTCTTCACACAACTTAAGTAAAGAATCACTACATCCTTCTTGGATAAACTAATATTCCAAGAATGTAGCATGCCTACTGACAATTATCTTCTGCTCAGTAGCATTATAAAAGAGGTATCCCTTACCTTCTTTTGGGAAACCAACAAACCTACACTTGTCAGCCCTAGCACTTAACTTATGCCCAAAGTTATTCTTGACATAAGCATGGCAACCCCAAATCTTTAAGTACTTAAGACTTGATCTTTTACCATTCCATAACTCAAATGGAGTGCTACTTACTGACTTAGATGGAATCCTGTTTAATATGTATGTAGCAGTCTCCAAGGCATGTCCCCAGAATAAAATGGGAAGATCTGTGAAGCTCATCATGGACCTCACCATGTCCAATAAGGTGCAATTTCTCCTTTCTGCCACTCCATTTAACTGGGGTGTATAAGGAGGTGTCCATTTAGAAATAATGCCTTTGTCCTTGAGATGGTTCAAAAACTCACTAGACAAGTATTCCCCTCCTCGATCAGATCAAAGAGCTTTAATAATAACTTTAGTTTGTTTTTCAACCATACTCTGATATTCTTTAAACTTATCAAAGGCTTCGGACTTGTGTTTCATAAGATACACATAACCAAACCTTGATAAATTATCAATAAAAGTGATGAAATAAGAATATCCTCCTCTGGCTTGAGTTGACATAGGTCCACCATATCAGTATGTACAAGACCTAACAATTCAGTTGCCCTTTCACCATATCCAGTGAATGGAGACTTGGTCATTTTCCCTTTAAGGCAAGACTCACAAGTTCCTAATGATTGAAAATCATCAGGGTCAAAGTAATCCTCTTTGACTAACTTGTTTATCCTTGACTCATTGATATGACATAACCGGCAATGCCAGAGATATGTGATACTGACATTATCTCTTTTCCTCTTCTTGTCATCTACAAGAAGTATTTCATCATTGAATACTAAAGTTAGAAGACCATTCACAAAGCAACCATGCCCAAATATTGTATTATTATGAAGAATAGAGCAGCCACTGCTCTTTACACTTATTTCATATCCTTGTTGTAATAACAAGGGTATAGAAATAATGTTTCTTACAATATTTGGCACATAGTAGCATTCTTCCAAACTTATGATATTACCCGAAGGTAATAACAAAAGATAGGTGCCCACAGCTTTAGCATATATGGGTTCTCCACTTGCCCCATATAATTTGAAGTCACATTTCTTCAAATTTCTAATTCTGTGGAGTCCTTGTAAAGATTTACAAATATGTGACCCACATGTAGTATCCAATACCTATGAATTAGAAATAGATTCACTCAATGATAAATTGGTTTGTATCATGTACAAACCCTTAGATGCACCACTTGCATCTAGCTTCACATTTGCAAGACAAGTCTTACAATCCTTCTTCCAATGCCCAAACATGTTGCATTGGAAATAGGCTCCATCAGCCTTCTTCCTCAACCAATCCACATGTTTGAACCGGTTAACTTATTAGCATCCAAGATGCCACTCAATGATAAGTTTGAAGCCATTATTTAAATATCCTATATTTAATTAAAGAACAATATCAGCAGACCACTCAAGATGACATCCATAACTAGATAAGGACTTTCTATCTAATTATGTCTCCCACTATTTTCTTCAAATACCATAACCCTCAACTAAGCGAGAAACCTTTCCTGGTTTTCTTAGTGGGGTTGAGATCCTTATTCCTAATAAGTGCTTTGTGTATACATAACAAACACACATGAGTTCAAAGGTAAGACAACCTTTCCAATTGCAATCCGTGCAATTCTCAACAATTTTCTTTGCCTTTAAGACACTTATGGCCTTGTGTATGCACAACAAACTATAATATCTTAGTTTAGTCGAACCCTTCATTTTCATATAGCCATGATTGAATAATATTACCCTTGTGTATGCACAACAAAGCAACATTTCCAACCATGCCATAAAGCACTAAGTGCACCAAGACAAATCTTATATCAAATCCTAGAGTAGGCCTTGTATATGCACAACAAACCTACTATAGTCTTGACATAAATTTGGCTTAGCATGAAGGAAGGCAAAATATAGTACACTTAACCAATTAGCATTACCAAATTAAGATTTAGATATGACCAAATTGGCCAGGTAGTGGAAGGGGTGAGGGGGTCCCCCCGTTAATTTCCTTAGACACCAATTAGATTGGCCAGGTCAGTCAATGGAACCAATTATAAACCTCATTCCCTTTACCTTCCTAGAACCACTTGCCTAGACACCAATTGGCTAATCAAACCCTAACCGGTTTTGCTTCTTGACTAAGTTTTATACTATGACTAAATATGGTTTTTGATGAGGGCTTTGATGGTCCAAAAACACATTCTAAAACTATCATGATAATAGTATTTATTATTGCAAGTATAAACATAAACATGATATCCAAGTTTATAACAAATATAAACCCAATGCATATCACTCTAGCATATGCATTAAATTCATGTCATCAAGCATATTATCCTAATATGCATAGCATTATATGACAATTAGCATATTACCCTAATATGCAAATCAATACATGATAAAATACCGTTCACCTCACTCATTCATGGGAATTACCACAAAGTTGCACCCCTACACGCCATAGGAAACCCATAGAATGGGCAGAGTGGGCTTTTTATACCCTACTTTACTCCTATGACTGGACGGCTATAATAACCCCAATCCAGAGCAGTTACTTGTGCATTTTCATCACAAGATTCTGGTAGAGTCGACATGATAGGGTTCAAGTCAGCTCGGTCACTAGTCGGGTCAACTCGATATGTGGAAATCATGAACTTCAAAATTGATTCATAATTGGTATGCCACAAAGAGGGCTCTGATACCACTAATGGGAATTCTCCTAGGGTGCCGGTGATCATGTAGCATGCGGAATTGACTTTCAAAACAAAATTTCATAGCATGATACCCTAACATGTATAACATGTATAGAAAATCCTAATTCCCAGGAATCCCTTGTGCAATATCAACTAATGAATCATAAAATAGAGTCAAGAAAAATACCTGGATCGCTGAAACCCAACTTTTTCACAAGGTTCATAAGTGCAAACCCTCCAACGGTGATCCAGACGAAACTCGAACCAAGGAAGAACTCCTTCAAGTTGCTTGGAGAAGTAGAACTCTTTCGGTAGCCTTTGATCTATTGACCACTGCAGGACACCCAGTCCTACTGAAGGGTACTCAAGACATTATCCTAAACCACTTTAGGTTCTAGGACTATCCTCCACTAAGATCCTATAGGCTTATGTCCTAAAATCAAGCCTTGTCCTAGTGTAGAATAACTTGTCTAGACAAGATAAGTCTTGTCCTAAAACAAGGAGGGAGGGAGAAAGTGGAAGACTCCCAGACAGACTCTCGGGAAAATAAAAATACTGATCTCAGAAGATCGAAGAAGAAGAAGTAGTGTTTCTTATTTCACCGTATCCCTTATTTATAATCTCAGATGGGACATGAAATGCATCCCGATAACACTTATCATATGAAATATCATATTTGATAAGACTCTCGGGAATGGAGAGTCATATATGTGTTCTTTCACTTACCAGATCAATCCCCATCGTGCCATGTGTCAAATACCAGTTTCTAAGATAGGGAGATGCCTCTTCTAATCTGAAGTAATGCGAGGCTTGAAGAGTTTCAGAGGCAGAAGGACTTTGCTTGAAGAGTTTCAGAGGCAGAAGGACTTTGCCCTCTGTTGTGCGCGCGCATATGAAGAGGCACGACTCTTCATGTGCGTGCCACCTTTCATACCTCTTCAAGCCATCCTATTCAAACTTTAAATTGGTCTTTTGACTTGTCAAGGTGTGGAGATTGAGCTAAGATGCGCCTTCTTGATGAAGCTCCCAAAGTCTCATCTGCAGAAGGACTCTCAGTCCATCTACGAGCCATACTTTCTCCCAGGTGCGCCAAAGGGCGCCAATAGTCTTTCTCTTTCCATTTAGTCCGCCCAAAGCATCAAATTGACTTGGTCAAACATATGCATTATGGTTGTCATTGGAAAGGGCATCAAATAAGCTTTCTGACCATATCTTTATTTTCAGATCAGAGGTCTGTAGCTCCTTCTGTGCCTTTTTGAAGTTAAGATATCATTTAGGTACCAAGAGTCCCATGCCATTGGGACTCTTCATATATGGCGCCTAACATGTCCAAAAATCCAAATAAAAATCAGATCAAGCTCTGATTTGGCTAGCCCCACTTAGGACTCAACGTAATTTAGGTTTTCCATAATTAGGTTAGCCTAATTAGCAAGCAACCGAACCCAATCCAATTGGGTTAAGAATTGGGTTAGCCTACATTTGCTAGTATGCAATCTGGCTAACCAATTAAGATCCTATGATTCTAATTAAATCATGAATGACTTCTTTGGCCAAGTCTCTATTGTGTGTGATCCATTGGGTTCCACATCTAGCCAGTAGTAGGTTTAGGTTTGAGCCGATTCGATCCGATCGAACCCGATTGACCTATTAGGTCAAATTGGCTCACCTAATTGTCCAATTCAAATCACACATCGAATTGACTCATGAAACCAAACCAATTGGTTCATGAAAACCTACAAGACAAGATTGACATCTAGCAATGTATCATGACTACCCGAAAGATGAGGAATTTGGTAGAAAATACCAAAATACCCTTCAGTAGTAAGTTATCGCGCAATTTAATCTTTCGATCTCTCATTATCCCGATTAAGTGATAGGTATGGATATATGTCAAACCCTAATACTTAATCATATCGAATCTCAGCTCGATCATGAGGACTCAACTGATGACTGATTAGATTTCACTAATCTCACCTGCTTTGATCAAAGGCTCCTTGAGTCTCTCATCGAAGAGATTGCATGGGATAACAATTCCTCTTACTAGGAATGATCGATTCCTTGTTGGTCCACTCACATCCTTCGTACACCTTCCACCATATCCAGAACACCCCGTACATGCCGCAATGGCATGAATGAGTATGAACCAAAGTATGGCTTAGTGTGCACAAGGAACCATGGTGACTGATGGGGATCCAGCCGCCGTCCGTATATTTTTTTCATTTTTCTTAATTTTCTCGCATTTTCTTATTTTTCCTATTCTCGCTATTCCACCTATCCCCACTATTCCTGTTTTATCCGAAACCTATCCCCACTTTATCTCAGCCTTATTCCATCTCCCAATCATGATTTTTAAAACCTCCCAAACCCTAGCCCACCACCCTGCCGCCCCATGATCCGAGCTACCTGAACCCCGGTCACCCCCGTTGGCTCGCCCGCCAGTGATTGCCGGTCCCGCTCTTGTCGAAAAACCGGCATCCGCCACCCATGCCCATGGAAGACGAAGGGACGGCCGTGGGAAGACCAACCGCTGCCCCATGGCTACCGCTGGCTTGTTGCCGGCCACCCACCCGCCCGTCGTCCGCCAGTCCACGCCTGGCCACCGGAGGTCCTCGCTGATGCGCATGGGCCCCACGACTGTGGGAGGCCAAACGGCATGCTCATGCTTGCTGTGCCACCGCTTGCTGCCGCCCCGCCTGCAGCCGCCACCGCTGTCCACCGCCTGGCCGCCGCCCACCATCCACCGCCGTCTTGCCGTCCACCGACCAAAGCCCGATCGCTGGAGGTCCTCACTGGTGCCAGGGGTCCCACATCCGTGGGAGACCAAACGGCACGCACAGGGCATGCCGTGCCCACCCTGTGCCTTCACCCCACCTGCAGCCCGCCGCTCTCCTCCCGCCATCTGCCGACCCCGTCCGCCACCCACTTCTCGGCCGCCGGTCGTCCGTCGGTGCTCGACGGAGATCGATCCTCCCTCTGTGCATGACTATGAGTTGAGTCTGCATGGATTTTAGAGCAGACCAATTTCTAGAGAAGCACACTTTTCAGAGCATTTCATCAAGCCAACACGCTTCTCAGAGCATATCAGCACCCATTTTGATGCAGCATGGATTTTGATATAATTTATTTTCCTTTTTTGTGTTGCTTGTAGGCTAAGTAAGTGAGGGGTTTTAGTTTGCCTATAAAAAGGCCCCCTCCCCTCCTGTATTACTCAGTTGAATAGAATTTTTTGGTTTAGCCACTGGTTCTGGTTCTGGGCTGAGGCCCGTCTTGCCTTCGTCCTTCGGGATGTCGAGGGGTGTGAGGCCCTAGTTATCCCCTATCCCATCTTCTTATCCCCTCATGACCTTGAGATTCATCCTAACACCTCCAAGTATCGAGGAGGGCGTAATGCCTTAGAGACGAGAGGTCTCTTCATTCGGGTGAGTCTCAAAGTCCATGAGTTCCAGTTCTCAGTCTCCCATCCCCATCCTTTCTTCGCCACCTCTACCAAGAAAATTGAAACCAAAAGAGATCAGCTGTTTTAATATTTTAGTTTTAGTTTCGCCCTAGTCCCGGGAGGCTTCTTAGCCCTCCCATGATCCTAGTTTGTTTAGGTGTTTCCCTTTTCCAAATAATCCAGGGTACATCGATCATCTGTCTCGCATCAATTTGGAAATTATAATACCCTAATCTAGGTGACTTTTAGGCTCACCGTTCAATCCTCTCTGGCCCCTTTTGTCCTGCATCAAATTTGGTATCAGAGTGAGTTGTGGATTAGGGTGTGCTCCATTTTTCAAACTCAACGGAGTCGAGTTCTTCACGATCGAGGAAAATGATGGGGATCCAGCTACCATTTGGGTATCTTTTCTATTTTTCTTAATTTCCTCGCATTTTCTTATTTTTCCTATTCCCGCTATTACACCTATCCCCATTATTCCTATTTTATCCCAAACCTATCCCCACTTTATCCCAGCCTTATTCCATCTCCCTCCCGTGATTTTTAAAACCTCCCAAACCCTAGCACATTGCCCTGCCGCCCCCAGATCCGGACTGCCCGAACCCCGGCCGCCCCCGCCAGCCCGCCTGTTCGTGATCACCGGTCTCGCTCTTGCCGAAAAACTGGTGTCCGCCGCCCACTCCCGTGGAAGATGAAGGGATGGCCATGGGAAGACCAACCACCACCCCACGACCGCCGCTTCCATCGCTGGCTTGCTGCCGGTTACTTGCCCGCCGTCCGTCGATCCAGCCCGACTGCCGGAGGTCCTCGTCGGCGCCCATGGGCCCCATAACCATGGGAAGGCCAAACGGCACAGTCATGCATGCCATGCCGTTGCTTGCTGCTGCCCCGCCTGCAGCCACTGCCGCCGTCTACCGCCTGGCTGCCACCCATTGTCCGCCACCATCCCATCGTCCGCCAGCCAAAGCCCAGCCACCAGAGGTCCTAGCCAGTGCCAGGGGTCCCACGTCCGTGGGAGACCAAACGGCACACCAAGGCATGTCGTGCCCACCCTGTGCCGCCACCCCACCTATAGCTTGCTGCCTGCCGTCCGTCGCTCGACATCCGCCAACCCCGTCCGACGCCCGCTTCCCGGCCACCGGCCGTCCGCCGGTGCTCGACGGAGATCGATCCTCCCTCTGTGCACGACCGTGAGTTATGTCTGCATGGATTTTGGAGCAATCTAGTTTCTAAAGAAGCACACTTTTCAGAGCACTTCATCAAGCCAACATGCTTTTCAGAGTAGATCAGCTCCCATTTTGATGTAGCACGGATTTTGATGTAATTTATTTTCCTTTTTTGGGTTGCTTGTAGGCTAAGTAAGTGAGGGGTTTTAGTTTGCCTATAAAAAGGCCCCCTCCCCTCCTGTATTACTTAGTTGAATAGAAATTTTTGGTTTAGCCACTGGTTCTAGTTCTTGTTTGAGGTCTATCTTGCCTTCATCTTTCGGGATGTCGAGAGGTGTGAGGCCCTAGTTATCCGCTATCCCATCTTCTTATCCCCTCGTGACCTTGAGATTCATCGTAGCACCTCCAAGTATCGGGGAGGGCATAATGCCTTAGAGGTGAGAGGTCTCTTCATTAGGATGAGTCCCAAAGTCCATGAGTTCTAATTTCCAGTCTCCCACCCTATCCTTCCTTTGCCACCTCCACCAAGAAAATTGAAAATAAAAGAGATCAGCTATTTTAGGATTTTAGTTTCAGTTTCGCCCTTGTCCCGGGAGGCTTCTTAGCCCTCTCATGGTCCTAGTTTGTTTAGGTGTTTCCCTTTTCCAAATTGTTGACTCCACTAATTGATTTTGATGATAAGCAAAACAGTTAAGTATAAATTGAGGACTAATGATTTGCTTTAAGTGTATTTCATTGAAAGGATGCTCACAAAATTTGAATAAGCCCAATTGTGTTAAAGAACCAAGTTTGAATGGAATGATCGCACAAAACAAGACTTGGACATTCAAAGAAATGGTTGATGGATGACTAAGGCAAATGAAAATATGTTCCAGCACAAGTTCAGCAATTTCTGCACGTTTTTGATGATGTGTCGACTCAAGGTGTCGACACATGACATGATGTGTCGACACATGAAGATGATGTGTCGACTCAGGCCGGTACGCAGCAATGTTTCAAATGGCATAGATGATGTGTCGACACATGAACCTTATATGTCGATTCAAGGTATCAACACATGGATCAACACATCGCCTGAGACTTTCAAGCCACAGAACTTGCAGAAGTTGAAGGAATAGTTGATGTGTCGACACACAGACCTTATGTGTGACTCAATGTGTCGACTCAACTGAGAATGTGTCGACTCAGTTGATTTTTCCAGAGAATTTGAATGGAACACTTTGAACTTGTGTTGATTTAAGAAGAACATGTGTCGACATTATGTGTCGATACATGAAGAGGAAGTGTCGACACATGGAGTTTTGACAACAGTAATGACTAGTTTTTTTAAGCATAGAACTCGCCCAAATGCCCTCCAACGGCTAGTTTTTCAAGTATAATGGCTATATTTCGGTTTTGGGGGCTTGGGAAGGTATTTAAAGGCTCCAAATCAAATCAAGACAACAACTATTCAACTATTAGTATTGTATTGAATATCCTTAAAGAGTTAAGAGTTCTTTCTTAAATGGTTTTATAAATGAAAAGATTTTTGTTGAACAACCACCCGGATTTGAAATTCATGCACATCCTGATCATGTTTTCAAACTGCACAAAGCACTTTATAGATTAAAGCAAGCACCTAGAGCATGGTATGAAAGGTTAAGCAAATTTTTTATTGAAAATAAATTTTCTAGAGGAAATGTTGACAAAACACTATTTTTCAAAAGGAAGGATAATGATTTATTAGTAGTACAAATATATGTTGATGACATCATTTTCGGTGCTACTAATGAAATTCTTTATCAATAGTTTGCTAAGTTAATGCAGGGTGAGTTCGAGATGAGCATGATGGGAGAACTCAACTTCTTTCTCGGACTCTAGATCAAACAAACTTCAGATGCTATCTTCATCAACTAAGCTAAGTACACAAGAGAAATTATCAAAAAGTTTAGGATGGAGACTACTAAGCCAATAGGTACTCCTTTGAGTCCCTCATGTAAACTAGATAAATATGAAAATGGTAAATATGTAGATCAAAAATTATACAAAGGCATGATAGGCTCTTTACTATATCTTACTGCTAGTAGACCAGATATTATGTTCAGTATTTGCATGTGTGCTAGATATCAGTCTGAACCTAAGGAATCATATCTTATGGCTGTTAAGCGCATTATTAAATATCTGTCGGTACTATTAGTATTGGTTTGTGGTATGCTAGAAATTCTTCTGCTGAATTGATTGGATATTCTGATGCAGACTTTGCTGGTTGTAGATTAGATAGAAAGAGTACTAGTGGAACTTGCCAATTTCTTAGAGTTAACTTAATCTCATGGTTTAGCAAGAAACAAACTTCAGTTGCACTATCCACAGCTCAGGCTGAGTATATTGCAGTAGGAAGTTGTTGTGCTCAAATCTTGTGGATTAAGTAACAACTTGAAGACTTTGAAATCAAGTTGGCTAGAACTCCTATTAAATGTGATAATACTAGTGCTATTTGCTTGACTAAAAATCCTGTTCAACACTCTAGGAGCAAGCACATTGAAATTAGGCACCACTTTATTATAAATCATGTTAAAAACAATGATATTTAGCTTGAATTTATAAGTACTAAATTTTAATTAGCTGATATTTTAACTAAATCCCTATTGGAAGATCGATTCTGTATGATTAGAAGAGAGCTCGGTATCATCAATCCATTTGATTAAATCATTTCCCCCAATTTGATTCAAATTAGATCTATTCAACCTTATTTTTGGTGAATCTGATTAATCATTGATGATTTGACTCCAAAAACCTGTTATTTCAATTAATTTTGATCATTGAGTGAAATTCCTAATTTTTCAGTTTTTAAGTCAATGTGTCGACACTAAAATGTGTCGACACATGCGTGAGTTGACACATGCCCGACGGCAAACTAAGATTTTAAGGATTTTCGAACCATTTTTCTCCCAAATTTCATTCTCCTCCGAGCCGACACCTCAATTCCAGGTATCCATCCTATTCATCCTCTCGTTTACTTGCTTTTACCTGCCATTTCTCGGATTTGAAGGTTCGATGGCCATGTTTGTTGGATTTTCTTCTAGGTTTTAGCTCCTAAACCCTAGAAACTCCCTATTTCCACCAAAAACCTTGCCCAAACCTTGATTGTTGATAATGGGTCCTCGCAAACAAGTCGTTCGCCGACACGTTAGTCACAGGTTGAAGAAGAGCGGAGAACGAAGGCACGACACGAGTCTAGAGCTTTGGATCCGCCTGCACGACCGTTGTTTACACCTTCTAGTCAGATGAGCTCCAAGACAGTGGTTGGAGGACACCGAGTGGACTTTACTTTCTTAGACCAGCAGCATTTTAGGATTGGAGATTGGATCCGACATGCTGGTTTGGCATCTGTCTATTCGCTCAGCGAAAGGTACTATCTCGGGTTAATGAGAGAGTTCTACGGATCACTTGCTCACGGATTACATGGCTGGATTACACAGGTTAGAGGATGGGATGTCCCCATTTCTTCAGAGATTTTGAGCCGAGTGTGGGATATACCCATGGCTGGATCAGTTATTGACAGTCTGATGGACAGAGTTAGTGGCCTCCGCTGCATTTTTGAGTCTGATATCTTACCAAAGGGATCCACTGTTCCTACTTCGAGATTGTCTGCGGAGATGAGACTGCTACATCATATAGTTGCCTAGATTCTTCTG
This sequence comes from Areca catechu, assembly GCA_021397845.1. Taxonomy (NCBI): domain Eukaryota; kingdom Viridiplantae; phylum Streptophyta; class Magnoliopsida; order Arecales; family Arecaceae; genus Areca; species Areca catechu. Next base: position 130,648,497 of record CM038049.1, read on the forward strand.
CCGAAGACCGGTCGATTTGACTACATTACCAAGCGAGAGCTGCTCGTGATGGTCTCTCTGATTTAGCGGATGCCGATTTGTCTTCCTGTTCTGATGGTTCATCAGATTACTGAGGTGGTGTCTAGTCAGCGGCTCTGCTTGCTGTATGGCATGGGTTTGACACTACTATTCAGAGAGTATGGAGTCAGCTTCCAGGATGAGCCTTATCGTACTTTGATCCATATCGATGTATATGACATCAGGTCATTGCATCGCATGGGTTACCATTCAGTCTGAGGCCAGTGGACATGGAGGATATCAGGACAGGCCGAGGATGCAGCTGACATTGATGAGGACATAGTAGAGGAGGAGCGGATTTTTTCAGATGAGGCTGGACCGAGCGAGACACAGCCTGAGACGGCAGCACAGCCAGCTCAGTCTGATCCATCTACATCTACCCAGCCATAACTAGCGCAGACAGAGACTCCTGGTATTTTAGATACTTTAGAGGACAGAGTCAGACGCATAGAGATCAATGTTTTCATCATGAGGCAGCATCTAGATGTCTTTATTGCTGATACGAGAGATAGCCACATTAGACTCAGTGATGGTATTTTGACTATTCTCTCAGCACTGTCCAGATCTTCTACGAGTGCTCCTACTATAGACACTGTTCTTGCTTCTGTTGATGTACCTGCCCCAGCACTAGCTGATGACATTGCTGATATCGACACTGGTGTTGAGACTGGAGATGGAGATACAATGATTGGAGATATTGATGGAGATACAGTGACTGACTCAGACCATTTCAACATTGCTGATCTTACGTTAGAGCCAGTTATGGAGGTGATGGATGATGCGGCTGCAAGACCTGTTGTTGACCCATCCTTCTCACCTACTCCGATACCTGATCCATCCTCTCCTACCAGATCGGATGATCGCACTCCATTTCCAATTCCGATTCCTATTCTTAGTCCTGTTGTTGATTTACCTATTATTGACCTACCTGACATTGATATTTCATTCATTGATTCTCCTGACATTCAGACACCTATCATCAAGACCCCCACACTTGATACACATATTGTAGATACATCGATACCTTCCACAACTAATACCGTTATTCTTGATACACCTGTATCATCAGCTGTTACACCTACTTTTGACACTCCTACTCTTCATACTTCATCAGTCACTCGAGATCTTGGATTTTATACACCTGGCTTTCAGTATCTTGATTCAGGTCCTACTTTTGATCATACTCCAACTCCAGCTGTTGCTGAGATGATTCACCTGATCAGTTCAGTTCCTACGGAGGACGTAGCTTCTACCTCTACTGCTTCAGCTAGAGGTCGGACCTATATTCGTCGCAGAGGATGTAGATGCCGTATCCCTCCTCAGCCGACCAAGACCAGACTTCGAGATCTTTGACCATGATGGCTGCGAGCTCGATCTTTTACTGATACCGGACTGATCGAGATCGGTTCATCTTCTAATGACTCGATGGATGAGGATTAGGACATTGATGTACTTCTAGATATTTTTTTTTACTTCTAGATAGTTTACATTTATGCTTATATGTTTCTTTACCTTTGTTATGTACTTGATGTACAAATTCTTGACATATATATGTTTTCTCATTTCTATGTGTTTGATCAAATGAATGATGTCTTGAATTGCTTTTATACATTCAATAACTATGCTTTGTCTTGTCTATTCATTTCCTTTTCTTCCTACCTTTTTAATGATAACAAAAAGGAGAGTAGTTCATGATTTTATTTTAGTATAAATGTGTTTACCTGAATTTTTGAAAGGGGGAGCTTCACCTTTTGTCAAAGTAAATTTGATTCTCAAACCCCTCATTCAATGTTTGTGAAAAGACTCTCACAAATTTTGTTATGAATCATTAATTCAGGGGGAGCTTGGTTAATTGCTGAAGTTTTCATTGTAAGAGTATCATGATACATGTTCTTAATGCATTTAAATAAATATCAAAGTTCTACCAAAGCTCTGATACTCTCTTTGAAATAAGCTCAATCTCTATCACTTGTGTTTTGAATGATTATATCTTTGAGTTATGATTGAAATACTTAATGCTTTCAATATTGTGCATCTTGATAAGTTCTCTTAAAGCTTTACTTTTAAAGCAATTTATACTTAAGAGTTTTGTCATCATCAAAAAGGGGGAGATCGTTGACTCTACTAATTGATTTTGATGATAAGCAAAATAGTTAAGTATAAATTGAGGACTAATGATTTGCTTTAAGTATGTTTTCATTGAAATGATGCTCACAAAATTTGAAGAAGCCCAATTGTGTTGAAGAACCAAGTTTGAATGGAATGATTGCATAAAACAAGACTTGGACACTCAAAGAAATGGTTGAATATCGATGACTAAGGCAAATGAAAACATGTTCCAACACAAGTTTTGCAATTTTTGTACTTTTTTGATGATGTGTCGACTCAAGGTGTCGACACATGACATGATGTGTCGACACATGAAGATGATGTGTCGACTCAGGCCGGTACGTAGCAATGTTTCAAATGGCACAGATGATGTGTCGATACATGGACCTTATGTGTCGACTCAAGGTGTCAACACGTGGATCAACACATCGTCTGAGACTTTCAAGCCATAGAACTTGCAGAAGTTGAAGGAACAGTTGATGTGTCGACACACAGACCTTATGTGTGACTCAATATGTCGACTCAACTGAGAATGTATCGACTCAGCTGATTTTTTCAGAAAATCTGAATGGAACACTTTGAACTTATGTAGACTCAAGAAGAACATGTGTCAACATTATGTGTCGATACATGAAGAGAAAGTGTCGAGACATGAAGTTCTGACAACAGTAACGGCTAGTTTTTTTAAGCACAGAACTCACCCAAATGCCCTCCAACAGCTAGTTTTTCAAGTATAATGGCTATATTTCAATTTTGGGAGCTTGAGAAGGTATTTAAAGGCTCCAAATCAAATCAAGACAACAACTATTCAACTATTAGTATTGTATTGAATATCCTTAAAGAGTTTGTAGAGAAAAGAAGAGAAAAGAGCCTTAACTCCTATTCATTCAAAGCTCAACCACTCTTAAGCAAAGGGAAGCCTTCCAAGCATTCAAAGCTATCAAGTGCATTGAAGATCATTCAATCTTGGACATTCAAAAGGCTTTAACAAGGGCAAAGCAACACTACATCGAGCTACATCGACTTATTTGCTTTTTTATTGAAAGCTTACATTGGGTCTTTATTTCTCAATCTTATATCTTGTAAAGGTTATTGGTTAGCCTATTAAAAAATCAAGGAAGGTTTTTGGTAAGCCTTGAAAACCAATTAGGTTGGTGGTTAGCTAGCAAAATAACTAAGTTTCTTGGTTAGCCCGGAAAACCAAGGGAGGTTTTTGGTTAGCCTTATGAAAACTAATTAGGTTCTTGGTTAGCCCGTAAAACCAAGTGAGGTTGTGACTTGTGAGCCATGTAAAAATGTTGGGTTTTGATTAGTACGCCCGGAAAACTAATCAGCTGTAATTGTTGGATTATAGTAAATTTTCAAGGAGATCTTGGAGAGTGGATGTAGGTGCATTGTTGGCACCGAACCACTATAGATTGTTGTGTTTGTGATTGCTTGTTCTCTCCCTCCTTGCTCTTTACTTTATTTCTTATTGCTTTTAATTTCTGTTGCACTACTACTTTAGAGCATTGCACTTTAATTTTAGTACCTTGTTGAATTGAATTGCATATCTTGTCTTGTGAATTTTGCTACTTGTATTATCAAGCTTAGCTTTAAATTTTTTTTAGAAATTCAATTCACCCCCCGTCTTGGGTTGCTCTCTGGGCAACACAAATAATCCAGGATACATCGATCATCTATCCTGCATCAATTTGGAAATTAGAATACCCTAATCTAGGTGACTTATAGGCTCACCGTTCAATCCTCCCTAGCCCCATTTGTCCCACATCAGTGACCTTAGGTCTAAAGATCACATGCATAACTTCTACTATGGGATATATCTTTTGACAAGTAGTAAGACTTCCATAAGATAGTCCCGGGGTGGATTAGTCCAGTGTACACATACCCTGATGAGCACCCTTATCCTTATATTAGTGTCTCTACACAAGTGGTTATGAGATCAACCACCCTCATCAACTGAGCATACATAGGATAAGCTAGTCTTTCAGGATTCATTGATCCCCGAATCGATGGTCCAATGACTAGGACATTCTAGATTAGGGTTTATAAAAAATTAGGTCTCACTATTTTGAACTCCATCATAACGCTAACTCCATTGCCCTAATTTATGGGGTTCATCATAATCAATAAGAAAATATGACACAGCAGTATATGATGAATCAAATGCCTTTATTAATATGAAAGTATGTCATACATGAGCTAGAAGTTTACAAAAAGGCCCTCATAATGATTGGCTCTTAGGGCACTTTTCTATCACTCGCGAGTGAAGACCTGTAAAACAGGGGACTTAGGCCAGGGATTCCGACAAAGACACTCCGACGATCAAGTCAGTGGGACGATCGAAGGGAACAGAAGATCTCTGAGGTGGAGAGCTTGGAGAACTCTTTGCTTCCAAAGGGTGACAAAAATGGAAGATAATGTAAGAATGAATAGAGTTTGTCCTCTCTCTTACCTCCCCTTACCTCCTCAAGCTGGTCTCATGTAGATGAGTGGTCTCTATCATTTGGGGAGGCATGCTCTTCTTGTTGTAGGCCTGCGAGGCTTCCTCTTCTGGAAGGTTCAAAGAGTTGGTGAAGGGGTATAGTGCCTTGGGCACGGCACTATTTTTTGATTAGTATAAATAGTGGCTTGGGAAGCTTCAACGTAGTCCTCCTTTGCAGGCAGTGTGCTATAGGACCCACATGGATGGGGCCCCTCGGGAAGCGTGCCAGGCCTACATGAATGAGATCGAACTGTGCGATGCTCCCACTGGCCGAGCTGGGCTGAAATGATGAAGTGCCGAGCTGGGTGGGACACTACTCCAGGTTGCCATGAGGGCATGCAGATCGAGAGAAGGCCCGTAGAGGCTTCCATGTATGCTAATCAAGGTGGGGTTTGAGGCTCCATGCACGTGGGTGCGAACCCAAGCATGGTTCCTAGCCATTACCATACCGCACGAGGGCGGAGCTGGACCGGGGGCAGAAAAGCTCCACGCGTGCGTGCCGCGAGTGGTGCAGATGCGGATGCAGTTAGGGCTGTTGGGGGTGCACCGCGATCATGCCGCGGGCATGCCGAACTGGGTGCCACGTGTGCCAACCTGGGCGGTGTCAAGCATGGAATCAGAGCGGTATGGGGCAGAGGCGTACAGAGCAGACCTGGGGTGCGGGAGCGCCAGACTGGGCGGAGGCGTATAGAGCAGAGTCCCATCGGGCTGAGTCAGAGCGAGCATACACAGGGTGGAGGCGAGCATTATTTCGGACCCCTGTGGGCACACCGGACTGATCGGGGCACTGGTGGTGCCGGACTTGTCCCGCGCCACACCTCTACGGGTGTGGCCAGATCGAAGTGGGCGGAGCCGAAGAGCTCTGTCTTTGGGTTGGAATCCTTGCTGCCGTAGTGGACAAGGTCGATGCGAGTGGAGTTGGGCATGGCTGAAGCGGTCTTGGCTGCTTCCTGGAGATGCCTGGGTCGTGTGGAGTAGAGCCGGACTGGGGCTCATGGATCCAGCATGCGGTAGAGCTGGAGGGAACCTGGGGTGCGGGAGCACCAAGATGCAGGCAGAGCCAGGCACCGGAGCGAGCGGAGCCGAGGTGCGGCCCTGCAGGCGGACTGGGTGCGCGGTGTGGAACTCGAGTGGAGTGAGCGAGGATGCCACGGTCGGAAGGACTTCACACGGGCTGGGGCCTTGGCATGGGTGTGCCATGCTGGGCTGGAGGATGCGGATGAGTCTGGGTGCGTGGACCAAGATGCGGACGTGGTGCCGACTGGGCACGGCTGGAGCCGACTTAGGGCTGACCTCGGTGCAAACTGGTCAGCAAAGAAGTAGGACTCCGCTCATGGCCGAGGTGGGGTTGAGGTGGAGAAGTACATGGTCGAGATGGGGCCGATGTGGAGAAGTATGTGTCCATGTCAGCCACCAAGGAGGATGTTGTGTCAGGGCTGAATGGGTTGGTTACTACTGTAACTGTACTGATTATGGCATTATCGCCTTGGCCACATGGGAGAACGTGGTTTGAAAGAGCTGATGAAGGATGCATGGATTCCAGACCTGGATGTAGGTGTTGCAGAGGTATGTGAGCCATGCCAGATGGGGAAGCAACACCGGGTGAAGTTCTCCACAAGTTCAGCGTGCAGTGGAGGGCCCCTGGACCTAGTGAACATGGATGTTTAGGGTCCGGCTCTAGTTTTAGGGAGAAACGGAGCTAAGTATTTCATGTCGTTGATTGATGACTTTTCGAGGAGAGTGTGGATATTCTTCTTGAGGGAGAAGTCAGAAGTCTTCGCCAAGTTCAAAGCCTAATTGGCAGAGGTGGAGAAGGAGAAGGGGCGGCATGTGAAGGTTATGCGGTCAGATAATGGTGGAGAGTTTACAAGCAAGGAGTTCCTGAGATTTTGCCAGGATGGTGGGATTAGGAGGCAATTTTTGGTAGCCAGGACTTCTCAGCATTATGGAGTGGCCGAGCGGATGAACCGAACTCTCATGAAAAAAGCGAGGTGTATGAGGTTGCAGGTAGGGTTACCCAAGGTATTTTGGATGGATATAGTTGATACAGCAGTCTAATTGGTGAATCGGTCTCCTCATACAAAGATTAATGGGAGGGTTCCAGAGGAGCTATGGTCTGGAAGAAAGTTGGAGCTTGGTCATCTCAAAGTATTTGGGTGCACTCCATTTGTGCACATTGATCCCAGTCAGTGGAGCATATTGGATGCCAAGGCCTGGAAGATGGTATTCATTGGATATTCGCAAGGAGTCAAAGGATACAGGCTATGGGATCCTTTGGAGAAGAAGGCCATGATCAGCCGAGATGTGATCTTTGATGAAGAATCAGTCCTCGAGAGGCAAAAGGAGGTGGAGGTTCAGCAGGAGGTCCAATCGGACACGGTTGGGCAGGATGCAGCTCAGTAAGGTGCAGCTGAGCAACAACTAACCTCATATACAATTTTACCTTTTACAGATATGTCGGGAGGATCTTAGATTTAGGTGGAGTAGTCTTCAGTGGTGCCTCCACGTGTAGAGAGTAGCGAGATGCATGCTCATGGCTCATATTAGCAGGGGGAGGAGCCACCTCCCAATCCAGGCATCGGAATCGCATTGCACAAGCCTAGGTAGATCGTGAGGCAGCCAGTATGATATCATTTTGATGAACCATGTTGTATGCTTTGGTGGCTGCTAGTGGTGAACTGGAGACCTACGAGGAGGCGGTGGCAAGCCAGGATCATGATAGGTGGGTCCAAGCCATGGCAGAGGAGATGCAGTCTCTACATAAAAATAAGACTTGGCAGTTAGTGGCACCACCAAGTGGAAAGAAATCCATTGGTTGCAAATGGGTGTTTCAGTGCAAGGAAGGAATCTCAGAGAAGGGCCAAGGTACAAGGCCAGGTTGGTGGCCAAATGATACTCTCAAAAGGAAGGCATTGACTACAATGAGGTGTTCTCACCTGTGGTTCGACATACATCTATCAGATTATTATTGAGTGTTGTTGCGGTGCAGGACTTGGAGCTGGAGCAAATGGATGTCAAGATGGCCTTCCTCCATGGGAATTTGGAAGAGGAAATATATATGGAGCAGCCACAGGGGTTCGAGGAGCATGGATCAGAAGGAAAGGTATGTCTTTTGCAAAGATCATTGTATGAATTGAAGCAGTCGTGGTAGTGGTACCTATGGTTTGATGCATATGTGAGGAGTATTGGCATGACCAGATGTGAGTATGATCCTTGTGTGTATGTTAGAATTCTTGAAGATAACTCTAGATTGTACCTACTTTTGTATGTGGATGATCTGTTAATAGTATGCAAAAGTAGAGGAGTTGTAGAGGACCTAAAGCCAACCTTATCACATGAATTTGAAATGAAGGATTTGGGTCCTACTACAAGGATACTAGGGATGGAGATCTTCAGGGATAGAGCTAGGAGGATGCTTCATTTGTCTCAGGAGAATTACATCAAGAGAGTCTTAGAGAGATTTAGCATGGATGGTGCAAAATCGGTAGCATTGCCTCTTGCCAGTCATGTTAAGCTCTCTCAGTTGATGTTGCCCAGGACCGAGGTGGAGGCCAAGGAGATGACGAGAGTACCATATGCTTCAGTAGTCGGGAGTTTAATGTATGCAATGGTGTGCTGTAGACCAGATCTCGGGCATGCAGTTAGCCAAGTCAGCAGGTTTATGGCTAATTCAAGTAGAGAGCATTGGAGAGCACTGAAAGGTATCTTTAGGTACTTAGTGGGCACAGCTGGAGTTGGCCTATGCTACAGGCACCGTAGCATGGAGGACGACTCTAGGGTATTCATGGAGGCTCAGGATAGGATGCTTGGATTTGTGGATGCTGATTATGGTAGTGATTTGGACACGAGACGTTCCACTACAAGTTATGTGTTTATGATGAATGGTGGTCCAATCTCATGAAGGTCAAGTCTACAGGCGATTGCAGCATTGTCTACTACAAAGTCATAGTACATTAGAATTTTTGAGATAGCCAAGGAAGCTATGTGGCTGAAGGGACTTGCATTGGAGATGGGCATTGCACAGGGAGCAATCAAGATTTATTCAGATAGCTAGAGTGCATTGTACTTGATCCAAAATCTGGTCTATCATGCTAGGACCAAATAATTGACATCCGATACCACAGGATTCGGGAGCTGGTGGAAGATGGTGAAGTGGGGCTCGCTAAGGTGTCTACTATAGAGAACATGGCTGATGCATTTACCAAGGTTCTTCAAAGGGATAGCTTCTTCAGATGTGGAGTACAGATGGGATTGATGGACCAGGGAGAGCTTACTGGAGCTTTGGAGCGCCAAGATGGAGATTGTAGGCTCATGTGTGGCACACCCAAAGCCTAGGGGAGCCACACAGGTTTGGGGGCTTAGGCTTATAAGTCCCTAGGGCCCTAGAGTCATGTTTGGATCAAGGGGATTTGATCCAAGGATTAGGATTTGCATATATGACTTGTTGAGGGGGAGTTTTTTAGAGATTGTATCATAACCCAGTTGGGTTATGGGATTTTATTTTAGGTCCAGAGGTGTAGCCTATTTCCCCACATTGGTGAAAGGGGCTAAGAAATTAATTGGGTAGGTGGCCGGAAATTTGTTGGCTAGCCCAACCATCTAGGATTGTAACCAATTATGTTGGACCAAGACCAAGATCAAGGAAGCCCATGTGAGGAAAGACCGCATCCCATGTGGAAGACCACACGCTCATGTGCGTTGGAGAAAGAGAGGCCAGGGTCTTTCTTGAGATGTGCGCGCGTGAAGGAAGGGGGCAACGGTTCTTTGGTGCGTGAAAGACTCTCACAGACGTGAGAGAGGTTAGAGGTATCTTCCTCTTTGTTCGATGGTTGGGCATTCTTAGAGCGAGGAAAGAAGCAGTTTCTAGAGTCTGTAACAAAGGCTAGGGCTTCTTCTTCAAGTAATAAAGAATGATCTCTTATTTTCTCCTGATATTTATTTTCTTCTCTATTTTGTGCATGGTTCTTGTTTCTTGATTCCAAGAAGTAATTTGTGCCGATTATTTTTTTCATAATTCTTTAAGAAGTCGATTGCTCTCTATTTATCTCACGGAGAGTTAAGATCCCAACAATAGCAAATCCCCAACATAGCATGCAGAACTGGCCTAACTATTTTGCACAGAATACTAAAGGTCTAGCCCGAGAAACCTTTGAAGAAACATGCCTAGACAATCAGGCTTTTGACTCATTCAAAGATGGGCTCAAATCCTACATAGTCTTCATTAGGTCGATTTGAGAAAACCTTTGTGAAGGAAGCTGATCTTGATAGAAGAAACAAGGAGATGGGTAGAAGACAGGGGTCATGATGAAAGACTTGAAGGGGAATGGGACATGAGTGCTAGAAGATTTAGATCTCATTGATGAACTCCTTTTCGATAGCGAGATCACAATGGAGCCATCACCTCCAAGGTTCTAGATGCCACAATTTGTATATCTCAAAAAAAAAATAAAGAGAAAAGATGCCATAGTTTGAATAATATGATGCCATCTCGAATCTTGTAGATCATCTTGAAAGTTTCAATGCTTTGATACTATTGCATTATATGTTAGACACTATCATGTATTAAGCTTTTCTCACCTTTCTTAGCAAGAAAGCTTAATCAGCTCATTTGTTTAGCTCAGTTGATAGTTTGGCACCCATTTCATCAACAAGATAACAACAGGAGATGCAGAAAAACCTTAGTGAATTTGATGGCAGTCAAGCAGAAAAAAGATGAATTGCTCAAGCAATGCATTAAACAATTATTTGCTAAGATAGTTGAGGTACATGACTTGAATCATGCCACAATGATAACTATGATAATGAATGGCTTGAAAACCTCATATTTTTATTTCTTCCTTTCAAAGAAGCCCTAAAAAGAACTATTGGAGATCTTGGTAAGAGCTTAGAAGTACATCAATGCAGAAGAGGTAATATTGGCTTGTAAGGAAATAGTTAAAGACTAGGTAGACAAGAAGCACAAGGGCCATGGCTGGTAGAGATTTAGGGAGAGAATGAAGAAAAAGTAGAGGCATGAAGAAGGGACTTTTAGGTGAGCCAGGAGTCCACCTCATGGATTTGAGAGGTGTTGGTGCCAAAAAATATCAAGCACCAGGATGCTAGAGCAGATGTTGGAGTAGGCGATGTAGGCGGTGCTACGGAAGATAATATCTATAAAAAAGTCTCGTTGGGGATGGCCTCGGCAAAGGCACTTCGATGCCTAAGTTAATAATTAAGCCAACAGTATTAAGGAGTGCAGGTACAGAGAAAAAATGATGCACCTTGGGGGTTTGCATGAAGCCCGAGGTAGATGACAAGGGTATTATTGGAATGTCAAATATCTCAACAGATCTGGTGAAAGGTGATAAAACCCTTCATGTGGGCCATTTGGAGCTTTCCATTGGCATAGAGTTGTCCATTCCTTATTAATAGAGTCTTGTTAATTTGTGAAGTTCTGCTATATTTTCTGAAAGTGGGGTGGATTGTTGCTTAAGCTTATACTCCTCTTAAATGAAAAAGATATGGTAGTGATGAGATGTGATGTGACTTGTAGTCTAGGTGTAGAGATGAGCATCAATTAACCCTTGGGTGGCTAAGGGAGTGTTGCTTGAAAGGGCAAGAGGCCTGGTCGGTCAAATTGCATACTTTGGTCATCTTGAAGAGGACTGCTTGGCCTGAAGAGGCCTTCTCAGATTGATTACGTGCCTTGATTATCCTAAAGAGGACTGGTCAGTCTAAAGAGGCTTTTTCAAATTGACTATATGCCTTAAACAATTCTACATGCCTGAATCATTCTGAAGAGGACTGGTTGGCTTGAAGAGGCCTTCTCAGATTGACTGCATGTCTTAGCCAATTCTGCATACCTGGATCATCTTGAAGAGGACTAGTCAGCTTGAAGAGGCCTTCTTGGATTGACTGCAGCAATTATATATGCCTGGATCTTCTTGAAGAGGACTAGTTGGCCTGAAGAGGCCTTCTAGGATTAATTGCATGCCTTAGCCAATAATATATGCTTGGGCCTTCTTGAAGAGGACTAGTTGGCATGAAGAGGCCTTCTGGGATTAACTGCATATTTTGGTCATCCTGAAGAGGACTAGTCATCCTTAATAGGCCTTCTCAGATTGACTGCATGCATTGATCATCCTAAAGAGGACTGGTCATCCTAAAGAGGTCTTCTCAGATTAACTACATACCTTAGCCAATTCTATATGTCTTGGTCATCTTGAAAAGGACTAGTCAGCCTGAAGAGGTCTTCTCGGATTGACTGCATGCCTTGGTCATCTTGAAAAGGACTAGTCAGCCTGAAGAGGTCTTCTTAGATTGACTGCATGCCTTAGCCAATTTTGCATGCCCGGATGATCTTGAAGAGGACTTGTTAACCTGAGAGGCCTTCTCGGATTAACTATATTCCTTGGTCATCCTGAAGAAGACTGATCAACATGAAGATGCCTTCTCGGATTGACTGCATGCCTTGGTCATCTTAAAGAGGCTTTCTTGGATTAACTACAAGCCCTAGCCAATTTTGCATGCCTAGATCATCCTGAAAAAGACTGGTTGATTCGAAGAGGCTTTCTTGGATTGATTGCATGCTTTAGCCAATTCTGCATGCCTGGGCCATCTTGAAGAGGATTGGTCGGCCTGAAGAAGCCTTCTCGGATTGACTATATGCTTTAATTATCCCGAACTTGGAAGGATATTAACACTTGCTCCTAAATCCAATAGGACTTCTTAATAGTTAGGCCCCCTATAACATAAGAAATGATAGGGGTACCAATATCCTTGATCTTGGATGGAGTTCTGTGTCAAAAGACTGAGCTAGCTTGCTTAGTGAGGCAAACTTTTTCTTGGATGTGTGCCTAAGATCTACATTTTTGGGTGCACAAATCCTTTAGAAACTTGGCATAGGTTGGGACTTACTTGATGGCATCTAAAAGTGGAAGATTGATATGAATTTATTTGAATAATTCAAGCATTTCATTTATCTTAACCCCTAATTTATCCGAAGGTAGAGATTTTTCTAGAGCACTTGGATATGGAACTCTCATCGTAGGTGCTAGAAAAATTGGTTTATTATCTTCTTAGGGTCTTCTTTTTTGTCAGGTAATTTGGGCTTGTTTTGAGTTTGGGTTCTTGACGTATTAGTCCTTTGTGGCTGCTCTAAAACCTTTCCACTTTTAAGGGTCATTATAAATTTAGCATGCTTAGGATGGTGTTCATGAACATTGAAGCTCTCAGCCTTATATTGTCCCTTTCGATTGCTAATAGGTTGGCTAGGCAGTTTCCCTTCCTCCTTCTTACAGATGGCTATAGCTAGTTGGTTGATTCGGGTTTCTAGCTTAGCTATAGATTGTATGTGAGAGTTAAGGATTTGAGAGTTGGTTTCTATCCTAGCCAAAGCTTGTAGAACTTTTTTCTCAAAATTGGAGTTATAGTTACTAGGAGAATGGTGTAGGGAATCTTGAAATTGAGGGTATGATATGTTATTGAACTGTTTATTGGGTCTATAAGAAGCTGGGTTAACCACAGGTTGTTGTTTTCATGAGAAGTTTGGGTGATTCCTCTAGCCTAGATTATACGTATTTGAGTATGGGTTATTTCCTGATCTAGGAATAGTATAGGATTGGGCTTGGTGGGCTTGTTCATGTACAAGCTTAGGAAACTGATGGGCTGATAGGAAATCACCTATCGCATGAGAGGACTCGAATATATTACACAAACATCTTGGGACGTTCATATGGGGAAGAGCTATGATTGACTTGCAAGAATCAGTCGAATTTCTGGAATAGTGCACCCACAGTCTGGGATAGTGTATCCACCTTGCTATGGATGTTTACAGAGTGGCTTACCTCATACATTCACCTCTTTTAGGATTTAACCTGGAAATTTCTCTAGATGTGGTAGACATGTAGTATAAGAAGTTTTCTCTTAGGGTTTCAAATAGTTGCCAAGCCTCGTGCTCACTTCTAAGGCAGAATGTTTCACCACAAGATGAGTCAACCATTTTCCCGTGCTTTTCTTACAATCCACCATAAAAGTACTGAACCGGTTGCAATTTGGGTATGGCATGGTGTGGACACTTGCGAATAAGTTATTTGAGCCTCTCCCAGGTTTCATGGAATATTTCCCCATCCAATTAGAAAAAGCTAGTTATGACTTTTTGAAATCTAATGAACATAGCTAATATTTGCCCTTATCCTTAAGTAAGAGGGAGAATAACTTCAACCTAAGGGTGTCATTAGATAGATTTTGAATCATAATGGTAGAGCATATCTCAAGAAATTTGTCTAGATGTCTATACGGGTCTTCTTGACTAAGTCCATAGAAGGATGGTAGCATTTGTATGACACTGGATTTAATTTTATATTGGGTTGCCTCTATAGGAGGTGCTTGGACACATAGAGAATTTGTATATGATGAAGAGGTAAAATACTCCCTTAATTGGTGTAGTGGATGTAACACCCCACAAAAAGGAAAAAAAATAATAAAGGGCCAGGTCGGACCCGACCCAGACCCAACGCGTGGCACAAGCAAGGGCGCGGGCAAGCGAGGCAAGGAGTGAGCGTGGCACGGGCGACACACGCGCGAGCGGGTGATGCACGAGCGACGCACGGGCGGGCGCACGAGGTGCAGCCCGGCCCATTGCGGGCGCGTGCGAGGCACGACCCAAGCCCACACATGCGGCATGCACGGGCACGTGGGCTTGGTCCAGCTCAGAGCGGCAGCTACTCTAGGCATTTCCCCACGTTTCCCAGGTGTTTCACATGGGGTTTCTCACAGTCCACCACAGTCTACAACTCTTCTGAGTGATCTGGACTGTTCGATTGCTTGATCGAATGGCTGGGATTGATCTAAAAGAGTTTAGGCTTGATCAGAGGCTTTTGGATTCAGATTTTGATGCGGTTTGAGGCATCGATCTTAGATCTGACGGCCCGGAGAGAATTTTGATGGTTTTAGACTTCTGAGATGATGTTTGAGGTTGTCTTGGATTGGTTTTGTTCATCTTTTTAATCAGGGACGTCGAGAGCCAATAGTACAGAGAGCCAGAGAGCCAAGAAGAGAGGAGAAAAGAGAGAAAGAGAAGAGAAAAGAGGAGAGAAGAAGGAAGAAAGAGAAAGATGAGAAGAGAGAGAAGGAGAGAGGAAAGGGATCTTGGTTTGGAAGAAGAGAAAGGTTGTCATGCTATGATGGCATGGGATAGCGACCAGTTTTGGAGATATGTTGGGATTTAGGATAGAGAGAGAAAGAGGAGAGATAAAGATGAGAGAGAAGAGGAAGGAGAGAGAAGATGAGGAAAGAGAAAATCAGGGGAAACCTTTTTTCTCAAAATTTGTGAAACTAGGATTTGGTTTGAATGAATTTATTTATTATTATAGGAGATCAATCTTTTGAGCAAGAAGGATTTGGATGAATTTTAGGTATAGATTGATACCGGATATCTGGGATTAGCGATTGAAGGTAAGGATTCTGGACATGATCACCAGTATTATTTTACATGGCATGGTTTTGATCTGAGTATTTTGGTTTAGCGCTTGAATGTAAGGAATTCTATATTATTACCCATTTATACATGTATTTTATGTGGTTTGACTTGATCTGAGCATATACGTGGTTTGACTTTATCTGAGCATATATATGGCTTGACTTGATCCGAGCATATATATATATACATATATACAGCTGCATGCATGGTGTTATTTTGCATAGCATAGTTGATTCTTGTGATGGATATTGTGGTTATTTTTATCATCGTCTATATTTTATACACCATGTTTTAAAGGAAAGTGACACCGGTTATCGAGTGGGTTGGACCACGATGCCGGTTATTGAATGAGTTGGACCATGATGCTGGTTGTCGAGTGGGTTGGACCACAATACCAGTTATTGATTGGTTTGGACTATGACACTGGTTATCGAGTACGTTGGACCACAATACCAGTTATTAAATGGTTTGGACTATGATACTGGTTATCGAGTGGGTTGGACCATGATACCAGTTATTGAGTGGATTGGACCATGACACCGGTTATCTAGTGGGTTGGACCACGATACTGGTTATTGAATGGACCATGACACCGGTTATCGAGTGGGTTGGACCATGATATCGGTTATGGAATGGATTGGACTACATGATATTGAGTTGTTTGACTGCATGATATGATATTCTAGTATGTTCATACTATTTTAAGAATTATATTATTACTGGTGTGATCATATGGAAACCTTATTGGGCTATAGAGCTCACAACCATACTTTCTTCTTTCATAGAGTTGTGCAGATATTCGGACTTGGTGATGAATGAGATTTTATTTAAGGTAAGTGACTCTTGTGTTCCTAGGCCTTGCATGATCTCTAAGATAAAACCTAGAGTTTGTGCGGCCGATCGCATGCCGATTCCGGTGCTGGATTCGAAGCATGACAGTGGATCAGTCTCACTATGTGTATCCTTAGTCTAATCCTGGTTTATGTATTTGATTTTTCTCTTTTTTAAAAAAAGTAAAGAAGAGAGAAGAAGAAAGAAGAGAGAGAAGAATTCTATAGATATGAATTTAAAGGGTCCTAGAGTTAAGAGGAGAGAGAAGAATTAGTTAAGATTTTATGTTACTTGCAATCAAGTTAGTACATAATGGACTCTTTATCCTAGGATTCCTAAATTCTAGATAGCTTCAACTATTCCAAGGTCGCCTTTGAGCCCTTCAAGTTGAAGCTAACTAGCCAACTAGCCAGGTAAGGATAAAGTCAATGGGGGTTTCCCTCATTACTTTTATTAGATACTAAATAAATTGGCCAGGTCAGACAACGGAACTAATTAAAAAATCATAATCTTTTAGGGGTACATCATCCTTGAACACCTTTCCTAGACACCAGTTAACAGGCTAATCCTAACCTGATCCAACTCTTAGGATTTCTTGTCCTAGTGAGTTTGAAAACCCTTAGGGGCCAACATCTAATTGATTTTAATTATAGGCTTAGGACAATGCAATATGAGGGTGGTGATTTGTAGGCCAAGGAAGGGTGATGAAATCCCCATCTTGTGTTGTTTTAGGGTTAGTGCCCTTAAGATAATTTATGTATATGCAATGTAGTACAAACAGATGTCAAAACAATTTAGATTAATGTTCTAGATTTCTAAAAGAATCTTAATAAATTATAATTTTTTTTATTTAGTATTTTTTTGGTGAACTAATCATGCCAATGATCTTTGATAATGTTGCCAAAATTTGATCACTATCATAGGCGATTCAAAATAATTTCACCAACTTAAACTATAGTAAGGGTGAGTTGAGATTGTATCCTCAGAGATCAGTTGGGGTTATGTTCACTTTCAAGATTTTTTTATTAGAGTTTTAATTAGGTTAAAAAGATAAAAGAGTGAAAATATGTTTATAACTAGGAACAAGAATTATATTAAACTAACAAGCAAGAGATTAACAAGAATATGAAAGATGTCTTGAATCTCAATTTGATTTTTAGTATTATATTAAGTACTTGTTGAACATATAATTATTAAATTATGATTGATCCCCGAGCATAGCCTATCTTACTGGATATAGATCTTGATCCACTTCTACATAGCCATAGGTTATTCAAAGTCTCTAATCATAAAATAAAGTTTTTTATAATCAGATTCTGATCCTAGCTTATCTCGCTAAGTATTAATCATATCCTTAGATTATGACTCATTTTTATATAGTCATAGACTATTCTAAAATCTAACTATAGTCTAGTCATGAAGAATACAACTTGAAATAATAAAAAAATAATTTATTAATACAAAATAAACATTACAATCAAGCACTAATTATATAAAAAAATATAAAATATAAATACTAAAAATCTCATTTACTTCTTAAAGACGAAACTTCTTAGCCATGGATGATCTTCCCTTCCTCTCCCTCTATGCAAGGCTCTAAAGAGATTTTAGGGGTTGATGCCTAATTTTCCATGGTAGTGGTATTAAGCCCTTTTTATAGGTATAAACAAGGAGTGGGTTTTCTTTATTTTTCGATGTGGGACTAAAGAAGAGAATACATGAGCGGCTTAGATATATTTTTAGAAGAAATCAATGGATGACGAGTGTAAATAAGAAATTGATAGGATCATGATGTTGTCATTAGGACACCATGATTATTAATTGTTGACTATGTTATTGATTTTGATGATAAGCAAAATACTTAAGTATAAGTTGAGTACTAATATTTTTTTTGAATTATGTTTTTATAGAAAAAGGTGCTCATCAATTTGACAAATGTTATTTGATTGAAGAAGTCCAAATTTAGATGAAAGATCTGCTCAAAGAAGACTTTGACAATAGAAAATTGCTTGAATGGATACTTGAGTTCAACACAGACTTGACAAGTTCAGCTGTTTATGTGAAAATCTCAGTGAAGTGTCGACTCAAAATGTCAACACATGATACCAAGTGTCGATACATGATAGTGAAGTGTCGACTCAAGTCGGTACAAAATGAAAGTTTCAGATGGCATGGCTGAAGTGTCAACACATGGAATTGAAGTGTCGACTCAAAGTATCAACACATAGATCAGCTCATTGCCTGAGATTTTTGGGTTACAGAACTTGCTGAAGTTAAAGATCTAGCTGAAGTGTCGACACATGGATGCTAAGTGTCGACTTACCTGAGAATTCTAAAAAGCTACATTAAAGATATTTGAACTAGGTGTCGACTCAAGGAGTGCAAGTGTCGACCTGAAGTGTCGACTCACAGCCTGAAGTATCGACACATGAAGTTCTGGGAATAGTAATGACTAGTTTTTCAAATGCAAAACTCATCCCTCTTAGCTCTCAATGGCTAGTTTTTCATGTCTAACGGCTAGAAACCGGATTTGAGACATTGGGAAGGTATTTATATGACTCAAATCAAATCAAAATATAAGAGAATGAAAAAGAAATAACCAAGAGAGAAGAAAAGAAGAGCATTCACTCCTATTCATTAAGTTCAACCACCTTTAAGAAAAAGAAGTCTTCAAGCATTCAAGAGCCTTCAAGAGCATTCAAGATCAATCATTCTTAAACAATTAAAGAGGCTTCATCAAGTTGAAGCATCACAATAACAAGCTTTAAAGAGATACCCACTTTTTATTAGAAAGCTTTCATTGTTTCTTTACTTCAAAATATATTTGTTGTAAGGGTTCTTGGTTAGCCTATTGAAAATCAAGGGAGATTATTGGTGAGCCTTTGAAAATCATTTAGGTTATTGGTTAGCCCGCAAAACCAAGGGAGGTTGGTGGTGAGCCTTAAAATCATTTAGGTTCTTGGTTACCCTGTAAAATCAAGTGAGATTTTGACTTATGAGCCTTGTAAAAATAAGTCGGGTTTTGATTAGTAAGCCTAGAAAACTAATTGGCTGTAATCGGTTGAGATTATAGTGAATTCCCAAGGGGATCTTGGGGAGTGGATGTAGGTGCATTGGATAGCACCAAACCACTATACTTTCTTGTATTTGTGATTGCTTGTCTCTTCTATTTGCTCTTACTTTTATTGCTTTATATTTTCGCTGCACACTTACTTAAGAGCACTTCATTTGCATTCATAGTACTTAGTTTAATTATTGGATTGGATCATACACTCTTGCATTGCATTCAAATAATTTTTAGAGACCCAATTTACCCCCCTCTTGGGTTGCTTACTAGGCAACATCAAATTAATTATCCGACTTCTAATTAATTAAAATTATGTAGAACATAATGAGTCAGGTCGAATCCATGGAGAAGGTAGTGCTTCTAAAATCATTGATTTTAAAAAGAAAGGAAAAATAGTTTGAAGTTGGGAAAACAAAAATTAAAAGTGCAAAAGAATATTAAAACTAGGATACATTCGATTTGCTAATCAAATCTTAGCATTTATTTGCAAGAAAAGTAAAGGATATAAATTTAAATTGCATGAAAATAAAATTTATATAAATTAAAATAAGAATCTAATTACAAAGTATTAAACATAATAATTAAATAATCTAATAAAGCAGTAATAAAGCATCCAAAGTTGATTGGTGCAACCTCATCGGGAAGTTGGTTGATGTCGCATCGCCTTCTTCCATCATACTCTTGGAGCAAACCGGGCTTTCTCTTCTTCTTCCTCTTTAGATCTTGATCTGAAGATCGATGTAAGTGAAAAGATGGCACAGGAGATAGAGCTTCTCTTCTAAGAAACCTTACTCTTAAGGACCGACCCGCAACCCAAAGCTAAACCTTCTATTTTGTACTGTACTTCTCTCTCGAAGATGATTTTTTTTGTAGCCCAGAGGTCCTTTAAATAAAGCTTGGAGAAGGTTGAATTGGTGTAGAACTAGGAGTTAGACTTCTAGTAGAACTCTCAAAATTATTTTGGACCATCATATTACATTAAATCCATTGATCATTACTTAAATTGATTAAGCCCAATGTGGGCTGTCATATTGGCTTGAATTGTGCTTGGATCTAGCTCAAATCAAGTCGAATGAATATTGGCTATTGGCTCAAATCTTTAAGATATCGTGCAGCCCTTGATCCACCATAGCTTCATTCTCTCAGTTGGATTTGATAGTAGCCATTGGATCAAGCTTTGGATGGTTGAGATCCATCATGTAGGATGGTGCTCGAAGAAGACCACCCATTATGCTTGAACCCTATCGGAACTACCTCCTATACACCGTCGATGTGGAAGATGATTGGTTTCAGGCTATTGGGTGGAGAAGCAATGATGAAGGGAAGGTGGCTGGTGGTGATGTTGTGCCTTTGGTGAAGAGGCGACGTGAGGGAGGAGCAGCAGCGATGGAGATGGGAAGAGTGATGACCGATGCTCGGGTCAGAGAAGGAAGATGGCATGGTGGCTCTGGCAAGAATGATAGTGGGACTCTCAACATGGATCGAGGAAGATAGCCAAAATGAGGAGGATCAGTGGGCATGGCTTGGTCAGTGATGACTGCGGTGGTGGGTTGGGTAGTGACGACTATGGTGGTTGTGGGAAGATCAACGATGATCATGGCAAAGGGCAAAGGGGTGATGGTCAGATCAGGTTGAGAAGAGGCCGATGATTGGTGGTAGGGAGGAAGATGTTAGCATCGATGCGGATGGAACGACCGGTGATGGTAGATCAGTGGAGAGACGATGAGAGAGGAGGCCAACGATGATGGAGAGCTTGGAACAGGGGGAGCGGTGACCGGACGGTGGCTATGGGCAGCAAACAGTGACTCCGGGTAGTGGACGGTGGCTCTAAGCAGCGAACTGTGGCTCGAGCAAGAGAAATCATTCCTGGTCCATGACTCTGAGCCATGGACTAGAAACATGGCTACCTATGGACCAGAAGGGCATTTGTAGACAAGCGAGCGATCCATGGTGGACCGGCTACTTTAAATTTTGTACATAAATTGATATTTTGTTCTTTTTTTGATTTTAGGTCCATTTGAACTCTGATTTGCATGTCGTTTGATCTGTTATATTCTATAAATTGAGCTCTTCATGTTGGCAAGATTTGAAGTCCATAATCCAATCAATTTTCTTGGATTCTAGAGTTTCAAAAATTTCCATCAATCTTAATGTACCAATCAAAGAGGAAGTAATACGAATAAATTTTTTTATTAAATATTTTAATAGATGTGTGGTGCTTCAGCTTAACATCTTCTTTTCATAATTATGCTCTAGTTTCATCTTTTTCAAGGATATTTTAAATATAGTTAACTTTGCTAGAAGTTCTAGTTTAATTATGAAATTAGGATTTCTAGAAGATGTTAGCACCAATAATTACTTAAAATACTTAAAATAAATATATAAATATGTGATTTATCATACCCCCAACTTACTCATTGCTAGTCCCTTAGCAATGTAATAAAAATATTAAATTATAACCATATGTCATTAAGATTCTCTTTTAAATCTAGGTTGAAGGTCAAAAGGAGTTGCTAGCATCACTAACTAGGTATTGAATTTTTGAAATAAATCTCACAGTTAGAACTATTAGAAACTTCTTTAAAATTCATCCAAAGGTCTATAGTACTTGTATTTGTGATGGCTGGCTTAGTATTTCAGTGCTAGATTGTAAAGGACAATTATATCTTTGCTTATCATCTACTTTTGGTCAATTTTCTATACACCCCTCAAATTAAGCACATGAACTGAGGTAGCTTTCATACCACTTGAATTTTTTCTTTCTTGGTTGGTGATGGCTTTCATTACCCATTTTTTGAGATGAACAATAATTCTTTTTTAGGTGAAGGTGCCCAGTTACTTGGTGCAAAACCAATGTTTAAAACTTGCCCTTTTTTTTGTTTCTCTTTTTTTTTTTTTTTTTTTTTCTTTATTCTCTCTTGTTTTCTTTTTTTACAAGCAGGTAGTTCTTTCCTCAAATTCAAGTTAAATGGGGGGTGTATATCAATTACCAATTTTTTAGTAATAATTGAATCTTTAATTGACCTTATAATAAATATCTACTTTACCTTGTAAGTGTGCATGTGTGATAGAAGTGCTAATTGTTGCCTAGTGAAGCAACCTAAGAGGGGGGGTGAATTGGATTTTAAAAACTTTTTGCAAAGATTTAAACAAGTATATGCCAATTCAAATGCAATGAAGGTGCTAGTGAATCAAGTGTATATGTGCTTGAAGTTATACGATGGAATTAGTAAAATAAATGCAAAATTAATAAAATCAAATAATAAGAGAGAGCAAGTAACCACAATACAAAGATTATAGTGGTTCGTACACACCAAAGCACCTACATCCACTCCCCAAGATCTACTTGGAAATTTTAGTATAATCCCACTTTATTACAGCCGATTAGTTTTCCGGGCTCACTAATCATAACCCTTTGGTTTTCACAAGGCTAACCAAAAAATCTCTTGGTTTTCTCAAGGCTCACCAAAAACCTCTTGGTTTTCCAAGATAACCAAAAACTTAGTTGGCTTCATAAGGCTCACCAACAACTTAAGTTGGTTTTTAAAACAAGGCTCACCAATAACCCAAACACTAGTTTCAAACCACTTAAAACTAGGAACAATAATAAAGTTGAATACAAAGTAATAATAATATCAAGCTTTCAAAAATAAAGCAAATATCTCTTTGAAGCTCTTTGATTGCTGTTGAAGATGCTTGTCTTCAAGTTGTTGAAGCCTTAATCAATGCTTGAATTGTGGACTTGAAAGCTTCTTGAATGCTCTTGAATACTTAAAGGCTCAACTTCACTTCAAAGTAATGAATACTCGATGAATGCTCATTAGTTTCTCATTAGTTTCTTCCCTCTTGAGTTTGGTCCACTTTAAATACCTTTCCAAGCATTAAATGACTATTTTTGACCGTAGGAGATGAAAATAGCCATCAGGGATGAAAATGATAACTTTTGCATTTCAAAAAACTAGCCGTTACTGTTCATCCATACCTACAAGTATCGATAGTTTGGATCATGAGTCGACACATGAGTCTGTACTTGAGTCGACACCAGGTCAAAATTATCTTCTGAAGCTCTCTGGAATGCACTAGTGCATTGACACTTCTTCTGGTAAGTCGACACTTGAGTTGACACTTCATCTTTATGAGTCAACACTTGAGGATAGACTTGAATTCAGCATGTTCTATATTATTTTTGTCTCAGGCCTTGAGTCGACCCTTGAGTTGATACTTGAGCTTCATGAGTTAACATTTTATGCATGACATCTGAAACTTCTTCTGCGTATCAGCTCAAGCTTTTGTGAGTCAACACCTTAAGTGACACTTCACTTTCATGAGTTGACACTTGGCTGAAACTTTCCTGAAACTCTTCTAAAACTCTGCTGAAACTTTTTTAAACTTAAGATTTGAGTCCTTCAAAATTATTCGCATATACCAAAGTCCATTTAACTTGAAACTTCATCTATAAAACTGACTTCTTCAATAAGATGACAAGCAATTGAACATGTAAGTATCTTGTTCTAAAAAATACACTTTTAATACATAGTTAGTACTCAAATATACTTAAATATTTTATTATTCATCAAAATCAATATAGGAGTCAACAATCCTTCCTTTTTTTATGATGACAAAATCTTTAAGTATATATACATAGTAAGCTCAAAAGAATTACCATAGGTATAGGTATTTTACTATAAGTATCAGAGCTAATGATGATAAGTATTAGAGTCTAAATTTATAATGATTATTAAGAGCTAAGACTCACTTACAATGTATCAGTGCTAGATATATGTGTGAGAATGAATTCAATTCATATAACTTCAATGTCAAAGTTGTAGTTACAATATATCAGAGCTAAAAATTATGGAGTATTAGAGCTATGATTAAAAAGTATCAGAGCTAAGTTGTATATGTAAGATGCTCAAGAGGTGTATCAGAGCTAAAATATATTTGAAAGATAGACACTTTAGCAAAAACAGATTGAATCATGAAGAGTATTAGAGCAAAAGCAACAAAGAAGAAACTTTTAAGAGTATCAATACTTAAAGGATGTCAAAGCATGTTAACACAAATAATATATAAAAAGAAAGTATCAGAGCAAAATTATCAGCACATGAAGTGTATTAGAGCATAAAAATAAGGAGTATCAGAGCATATATATATATATATATAAAGTATCAGAACATAACAAATAGGAATAAGAGCATAAAACTGAATCGTATCAAAGCATAGAACCATAGAACAAAAGCTCCCCCTTAATGTATGATCTGAAAACAACTTTCAAAACTTACAAGTTTTAGCATTTCAAAAGAAAAATCTCAAAAAAATATAGAAATCTTAAAGTTTCAAAATGTTCTCCCCCTTACTTTGTGCTCTCTTTTTTTTAAAAATTCTCTCCTTTTACCATTAATTGCTCTCTTCTTTTTCTTACTTCATTAAATACTCCCCCTTTTTGTCATCATGAAAAAGGGTGCGAAGAAGAATAGAACAAGATGGAAATAAGACATGCAGTAATAAAGAGATAAGAATACCAAGAGTTGCTAGAAAAGATATTATATATATATATAATTTCATATATTTGATACACTTGATGCAAAACTTGATACATGATTCATAACAAAGTAAACATACACAAAAAAAACATACATCAAAGTGAAATGCTACTACCTAGTACACTAATCCTAGGGGATGCTTTCCTCATCGGAGGAAGACCCAATCTCCAAAATAATAGGCCCTGTAATCCTAAAGGGATGGGATCGCGATCACATTGACTGGAGATTAGAAAGTCTAGTCCTAACAGGTCTAGGAATGTCGTCATGGCTTTGGCATCTGCATCTGCCATATGCTCTCGCTCATACTAGTGCTGAAGAAAATGCAATGTCAATGGAAGGAATAGAAGATGTGACAGGGTCAGATGGAGTAACATCAAAAATAGGTCCGAAAGGAAGAATGTAAAAACCAGGGGTGTAAAATCCTAGTTCCCGGATCAATGATGAAGTATGTAGGGTAGAAGATGGAATCACTAGAGTGGGATCTGGTGGATCAGAGTATAGAACAAGAGTAGAGATATCATGATCGGAAGGAATCACTAGGGTGCTAGAAAGAATAGGTGCCTGATGAGGTAGACTGGATGGGGTAGGAGCAGTCTCAGAAGTCCTCTCAGGATGCTGCTCAGCTATGGTGTCTGGCTCAGGGTCTGCATGTAGTCTACCACATCAAAATCAGCAGAAGAATCTCTTTGACCATCTCCTGTGTTTGGTGCTGGAGTTGGAGGTGATAGTGGAGAGTCTGATAAAAGAGGTGAAGGTGCCCTGATAGATGACAATCTTTCTAGTGCAGCCAGGACAGCAGAAATGCCATCTCTCAACCCCTGATGACTTGCCCTCATCTCTGAATGTATCTGATCGACTCATTGTCTGATGATCATCATCTCTATCTCCAGTCAAGTTGACCTATCCTCAATGCTGTCAGTAGGAGGTGGCACCTCAGACTGTGTCGAAACTGATGGCGCGGGCTGAGAATCAGGAATGTCTCTCGATAGCTCAAATGACCCAGCCTCATCTCTATAAATCCTCTCCTCCTCAGCAATGTCCTCATCATCTGCATCAGTGTTGACCCCATAAGTGATTTTGATGATAACCAAACATTGGAGAATATACATTTTTTTATCTAACAACTCTTCAAGTGGTATTACAAGTTTTTGTAGGATGATTTAATTGTTCAAACTTTAACTCCTAAATCTTTTATTCTTGATTTGAGTTGTGTTGTAATTTGTTTTTGTAAAGAAGAACCCAATGAAATAGCTAAGAAAAATCTGTAAAAAGGGTTACTTCTATGTACGTGTGCCTTAGAATTATTTTGAGTTGGTTTGCTTGAAAAATGTAAGTGTTGGTGAGAGTTTTTCTTTAAGTACAATTGTAAAAATCCTGAAGAAGACACTCGAGCTGACCCAGCATGTTGAAGAGCTGACTCCACCTCATGGCACGCAGCAAGGATTCTGGTACGTAGTAATCCGGGCTGACTCGAAGGTAACCAAGCCGACTCCAGTAAATCCGAGTCGACTGGAATATGTCTGAGCTGACTCTTTCAGAATCCAGTTTTTGAAGATCTCTGAGAATAGCCAGGTGAGCCGACCCAAACCTCAAAGAGTTGACTCTACCAAAATAAATTTTGAAGACCTGAGAAAGTGAGCCGACCCAAATTGCAATGAGCCGACTCTTCTAGAGTAATGATTTCCAAACCTGAGAAGAAGAGCCGACCCAAGCTGAAAAGAGCTGACTCCTCGAGTTAAAGATTTTCAAAGAAGTAAGTTCGAGCTGACCCGAGTTATCAAGAGCCAACCCATCCAGAGTGAAGTTTTGCACCCTAAGACAAAGAACCAACTGCATTGAAGATTTGGCTACTCGACCTATCGACTCGAAGGATCCGAGCCAACTCGAAGGAATTCGAGCCGACTCGAATATCATTTTCAGGTATCTAATGGCTAGTTCTAGAATTTCTTTTTGAATGCCAAAAAGTGCTCCAACGGTCACAAATCACTTCCCAACGGTCTACAATGGCTAGAACTACCTTGAAGTGATGGAAGACTTTATATTTGATGGATTTGAACCTCTTGGTAGAGAGAGTGACAAAGTTTTTAGAAAAGTTTTTAAAGTTTTAAAGTTTTGTTGAATATCCTACCTACCAACAAGAACAAAGAGCATAAGAGCATTCAAGTCAGTCTTCAAGTCTTCACTAACTCTGATATGAAGCTTGAAGCAATTTTGGGAAGAAGCCACTGATGCCATTAAAGCTTATTCAAGTGCATCCAAGTGGACTTCTCACAAGATGCACCGGCAACTATCCAACAAATTGAGTTTGTCATTTATTGTTGCATTTATCTCAATTCATCTTTGAATTGTTTGGATTATTGGTGAGCCTGGTTGAAAAACCAAATAGGTTCTTAGTGAGCCTTTGATAAAAATCAAGTGTTAGGTTCTTGGTGATCCTGGTAAAACCAAGTTAGGTTCTTGGTGATCCTGTGAAAACTAAGTTGGGTTTCTTTGGTGAGCCTATTTAAAATCAAAGGGTGTTGGGTTTTCTTTGGTGATCCAGTTAAAACTAAAGTGTAAAGGTTGTATTGTGATCATGTAAAACAATCCTATTGTATTCAGGTATGAATATAGTGGAAATCCCAAGTGGTATCTTGGATAGTGGATGTAGGAGCTGGGTTACTCCGAACCACTATAAATCTTGTGTGTTTGTAATGTGATTCTCTGATTTCTTTTAGCTTCTGCATTTAATTCTTAGTCACAGCACACAACACATTAAAAAGGATTTTAATTGCACATTATCTACTTTAAATTTTTAAAGTCCCAATTCACCCCCCTCTTGGGTAGCTACCTAGGCAACAACTGGTATCAGAGCAGTGTCTCTGCTTACACAAGAGTAAAGATTGATGGCTCATCCCATGAGTACATCCTTGGCGGAAGGCCAATCTACCAACAGACCTCCACTCTTCATAGGCACAAATTATTCATATTGGAAAGCAAGAATGAAAATCTATATTCAAGCTGTTGATTTTCAATTATGGAAGGTCATTCTTAAAGGGCCAAGTATCCCCAGATTAAAGTTGATAGCATGGATGTCCCTAAGCTTAAAGCGGACTGGGATGAACACGACATGAAATTAGGGGAATTGAATGCCAAAGCAATGAATTTGCTATACTGTGCTTTGGATTCAAATGAGTTCAATCGAATTTCCAGTTGCTCTTCAGTAAAGAAAATCTGGGATGAACTTGAGGTGACCCATGAAGGAACTTCACAAGTGAAAACTTTAAAGATTAATCTTTTAGTGCACAATTATGAATTTTTTAAAATAGAGCCTAATGAAAATATTTCTGCCATGTATACTAGATTTACAGATATTATTAATGGATTGAAAAGTCTTGGCAGGGTATACTCAAATGCTGATCTAGTACAGAAGATATTGAGATCACTTCCTGACAAATGGGACCCTAAAGTTACAGCCACCCAGGAAGCCAAAGATTTGAACACTCTATCCATGGATGAAATAATAGATTCTCTCATCACACACGAACTGGCCATGCAGCTAGAATAGATGATGATCAGAAAAAGAAAAAAACTATTGCACTCAAGGTTGCATTGGAATCAAAGAATGATGAAGAGATGGAAGATGACTCTACCTCCTCCAAAGATGATCTAGAAGATGAAGACATTGCGATGGTCGTGAGGAGATTCAGAAAGTTTATGAAAAAGAAAAAAGGAAGATTTAATAGAAAATTTCATAAACTAGGAGATCATTCAAAAGAAAAGGACAAGGACAAAGATAAAGAAAAGAAACAAGTCCCCACCTACTATGAATGTAAGAAACCGGGGCATATTCGTCCAGACTATCCGCTGTTGAAGAAATCTTTCAAAAAGAAGAAAAAAAAAGTGATGGTTGCCATGTGGAGCGACAGTGAAGACTCCACTTCAACTGAAGAGGAAGAGACCACAAAAATAGCTAACTTATGTCTAATGGATCTCGAGGATGAGGTAACTTCCCCCAACATGCAAATTGAATTTATATTTGATGAGTTAAATTCTACATTTCATGATCTTTTATCAGAATTTAAAAAGGTAGGAGTAAAGATTAGATCATTAAAGCATATAAATGATTCTTTACTCAAAAAAAAGATATAAAATTATAGAAAAGAATACTTTATTGCAAAAAGAACTTCATGTCTTTTCTAAAAACTATAATGTTTTGAAAACTAAAAATAATGCTTATCATGACAAAAATAAGGTTTTATTGAATGAAAATCTTGAGTTGAAAAAGGAGGCTGAAAAACTCAAGCCACTTGTTGAAAAATTAACTTTATCTTCTAACAAGCTTGATCTGATCCTTAAAGAACAAAGAATTTCTGGTAATAAAGCTGGAATAGGTTTTAATGCTTCAAATTCAAATTATAATTTAGCAACTACTTTTGTGGAACAAAAGGATTTTGTTCCTAAGCTTACTTCTCAAAAGGCTTTTGTGACTAAAGGTTCTACTTCTATTTCAAAGCTACATTGTATGTTCCAAAAAATTCAATTACAAAACCTGCTGTTTCTGCATCTCATACATCTAGAATTTCAAAGCATAAATCGTTTTAGAATTTTAAGATCAGATGTTTTGCTTGCAAAGAACTAGGACATAAAGCTTTCAATTGCAATATTATTAGAAATGTCCATAATAGATCAAGAAAGATTTAGGTTCCCAAAGGAACCACCTCTGCTAACCTGCAAGGGCCCAAGTTAGTTTGGGTACCTAAAAGAACTCCTTGATTATGTTGCAGGAATGTCTTGCAGCCCAGAAATTGAAAAAAAGATGGCATCTCGATAGTGGTTGTTCAAGGCATATGATGGGTGACAAGGATCAGTTCATCACTCTGGAAATGAAAGAAGGAGGTATGGTCACTTTTGGAGATAATGGCAAGGAAAAAATAATTGAAATTAGTAAGATCAAAATGATCCCCTATACTTTCATTGAAAATGTATTGCTAGTAGATAAATTGAAGCACAATTTACTAAGTATTAGTCAACTTTGTAATAAAGGCTTCAAGGTCATCTTTGAATCATCTATGTGTATAGTAACAAACTCTCTTGATTTTGGCAGTAAATTCATTGGACATAGACTTGGAAACATTTACGTGGTTGATCCTAATGATCTTGCCATGTCAAGTAGTTCCAGTTTAGTTGCAATGAATGCTAAGACCAAGGAGTCTTGTTTATTATGGCATAGATGATTAGTACATGCTAGCATGCATACTATTGCCAAATTAATTTCCAAAAATCTAGTTAGAGGCATGTCTAAATTTAAAGTAGACTTTGATCATGTTTGTGATGCATGCCAAATGGGTAAATAAACTAGGGAAAGATTTAAACCCAAAAATATAATTTCAACTTCTAGACCTCTTGAACTACTTCACATGGACTTATTTGGACCAACTAGGACCACAAGCCTTGGAGGTATGAAATATGTTCTTATGATTGTAGACGATTTTTCTAGATTTACATGGGTTTTATTTATTGCACACAAAGATGAAACCTTCAAAGTATTTCAAAAATTTTACAAAATGGTTTCAAATCAAAAAAATCTTTCAATAATTTCAATTAGGAGTGATCATGGTATTGAATTTGAAAATCAGTTTTTCAATGATTATTGTACTGAAAATGGTATTGATCACAACTTCTCCGCTCCTAGAACACCACAACAAAATGGTGTTGTAGAGAGAAAAAATAGGACTTTGGAAGAAATGGCCAGAACAATGCTATGTGAATGTAATCTTCCAAGGTACTTTTGGGCAGAAGTGGTGAATACTGCTTGTTATATTTTGAACCGCGTTTTGATCCGTCCTATTTTGAAGAAAACCCCCTATGAGCTTTGGAATGAAAAGAAATCCAATATTAATTATTTTCATGTATTTGGATGTAAATGCTTTGTACTTAATAATGATAAGGATAATCTAGAAAAATTTGATGCTAAATCTGATGAAGCAAATCCTTGGTTATTCACTACATAGCAAAGCATATAGGGTATTTAATAAAAGGACTGTTACTGTTGAAGAGTCAATGCATGTTATCTTTGATGAAACTAACCCTTCACCATCTAGAAAAGATGAGTGTATTGACAATGATGTAGGTACAATTCAAAAGGAGATGGAAGACATGAGCATTCAAGAAAGACCAATTGAATAAAGAAAATAAACGGTAAGTAAGGATCATACAGATCTACCAATAGAATGGAGGTACACTACTTCCCATCATAAAGAATTAATTATTGGTGGTCATTCACAAGGTATTAGGACTAGGTTTGCACATAAAACTGTACATGACTACCTAGCTTTTATATCTCAAATAGAGCCTCATACCTTAGAAGAAGCTGAAAATGACCCAAACTGGATGATGGCTATGCATGAAGAATTAAACTAGTTTGAGAGAAATAAGGTTTGGACACTAGTTGATAGACCTAAAGACCACCCAATCATAGGAACCAAATGGGTCTATAAGAATAAATTAGATGAACAAGGAAATGTTATTAGAAATAAAGCTAGATTAGTCGCTAAGAGATATAGTCAAGAAGAAGGTACTGATTTTGATGAAACATATGCACCCATAGCAAGATTAGAAGCCATTAGATTACTCTTGCATTTGCTTGCTACATGAACTTTAAACTTTTTCAAATGGATGTAAAAAGTATATTTTTAAATGGTTTTATCTTCGAACAAGTTTTTGTAGAACAACCACTGGGTTTTGAAAATCATGCATTTCCAAACCATGTGTTTAAATTACATAAGGCTTTATATGATTTGAAACAAGCCCCTAGAGCCTGGTATGATAGACTTAGCACCTTCTTGATTGAAAATAAATTTTCAAGAGAAAATATTGATAAAACTCTTTTCATCAAAAAGAAAGACAATGACATATTAGTTGTACAAATTTATGTTGACGATATTATATTTGGTACAACTAACGAAAGTTTTTGTGAAGAATTTACTAAGTTAATGTAGGGAGAATTTGAAATGAGCATAATGGGTGAACTTAATTACTTCCTCGGGCTTCAAGTAAAACAAACTAAGGAAGGAATCTTCATCAACCAAGCCAAATATTCCAAGGAAGTAATCAAGAAGTTTAGTATGGAGTCAAGCAAACAAATGAGCACACCCATGAGCCCATCTTGCAAATTAGATAAAGATGAAAATAGATCCAATGTTGACCAAAAGCTCTATAGAGGTATGATCGGATCCTTATTATATTTAACTGTAAGTAGACCAGATATCCTGTATAGTGTATGTGTATATGCTAGATTTCAATGTAATCCTAAAGAAACACATATGCTTGCTGTTATAAGAATATTGAGATATTTGAAAGGTACAAGTAATCTAGGTCTCTATTTTTCAAAAGAATCATCTAAATTTAATCAGATTTTCGGATGCTGATTATGTTGGTTGTAGAGTTGATAGAAAAAATACTAGTGGTACATGTCAATTTCTAGGATTGAATTTAATCTCATGGCACTGCAAGAAACAAAACTCAGTAGCTCTTTCTACTGCTGAGGTGGAGTATGTTGCTGCAGGGAGTTGTTGTGCACAAGTGTTATAGATTAAACAACAACTAGAAGATTTCGATGTTATACAATGCAAAATTCTAATCAAGTGTGATAACACAAGTGCTATAAATTTGACCAAAAATTCTATTCAGCATTCTAGAACTAAGCATATAGAGATTAGACATCATTTTATTAGAGACCATGTTTTGAATGATGATATAGAACTAGAATTTATCCTAACTGAAAAATAATTAACTGACATTTTTACCAAGACACTGGGGCTTCGTCCTCATCCCTTCTCCAGTTGGTGGGTTGGTGTATCATCCCTACACCTCCATTGGTAGGCCTTTGGTTTGGTAGTTCAGCCTCTTCGAGAGGTAGCTGGGGAATAGTTGCTTCCGACCGAGGTCCTTGGCGACCGATGTACCGCCCCAAATATCCTCTCTTGATGAGATCCTCAATTGCATCCTTCAGTTGGATGCACTCTTCTGTGTTATGACCGTGGTCCCGGTGGAATCGACAGTGTTTATTCCTGTTCCTTATGGAAGAGGAGGCCTTCATGGGATGGGGCCGTTGGAGATAGTTTTCCTTCTCTATTTCCATGAGGATCTTCTCTCGAGGGAGGTTGAGGGGGGTGTAGGAGTCGAATCTTCTTTCCAATGCTTTGGGCCTAGGAGGACTTCTTCGGCGGTCTGTATATTTGCCGCCGTTATTATTGGAAGTTTGGGAACCTTGTCCCCTGTTATTTTTCTTTTTTGAAGGGGGTTTCCCTTCAATCAGTCATCGATTTGCCGCCTACTCTTCAGCATCAACATATTTCTGAGCCCTCGACAAGAGCTCAGCATAGCTTTTAGGGAACTTCTTATCTAGAGAAAAGGTAAGCCTAGAAGTACGAAGCCCCTTCTTCAGTGCTGACATGGTCACGTGCTCGTTGAGATCAGGGATCTCAAGCGTGGCTGCATTAAATCTGGAGATGTAGTCTCGCAGGTTTTCTCCTTCATTCTGGTGAAGGAGGAACAGTGTGTCCGTATTCCGTGGAGTCTTACGGCAGGTCCTGAAATGCAAGACAAACAATTTTTCTAACTCGGAAAAAGAGTTGATGGTACCTGGGTGCAGGCTCAAGTACCACATTCGAGCGAACTTCTTCAAGATAGCCGGGAATGCTATGCAGTACATCGCGTCCAAAGTTCCTTGGATCATCATATGGGCCTTGAATCTGCTCAAATGGTCGAGGGGGTCGGAGGTGCCATCGTAGGATTCCATCTGGGGAACCCTGAAGTGCCCAGGAATAACCTCAACCATGATATGGTTGGTTTAGGGTGGGCGTAGATCACCCACAATCAAGTCATTGGGATCCTTAAGATCTCGCATTCTCCGTTCTTGCGCTTTTGCCATCTCTGATTCGATGGCTCTGAATCTCCTGTCATAATCGGGAGTCTGCTTCGACGCTCTCTCCATAGAAGTGGAGTCTCTGGAGGAGGATGAGGGAGTTTACCTAGGCCTTTTCCCTTTTTGCGGGGAATTGGCGGACCTGGGCAATCTCGAAGTTTGTCCTTCGGGAGAGGGCCGAGAATGGGGAGAGGGATGCGTAGAATCCTCCCGTGGGGCTCTCTTCCTTCGGGATTGAGAGCTATGTCTGGAGGCGACTGGTGGATTTCCTGCCAGAAAGGCTCTACTCTGGAAGTCCTGAACCATGGCCGTGAGGTTGGTGACCTGGTTCACAAGAGCTTCGAACTGCTGTAGCCCCACAACAACTATGGGAGGTGGAACATCGTTCTCCCCTGGGGATGTACCCCCCTGGGACGGTGCACGACTTCGGCTTGTAGAGGCTATTTGGGTCTTTCCTCTCGCCATCAAGAATTTTTACTTTCCCTTAACTAGGAGGGAGCCTAAAGAGTGCTTGCACCCCCTACCTGGCGTGCTAATCTGTTGGCGTGGAGTCCCTGAATCGGCCAGTCGGAGCTGCTGCACCGCAGTTCCGCTCCCTGGTTCACCTGCAAAACAAGTCCCTTGCCGGAGTTGTTCCGGCAGGGGACACTCCGATGTCTAAGTCAGTGACGGATCCCAGCCACAGAATGGGGAATGGTGTCGAGAGTATGAGGGGAAAAGCTCTTAGAGTCTGTGTGAATGTATGCGAGCGTATCTCCCGAGCTATCCTTCTTACCATTATTTAAAAGAAGGCATCCGGCCTGCGGCCCGCTCTTTTTCTGGTGATCATGGGAGTCTATTTCTCCCATGATTGGTGATCGTGGATTGTCACTGAACTATTCCAGCTAGATCGGAGGTGTGGCAGCAGGAGTCGCACGCCATGATCGTGGCATGAAGAGTGTCGATTGTAATCGTTGGTTACAGTTGCCTTTCTAGACCAGATTATGGTCCAGGCTTCGGGTTTCCCCATGTGTGGACCAAAGACTTGGTATTTCCCCCCGGGGACGGAGATTGTGTATACGGCAGGGACCGAAGAACTTGTCTTCGGAAGTCGATGAGAAATTTGGTCTTCGTCAAGGCTGAAGATGTTGTCCGTAGGACTGGCCTTGGGATGTTGTAGTCCGATGGGAAGCAGTGGGTTGCCTGCAGTTGGACTGTCCCTTGCTTGGTCCGAAGTCCGTGGTCCAAAGAAAAGGGGCTTCGACCAGTTAAACCGGAGTTCGATTCGTAGTTGAATTGGGATATCCCAACAACTTGGTTCATAGTTTTGTAGCCCTTTAGATCTTCCATCCTTAGCTTTCGATGGTAGCTGCATGCTTTTTCTCCCACTTTTATCCAAAGGAATAAAACACTAGTTCGCTCGTTATCCTTTTGCCCAAATGCTTTTTTTCTATCGTCTATAGTTTTGATATGTATTAACATTGTTTTTTTTTTAAAAAAAGAGTGTAGTGGATGATCACATGGGTTTGGATTAGAAAAGGTTCGGATATCCATGTTAGTCTCTAATAAAGTTCTGGTCCCCTATCTCCACCACCCCCTCCAAAAAATAACCCAAAGAATAACAAAAATAATGAGTAGAGATGGTCTTCAATATACCAAGCGGTGAGTAGACATGGGCACTGAGCCATGTATGGCACAGTCTGGCCTAGGCCCATTGGGTCTCGGAATAAGCAAGTCATGCCTGGCATGACTCGTTACCCACTGTGCTTCGGAACAAACAGGTCATGTTAACTTGAACCCCTTGGCACTGCCCCTTGGCCCTCTAGCTCATAGTCATTTTTTTAATTTTTTTTTTTAAAAATGTGTAGGGTTGGCTTGGCCCATTTGGAGCCATTACAGGCCATGCCTGACATGACCCATTTGGGTCCATTATGAGTCATGCCAGGCACGGCCTGTTATGGTCTATTATGGATTGGGCCTAGCATAGCCCGTCTGGCCCATAACAGCTAAAAACAATTAGTTTTGGAGGTTTTACCATTTTAATACCCAACAGCCATAAAATGACTATGTTGAGGGGTATTTTGGAAAATAAAATTTTTGGAGTCCTCTAAAAAGCCCCTCCTTTCCCATTCTCACTATACCAAACCAACTCTTCTCCTTCATTGCTACTCTTCTCTCATTCTCTACTACTACTATTTTTTTTCTAGCAATTTAATTTTTAGTTTACATTAAGCAAGTATTCAAGTGATGCACAATAGAAGGTCCTTGTTGAGGAGTACAAGAGGAAGCTCATTAATTTTGGCTCTACCTCTACTTAATTCCTCAATTTCTATTCAATTCCTCCTTGTGGATAGTTTTTATTTTTTGCATTCATCAATTTAGAACTTAGATATGGCATCTTTTGATGAAAGTCATTTTGACATTCCTCCTATTTCTGAGGGAGAAGAAACTGATCCCAATGTTCTTAATCCCTTCGAAATAAGTGAAAGTCAAACCTCTTCCTGTAAGAGACCTAGTGCTGCATGGAATGATTTTGATAAAGTTATGGTTAATGAAGTTTTGAAACTAAAATATAAAAATGTTCCAACTTTATAGTTATAGTAGTAGTCGGGGAACTAGCCATTTGAGAAGATATCAAGAAAGTTATAAGGCACATGATTCTCATCTTTAAAGTTTCCTTAATATATAAGGGAGATCTCTTGTAGGTAATTTTGTATATAATCATGAAAATTTTAAAAAATAGTTGTAAAATAGATAGTTAGGGATGAATTACCTTTTAGCTTAATAAATATTTTAATTTTGAAGAATATATTCAATTAACTCTATAATTTGCTTATAAAAGAACTAGTATGCGTACATTTAAAAATGTAGTTATGACTAAACTTTTAGCAATAAAAGAAAGTTTAATTGGAACTCTCTCTGCCTTAAATGTAAAAGTTTTATTAACTTCTGATATTTGGTTAGTTTTTATTGGTAGAAATTATTTTATTGTTGTTACTGTTCATTATATTGATAATGATTAGTAATTAAATAAAATATTCTTGCTTTTCATGCTTTTAATTTTTCACATTCTGGACAACAAATTTCAAATATCATTTATCAAACTGCATATTCATATGGCATTAATGATAAAATTATGTCATCACTTTTGATAATACATCTAATAACAATTCTGCTATTGCATTATTGAAGGACTTATTAGATCTATTTTAAATAAAAATTTATTGCATATTAGATGTGCATGTTATATCTTAAATTTTTCTATTCAAGTTGGTATAGACATGATTCAAGATATAATTTCAAAAATTAGAAATGCAGTTTCTTTTATTTTTCCTTGAAGAGCAAGACTTCAGTAATTTTAAAAACTGTGCAGATCATGGTAAATATTTAAAAAAAATTAAATTTGATATAATTACTTGTTGGAACTCAATATATAACACGATACATGATGCATATCTATATAGAAACTTATTAACTACATATATTAATGACCATGGATTAGGATTTATATTGACTAAAAATGATTGGAATAAATGTAAAATTTTGGAAGATTTTTTGGCTAGTTTTTATAATACAACTAATATTCTTTCTGGTATTTATTATCTAACTTCATGTTCATTTTTACAATAAGCATATATTATTAGTCAAAAATTTATAGAATATAGTATAATGATGTTTTCATATTTATTATTGAATAAATAGAATCTAAATGGAATGAGTATTAGGACAAGGTATGTCCTATGCATAACTTAGCTATTGTATTTGATCTATGAGTTAATCAAGTGGCATACTAATTTTACATGATGCACATTATGAAAACATGATTCATGATCCTGAACTTGCTAAGTTGAGGTAATAATTTTTTTTTATGATATTTATGCTTCATATGATGAAAAAATTCATGAATTTAGATTACATGTACAAGACTTTATAACTTGTTCTAGTAGTTCTCGCTCATCATATTTTTTTCCTTTATTGCACATAGATAATACATGCATGGTTCAAGTTTATCTACATATTCTTCATCTTTAAGTAGTGAACTAGAATTTTATTTACAAAATGATCTTCAGTCTACATATGATGAAAATTAGATAAAGAGTTTAGATGTATGAGCTTAGTGAAAGTGTATAAAAAATCAATTTCTTGTTATGTTTATCATTGTGTACGATATTTTAGCTGTGTTGTGTCTATAGTAACATCATAATTCACTTTTAGTATAGGTTGATATGTTCTTGATAAAAAGAAAAGTAGAATAATTAGTGACACTGTTGAATACTTTTCTACTTCAAAGATTGGTTGAATGCTGAGGCAAGACTTCAAGTACAGTATCCTCTGATGATGACAATACAAACATTACCAATAATTTATAAGGTTTTTATCATTTATTTTTAATTCTTAATTTTTGATAATTGTATATATATATTTTTTAATTGTTAAGATGAGTCACCTCTATTTCTTTTCTCTCCCTCTTCCTCATTGTATTCCGAAGGTCAGGTCTAGGCCCCTCTCCTTATATCATTTTGATTTAAATTAATAAACCAGTAGGTGTTCATGCCAAACCCCCAATTATTAAGGTGGATTTATATTAATAAATCCTTAATCTCTAATACATTTTAAATTTATTAGAAAATATTTTTTATAAATAAAAAAATATGGGTTGTACTTAAATGGGATGTGCCTGGCACGGTCCAAATGGGCCGTGCCAAGGCACAACCCATTTTGAGGGGGCCATGCTAGCACGCCGACCGTGCCATGCTTAGCTTACAAGTTGTGCTAGCCTAGGCCCTTATGGACCATGCCGGGCCTAGCTCGCGGGCCAGAACCCTCAGCCCAGCTCGGCCCCCTAATATGGGCCATGCCTAGCATGGCAAGTGGGTCATGCTTGGCATGGCTTAGCCTAATGCCCACATCTAGATGAACATGCAATGATTGTCTAAAAAGCTTTTCTTGTTAGATGAACTTGCAAAGATTGTCTGAAAAGCTATTCTTAATTATAACTTAATGGCAGGACTCTAGCAGATTTAAGGATTGGAAGGAGATCAAAAAGTCTAAGTAGGAGAAAAACTCAACTATCATGTACCTTAGCTTCATAAAGAAAAACTGATCATTGTCGTAGGTGCTCAAAAATAAAACCTACTCACTACTATAGCTAGTGATGAGTCGAGATCGTATTCTCAGGGATCAAAGACAATTATTTCATGAAAAAGAGTAAAAAAAACTTGTTGTAGAAGATTAAATTAAGAATAGTAGTTATTAAAAGATAATAACTAATTAATTAATTAAATCAAGATAGCAGGAGAAGTAACCTAGGAATCCGAATCCACCATGCAAATAGGTTTTATCTTCTTTTTTATATTGCAATATCAATAATTCTTACAAATTTAGAGATAGAATAATTTATCTGTTGTTGGGCATGGACCGTATCCAGAGATCATGACACACCTGCTTAGAGTATAAACTATCAAATTGAATTACAAGATTAGGGATCTAATCTACCATACTATAATCTACCTCTTTGAGGTATGTACCATATCCTGAGATCATGGCATGTCAATAGAGGATGTAGGCCATGTATGTCAGATCAAATCACCGATCAGAAAATAACTCAAAAGATATATAAATGAAGAGCATGAGTTTTATTGCATAGAAATCAAGTACAAAAAGAGCATGAGTTTACTCAGCTCACTATAGTAATTAGCAAATACTTTCTAACTCTATTACCTTTTTCTAGTTTGTTTTGCTCAAGAATTTCTTTCATAATATATTTTTCAAAATTTTTCAAAGATTGCCAAGATATTTTAAAATATATATTTTTTAAAAATATTCCTTACCCCCTAACTTAATTCCCATTATCCTCAATGGAGTAAGAAGAATAAAATGAGGAGAGATACCACCTGGACGAGATATGCCTTGTGTAATACTAAGAGTGATCGTGTGGAGCAGTTTCTTATTCATAGAAATAAGAATCACTAAAATAGAGGTCAAAAAATAAAAATTTTGGTTGCCTCCCAAAAAATGCTAAGTTTTACATCTTTAGCTAGATGTCTCAAGATTATTATCCTATTCCTACCCGAATCTTGATGTAGATTTGTAATTCCCTATGTGACTCAGGTTCAGCTGCAGAGTATTTCCTACATGGGACCATTGAGTGGCTCATTCCCTTGATAGCTAACAATTCTTGCTTTATAATTAGATCTAGGTATAACTTAAGTACCAGTCGAGGCTCTAATGGACCTAGATCTATGTACTCAATGTGCTCATGTATGAAGGGAGTATTTTAGGATCCTCATGTGATGTCTCTTCCTTCATAGGCGAAGGTTCAACTAGAGTCATGAGAGGTTCTGCGAATAATTTAGATTATGGCACATGCCCTTTTTGACCTATAACTTGGCACTTTTTTCAACTCAATATCAATATTGTCTCCATATATTACTTCAATATTATAGATAAATTTTGGAGATAGTTCTCGAAAGTCATACCAAATATAGAGAAATCAGTTACAAAAATTTTAACTTTGTTATCCCCCATATGTGCTATGTCCCACCCAATAGCTTTTTTACATATTTTTAGAACACCTACAATTTGGGCTTCCTGATTACATGTTACTAGTATGGTATCAGTGGATGCGGCAAGAAGTGGCTTCAATTCTAGTTCAGATGGTGATTCTAACAAGGGAGCTATTGGGGGTCTGGATGATGGCTCATATTTCTTACTCCAAGGTAGGGTGGTATTGGGGTAGGGTGTTTCTACTAGGTCACTCATCTCTAGGGTACACCCCTCTATATCAAGATCATCCACCTCAAGGTAAGCCAAACTAGGGTTTAATGAATCATGGGGGAGACTCTTATGCATGGCTTCCTCTATTACATTATACATTTGTGATTCCTGGGAAGTCTCAATTGATTCTATCATTACACCTATTTATTCTTCTTCCCACTGAAAGTAATGGATATTTCAGGGTTCTTGGAATTGGGACCATAGGTAAGTTGGGTGATGATGGAAGTAGTTTATCCCTTCATTTTGATTTCTCTTCATATATTTCTACTGTAGTCAAATCATCTAGGTCTCTTTGGTTGTGTAGGGTTGTTCTATGATCAAATCATTTTCGGAGTCATAATCGATTGGTTAAGGATAGTCACACAAATATTAAAATTTTTAGTTAGGTATTGTCCCTCAGGATAACTCTCAGGTTGACTAAGTAGATCTTCTCCAATTGTAGCTATGGCTAATGGTTCTAATTTCATCTCCAGATGGGCACAACGTTGGGTGTTGGGAGTTATACATTGGCCCATGGTTTGCATGAAACTATTTAAGGTGGCATTAGTGCTCTTAATTATAGCTTCAAAGTCAGCAAGGGATTTAGCCAAAGCTTCTAGGGCTTTTTCTAAAGGACCAGGTTCCTCCTCAAGACCTAAACCTAAATGATTATTCAGTACTTGGCTAGGCTTAGGATAAGGCTGGTCAAAATTAGGGGCTCATAGTATTAAAACTTGTGATGATATAGAATTGGGGTGATGATCCCACCCTAGGTTATAGGTTGAGGTATAAGGTTCAGTCATATATATGTTACTGGCTACAGTCCCCTATGTAAACCCATTTTAGATTGGATGCATCAAGTAAGGACATTCCTCTACAACATGATCTGGTGCATTACATGCCATTCATATAGGTGCCCCGACAATGGTACCAAACTTTGATCACTATCGTAGGCGGTAAAAAAATAAAACCTACTCACTACTATAGCTAGTGATGATTCGGGATCGTATCCTCGGGGATTAAGGATAATTATTTCATGAAAAAAGAACAAAAAAATGGTTGTAAAAGATTAGATTAAGAATAGTAGTTATTAAAAGATAACAACTAATTAATTAATTATCAAGATAGCAGGAAAAGTAACCCCGGAATCCAAATCCACCATGCAAATAGTTTTTATTTTCTTTTCTT
Source organism: Areca catechu (assembly GCA_021397845.1). Lineage (NCBI taxonomy): Eukaryota > Viridiplantae > Streptophyta > Magnoliopsida > Arecales > Arecaceae > Areca > Areca catechu. The sequence continues at coordinate 130,689,879 of CM038049.1, forward strand.
TATGTTGCAATATCAATAATTCTTGCAAATTTAGAGTTAGAATAATTTATCTTTTATTGGGCATGGGCCATATCCGAAGATCATAACATGTCTGCTTAGAGTATAAGCTATCTAATTGAATTACAAGATTAGGGATCTAATCTACCATACTACGATCTACCTCTTTGAGTAAGGTATCATATCTTGAGATTACAGCACGTCAATAGAGGGTGTAGGCCGTGTATGCTAGATCAAATCACTGATCAAGAAATAACTCAAAATATATATAAAAAGAAGAGCATGAGTTTTATTACATAGAAATCAAGTACAAAAAAAATAGAACCTAGTTACAAGCTTTATCTTCATCATAGGTTGAAGGAGTCTAGACATGCATCGCTACCACCAGCATCTCCTCCTTGATTCTCCTCTTTTCTAAGCCTAAACTAATTACATGAAGAATAATGAAATAAAATATTACTGGTAGAATTGATCATGGAATTGATGATCCTAGGTAGAAGTACAAGAGCCTTTTTATAGGATTTAATAGGGGAGAGATTTTCTTGGTTTTCGATGTGGGACTAAATAAAAGAATCAAAAGAGTGGCTAAGATTTTTCTTTACAAGGCTCAACGGTTAGATATAAATGTGTCCAATCCCAGTAGTGTTAGGCTTCTATCCCCTATCCTGACTGGTGTTTGATTGGTTAACATCTTCCTAGCTCTTGGATCTGGATCAAAGGTTAAGAAATCTGGCAAAATCATGGAAATCAACATGGGCCATTGAGTGCTCTAAGACCATGCTCCTTCTTCCTTCCTTGATTGGTTTGGTCCCGTCACCCAGTACCGCCGCCAGCTCCCCTTGTACTGTAGCTACCATGGTCGAGACCAACATCGGAGCCTCACCAGACTCACTTGCACGCCATCGAGACTTGCCAATGGGAAGAAGGCCGGTGATGCTCGGGGGAATGGCTTGATATAAAGGAGGAGATGGCATGGTCATAGAGAATGATGGCAAGCTCTGGGGAAGATGATTGAGCAAAGGGTAGGCCGGATCCGGACCAGAGATGAGATGGATGGCAGTGATCAATGCATCTTCCGGTGGTTCTTCGGTGTGAATATCAATAGGCCATGTGGAGGGAGGGGAAAAATGTGGGAATCGGTGAGGGGGTAGGTCGGCAGTGCTTCTAGTGGTTCTCCTCCCAGCGGAGGTGGCAAGGTGGTTCCAACAGGTGGTGGGGCAGCATCTCCAGTGAGCTCGGCTCAAAAATGCTTCATGGTCCATGGCTCTCCATTAGCCATGGTTGCTGGTGGTCCATCGAGCATTCTGTAAATCGAGCAGTCAGTCCATGGTGGACTGGGTGCTCTAAAATTCATGTAATTCTTTAATCTATTTCAAATTTCAATTCCCAGCTCATTTGAACTCCAATTTGAATAATGTCTACATCGTTGGATTCCAAAAATCAAGCTCTTTCAATCCATAGACTATTTTCCTACAAAATATTAATAAAAAGTATCAATTCTTAATAAATATTAATTAATAAATTTTTATTTTAATGGTTAACCAAGAGAGGTAGATGATTAGGTGCCACTTAAGGATCACTCGTGTTTAGAGATAGGCATGAGGAAAAGGTGATGCATTTGTGTGCCACCTACTGAGTTTTGCATCTCATCTTTTGTGGGTAGTTATAGCCTTTGTACTGTCCCTCATTTCTAATCTTGCCATCTTGCAACTTGTCTAGGGCAAGATATGGCTATCCCTTCTGATGATGTTGATGCATGCAGTAGTTCAGTAAGCTTTGTCTCTTCTTAAGAAAGATGGCTGATAAGAAGCATTCATTTCCTAGAGTTTCATGCTCACCACTATGCTAATGATGGAGATATATGCATATAAAACCTAACTTGAGTGCAAGAAGCATGGATGACAAAATTGCCTTTGGTTCCTCATTCAAATAATGAACACCTTTCAGAGTCAAGGCATTTAGCAACTGCTCAATTTTATAAAGAAAGCTACCCTAAGTTCTTTTACTCTTAAGCTTGTTATATGTTTCTTATTTTTTAATTGTTCCATCCCTTTGTAAATCTCATCATGTTGTTGGAATTCATCACTATGTAACAGCTAAAGTTAAGAACATAAATTACTATGGCAGGAGTTTCTTGTGTTAACAAATCTTTACTAGAGCATAGAGATATTCTATTTCCTTGCCCTGTATGGGTATCGGTTCTTTAGTTGCTTTTGTGTATATCAGTATCATATCCATGTGAGATGAGCTAATGTTAAAGTTGTGAATTTTTTGAACAATTCATGTGAATTTAATGGTTTTTGTACATTGAGGATCATCTCTACAGTTGGTAAGTTTTTGGCACATATTAATTAAAGTAGCTTTGCTATTGCTTGGCAAATGTAGAATCACTTGTAGCAATAGAAGCAGTAGCTGGTTTGCAAGGTTTTAAGAATTATTTCACATTTGTTTCTATATCTTAAGAACATCAATTTGAGACTTAATTTGCATGGTTTAATATATTTAGAAGAAATATAATGGTAGATCCAGATATAGCATTTGCTAATTAGAGGCACTTGATGTCAGTTACAATAATCATGTCAGTAGCATGGTTGGTGCATGCCTTTCTTATTTATTAAGGTCTATATATATTCAGGTTTCATGCATCAGGATTTGGTGTTCTAGTATAGCAACCAGGCTCCAACCAACTCCAGATATGTATCAGCTAGCTTAAGTGATGGGACCACCTTCCAATGCATTGCTATATAGACATGGAGGTATGCGCCCACCAAATCCTTGCATGCAAGCCAACCACTATCGGTCCTGCCCTGACCACCCATCTGTGCGTGCTCCTCGCGTGATGGTATTAATATTTGCTACCTGAGGAATGTCCCATCATAGAGATGTGCTATGCTGGCCACCACTCCCTGCCTACCTACCATGGCATGATCTCCCATTCCAAGCATGCTTGTGATAGTCGAAATATGTAGCCATCATTTCGTATCCTTAGGCATTAGGTACATGCCTATAATTTAGTTCTCGAAAACCTTCCAGGTAAGTTGAACCAGAGCATGATAAGGACACAAAGAGCAAACTAAGGAGAGAGAATAGGGATAGAACTGAGAGCCTACTCTTCTCAAGAACCATCACCTTCTACCAAAAATGAACACTCTTCCTGCTCTCACCCAAGAATACACATTTAGAGCTTCCTGAATTGAGTCTTTCATAGCTCACCACTTGAGTGAGATCCCTACAGGCCTTTCCATGAACTTCTTGTTGCTTGCAGAGTGTCTAAACCTCTGTGACTCCACTCATTTATGTATCTATCCCAGTGATGGGGGAATCATGTGCACTGAGATCCCCCTCTCCCACTCTTGCTTTAAAACTTGAGGGGACTCCAAGCCTCCTCTATTTGCCTCTCTAAACGATTGACTTAGGTATCAAAGGGTCCACCACTAGAAACCCACTCCTAGTATATCAGACATTTTGGTCTATCTATCTTGCAGGACCAACTCCCAGTAATAAGACCCTTTGAGGCCCGGCTTTGCACTAGTAGCCACTCTTACTCCAGCAATCGCTTGAGCTGAGCCCAAGTTAGCACCATCTCTAGGAGATCTAAAAATAGATTAGTGCTAGAGGAATGGCCATAAGCCCTACAAAACTTTATTAAGGATTGGAGTTTGCCTCTGGTATCGCTTTACACTTGGTTCACACCATGGCCAAGAAAAAAAGGACCATCATGTCTATCCCTGATGAGGCATGGTAACCTTGGCTACCCCATCTCTGCTCCCACCAGATGGAGGAGAGGCGAAACATCTGGCTGCTCTAACTGTCACTATCAAGCAGTTCCAACAACTCTCTCAACAAGTCCAACCATTGATGACCTTGGTACAGAGTCTTTAGTAGGCCCCACCTAGGCTTGAGATGGAGCCCACCTTCCATCTATCCACCTTACACCTACATTCCCCGAGGTAGGGCAAATAGCCTATGGTGCAAGGAAAGCTTGGGACGTAGACCGATCATGGGGTCGCCCCCGTTATGGAGTTGGATGCTCCCTGGGTGAGTCGGTCAGCCCAGAGAGTGAGGCGAACTCCCCTTCGAGCCTCACCCCAACCTGCCACTTCTTGAAGTCACCCCTCCTACCAGGAGCCAGGTAAGGTATGCCTATCTAACTCCTTTTTTTTAATTTTCTCTTCCTCCTCACATGATGCTTCACTACAGGAATCTTCAAGCCCTCACCCCATTTGGCGATTTGGGTGGCAAGGCGAGCTAGCCCATAAGCTCCAAGAGGTGGATGGCTACCTGAAAGAGCCTCACCAACACAATTAGATTATGGGTGGTGAGCCTCAATTTATGGTTCACCTTCCATTCTCTTGCAAGATTTTGGAGGCACTAGTGCCTCGCCGCATCAAGGCCCCTACTATGAAGGCCTATGATGGTACCTCTATCCTGTTTGACTACTTGGAGAGCTTCAGGTCCCTCATGCTCCTCCAAAGGGCACCCTTATGTGCAAGACCTTCTTGACTACCTTTAGTGAGGTGGCAAGAGCTTGGTACATGTGGCTCTAACCAAGGTCAATCCATTTCTTTAAGAAAAATTGTTAGAGGTTCATGGCTCAGTTCCAGAGTAGCAAGAAGTCTAAGCAAGGCTCTGACTTCCTCTTCTCAGTTCAATAAGAGGAAGGCGAGTCCCTTCGTTACTAGATGGGTCGCTTCAAAGTGGCTAGTTCTTTTCCTACTTCATGGGATATGAAGGTCACTACCATACAAGAGGCCAAAGTTGTTGATATACTTTTCATTGAGCAACTCCTAGGTTCACTCATGTTCTATAAGTTGTCCTTAAAGCAAAAGGTCACTAAAAATGAAAAGAAAAAGATGACTATCACCCTCAAGTCTATAACTACCAAGAAAGAATCTAGTGAAGACTTAGATGAGGGAGATGAAGATGATGAAATGGCCCTTGTATCAAGAAAATTTAGAAGATTCATGAGAAAGAAAAAGTACTACTATAAGAAAAAGCCTTAAAAAAGAGAGCCAAGTAAGGAGAAAAAAAAAGAGAAAGAGGAGCAACCTATATGCTTCAAATGTAAGAAGCCGGATCACTACAAGATGGACTGCCCCCTTCTTAAAAAAGCCAAAAGAAAATACAAGAAGAAGGTAATGATGGCAATATGGAGTGAAAGTGAGAACTCTAGCTTCGATGAAAAGATGCAAGAGATTACAAATCTATGCTTCATCGTCAATGAGAAAGAGGTAAGGTCTAAACTGAAAGTAAATTTACATTTGAAGAATAACAAGATGCCTTTGCTAAACTTATGAATGACTTTAAGTAGCTAAAAATGAAAAACAAATAAATGAAGAAACAAGTCCTTGAGTTATTAAAAGAAGACAATATCTCAACTTAAAAAAATCAAGAATTGAAGGATCAAAAGCTTACCTTAAATAGTGAAAAGGAAGAATTAACAAAAGTGAATAAAAGCTTAACCCAAGAGAATAAGGATTTGAAAAAGTAAAAGTTTGTATTATTGAATGAAAAGCTTTTAAAAGAAATCAAAGACTAAAGCAAAGAAAATAAAAATATAAAAGAGAAACTTGATAAAGTTAAACTTTTTGTTAAAAAGTTTACATATAGTTTATAAAATCTTAACATGCTTCTAAATAGTCAGCATGTTATTTTTAACAAAGCCAGTTTAGATATAAACAACAAAAATAACAAAAGTATCTTAAAAATTTCTTTGTTCTTGTATTTGCTAGCATTACTTATCATTATTATGGTAGATTAGGATATATGGTGGGGACACCAGAGGGACCAGAATAAGAGAGAGGCTTTTCAACCCTCTGTGGATTAATTAGTAGTATTTAAGTCCATCTGTAATAAGGGCTTAGTCCATCTGAGTCCATTTTAGTTTGTCATTTGAGTCTTTTGAGTTGTTATTTCAGTTCAGTATTAGTCATCTCATGTTGAGCTAGTTCAGTCCAGTGCTAGTCAGCTCATGTTGAGCTAATTTTAGTTTTTTTGTCCAGTCCAAGTACACTAAAGACTCAAGACCACATCATACAAGTGAAGACCAAGTCCAACCAGTTTGAAGACACGGAAGTGAAGCCCAAGTCCAACCCAGCCTGAAGATTTGAAGACCTCAAGAGGAGAAATCAGAAGCTTGGGAGCCCTGAACTGCAGCCCATAGCTAATTGGGCCAGATGAAGGCCTAGGAGGGAACCAAGGAGCCAAACCAGCTTATGGATAGCCCCCCTTGGTCGGCCTCCCCTATGGTCACCTCCCTTGGCCGACCAAGGCAAGGAGAGGGAGAGAAATTCTAGGGATTTATTATACCTTCGTTTCCTTATTTTCTATGTAGGGTTTGGGTGGGAATAGAATTCCTAGATAAAGTCTATTGTACCCTTACTTGGGGCCCAAGATTAAGAGTCTATTTAAAGGACCCTAGTCTCTTGTATGAGGAGTTAATTTTGATATGAAATACAATTGAGTTTTCTACAACTGCCGTGTGCCTCCCTGCTGTGTGCATTAAGGGATCTTGTGTGAGCCTAAAGTCCTGCTGAAGTGCTAGCCGACCAACCTTCTTCCAAGCCCCTTCTTCCAACACTCCCTACTGCCTTTTTTTCTAAGATTTTCTTATTTCCTACCTTATTTTCTCACCCTTGATGGTTGTTTGCAGGTCCCCGAGTTCCTACGAATCCAACGACTCCAGTTGGGTTGCAATCGGACCATCGAGCAGAAAACCGGGAATCCGCAGGCCTCCGGCTTGATTTTCCAGGCCGCATCCATCGAGGAACGAGTGATCTCTTCACTATGATCTTCACCAAGTGCATCAGACATTTCTAGGTACACCCCCTATATTCTCCAGTAATTTTATTGTAGGTGAACTAGCCTTAACCGAGGTTTCTCAGTCTCGGCGATCCCCTTTTATTGTTTTCTTAGGTCCTGATCTGCATGCATAGTTTCTAAAATTCATATAGAACTCTCTACATCTTATTTTGATCTGATATTCAAGATTTAACCATCTCACCCCACATATAAAACACATAAAAATAATCGCATGCATATTAGTTCCACATCATCTGGTATCAGAGCTTAGATTAGGGCTCATTTTCTGCACCCATCATAATCCGTATATGCACTGTTCTTTTAATTGTTTCTCCCTGCTCAGAACTCCAAAAATTCCAATTTTTTTTTTCTGGATTCATCTTAATTCATTGTATTTTATCAGATTTTCTCATATTTTATTTCAGTTTGTGTAGTTTCTTCAAGCCAAAATATAGCCTACAGATTTTTTAGCTCTATTTTTCAACAAGATAATTTTGGAAGGTTTAGGGTTTTGTTAGCATCTCTTTTGCATATCTTTTATTTTTAGTATATTTCTAGCATATTAGGTAAATGGCTGCAAATCATATTTCTACAAAAGAACAAAAAAAAAAAAAAACATATATAAAAGTTGCCTAAAATACTTAAACCCTAATTTTGCATCATCTGCCTGCCATCATTGCATAAACTACCTTTAAGGGCACTCTTTCTATGTCAGATGGGGGGAGGACTTGATCACCTCTCCTTAGCCCAAAACCACATCCCCTACATTTGGTCCCAAGCTTGACTTAAAATCTATTAGACTTAACTTGCCTTAGTGGGCTAGGGACACCAACTGGTTGGGTCCGGGCTAAGTGTCAGATCACAGTGTCAAGCTAACCTATGTGAGTCTTGTGCCTAGTGTCTAGAATGGTGGTTCAAGGATTCAGTCCTGAAGGACTTGTGTGCTGGTCCGCCTACCTGGCCAATCTCTGATTGGCATCTAGGATTGGCAATCAGGGACCAACACTCCTTTTACACCTGCCTGGCTGAGTACAGGGTTACTATAGGCTAGTTTGCTATCCTGATTGAGCATCTAGTTCTGGACTCTAGGTCTAGGGAGCTGTAGTTGGTTTGATCGAGTCTTGCATGTGCATAGCTTAGGAGTCGATGTGTGTGTTTGATTGCATGACCGTTAGGTAAGGAACCCAATGCCAGTAGACTTAATCCAATTCAACTAGTATGACCATGGAGTCCAATCCTAGGAGAACCCAATACTCTGACCCATATAGAGAGTCCAATCCTAGGAGAACCCAATACTCTGATCCATATAAGGAGTCCAATCCTAGGAGAACCCAATACTCTGATCCATATAGGGAGCCCAACCCTAGGAGAACCCCATACCATGATCAATCCTTAGAACCTAACCATAGGATACCCAATTATGATTACCTGAACCAAGATGAACGACCCATTAGGAGCACCCAACCTTATGTACCCCTGTTTGATGGAAGACCAGATCCTAAGGTGTATACTGAATGGGAGGATATGATGGATTAGCACTTTGAGTATACTAGGATGTCAGAGTTAGAAAAGATTAGTTTGGCTGCACATGGGTTAATCAGATATGCCAAGCAACATTGGGAATGTACTGAGGATGAATGTTATCGATGGGGAAATGAAATACATACCCAGAAAGCCATGAGAAGTAAATTGAGAGATGAGTACCTAGGTGAATCTTATGAATACAAACTTTTAGACCAATGGTACAAATTGAAACATGGGAACATGACTGTGTCTGAGTACATTGACCAATTTAACGAGTTTAGTAAGAAATGTAACATAGTCGAACCTGAGTCTAAGATCATGGCTAGATTTCAGGATGGCCTGCATAGGGATATCCAGTGGGAGCTATTTCATTGGCGAATTCAGGACCTAGAGGAAGCCTATCACCTAGCTATAGAATTCGAGTTATATCAGAGAAAACTTATGATCAATCAATCTAAGTCTAATAAGGTTAATTGCCTTGAACCTAAGTCCAAACCTAGCTGACTTCCTTTAGACCAGCCTACTACTCCTGTCCTATTAGGATGCAAGGAAAAGACCCTAAAACCCATTAATGAGCCTAAGGTAGAAGTGTATGAGGCTGATCCTAGTTTAGTAGATGAATATGAAGGAGAAGACTTTGAGGAGGATGAACCCCTTGAAAATTTAGAGAAAGAAACTCCTGAGCCCATTGAGAAATCTAAAGAGGCCACCTATAAGTTAAGTCAAGTAAAGCAACTTATAGTGGAAGAACAATTAGAGGGGAGAACTTAAATACTGCTGCTAGAACCTTAACTGAGGAAACCATGGAGGAGAGCCAAATTATAGAGTCTAGTCCTAAAATACAAGAACCAGAAGAATTTATTAAGGACCTGATCTCTTTGAATCAGTACCCCCAAGATGAGCCCCCTCCCATAGTTCCCATTGAGGACCTCTTCCTAGAAATTGTTGACCCATCCTTCTATAGCATGGACCTTTTCTTTCCTAGAGACATAACCCAATGCTCATACATTAAGGTCAGTCTCTTTAGCCCAAAACCAGTCCCTGAATCTCCTTCCTATTTCCTACCCTTTCCTGAGTCTTCTCATGTGTCTAGAACTATTAGGTTACATTTTGTTGAGATTACTAGGTTGCAAGAACCCATAAAGCCCATAACATTTGCTACCTACTTTTGGCAAACCCTCTAGCACCTATTAGGAGTTCCTAGCAAATTCTTTTCTGCATGTCATCCATCAACCACGACTCATGCCCCATGCCTAAGTTGTAGTTAAGACCTAATAAACCTCTTTCAATAGGAATGCATAGTCGAGTCTATTAGGTGTTAGTTTGAGTCCTTTACATCACTAGTTAGGAGTCTGCATATGCCCAGCATGTTCACCACCTGCATTAATTTTGAAACAAACTGGCTATTTCTCGAAGAAGGGCCAAAGAATTTGATGTAGTAGATTCTGTCATGGTTAGGCTTAGGCCTAAAAAGAAGCTTCATGCTCGTGCAGCCGGACCTTTTAAAGTGTTAAAGAAGGTTGGATCAAATGTCTATGTGTTGGACTTACCTTCGGATATGGGCATTAGTTATACCTTCAATATTACAGACCTGGTTAAGTACAGGGAACTGGCAGCGATACCCAGTGAGGCCTTTGGACCTATCCCTTCTATTGAGAGTGACCCTTACCCAGAGTGTCTACAAATTAATTGGCCTGAGAGGGGAGAACGGATCGAGCGTATCCTGAATGATCAAGCCATTATGACCCAGGGCCACGGCTATCAACGCTACCTGGTCCAATGGCAAGGCCGGCCAGAGTTGGATGATTCGTGGATTTCTCGAGAGGACTTGCAGCACCTCAACCCAGACCACCTCGAGAGATATGTGAGCCAGCCTGATCTTTACTCGACAGGGTTGAGTTCCTCCCATCCCGGGAGAATTGGTGGGGACACCAGAGGTACCAGAATAAGACAGAGGCTTCTCAACCCTCTATGGATTAATTAGTAGTATTTAAGTTCATCTATAATAAGGGCTTAGTCCATCTGAGTCCATTTTAGTTTGTCATTTGAGTCTTTTGAGTTGTTATTTCAATTCAGTATTAATCAGCTCATGTTGAGCTTGTCCAGTCAAGTTTTGTCAGCTCATGTTGAGCTAATTTTAATTTTTTTAGTCCAGTCCAAGTACACTGAAGACTCAAGACCACATCATACAAGTGAAGACCAAGTCCAACTAGTTTGAAGACATGGAAGTGAAGCCCAAGTCCAACCCAGCCTGAAGATTTGAAGACCTCAAGTGGAGAAATCAGAAGCCCGGGAGCCCTGAACTGCAGCCCGTAGCTAATTGGGCTAGATAAAGGCCTAAGAGGGAACCAAGGAGCCAAACCAGCTTATGGACACCCCCTTGGTCGGCCTCCCCTATGGTCACCTCCCTTGGCTGACCAAGGAAAGGAGAGGGAGAGAAATTCTAGGGATTTATTCTACCTTTGTTTCCTTATTTTCTAGCTAGGGTTTGGATGGGAATAGAATTCCTAGGTAAAGTCTATTGTACCCTTACTTGGGGCCCAAGACTAAGAGTCTATTTAAAGGACCCTAATCTCTTATATGAGGAGTTAATTTTGATATGAAATATAATTGAGTTTTCTACAACTGTTGTGTGCCTCCGTGCTGTGTGCATTAAGGGATCTTATATGAGCCTGAAGTCCTGCTGAAGTGCTAACCGACCAACCTTCTTCCAAGCCCCTTCTTCCAACACTCCCTACTGCCTTTTTTTTTGAGATTTTCTTGTTTCCTACCTTATTTTCTCATCCTTGATGGTTATTTGCAGGTCCCCAAGTTCCTACGAATCCAACGACTCTAGCTGGGCCGCAATTGGACCACCGAGCAGAAGCTAGGAATCCGCGGGCCTTCAGCTTGATTTTCCAAGCCACATCCATCAAGGAACGAGTGTTCTCTTTGCTGCGATCTTCACCAGGCACATCAGATGTTGCCAGGTACACCCCCTATATTCTTCAGTAATTTTATTGTAGGTGAACTGGCCCTAACCGAGGCTTCTTAATCTCGGCGATCCCCTTTTACTGCTTTCTTAGGTCCTGATCTGCATGCGTAGTTTCTAAAATTCATATAGAACTCTCTACAGCTTATTCTGATATGATATTCGGGATTTAACCACCTCACCCCACATATAAAACACTCAAAAATAATCGCATGCATATTAGTTCCGCATCAATATAAGGCCTGTTTGTATGATCGTAGAAAAATTATTGACCCCTGGTATGATTTTGATAATTATAAAATATTGGAGCATGTATTTATGACTAACTCTTTCAAGTTATTCAAGAAGTTTTTGTAAGAAGCATTTATCAATGAGTCACTTTATTTCCTACTTAGCTAGAAGTTATCCCAGTACAGTTGTATTAATTAATGAAGTGTATTGAATTGAAGATCTCAAAGTTGTAAAGCCCTAATTTTTATTCTTGTAATCTTATAAAAAGGGCTATAAATTAGTAAAAATGAGTTTGATTAGATAAGATATCTTTTGTAACCTATTTTGAAGTTTTAGAAGACTTGTATTGGTTGGAGATTCAATTGGCTGAATTTTGAAGAAGTTCTACTTGAGCTGACTCATGGATCAAGAGTCGACTCCTATTCTGGCATGGCACGAAGAGTTTCAGAGTTTCAAAAATTTGAGCTGACTCAAAGATGTTGAGCCGATTCGACTAGAAGTTCCAAATCTCAAGTTTCAGAAACTCAGATCCTCGAGCTGACTTGACCTAGAAGAGCCGACTCATCCAGAGTTTGTGTTTATCTTGACTGAGACTTTGAGCTGACTCGACCCAGAAGAGCCGACTCATACATAGTTTGATTTTTTATTATCTGAGACTTTGAGCTGACTCAACCATCTCGAGCCGACTTGAGTTTTGGGTTCAGACTTGTAACGGCTAGTCCTAGAATTGAATTTTTGAATTGCAAGAAAGCTCCAACGGCTTTATATCAACTCCCTAGGCCCTATAATGGCTATATCTATTTGAAAACTATAAAAGGAAGGTACTTATGATGGATTGAGAGATTTCTTTGATTATTCATTAAACATTAAAAGAGCATTTAAGTGAATTTCAAGTTTCTCAGCAACCAACTTCAAGTGAGCATTCAAGAGAGGATTCGAAGCTTCACTAACTCATCTTCAATCATTGAATCCAACTTTTGAAGAAGTCAAGAAGTAGCTTTAAGAGCATTCAAGAACATCTAAAGCAAGGCTTCAATTTGAGCTTCATCGGCAACTACTAAACAACTTGGGTTTATTTTAAAGTTGCTAGTTTCTTTTTGAAATATCTTTGTTGCCCGGTAAGCAACCTAAGAGGGGGGGTGAATTGGGTCTCTAAAAATTAATTACTTGATGCAATACAATAGTACGTAATCCAATCCAACAATTAATCAAGGTACTATGAATTCAAATATAATGCTTTTGAGTAAATGTGCAGCGGAAATAAAGAGCAATAAATGTAAGAGCAATAAGACGAGACAAGCAACCACAAAGACAAAGAAGAATAGTGGTTCGGTGCTATCCAATGCACCTACATCCACTCCCCAAGATCTTCTTGGGAATTCACTATAATCTCAACCGAATATAGCTGATTAGTTTTCCGGGCTCACTAATCAAAACCTGACTTGTTTTTACAAGGCTCACAAGTCAAAACCTCACTTAGTTTTACGGGCTAACCAAGAACCTAAATGATTTTAAGGCTCACCACCAACCTTCCTTGATTTTTCGGGATAACTAAGAACCTAATTGGTTTTCAAAGGCTCACCAATAACCTCCCTTGGTTTTATAATAAGCTAACCAAGAACCCTTATAACAAATAATAGTTTGAAGTAAAGAGAATAAAAGCTTTCTAATAAAAAGCGGGTATCTCTTTGAAGCTCGATAGTTGTGATGCTTTCAACTTGATGAAACCTCTTTGATTGCTCAAGAATGATTGATCTTTAATGCTTTTGAAGACTCTTGAATGCTTGGAGGCTTGCTTTTGCTTGAGAGTGGTTGAACTTCAATGAATGCTCTCTTTTCTTCTCTTTTGGATATTTCTATTTCATTTTTATTGAACCTCTTTCTTTTGATTTGATTTGGAGCATATAAATACCTTCCCAAGGCCTCAAATCCGGTTTCTAGCTATTAGACTCGAAAATCTAGCTGTTGGGAGTGAAAAGAGACAAGTTCTGCATTTGAAAAACTAGCCGTTATTGTTCCCAGAACTTCATGTGTCGACACTTCAGGCTGTGGTCGACACTTTATGTCGACACTTGAACTTCTTAAGTCGACACCCAGTTCAAATATCTTCAATCTGGCTTTCTAGAAATCTCAGATGTGTCAACACTTCTTCAGGTGAGTCGATACTTTGAGTCGACACATCGCATCCATGTGTCGACACTTCTGCAATTCTTCATCTTCAGCAAGTTTTGTGATTTAAAAATCTTAGACGATGAGCTAATCCATGTGTCGACACTTTGAGTCGATACTTCAAGTCCATGTGTTGACACCTCAGCATGCCATCTAAAATTTTCTTTGCATACTAGCTTGAGTCGACACTTCACTTCCATGTGTCGACAGTTGGTGTCATGTGTCGACACTTTGAGTCGACACCTTACTAAGATCTTCACAAAATACTTAAACTTATGCTGAACCAAACTTATGTCTCACTTAAGTATCCAATCAAGCAAACTTTGACTATCCATGTCTTCTTTAAGCAGATATTTCATTTAAGCTTAGCTTCTTCAATCAAACAAACTTTTTCAAATTTACGAGCACCTTTTTCTATAAAAACACACTTCAAGAAAATTATTAGTACTCAACTTATACTTAACCATTTTGCTTATCATCAAAATCAATAGCAGAGTCAACAATCTTGTATCTTCTCCAAGAGCAGCAAGGGAGCTATGTCTTGTGAGTGTTGAAAGGTTATTAGGTGAGCCTATTAAAATCTAAGTTGGGTTTCTTTGGTGAGCCTAGTGTAAAAACCAAAGGGAGTTGGGTTTCTTTGGTGAGCCCGATGTAAAAACCAAAGGGAGTTGGGTTTCTTTGGTGAGCTCGATGTAAAAAATCAAAGGGAGTTGGGTTTGGATTGTGATCCCAGTAAAACAATCTGATTATATTCTAGGAAGAATATAGTAAAAATCCCAAGTGGTGCTTGGGTAGTGGACATAGGAGCGGGTTGCTCCGAACCACTCTAATTTCTTTGTGTTTGTAATTGTGTTTGCTTGACTCCTTTATGATTATTAATTTACTTGCTTTCATTGCATAATCTATCACAATACGAATACTAAAAGATTTTTAAAGTGCACATACTTGAAAGTTTTTATTATCCCAATTCACCCCCCTCTTGGGAAGCCACCTAGGCAACAAAGATAAACAATGTAAACAAAGTTTGGGTTCTAAAAGAAACTACATCTACTAATCGGATCCAAAATGGCTTGAGTATCTAGAGTTTCTGCTTGACTTTTCTTGTAGGTGTATCTTGTAACCAAGGAGAAGAAAAGATTATGGTACTTAGATAGTGGATCTCAAGATACATGATCGGAGATATAATGCAATTCATATCTTTTGAAGTATTGAATGATAGTAATGTGACTTTTGGTGATAATGAAAAGGGTAAAATCATTGAAATTAATAAAATTTATATCACCCCCTCTACTTACATAAAAAATATTTTACTTGTAAATGGATTGAAATATAATTTACTTAGCATTAGTCAATTTTGTGATAAAGGATTTAAAGTAGTTTTTGAATCTTCACCATGTATTATTTCTAGTTTTAATGAAAATTGAATCATGTTCATTGGATATAAGCATGGAAATATCTACATGATAGATCTTGATAATCTTTCTATACAAGATGGTCAATGCCTAGTTACAATGAAAGCTAAAGTAAATGTGATTAGTTAGTTATGACACTATAGATTTAGACATGCTAGTATGTATTTACTTTTAAAATTGAATAAAAAGAATCTTATAAAAGATTCGCCAAAACTTACTTTTGAAAAGAATAAAATTTAAGATGCATGCCAATTTGAAAAACAAACTAAAAGCTTTTTCAAGTCAAAAGGCATAATCTTTACTTATAGACCTTTGAAATTACTTCTAGACCATTGGAATTACTTTATATGGATTTGTTTGGACCTACAAGGACCACTAGATTAAGTAGAAAAAGATATGGTCTAGTCATTATAAATGATTCTCATGTTTTGTGTGATAATATTTTTGGTACATAAAGATGAAACTTTTTCAGCTTTCACTATGTTTTATAGAAAGGTTTCAAATAAAAAAAAATCTTCTATTATTTGTATTCATAGTGATCATGGAACTAGATATGAAAATCAAGATTTCAAAAACATTGATCATGGAACTAGATATGAAAATCAAGATTTCAAAAACATTAACCATAAAACTTACCCCTGTATGATGGGGACCCCTAGCATGTTGTCTTAATATGCTTGAAATTAGATGAAGACATAAAGCAATGACTGATGGCCTTCTTACAAAGAAACGCTGATATCTTTGCTTAGACCCCTACAGACATGCCCGGAATTGACCTTGAAGTGATGATGCACCATTTTACGATAGACCCGAATCATTGTCCCATAAAGTAGAAGAAAGAAGCTTTGTGCTAGAATGCCAAAGAGCCATAGTAGAAGTATAGAAGCTAACTGATGCTAGGCTCATCAAGGACATCACCTACCCCAAATAATTAGCCAATGTAGTGTCAGGAAAAAAGGCCAATGGGAAGTGCTGGATGAGCATAGATTTCATAGATCTTAACAAGTCTTGTCTAAAGGATAGCTATCCTTTTCTCCACATTGACCAGCTAGTAGATGCAATAGTTGGTCATGAGCTCCTGACCTTCATGGACGCATTTTTAAGATATAACCAAATTTAAATGACACCCGAAGATGAGAAAAAAATCTCTTTTATGACTGACCAGGGTTTATTTTATCACATGATGATACTGTTTGGCTTGAAAAATGTAGGTGCAACCTATCAATGGTTGGTGAACAGAATCTTCAATAATTAGATTGGCCATACTATAGAAGTTTATGTCGATGACATGCTGGTCAAGTGCCATGTCTCTCAAAATCATGTAAAAGATTTTGAAGAAAGCTTTGCCACACTGTACCAGTACCAGATGAAGCTGAACCCCAAAGATTGTGACCTCTAGGAAGTTTCTCAGGTTTATGGTATTTGACTGAGGGATTGAGACTAACTTGAAAAAAAATTAGGCCATAAGATAGATGGCTACCCTAAAGATTATGAAAGACATCTAGAGGCTCACTAGATGAATTGCTACCCTCAACCGATTTGTTTCCAAATTAGCCGAATGATGCATATCTATTTTCTAGACCCTGAAAAAATGGACTTCTAATGGACTGAAGAATGTCAGAAAGCATTTGAGCAGCTCAAAGCCTATCTTGGTGCTCCTTCACTTCTTAACAAACCAAAAGAAGGTGAGGAGATATTGTTTGTACTTGGTAGTTTCTCCTTCTACTATAGGTTCTGTCCTTATTTGAGAAGAAGACTAGACACAAGTCGGTATATTATATCAGTCGGGTCCTATAAAATATCAAAACTAGATATACCTAGTTGGAAAAACTTATCTTTGCTCTCGTAATATTGGTCAAAAAGCTTTGGCCATATTTTCAAGCTCATACAATTGTGGTCCTCACGGACCAACTCTTTCGAATGATATTGCGCTAGCCTAACACCTCGAGTAGGATGGTTAAGTGGGCTTTTGAACTTTTTGAGTTCGATTTGGCATTTTGTTCGAGACCATCTATTAAGATGCAAGTGCTTGCTAATTTTGTCACCGAATGTACCATTCCTAAAGAAGAGCCCAAAGAAGAAGATCCAATGCTTGAAGACTCTGAGAACCTATGGACAATTTATGTGGATGGGACCTCAAATACTAATGACTCTAGAGCAGGACTTAAACTCATTAGCTTGGAAGGATAGGATATCCAGTATACTCTTTGGTTCGGGTTCTCCTTTACTAACAACAAAGCTGAATATGGGACCTTAATTACCAGCTTCACCATCACCAAGTAATTGGGAGTGTGACATTGATCACTATCATAAGTGGTTAAAAAAACTTAACTCACTACTATAGCTAGGGTGAGTAAGAATTGTATCCTTGGCGATCAAGGATAATTATTTCATAAAGAAAGTAAAGAAATAGATAAATATTTAGATTTTAAAGGGAAGATAATGGTTTAATTAAAACTAACTAATTTAAATTAAATAAGAGAATGAGGGATTCATATGATAAAAAGATGTCTTCAAGTTTCCAGGTGATCACAAACACAAATCATGCATTTGTTCTAATCTAAACAATTAAAGTTTGTAATTATTTCAGAATCTTTCAAACTAATCCCTAGCATAGTCTATCTTGCCATGCATGAACCATATCTCATATTAAGATCATAGTCCATTCCATAAGTATAGGCTATCCAACAATTGAGTTGAAAATATCTTAATAAGATATGTGAATAAAAATCCTAGAATCAATTATCTTTATTGAGCATGGACCATATCATGTTAGGATCATAGTCAATTCCACCTATAGGTAATTAATTTTAAGAAATCAAATAGAAAAGAGTTTAAAAGAAATTAAAAGCTTTATTCAATTGCATAGAGTAGAAAACAAATAAAACTTAAGTATGGAAACCTATACTTCTCTATAGATTGCTCTCGAGCATGGCTCCTAGATTCATCTTCTTGGAGATTTGGGACTTTGTGATAGCACCTTGTCTCCTAAAGATCTCTTTTCTTTCTCTTTTCCCTCTTCATCAAAACCAAAACTAAATTACAAAAGAAAAAAAAATTCTGTTGTGGAAACTAATGCCTGGACTATTGCCTGAGGTCCTCCTTTCATAGAGCTTGTTAAGAGCTTTCTCTCGATCAAATTTGGAGCCAATCTGGGTCAAACTTGGCCATAAATCATGAAAAATACTCTCACCCATTGATCTATTACTTGATGGGATATTGGTCATTGATCATTGATCGCTTTCCTTCTCCCATTCGAACCATCTCCTCAGTCAATATCCAAATCCTAGATGGTTGAGATTTCCTTCTCTATTTCAAAGACATTCGCTCACTGGCCTCAACGGCTTCTCCTAGCTAGCGATGGGTGGCAACAAGGATCAGATGATGAGGTGATGGTAGCATCAATGATTATAGTGATGGGAGAAAGGCCAGCGATGAGAAGATAGAGATAGAGTGACTACCATGGCAGATCATAATGGTGGCTCTATCATGGGGAAAAAAATCTGGCAATGATAGAAGTGGCTGGCGGTGGCGGTGAGCGGCAGGAAGGAAGCAACAATGGGTGGTGAGTAGTGAAGATGGTTAGCTATGGTGGAAAGAAGGTCGATAGCTTGTGGGTGGCAATCATGATGGGAAGGAGATTGTGGGTGGAGTAGGGAGGATTGGCGGTCGCTTCTCCGACCATTGACGATGCTAAACAGCGGTGATGGTGGCTAAAATCCTTCCACGATCCATGGTTCTGAGTCATGGACTGACAAAAATTGCTGCAGGTGGTTTGTTCAACATTTTATAGACAAAGTGGCTGCTTTAAAATTTGTGTAATTTATTAATAATCTTTAAACGTTGATTCCAGGCTCGTTCGAACTCCGATTTGAGTACTGTCTACACCGTTAGATTTCAAAAATTAAGCTTTTTTCATCTATGGATTCCTTTTATGCAAGATACTAATAAAAAAATCAATTTCTAAGAAATATAGATTCATTAATATTTATTTTAATGCTTGAATTAGGATATTTAATAGTCTTATCACACCCCTAACTTATTCATTTCTAGTCCCTTAGTAGTAATTAAAATATAAGTATTAATTTATAATCATGTATTATTAAGATCCTCCTTTACAAAATTAGATCTAGGATTAAATATAAAAGAAGTTAGCTATCACTAACTAAGTTTTGAGTTTTCAAAATAAATTTCACGGTCAGAACTATTAAAAACTTTCTTAGAATTCATTCAAAGGTCTACAACACTTGTGTTTATAATGGCTAACTTAGCATTTTGATATTACCTTGTAAAGAATAATTATATTTTCACTTATCACTTACTTTGATCAATTTTCTATATACCCCCAAATTAAGTACATGAACTAAGGTAGCTTTCACACCACCTAATTTTTTTTGGTGACATCTTTACATTTCCCACTTTTTGATGCGAACAATAATTCTTACTTAGATGAAGGTGTTTGGTCACTCGATGGAAAACCAATATTTAAAACTTGCCCCTATTTTCTCTCTTTTTTTAAATTTTTTTTGATTTTTTTTAGGCAAGTAGTTCTTTCAATAAATTCAAGTATCTTTAAATGGGATGTATATCAATAACTAATTTTTAGTAAGAATTGAATCTTCAATTGATCTTACAACTAATGCCTACTTTACCTTATCAGTGTGCATATGCAATAGAAGTGCTAATAGCCTTTAGGTGACCTAAGTAAGTTGCTAAAAGTCTGATTAGCTAGTTTATTTTTTGACTTGCTATAGTTATTAGCAAATATTTTCTAACTCTATTATCTTTTTCCTTTTTATTTTGTTCAAGAATTTCTTTCAAGGCATATGATTTATAAAAAATTTCTCCATAGTTTTTTTTTAAAAAAAATTTAAAAAATTCTCAAAGTATTTTCAAAATATATTTTTTAATTTTTTTTGGAAGATTTCCCTATCCCCAACTTAATTTTCATTATCATCAATGGAGAAAAGAAAAATTAGGACATGAAAGTAAGACAAGGAGAGGTGCTATCTGAACTAAATATGCATCGTGTATTGTCAAGTGCATTCATAAGGAGTGATCCATTATTCCTACAAAAACAAAAATCACTAAAACAAGAATCAATAAAAAGATTGGGTTATCTTACAACAAGTACTAAGTTTAACTTCTTCAGCCAGACTTCTTAGAGTGCTTATCCAATTCTTGCCCAAATCTTGATGTGGGTTTGTAATTTCATATATGATTTGAGTTCAACTTCAGAGTACTTCTTGCATGGGACCATTAAGTAGCTTATTCCCTTGATAGCTAATAATTCTTTCATTATAATTAGATCTAGGTATAACTTAAGTACCAGTCAGGATTCAAAAGAACCAAGATCTATGTAATCGATGTACCAAGGGAGTACCTCAGGATCCCCATTTGATGCCTCTTCCTTCATAGGCAAAGGTTCTACCAGAGTCATGAGGGGTTTAACTAATCATTTAGATCTTGTTATAATCGCTTTTTGATCTATAACTTGATACTTTTTTCAAATCAATATCAATTCTATTTCTATACATCGTTTCAATACTATAGATAAATTTGGGAGGTAGTCCTTGAAAGTAGTGAAATATATAGAAACCTGGCATAAAAATCTTAAAGTAATTACCCCTTATATGTGCAATATCCCACCTAACAGCTTCTTTATATGCTTTTAGAACACCTATAATTTGGGCTTCCTGATTACATATTACAGGTAAGGTATTAGTGGATGCAATGGAAGTGGATTCAATTTTGGGTCAGGTGGTGATTCTAACAAGGGAGCTATTGGGAAGTTAGATAGTGGCTCATATTTTTTAATCCAAAGTGGGGCGGTGTCAAGATAGGGTGTTTCTAATAGGTTATTCATTGCTACAATATACCCATCTACATCAAATTCATGCATCTCAAGGTGAGCCAGATAGCAGTTTAACAAATCATGAGGGAGACTTTTTTATGTAGCTTTTTCTATTATATTCTATATTTGTGATCTTTGGAAAGTCTCAATTAATTCCATTATTGCACTTATTTATTCTTCCTTCCTATTAAAAATAATGGATGATTCTAGGGCACTAGAAAATGGGGTCATAGGTAAGTAGGGCGATGATGGAAGTGGTTCGTCCCTCCATTTTAATTTTTCTTTATATATTTTTGCCCTAGGTTGGTCTCTTTGGTTGTACAAGGTTATTCTATGACAATTTCATTCTCGAAAGTTATAATCAATCACTGAAGGATAGTTACAAGGATATTAAAGCTTCTAGCCAGTTACTATCCCTTAGGATCACTCTCGGGTTAACTAGGTAGCTCTTCTTCACTCTTTGCCATGGCTAGTTGACTCAATTGCATCTCTAAATGGGCAATAGCCTAGGTGTTAGAAGTTATCCGCTAGCCCATGGTCTGTATAAAGTTATCAGGGTAGCATAGGTGTCAGCTTAGAATTTAGCCACAGCTTCTAGACTTTTCTAAAGGACTAGATTCTTTTTCAAGATCTAAACTTGGTTGATGATTAAGTACTTGGCCGAGCCTAGGATACGGTAGATCAAAATTATGGTCTCCTAGTATTGCATCTTGTGACAATGCAAAATTGGGGTGATGTCCCAATCCTGGATTATAGATTGGTGCATAAGGTTTAATTATATACTTTTCATTAACTGCACTCTCTTATATAAACCTATTTTGGACTAGATGTATCAAGAACATCCCTTTACAACATGATCTAATGCATCATATACCATACACATAGGTGTTGGCATATGGTATAATTAGGTATATCCTTTACATTCTAAGACTTCCTCAATCCTATGGATTAAAGATGCCTTTTTAGTTTCTTCATTTTCCATTGTATGATTGTATGCATCTTCAAATCTCATGAAATTAGGATGCATATCAATTAGTGACGATTGATTCATAAAATTGTTAGCTTGGGATCTAATTTTGGACAGTCGGATAGAGTCAATTCTATATCAATAGTCCTATAGGGTTTAAGGTCATTTAATAGGTTCTGGGTGACAATAATCCATTAGACTTTTAGGTCATTCAAAGGAATCTATGACCTTTTAATCTTGTATGGTTTAGACTATATCTGACCAATCATCATTTCATCTTAGTAAGATTTTTTTGATTATTTTAATTTATTACAGAAGAAAAAAAAGAAAAGAAAGGAGAGATAGATGAGAGAAGAATTCTAAAGATGAAAAACTTAAAGGATCCTAAATCTATAGATAATAGAGAAGGGTGGTTTAATAAGTTAAATTTTTATTAGTAAACAAATTATCAAATAATGGACTCTCTATCCTAGGATCAACCTATATCTAGATAGCTCATAACTACCAAGGCCGCCTTGGAGCCTTCCAAGTCAAAGACTAACTAACAAATTAGCTATATAAGGATAAGGTCAGTAGGGGTCCCCCCCGTTGCTTTCCTTAAATACCAAATAATTGGTTAGGTCAATCAATGGAATCAATTAAAGAGCCAGCTTTCTTTAGGGATACATCATCCTTGAACCCCTTTCCTAGATACCAGTCAACCAGCTAATCTTGACTTGGTCCGACTCTTCTCTAAAAGCCTTGTCCTAGTGAGCTCAATTGTTCTAGGGCCAACATCTGATTGATTTTAAATTAAAGGTTTAGGTTATGCAGTATGAAGTGTGGTGGTTTGTGGATCAAGAAAGGGTGATGAAATCTTCACCTTATGTTATTTAGGGGTTATGCCCTTAAGGTGTTTTATGAAAATGCAATGCAAATGAAGCAAGATGTCCAAAAAAGTTAGAAAGTTCTTAAGGTTTATTATTTATTTTTTAAAACTAGTTAAGTGTTATTGGAAAGATTTCTTTTATTTTCTATTAGGTTATTTAAGGTAGCTTAATTGAAAGAGAAGGTTAATTAGGTTAGGAGTTAACTTGTGAAAAGAAGAAAAATAAATTATTTTATATGCTACAAGAATAGAAGGAAATCTAATAATTAAGGCAACCAAATTATAAAAGGACAACAAATCTAGAGAAAGAAATAACTGGAATAATCTTTTTTACTTTTTTTTATAAAATAATTATGTCTGGATCCCTATCAATGATGCCAAAATTTGATCGTTGTCATAGGTGGTTAAATAAAAATCTAACTCATTACTAAAGCTAGGATGAGTTGGGATCGTATCCTCGGAGATCAAGGACAATTATTTCATGAAAAAAGTAAAGGAAGAGATAAATATTTAGATTTTAAAGGGTAGATAATAGTTTAATTAAAACTAATTAATTTAAATTAAATAAGAGAATGGTAGGTTTATATGATAAAAAGATGTTTTCATATTTTTAGATGAAGAGAAACATAAATCATGTATTTGTTCTAATCTAAACAATCAAAGTTCGTAATTGTTTTGGAATCTTTCAAACTAATTCCTAGCATAGGTTATCTTACCGAGTATGAACCATATCTTGTTAAGATCATGGCCCATCCCTGAAGTATAGGCTATACAATGATTGAGTTGAAGAGATCCTAACAAGATATGTAAATAAAAATCCTAGAATCAATTATCTATGTTGAGCATGGATCATATCGTGTCAGGATCATGGTCCATCCCACCTATAGGTAATTAATTTTAGAAAATCAAATAGAAAAGAGTTTGAAAGAAATTAAAAGCTTTATTTAGTTGCATAGAGTAGGAAATAAGTAAAAACTTAAGTATGAAACATGTACTTCCCTACAGATTGTATCTCAATCGAGCATGGTTCCTAGGTACATCTTCTTGGAGATTTGGAGCTTTGTCATAGTACCTTATGTCCTGAAGAATCTCTTTCTTTCTCCTCTCCCTCTCTATCAAAATCTAAAACTAAATTACAAAAGAAAATAAAAATCTATTGTAGGAACTGATGCTTGGACTATTGCTTGGGCTCCTTTTATAGAGCTCGTCAAGAACTTTCTCCGGGTCAAATTTATAGTCAATCTAAGTTAGAATTGGCCATATATCATGAAAAATACTCTCAGTCATTGATTTGTTGCTTGATGGGATATTGGTTAATATTTCCTAGATGGTTGAGATTTCCTTTTCCATTTCTAAGACCTCTATTGAATGGCCTCAATGGCTTCTCTTGGTTGCAATGGGTGGCAACGAGAATCGGATGGCAAGGTGGCAGTATCATCGGCGATGATAGTGATGGGAGAAAGGCCAGTGATAGGAAGAAAGAAATAAAGTGATGGCCATGGTGGATCACAATGGTAGCTCTAAGATGGGGGAGAAAATCTGGCAACGTTAGCAGTGGCCGATGGCAGTGGTGAGTGGCAGGAAGGAAGCGATGATGGGTGGCGAGTAGGGAAGATGGCTGGCTATGGTGGAAAGAAGGCCGATGTCTTACAGGTGGCAATCATGATGGGAATGAGATCATGAGTGGAGCAGGGACGAGTGGCGGTGGCTTCTCCAGCCATTAACGGTGCTAAACGGTAGTGACGATAGTTGAAATCCTTCCACGGTCCATGATTTTGAGCTATGGACCAACAAAATTGGTTGCCGGTGGACTGTTCAACACTTCATAGACCAAGCAGCCGGTCTATGGTGGACCGGCTACTTTAAAATTCATGCTATTTATTAATAATTCTCAAACTTTGTTTCTAGGCATGTTCGAACTCTAATTTGAGTGCTGTTTGCATCATTAGATTTAAAAAATCAAGCTCTTTCCATCTATGGACTCCTTTGTTACAAAACACTAATAAAAATATCAATTTTAAAAAATACATATCAATTAATATTCATTTTAATGCTTGAATTAGGATATTTAATAGTCTTATCAGACACATGAAGGTCCACAATGACTCCCGGCTCATGGTGAGTCACGTCTTGATGAGTACGGGGACCGAAAAGAAAAAAATGAAGCAGATCAGCTTTTGTAGTTTTAATATCTAGCAAATTCTTAGATAAGAGAATGTTTGGGCCAATACCACTATCTAAGCATGCTACATCTATGTTGCCTAGTAAGCAACCTAAAAGGAGGGTGAATTGGGTTTCTAAAAACTATTTGCAAGTATGTGTGCCAATTCAATAATCAATTCAAGTGCTAGAGAAATAATAGTGTTGTGTGCACTTAAAGAGTATACAGCGAAAACTTAAATGCAATAAAAGTAAGAGCAAGTGAAGAGGAAACAATCAACCACAAACACAAGCAAGTATAGTGGTTCGGTGCTCTCCAAGGCACCTACATCCACTCCCCAAGGTCCACTCAAGAATTCACTATAATTACTCTTGATTATAGCAGATTAGTTTTCCAGGCTCACTAATCAAAACCTCTTTTGGTTTTTACTAGGCTCACCAAAAGAAACCTCTTGGTTTTCAAAGGCTAACCAAAAACCTCCTTGGTTTTCAACTAGGCTAACCAAAAATCTCCTTGGTTTTCATCTAGGCTAACATAAAACCTCCTTAGTTTTCAACTAGACTAACCAAAAACCTCCTTGGTTTTATTCTTAGGCTCACCAAAAATCTTGATACAATAAAGTAATAATGAAAGTAAGGAATACAATAGAGCTTTCTAAATAAAAGCTGTTATCTCTTTGAAGCTTGTTGAAGATGCTTGTCTTCAATTCAATGAAGCCTCATCAATGCTCAAAAGTAGTTGGACTTGAATGCTTTTGATTGCTTTGAATGCTTGGAGGCTTCTTTTGTTTGGAAGTAGTTGCTCTCAATGAATTTAAGTGAATGCACATGTTTTTCTTTCTTTTTCTCTTCCTGTATTCATTCTCTCTTGTTCCACTTGAATTTAATTTACTTAAATACCATTCGAAGGCTTAAATGATGGTTAATGACCATTATACAGGTCAAACTAGTCATTGGGAGTGAAAAGGATGAATTTTGCATTTGAAAAAACTAGCCATTACTGTTTCCAGAACTCTAAGTGTCGACACTTCAGGCTATGAGTCGACACTTAGGGTCGACACTTAATTTTCATGAGTCGACATCTAGTTCAAAAATCTACTTTGAAGCTCTCTAAAAATCTTAGGTGAGTCGACACTTCATCTTGTGAGTCAACACTTGAGGTGAGTCTTGAATTTCAGCATGTTCTGTAAGAAATCTGTCTCAGGCTTTGAGTCGATCCTTGAGTCGACACTTAGGGTCGACACTTATGTAGCATGAGTCAACACTTCAAGCATGCCATCTAAAACTCTTTTCTGCATATCAGCTTGAGTCGACACTTGCACTGTCATGAGTCGACACTTGAACTGTGAGTCAACACTTTGAGTCGACACTTGCTGAAACTTTTCAAAATTCGACTGAAACTCTACTGAATCTACTTTGAACTTGACTCTTAAATCCTTTCAAGTAATTCTCAAACACTTAAGTCTATCAATCTTTAATGTTTCATTCAGTCCATCAATCTTTAATGTTTCATTCATAGAAAGGGCTTCTTCAAATATTTGATAAGCAATTCAATTTAGCCAACTTGATGAGTACCTTTTTCTAATAAAAACATACTTTAAAGAACTATTAGTACTCAAATATACTTAAATATTTTGTTAATCATCAAAATCAATAATGGAGTCAACATCTCTCCCTTTTTGATGATAACAAAACCTTTAAGTATACTTCATATAAGAAGCTTACAAGATTTTCAATGAGTTACAGCTTTGTGCAATATGTAACAGAGTAAAGGAAAAATAGAGGCTAGAGTCTAAAGTTAATTTATTGAAAACTAAGACTCATTTGAATTGAATTAAAGCTATAAAAGAATATAAGAGCTAAAATTGCATGTACCATGATACTCTAAATGTGTATCAGAGCTAAAGCATATTTTGATAATAAGAATTTAGCATAGAAACATAATGAGTGAAACCAACAGAAAAATCTTTGAACAAGAGATAGAAGAGTATAAATACTCCCCCTCAAAAGGTGATTCAAAAAATAGATTTTCAAAGAGTTTTCATGAACTGAAAATTCTGATTTTCAAAAATTTTTCAAGAAATTTCAGCTTAAGAAGAAATTCTTTCTTTTAGATTATTCCCCCTCACTCGTTGCTCTTATCTTTATTGAAATTATGTTCCATGATATCATTTACCATAGCATAATTCTACCATTGTCTTCTCATTTTACTTTCCCCCCTTTTCATTTCTTTACTCATTTTTCTCTTACTTATCTCTCACTTATCTCTCCCCCTTTGTGTCAACATCAAAAAGGTTGGAAGGATAAAACAAGATGCAATAATAAAGATTATAACAAATTCAAGAATTTGTGACAACATCGGGCATTGATATAATAATTTCATACATTGATACCAAATTTTATGCATTGATACAAACATTTCATACATTGATACAAGCATAAATGCATACAAGTAATGCTGAAATGTAAACTAACTAACATAAAGAATATCCTAATGAGAACTCTCTTTATCAGAGGATCCAATCTCAATCGGTCCAGTATCTCTAGAAGGATAGGAATATTGCCACATCGGTCGGAGATCAGAGAGTCTGGTCTGGGTAGGTCTCGATACATCACGATGACCTCGTCCTCTATGTCTGACATATGCTCTGCCTCTGGTTGGTGTAGAAGAGGTGGAGGCTATATTAGTAGCAAGAACAGCACTAAATAGAGCGGCTGTATCAAAAGAAAAGAGGGTATGGTCAAAGATGGGACCAAAATCAAAATGGTAGAAACCAGGAGTACAAAATCCCAGTTTCTTGATAAGGGAAGATGTATGCATAAATGAAGAATGTATCACAGGTGTACTAGAAGATGGAATGATAGGTGTCGGTGCAGGAATGGAAGTAATGTATGGATCAGATCTGGAGGGTGAGGAGGATAAAATCAAAGTCTGAAATGGTGATCGGGTGAGATAAGGAATGGGACTCCTAGGAACATCTGCTGCTGCATCCGGCTCTGGCTTTGTCATAAAATTGCAGTATCGAACTCTGTGGATTAGTCTGATCATCTGCCATATCTGGTCTTGGAGCTGATGGTGCTGGAGATGGATCTTATGTAGAAGAAGGTGGAGGAGCTCTGCTCGATGAAGATCTCACCAATGCAGATAAAATAGTAGAGATGCCATCACTCAATTCTCGATGGCTCTCCCTCTTCTCCATATGCTCTGGTCAACTCACTGTCTAATGACCATAACTCAGTCTCTATGCGAGTGACCCCTCTAAGCTATTTCCACTTCCTGGTATCTTTATATATGCAAGGGTTGCTGGCTCGGTCTAAGGAGTAGGCTCTGGCTGAGTCGTAGGCTCGGGCTGTGCCTCAGAAGTCTCTCTGTGTAGCTCAGATGGCCTGGCCTCACCTGAGAAAATATGCTTCTCCTCTATTGCCTCATCATCTGCATTGGTGGCCTAATCGGATAGCATCGTCTCCACTGGCCTTTGACTAGATGATACCCTATCCTGTGAAGTGATCTGATGTCATAGACATCTGTATGCAATAACTATCTGCAAGGCTCACCGTCTATGACTACTCTGTAAGCCTTGAATAGTATATCAATCCCATCCCGTAGGGCAGACAAAGTCTCCGACTGGTCGATGCCTCTATCAATTGATGTAACATAAGCACTGAGAGGCATACCAAAGTATGCTATATCAGAGATACCATAACCAATAACTCATGCTTTGTGATCAAATCTAAGCATCCAGTCTTCGGTAGAAGAATTCGGGCTACAATGTAGTGTAGCAACCTCATCTCAGGCAAAAGTTTCGAAGCAACTACTGTGGCTCCATCTGGAAGATCGACTGTCATAAAAATATACTAGAGTCCACTAACTCTGTCCACCAGGGCATCCACCACTGAACCTGTCATAGGAATCTTCCATACTCGGCTCAGAATCTTAGCAGAAACTGAAATGTGTCTCCCTCGGACCTGAGCTATCCATCCATCACTACCTCTGGCTAAAGATCAGTAGAACTCTCTCATCAGGCCAGGGTAAAATCTCTCGGATAGTGAGTAGAAGTGTGCTAAACCGGCATCCCTCAGCCACTGTCTAATCCTGAAATACTGCTGGTCTAGGAAGTCAAAATCCACTCGACAACCACCAATGATAGTCTTCAAGCTTATCCTATCTGCGGCAGAGACAACTGGTCTGATAAGAACATCAAGCAGATCCTCGAGCTCAACTGTTGCTCGATGCTCATGCCTAGCCTTTGTTCTTCGCTCTTCCTCCTGAACAGAAGGTCGAGGCCTTCGGACTACTTGCTTTCTAGGTCCCATTCCAAGGAATCAAGGAAAAAAAAAAAATGGGGAGAAATCTAGGGTTTCTATGGTGAAAAATAGTGAAGAACGGATGAAGAATAGTAAGAGACCAGAATGAATCTATTCTATATGAAGAATTGGGTGGTTGAAACTGAGATTGGAGGGAAGGAGGTGTTGGAGAACAGTTAGAGGGTGAGTCGACTCAAATTTGGAGAAGAAAATCGAAGAAAACATTTTGTTTTTCCTATTTTAACTTGGTTCGTTGCCGGCCAAGTATCGACTCACGAATGTGGGTCAAGTGTAAGCACTTGCAGGTGTCGACCCTTCAAAGTATCGACACTTTAACTTAAAACCATAAAAAAAAAGGAAAAAAGAGCATTAAGCAAAATGAACTTGATTTCAAGGGTTTGAAAGTGATTAAACATGATTCACAAGTAATTTTGATCAATCAAGAGTTAAGGATTATAAAGAGATGGAAATTTTAGTCAAAAGGGTTGATAACCCCTAATTCTGTTCTAATCATACTGAACTGATCCTCTTGAAGAGGTTTAGTCAAAATTTCAGCTAGTTGCATTTTAGTACATACAAAGTCAAGTATAATATCATTATTTTCAACATGATCTCTAATAAAATGATGCTTAATTTCAATGTATTTACTTCGAGAATACTGAACAAGATTTTTAGTTAAATTTATAGCACTAGTATTATTACATCTTATTGGTGTCTTAGTTAATTTGATTTCAAAATCTTTAAGTTGTTGCTTAATCCACAAGATTTGAGCACAACAACTTCCTACTGCAATATACTTAGCCTCAGCTATAGATAGCGTAATTGAAGTTTATTTTTTACTAAACCAAGATATTAAGTTAACTCCAAGAAATTGGCAAGTTTCACTTGTGCTTTTCTGTCTAGCTTACACCTAGCAAAGTCGGCATCTGAATAACCAATCAAATCAATAGATGAATCTCTAAAATACCACAACCAATATCAATAGAACCAGATAGATATCTAAGTATATGTTTAGCAGCCAATAAATGAGATTCTTTAGGAGCAAACTGATATCTAGCACATATACAAATACTAAATATGATATTTGGTCTACTAGCAGTCAAATATAATAAAGAGCCTAGGATACCTCTATATAGTTTCTGATCAACAACTTTATCATGTTCATCTTTATTAAGTTTACAAGAGGGGCTCATAGGTGTACCTATTGTTCTGATAGTCTATATTCCAAACTTTTTTAAGCTTTTTCTTGTATACTTAGCTTGGTTGATGAAGATCCTTTCTTTGGTTTGCTTGATTTGGAGTCTGGAAAAAAAGTTAAGTTCACCCATCATACTCATCTCGAACTTTCTCTGCATAAGCTTGGCAAACTCTTGACAAAGAATTTCATTAGTAGCATCGAAAATAATGTCATCAACATAAATTTATACTACTAAAAAATTATCATCTTTTCTTTTCAGAAATTGAGTGGTATCAACATGGCCTCTAGAGAAATCATTTTCAATTAAAAACTTGCCAAGTCTTCGTATCATGCATGAGGTGCTTGTTTTAAACCGTAAAGTGCCTTATGTAGTTTAAAAACATGATCAGGATGTGCATGATTTTCAAATCCAGGTGGTTGTTCAACAAACACTTCTTCACTAATAAAACCATTTAGGAAAGCATTTTTAACATCCATTTGAAATAATTTGAAATTCATAAAATATACAAATGCTAAAAGTAATCTAATGGCTTCAAGTATAGCTATAGGTACAAAGGTTTCATCAAAATCAATGCTTTCTTCTTGATTATAACCTTAAGCTACCAGTCTAGCCTTGTTTCTAGCGATAATACCATTTTCATCTAGTTTATTCTTATATACCCATTTTGTGCCAATAATTGAAACATTAGATGGTCTTTCTATTAGTGTCCAAACTTTGTTTCTTTCAAACCGATTCAATTCTTCTTGCATTGCATTAATCCAATTAGGATCTTTTTCAGCTTTTTCAATGCATTTTGGTTTAATTTGAGAAACAAAAGCAATATAGTCACATTCATTTCTAATGGAAGATCTTGTTCTTATCCCTTTTGATGGATCACCTAGGATTAATTCCTTGGGGTATCTATAAGCATACCTCCACTCCTTAGGTAGATCTTAATGCTTAGGTGTAGATTGTATGACATCTTCTCTTTCCTTCTTATCTTGATTTTATTTTCTTGAGGG
Source organism: Areca catechu (assembly GCA_021397845.1). Taxonomy (NCBI): domain Eukaryota; kingdom Viridiplantae; phylum Streptophyta; class Magnoliopsida; order Arecales; family Arecaceae; genus Areca; species Areca catechu. The sequence continues at coordinate 130,721,338 of CM038049.1, forward strand.
TTGATCATCCAAGATAAGCTTCTTTAATCCTTCAGCACCTGCATATACATCAAAAGTATCCTCTTTTCTAGAGGATTTGTTAGTAGATTTTTCAAATACTACATGTACAGATTCCTCTACTACTAAAGTTCTCTTATTAAAGACTTTGTATGCCCTGCTAGATGTAAACTATCATAATAAGATACCTTCATCATACTTGGTATCAAATTTACCTAAGTTATCTTCACCATTGTTCATAATAAAGAATTGACAATTGAAAACTCAAAAGTTTTGTAAAGTATGTTTTTTTTGTTTCCAAAGCTCATATAGAGTTTTCTTTAAAATAGGTCAAATTAAAACATGATTTAAAATATAGCAAGTGGTATTTACTACTTCAGCCCAAAAGTATCTTGGCAAATCATTTTCATAAAGCATTGTATGTGCTATTTCTTCTAAAATGCGATTTTTCTTTTCTACTATCCCATTTTGTTGAGATGTCTTAGGTGCAGAAAAATTATGTTCAATTCTTTTTTCATTACAAAAAATTTAAAAATCTTGATTTTCAAATTCAGAACCATGGTCACTATGAATATAAATAACTGAAGTACATTTTTCATTAGAAACTTTTCGATAAAACTTAACAAAAGCTGAAAACGATTCATCTTTGTGAGCTAAAAATAGAATCCAAGAAAATCAAAAAAAATCATCAACTATAACTAATCCATATCTCTTGCCTCCTAGGCTAGATGTCATAGTTGGTCCAAAAAGATCCATATGGAGTAGCTTTAATGGCCTAAAAGTTGAAACAAAACCTTTAGGTTTGAAAGATGTTTTTACTTCTTTTCCAAATTGACATGCTTCACAAATTTTATCTTTCTCAAAACTAAGTTTTGATAAATCTCTTACTAAATCCTTTTTATATAATTTAGAGAGTAAATATATGCTAGCATATCCTAATTTACGATACCAAAGCCAGTTAGTCTCATTAATAGTGGAATTCATTGCATCTAGGCATTCACCACTAGGCAAAGATAGATTATACAAATCAACAAGATAAATGTTACCATGCCTTTTTCCAATGAATCTCACTCCATTATTATCAGGACTAGCAACCATGCAAAATGATGATTCAAAAATAACTTGAAAGCCTTTAATCCAAAACAGGCTAATACTAAGTAGATTATGTCTTAATCCTTCAACTAATTAAACATTATTAATCCATGTAGAAGGGAAAATGTAAACCTTACCGATATAGATGATCTTTCCTTTACCATTATCACCAAAGGTTACACTCCCTCCATTCAGTGCCTCAAGAGAGGTGAATTGCTTCACATCTACTATCATGTGTCTTGAGCAACTACTATCGAGATACCACAATCTTTTCTTTTCTTTGGTTACAAGATACACCTACAAAACAAATTAAGTTTTGGTTTTAGGTATTAAAGTTATCTTGGATCCTTTTGGGTTAGTACTAAGAGTGGTTCCTTTTGGAACCCAAATCGTTCCAGAATTATTGATTTTTCTTAAATCACAATGATATGCTTTATGACCTACTTTTCTACAAGAGTAACAAATGATGCTTGATGATGTAGGAATAAAAAATTTTTTGAAAAACTTTTGCTATTTTTGGGGTTTTGAATCTTATCCAGCTTTGTTAAAAATAGCTCTTTGATTGTTCAAAAATAGATTCAACTTTTCAGAACTATAGATGAATTTTTCAACAAAAGGTTTTACCTTATCAAGCTCATATTTGTATTTCTTGTTCTCTATTTCAAGGTCTTTGTTTTTCTTCAAAAGTTCATTGTTTGAAACATTAACTTTAGGTCTTTTCAAAACTTCATTTTTCATTGATAAAGCATTGTTTCATTTTTCTAAAACATCAATCTTATTTTTTAAATCATTAGCTTCATTCATAAGATTAGAGTTTTCATGCGAGAAAGAGTTTGCATGTTTTTTCAATTTCCTATTTTCAATCATAATCAGTTTATAGTCATGCACTAACTCATCAAATGCATTTCTTAATTCATCAAAAGTATAATCAACTTCAAGTTCAGGATGTACCTCTTCTTTCTATTGTGCCATGAAGTAAAGATTGGTGACTTCAGTTTGTTCTTCTTCTGAGCTGGAGTCCTCACTATTACTCCAAGTTGTCATCATTGTTTTCTTTCTAAGCTTCTTCATTGACTTCTTTTGGAGAGGGTAGTCATACTTGTAATGTCTAGGCTTCGTGCATTCGAAGCAAATAGGTAGTTCCTTCTCCTTGTCCTTTTCTTTTTTCTTTTTCTTGCTTGGTTGAAACTTTTTTTTGTAAGGGAATTTCTTTTTCCTCATGAATTTTCTAAACTTTCTTTCTAATAGTGCTTCATCATCCTCATTCTCTTCTTCTTCTTCTGATTCCTCATTTGAAGATTCTTCTTGTGTTGTGGACTTGAAAGCTATACCCTTCTTTTTCTTATCCATATCCATTACTTTTTGTTTCAAGTGCAATTCATAAGTCATAAGCGAACCTACCAATTACTCCAATGAAAGTTTATCAATATCTTTGGCTTCTTGAATGGCGGTTATGCTTGGATCCCAAGATGTTGGTAGAGACCTGACAATTTTGTTCATAAGATCGGCATTAGACATAATTTTACCAAGGCTTCTCATGCCATTAACAATATTTGTAAATCTAGTATAATGTCAATTATAGATTTATTTGGTTCCATGCAAAACATCTCATAAGTATGCACAAGCATGTTAACTTTTATATTTTTCACTTGATCGGTACCCTCATGAGTAACCTCAAGTGTGTCATACATTTCTTTAGCTGAGGTGTATGTGGAAATCCTATTGAATTCACTAGGATCCAAGACACAGTAAAGGAGATTCATTGCTTTTGCATTGATCTCAGACTGTTTAATATCATTTGCATCCCAATCCTCTTCAAGCTTTGGGATGGAAACACCATTAATCATAACCGAAGAAATATGAGGACCTTTATCCACTACTTTCCACAAATTGTAATCTATAGAATGCATATAAATTCTTATTCATGTTTTTCTATAAGTGTAATTTGTGCCATTAAAGTAAGGGGGTCTATTTGAGGCTTGTCCCTTAACTATCTAGTACTAAGTGGGGCTGCCATAAATGTTTACTCAAGGCGGTTAGACCTATATACTCAGAACGTGGCTCTAATACCACTTATTGCCCAGTAAGCAACCCAAGAGGGGAGGGTGAATTGGGTTTCTAAAAACTATTTGCAAGTATGTGTGCCAATTCAATAATCAATTCAAGTGCTAGAGAAATAAAAGTGTTGTGTGCTCTTAAAGAATATGTAGCAGAAATTTGAAATGCAATGAAAGTAAGATTAAGTGAAGAGGAAACAATCAACCTTGAACATAAGCAAGTATAGTGGTTCGGTGCTCCCCAAGGCACCTACATCCACTCCCCAAGGTCCATTCGAGAATTCATATAATCACTTTCAATTACAACTGATTAATTTTCCGAGCTCACTAATCGAAATCCCTTTTGATTTTCACTAGGCTCACCAAAAGAAACCTCTTAGTTTTCAAATACTAACCAAAAACCTCCTTGGATTTCAACTAGGCTAACCAAAAATCTCCTTAATTTTCAACTAGGCTAACCAAAAACCTCCTTGGTTTTGTTCTTAGGCTCACTAAAAATCTTGATACAACAAAGTAATAAAGAAAATAAGGAATACAATAGAGCTTTCTAAATAAAAGTTGTTGTCTCTTTGAAGCTTGTTGAAGATGCTTGTCTTCAATTTGATGAAGCTTCAATTAATGCTCAAAAGTAGTTGGACTTGAATGCTTTTGATTGCTTTGAATGCTTGGAGGCTTCTTTTGCTTGGAGGTAGTTGCTCTCAATGAATTTGAGTGAATGCATTTGTTTTTCTATCTTTTTTTCTTCCTTTATTCATTCTCTCTTGTTTTACTTAAATTTAATTTACTTAAACACCATCTCAAAGCTTTAATGATGGTTTATGATCGTTAGAGAGGTGGAACTAGCCATTGGGGGTGAAAAGGATGAGTTCTGTATTTAAAAAAAATAGTTGTTACTGTTCATAAAACTCTAAGTATCGACACTTCAAGCTATGAGTCGATACTTAGGATCGACACTTAATTTTCATGAGTCGACACCTAATTCATAATTTTGCTTTGAAGCTCTCTAGAAATCTGTTGCCCAGGTGGCTTCCCAAGAGGGGGTGAATTGGGAATAAAAAACTTTTCATAATTATATGCACTTTGAAATTCTTTTAGAGTTATGGTGCAATATGCAATACGGAAGTAATCAAGTAAATACAATAAGCTAAAGTAAGCACAAACACAAACACATGGAAATTTAGAGTGGTTCGGAGCAACCGGCTCCTACGTCCACTATCCAAGGACCACTTGGGATTTTCACTATATCCCCCGATCGGAATATAGTTGGATTGTTTTACCAGGATCACAATCCAAACCTATACACTTTAGTTTTATCGGAATAACCAAAGAAATCCAAACTCCCTTTGATTTTGAACGGGATCACCAAAGAAACCCAAACTCCCTTTGGTTTTGAATGGGATCACCAAAGAAACCCTAATAATTGGTTTTATACTGGGATCACCAAGAACCCAACTTAGGTTTTCACAAGGTTCTCTTAAAAATCTTTAACCCTCTCTTAAGATATAGCCTCTTACTATTCTTAGAGAGAAAACAAAGATATAGAGAAATAAAAAGCAACTATACAACAAACCGAGTTTGTTTAAATATTGCCGATGTAGATCAAGATGAAGCCTAGCTTTGAATGCTATTTAATTACTCTTCAAGCTGCTTCTTTGCTTCTTCAATGAGTGAATTCAATGATGAAGAAAAGTTGGTGAAGCTTTGAATCCTAACTTGAAAGCTCTTGAAGTAGGTTGGTGAAAGTCTTGAAAGCTTTTCAAATTCTCAAGATAAATCAATAATATTCTTCCAAAAATTATTTAATCCATCAAAAGTAATCCATTTTATAGTTTTTCATGAGATATAGCCGTTGTAGGGCCTAGGGATTTGTGAAAGAGCTGTTGGAGACTATTTAGAATTCAAAAATCACTTTCAACAATTAGCCGTTAGAGTGCAGAAAACAATCACTCGAGTTGGCTCAAGGTTCATGAGTTGGCTCGAAGTCTCAGACAGCCCAAACATAATTTATGTAAGAGTTGGCTCTTCAAGCTGGAGTCGGCTCGTACCTTCAATCAATTCAAAATAACAAATACCTTGAGTCGGCTCTTTAGGGCAGAGTCAGCTCGAAGTCTCAGTCACCAAAAAATCATAACCTAGATGAGTCGGCCCTTGGAGCTCGAGTCGGCTCGAGATCTCAGACTTCAGAAGCATGTATTCTTTCACGAGTCAGCTCTTGGAACACGAGTCGGCTCGAGATACTGAAACTCTGAAATTTCTTCATGCTGTGCCACAAGGAGTTGGCTCTTGATCCATGAGTCAGCTCTTGCCAAAACTTTAATTAATGCTTCAAACTTCTCCAAAACTCTTCAACACATGAATCAAACAAGAGCTAATCTACATACACTTATTTTTACAATTTTACAATCCATTTACAAGATTACAAAGTTGAAGAAATTAGGGCTTTTACAAATTAAAGTCCATAAGAGTCTATACAAAATTGAATTACCTCTCAACCAATTTGAAAACCAATTTAAACTAAAGGTAACCAATTTGCTGCAAAAACTTCTTAAGTAATTGAAAGAATTTGTAACATATACATGCTCCAATATGTTGTGATCATCAAAATCATTCCAGGGGTCAACAATCTTCCCCTTTTTGATGATGACAAAATACTGGGCATGAATAGGATTTAAAAATACTTTACAATTACAGTGTATCATATTCACATGTATCAAATGATGTGTATCAAACCAAATTATGTATCAAATTATTGAACTGATAAGTATCAATTCAATGTATCACAATGTATCATAAAACTAAAAATTATCAACATAATGTATCATATGTCAATACAATGTATCATCTGTACCATATGTGTATTAAGTATTGAAACATAATGTATCGAAACATGATGTATCGAGACAAAATATATTAAAACAAAATGTATCAAGAGTATCATCTATGCATTGCGTATCGAAACTTCACAAAATAAACTAGTATTTGAAGTAAATTTAATGAAAACTTAACAAAAACTTAACATAAGCTCTCCCTTACTAATGTAATAACATTTCTTCATATTTTCTTCAAATTTTCATACATCATACATATTCATTTTCATATATATCTTCACACTTTCATGTACATTCATATTTTCTCCCTTCTCCCCCTTTTTGTCATCAACAAAAGGTATATATAAAAAAATAAGGAGAACATTCAGTCACATTTAGTCATTCACAACATGTATCATGAAAAGACATGTATCATAAAAAGTCATATATATATAGAAAGTGTCAGTACATGAGTGATACAGTACAAATGTGCCTCGACACAACAAAAATAGTATCACAACAACAAAACATGACAAACATAAGGTCCTAAAAACATCAAAATGAAAGGCTAAAACATCAAAAGGATGGACTAGGGTCATCATCACTAGGTTCTTCCTCACTAGAGAAGGAACCGACCTCTAAAATGCCTGGAGTAGGCCTGAACTAAGGGAACCTAGGCCTAAGGTCCTTGAGTCTAGTCCTAACAGGTGTAGGAGTCCTAGAGGATTTAGGTTTGGCTTTAACTTTAGACTCTGATGAAATCACAATAGGAGTGGGTCTGACAGTAGGAGGATCAAAAGACAAAGGCTAGAGTGATGGTGGTAGACAATATCTCTGTGGCTGGAGTGTCTCCAACATCAGATCCTGGAATCTCAGTACTAGTCTCAGCCTCAACAGGAGTGGCCTCAGAAGGAATATCACTGAAGTGTGCTGCCGGTCCCTGCCCGCAATCTGTGTCAATGTCAGGTGCTATTGTAGAAGTAGTCGGTACAGACCGACTGGCTACAGCAAGCTATCGAAGAATAGCCATGATATCTTGGAAGCCTTGATGCATCTCTAACTGAAGTGGAAATATCCTGGCATCAATCTCAGATCTCCCTTTGTGAAGACTCGAGATCTCATCCAGTACACGCTGCAATCGGTCATCATCACCCGGTCCAATAGCTATTGATCCTCTAACAAGTGATTGAGGAGTAGAAGGAGCTGGCTCTGAGGGTCCAACCTCGTCAACATGTGTCTCTGCCTCTGCACCATGTCCTTGTGCTGCCAAAACATCCTCATCTGAGTCATCCTCTGAATGAGTCACTAGAAGACCTGAGCTCTTCCTAATCCAGTGACTCTCAACTTTAATAAATTCCATCCGGGTCAAAGATTTCAGATTGTATTTGTCTATATATAAAAGTGGTCTGCTGTCCTTACCAGACAAATCAACTAGGGCATCCTGAAATAGTAGGGTAAATACCATCCCGTATGGAAGACATGCTCGTGCCCTTCGAGCAGCTTCCCTCATCTGTGACAACAAAATGAATGGTAAATTAAGGGCCTCCCCCTCAATCAGGCATCTCATGAAGACTAGGTCGTGCTCACTAACCCAGTCAAATCTCCCCATCCGGGATAAAAAGATACGGCTAATAATGTTATGCAATAATCTCATTTCCAAAGACAATTGGTTTGCACTAACATGAATAACACCTTTAACATTTGACCTCTCAAGTACCAATCTCAAAGTCTTCTGCTTGTCCTTTAATACTAGGTAGCCTTCACCTTCTTTTGGTTATGGAGAATACTAGACAACTTTTGTTCACTGATTTCAATATGTTTATCCTTCACAGTACCATCAATGTGAAATGCACCCAAAGACATGTTCTCAAAAAATTGCTTAACAAGGTTTGGATAAGTAGGAATATTAAGCATGCAAAAATCCTTCCAACCTTGTATAGTCAACCAATCACCAATATGCAAGTTTTCTTGTTCTAAAAATGAGAAATCAATGCATCGGCCTAGGGTTACTTGCCTATTTCCCATCGATATTACTAGCCTTGGTGCCTCTTGCTCTTCTTCATGCTCTGCTTGATGTTCCTCCACTGGAATTGAAGTATCCAACCATCGCTTTGTCCTTCTTTCCTCCGCCACTGACCAAACTATTCTCCTAGGTTTCTTGGCTACGGCCTTTCTAGGAGCCATCTAGCTAAGATTAGGATTTTGGAGGGTTTAGGAGTTGTTCTAGGAGCTTTTCCTAGGTTAGGAAGAGGAGTCGACTAGGGGAAAGAGAGAAATAAGAAAAGAAATAGTGATTTCAAACCTACAAAGCCTTATTTAAAAACCCTCGGCCCGACTCTCAAGTCGGCTCGTCGAACCACTTGGTAACTCGAGTCGGCTCGAGCCAAAATTCATCTCAAAACTCAAAAATAGGTAAAATCAAATTCTATGGGTTTCTTATTGCTAAAATAGGTTGTCATAAGCTCTAAAATGAAATTTGAAAAGTCTAGATAATTTTTTCTTATTTTTGAGAAATTAGGTCAAAAATTTTCAGAATGGGTCACTCAGTCCTAATTCACCTCTAATCTTTTCAAATCTATCTTGACTAAGGGGTTTAGTAAAAATGTCAGCAAGTTGATCTTCAGTAAGTACAAATTCTAATTCAACAATATTATTTAAAACATGATATCGAATGAAATGATGTCTAATTTCTATGTGCTTAGTTCGAGAATGCTGAATTAGATTTTTGGATAAGTTAATAGCACTAGTGTTATCACATTTAATAGAAATTTTAGATTGGACAATACCATAATCTTTTAGTTGTTGCTTGATCCATAACACTTGAGCACAACAGCTCCCCGCAGCCACATATTCTGTATCAGCAGTAGACTGTGCTACAGAGTTTTGTTTATGACAGTGCAATGAAATCAAGTTAACACCTAGAAATTGATAGGTGCCATTTGTGCTTTTTCTTTCAATTTTATAGCCTCCATAATTAGCATCAGAATAACTAATTAATTTCAAAGATGTGTGCTTAGACTACCATAAACCTAGATTGCATGTGTCTTTAAGATACTTAATGATTCTTTTAACAGCTATGATGTGTGACTCTTTTGGATTCGATTGAAAATGTGCACACATACAAATACTAAATAAAATATCAGGTCTACTGGCTGTTAAATAAAGTAAAGAACTGATCATACCTCTATACATCTTTTGATCAACATTTGTGCCATTCTCATCTTTATCAAGTCTACATGCAAGATTCATAGGTGTTCCAATTTCTTTGCTTTATTCCATGCCAAACTTCTTGATAATCTCTTTGATATATTTGGCCTAGTTGATCAGGATACCTTCCTTAGATTGTTTGATATGAAGCCCGAGGAAGTAACTCAGCTCACCCATCAAGCTCATCTCGAACTCACCCTGCATTAACATACCAAAGTCTTGACACAAAGATTCATCAGTAGATCCAAAAATAATATCATCAATATAGATTTGAACAACTAAAATATCATTATCTTTTCTATAAATAAACAGTGTGGTGTCAACACTACCTCTTACAAAATCATTTGCAATTAAAAACTTACTTAGTCTGTCACACCAGGCTCTAGGTGCTTATTTCAGACCATACAAAGCTTTATTCAATTTGAAAACATGATTTGGAAATGTGTGATTGATAAAACCCAGTGGTTGTTTGACAAAAACTTCTTCAGATAAAAAATCATTCAAAAATATACTCTTTACGTCCATTTGAAATAATTTAAAATTCATAAAGCATGCATATACTAGCAGTAATCTAATAGCCTCTAACCTAGCTACTAGTGCATAAGTTTCATCAAAATCTATTCTCTCTTCTTGATTATATCCTTGTGCTACTAGTCTAGCCTTATTTTTAATTATATTTCCTTTCTCATCTAATTTATTACTATAAACCCACCTAGTACCATAACAGGATAGTTATTAGGTCTTTCTACTAGGGTTCAAATATTATTTCTCCTAAATTGGTTTAATTTATCATGCATAGCTAACATCCAATTAGGATCAATTTCAGCTTTTTCTATAGTATGTGGTTCTACATAAGAAACAAAAGCAATCAAGTCATGTGCATCTCTATGTACAGCTCTAGTTTTAACACCTTGAGATGGGTCTCCTATAATTAGTTTTTTGGGATGTGAATGTACATTTTTCCATTCTTTGGGTATATCTTCATGATTTTTGCTTACCTCTTCTTCATATGGTTCTCTTGATTGTTTGTCTTTGAGAGTCAGATCCTTCAGTCAATGTTCTAGTGTACATGTATCATCATCAGCACGATCTTCTTTTTTAGAAGATGTAATGTTAGATTCATTGAAAACAATGTATATCGATTCTACAGTCAAAGTTCTTTTGTTGAAAACTCGATAGGCTTTACTATTTAAAGAATATCCAAGAAAAATAGTTTCATCGAATTTTGCATCAAATTTACCAAGGTTATCTTTTCCATTGTTAAGAATAGAATATTTACATCCGAAAACATGAAAATATTTGATATTAGGTTTTCTATTGTTCCACAGTTCATAAGGGATTTTTCTAATGATAGGTCTAATTAAAACTCTGTTCAAAATATAGCAAGCAGTATTTACAGCTTCTGTCCAAAAGTATTTTGGAAGATTTCCTTCATAAAGCATTGTTCGGACATCTCTTCTAAAGTACGATTCTTTCTTTCTACAACACCATTTTGCTGTGGTATTCTAGGAGCTGAGAAGTTATGATCAATACCGTGCTTTATGCAAAAGTGATCAAAATGTCGATTTTCAAACTCTGTGCCATGATCACTATGAATGAAAATAACAGATAGATTTTTCAAATTTGAAACTCTTTTATAAAACTTTTTGAATACTTTGAAAGTTTCATCTTTATGTGCAATGAACAAAATCCATGTATATCTTGAAAAATCATCTACAATCACAAGGCCATATTTCATACCACCTAGGCTTATAGTCCTAGTAGGTCCAAATAGGTCTATGTGAAGTAGCTCTAAGGGTCTAGTAGTAGAAACAATGTTTTTAGATTTAAAACTCTCCCTCACTTATTTTCCTAATTGACAAGCATCGCAAACATAATCAAAATTAACTTTAAACTTCGGCAAACCTTTGACTAAATCTTTTGAAATAAGTTTAGCTATAGTGTCCATACTAGCATGTCCAAGTCGTCTATGCCACAGTAAACTTGATTCCTTGCTCTTGTCATTCATTGCTACAAGACTTGTATTACTTGACATAGCCAGATCATTAAGATCTACTACATAAATGTTACCAAGTCTATGTCCAATGAATTTAGTACTAGAGTCAAGTGGATCAACTACTATACACATTGATGACTTGAAAATATTAAAATCAATGTCATAAAGCTGACTAATACTCAAAAGATTATATTTTAACTTTTCTACAAGTAACACATTTTCATTAAATGTAGAAGGTGTAATTTTGATTTTACCGATACCGATTATCTTTCCTTTGTGATTATCACCAAATATTACCATTCCACCATCTTTTTGTTATTGGATGAAGAATTGATTAATATCACCCATCATGTGTCTTGAACAGCCGCTATCCAGGTACCATCTTTTCTTTATATTTGTGGCTGCAAGACATCCCTGTAAAACAATCATGTAATAGATTTATATACCCAATCTTTCTTGGGTCCTTGCAAGTTAGTAGAAATGGTTCCTTTTGGAAACCAAACTTTCTTGATTTTCTTCTTATCATTATATTTCAAATGACACTCAAATGTCTTATGACCAATATTATTGCAAGCATAGCATACAATTCTAGGCTTTGAATAAAAAGTATACGATGATGCAGATTTAGGTCTAAATTGTTTTGAAGTAATAAACTTTGGAGCATATGATACAGATGCAGAAAATTTGTTTGAAATTAAACCTTTGTAACCAATTCCAAATTTATTATTTCTCTCTTTGATCTTTCAAGATTAGTTCAAGCTTGTTGGAACTTAAGGTTAATTTTTCAACCAAAGGCTTGAGCTTTTGAACTTCTTTCTTTAAATCATCATTTTTATTTTGCAAACCTTTGTTTTTCTCAAAAAGCTCTTCTTTTTCAAATTGGGTGGTCTTAAGTCTTTCACAAACTAGACTTAATTTTCTTTGCAAAATCTTATTTCTTTCACCAAATTCATTTTTATCCTTTTCACTTATATCATAATAATTTTTTAAAGTTTTCATTTTCAAACTAGCCTTTTTGTATTCTACAGGTAATTCACAAAATGCATTATGCAGCTCATCATATGTGAATTCTAAGTTAGGTTCAAAAGTAGTTACCTCATCCTCCAAACCCATAAGATAGATCGGTGCAGTTTTTGTTGTTTCTTCTTCCTCTTCAGTGGATATAGATTCATCGCTGTCACTCCATGCTGCAAGCATTGCCTTCTTCTTCTTCCTGTGGATCATCTTTTTCTTTGCTTCAGGACAGTCAGGACAGATATGTCCCGGTTTCTTGCATCCATAGTAGATTGGAACTTGATCTTTATCTTTATTTTTCTCCTTTTCTTTGTTCTTTTCTTTTTCTCTCCCAAAATCTCCTTTTCTAAATTGCTTCCTCCATCTATTTATTTTTCTTCTGCCCATAAACCTTTTAAACTTTCTCATTACAAGGGCTATCTCATCATTTTCAAGATCATAATCATCAAATGAATTTGAATCTTCATTCTTGTCCTCTTCTATAGCTTTAAATGTTATAGCTTTCGTTCTCTTGGAATCTTCATCAGTTCTTTGTTGCATGGCTAATTCATGTGTAATTAGTGATCCAAGCAACTCATCCAGTGGTAGGGTGTTCAGATCCTTTGCCTCTTGAATAGCTGTCACCTTAGCTTTCTATTTATCTGGCAAGGATCTCAAGACTTTTTGAACAAGATCAGCATCAGTGTAAGTCCTACCAAGACTTTTGAGATCATTGATAATATCAATAAAATGAGTGTACATAGCAGATATAGTTCCACTAGGATCCATCTTAAATAATTCATAGTTGTGCACAAGAAGATTGATTTTTGATGTTTTAACTTGTGAAGTGCCTTTATGTATAATCTCTAGCTTGTCGCAAATTTTTTTAGTAGAATTACAAGTTGAGATTCTGTTAAACTCATTTGGATCCAAAGCACAATACAACAAATTCATAGCTTTGGCATTTAGCTCAGCTAATTTCATATCATTATCGTCCCAATCATTTTTCAGTTTGGAAAACTCAATATCATTGACTTTAACAGTGGGTGTGTGAGGTCCTTTCAAGATAATTTTTCATAAATGAAAATCTACAGCTTGAATGTATATTTTCATTCTGGCCTTCAAATATGTATAATTGGTTCCGGTGAAAAGTGGAGGTCGATTTGTGGATTGGCCTTCGGCCAAAGAAGTGCTTATGGGATTTGTCATCTATCTTTACTCTAAGTAATTTTTAGAGACTCTGCTCTAATACCACTTGTTGCCCAGGTGGCTTCCCAAGAAGGGGTGAATTAGGAATAAAAAACTTTTCATAATTATATGCACTTTGAAATTCTTTTAGAGTTATGGTGCAATATGCAATACGGAAGTAATCAAGTAAATACAATAAGATAAAGTAAGCACAAACACAAACACACAGAAATTTAGAGTGGTTCGGAGCAACCGGCTCTTATGTCCACGATCTAAGGACCACTTGGGATTTTCACTATATCCCCCGACCGGAATATAGTTGGATTGTTTTACCAAGCTCACAATCCAAACCTATACACTTTGATTTTACTGGTATCACCAAAGAAACTCAAACTCCCTTTGGTTTTGAATGGGATCACCAAAGAAACCCAAACTCCCTTTGGTTTTGAACGGGATCACCAAAAAAACCCTAATACTTGGTTTTATACCGAGATCACCAAGAACCCAACTTAGGTTTTCACAAAATTCTCCTAAAAACCTTTAACCCTCTCTTAAGACACAGCCCCTTGCTATTCTTAGAGAGAAAACAAAGATATAAAGAAATAAAAAGTAACTATACAACAAATTGAGTTTGTTTAAATATTGTCGATGTAGATCAAGATGAAGCCTAGCTTTGAATGCTCTTTAATTGCTCTTCAAGCTGCTTCTTTGCTTCTTCAATGAGTGGATTCAATGACGAAGAGAAGTTGTTGAAGCTTTGAGTCATAACTTGAAAGCTCTTGAAGTAGGTTGGTGAAAGTCCTGAAAGCTTTTCAAATTCTCAAGATAAATCAATAATATTTTCTCAAAAATTGTTTAATACATCAAAAATAATCTTTTTTATAGTTTTCCATGAGATATGACCGTGTAGGGCCTAGAGATTCATGAAAGAGCTATTGGAGACCATTTAGAAATCAAAAATCACTTTTAGCAACTAGACGTTAGAGTGCATAAAACAGTCACTCGAGTCGGCTCGAGGTCCATGAGTCAGCTCGAAGTCTCAGACAGCCCAAACATAATTTCTGTGAGATTCGGCTCTTCAAGCTAGAGTCGGCTCGTACCTTCAATCAATTCAAAATAACAAATACCTTGAGTCAGCTTTTCAGGGCAAAGTCGGCTCGAAGTCTTAGTCACCAAAAAGTCATAACTCTGGACGAGTCGGCTCGAGATCTTAGACTTCAGAAATATGTATTCTTCCACGAGTTGGCTCTTGGGACACGAGTCGGCTCGAGATACTGAAACTCTAAAATTTTTTCGTACCGTGCCACAAGGAGTTGGCTCTTGATCCATGAGTCGGCTCTTGCCAAAACTTCAATTAATGCTTCAAACTTCTCCATAACTCTTCAACACTTGAATTAAACAAGAGCTAATCTACATAAACTTAATTTTACAACCCATTTACAAGATTACAAAGTTGAAGAAATTAGGGCTTTTATAAATTAAAGTCTATAAGAGTCTATACACAATTGAATTACCTCTAAACTAATTTGACAACCAATTTAAACTAAAGGTAACCAATTTCCTGCAAAAACTTCTTAAGTAATTGAAAGAATTAGTAACATATACAAGCTCAAATATTTATGATCATCAAAATCATTCTAGTGGTCAACAAAATCTCAAGTGAGTCGACACTTCATCTTGTGAGTCGATACTTGAGGTGAGTCTTAAATTTCAACATGTTCTATAAGAAATCTATCTCAAGCTTTGAGTCGATCCTTGAGTCGACACTTAGGGTCAACACTTGTGTAGCATGAGTCGACACTTCAAGCATGCTATCTGAAACTCTTTTTTGCTTATCGGCTTGAGTCGACACTTGCACTATCATGAGTTGACACTTGAACTATGAGTCGACACTTTGAGTCAACACTTGCTAAAATTTTTTAAAATTTGACTAAAACTCTGTTGAATCTTCTTTGACCTTGACTCTTAAGTCCTTTCAAGCAATTCTCAAATATTTAAGTCCATCAATCTTTAATATTTCATTCATAGAAAGGGCTTCTTCAAACCTTTGACAAGCAATTCAATTTAGCCAACTTGATGAGTACCTTTTTCTCATAAAAATATACTTTAAAGAACTGTTAGTATTCAAATATACTTAAATATTTTGTTAATCATCAAAATCAATAATGAAGTGAACAGTCTATGCCCAATAACTTATGTGTGCAAGTCTTTTTTGAAGCTTTGGAGGAGCCTAGCATCAACAAGCTAGCCTCGGTGCTCCAAATAAATACTAAACCTTACTGGATGGACCTACTCATCTAGTATCTCCATGATGCTACCCTCTATATAAAGAGGAAGCCTATAGGCCATGAAACCAAGCCTCCATGTTCATACTTTATGAAGGTAAGCTTTACAAGAGGGGATTTTCCCAACCCTTGTTCAAATGTCTATGCCCCTCTGAAGCAAGCTACATCCTTCAAGAAGTTCATGAAGGAATTATGGCAACCAATTAGGGGATAGGGCTTTGTCCCTTAAAATCCTGAGATAAGGATACAACTGGCCTACCATGGAGCAAGATGTAAGGGACATAGTCCAGAAATGTGACCAGTGCTTGTGCCACTCCAATATATAGCAAATGCCAGCTACTCTGCTCACTCCCTTAAGTAAACCATGGACTTTTGCTCAATGGGGCATGGACATCTTGTTACCTTTCCTCTTAACCATCGAAGGATGGAAATATTTGCTTGTGGTGATCAATTATTTTACTAAGTGGATAGAAGCCAAACCACTTACAAAAACTATCGAAGCTAAAGCCAAGGATTTCATATGGAAGTCCATTATCCATCAATCTGGACTACCCTGGACCATCGTTACAAATAATGGTCGGTAGCTTGATGGTCACAAACTTGCTGAGTTCTACTAAGATCTCAGAGTAATCCAATGTTTCACTTTTGTCTGGCATACCCAAGTTAATGGGGAGGTTGAAATTGCCAACCAGATTCTGTTACAAGGATTAAAGATGTGCCTGAATTGAGTGAAAGGATGGTAGGTGTACAAGTTGTATCATGTCCTTTGGGCCTACCGAACTACATAGAGGACTCCAACGGGCGAGACCCCTTTTATTCTTGCCTTTGAGACTGAAGCTATTATCTCCTTGGAAATTGAACTCCCATCACCAACGATAGTAAATTTTGATGAAGGTAGCAATCTTGAATGACTTCAAACAAACATGGATTTGCTGGAGGAAGTCTGGGAGTGTGCTACTTTAAGAATGACCACTTATTGATGGAGAGTCGCTTGCTACCACAATGCCCTTGTTTGAGGCAAGTTTTTTAAAGCATCATCAAGGAATGCTTTTCATTGGACCATACTAGGTGAAGTACTATACCAGGTGAAAGAGATCATTCGATCTAGCACCTATCACCTGACATAGCTGGATGGTACTCCCCTACCCTAACCTTGGATTTCAGAAAACCTGTGAATGTATTATTAGTAATGTACCTTTTTTCTTTTGAAGGTTATATGAAAATTGCATGTCATGGTTAGCAAGAAATTTAGAAGGCTGACACATTGGCTGAATTAAAGATCCTAAAAGAAAAATGAAGCACTTCCTAGAGTTCATAGAATTAAGATGCGAACTATCAATAAAAACATGGGCAACCACAAGCCTCAAAATTCAATAAATAAAAAACATAAAACATCATGAGAAACATAGCAAATAACCTTTTCTCTTCAAAAGTTCTATATATATATATATATATATATATATATATATATATATGTTACAATTTCAATCAAGTTTCATGTTTCTTGAAAATATTTTGTGAAATATAGGTGGGACCCAAAAGATTGGCAAGAAGGTCATGGTAGAAAGGTACACCGTGCAGGTAGATGGAGCTGATGGATGACATATTTGGGCCCTCGTTGCATGGTGTTAAGATAATGAAAAGGCTCCCCTCGATCCATTGGTGAGTGAAGAAGAGGGAGCTATTAGACCAAAGGCCCCCTCCTATTACAAAGAGGAAAGGGAGAGAAACATCTTGGAGGCTCTCAGCCACCTGCTACCCATGACAAAAGCCCCAGAGGAGCAACCTTTATCTTTCCTTCCATCCTAGTGTCTATTAACACTGGTGATGAGGAGAAACTTGGAAAGTAGGTTCACTATGAGAAACTACCCATGACAAAAGCCCCTCTTTAGTTTCATATCCTCGCCAGCGATAGTAGTAGCAATGTAGCCAAGTTGCTAGCTATTTATAGTACCTCCCATTCCAGGTAAACTCCTCTTTCACCGCACCATCAATCCCATATATGCATCTTTCTCTAAAAACACTCACAAATCTGAAAGAAAAATTGCACATTTTTAACACTAGTACCCATGGCTAAGGGCATTACCAGGTGAAACTAGCCGAGTTCCCTATTTATAGGAGAGCTAGGCAAGAGAAGGACAAATTAGTGACCAACAAAAAGCTGACACACATCTCTTCTAACATTAAAGGTTCTTGGAAAGAAAAATAAGCTTGGTATGTTTTTGGGGTTGAATCTTACCTCTCTTACCTTGAAATTAGCATGGAAATCTTGTAGAATTCTTAGCCAAGTAGTGCCATAAACGTGCCCTTGGCTCAAAAAGATAGCCCAGGATTCCTGGAATTTGATATTACTTGTTAGTGTACTTCCTGCCTACAAGTGCCTAGAAATATGCTATGATGAGTCAAAACATCTATTACGGAATGTCCCAAAAGTCTTTGACTAGGCCAGCATTGAAAAGCCTTTGGCTTGATGATCAACTCTTGAAAGTCTTTGGCCAGGATAAGAAGAATCAAAGCCTGAAAGCCTTTGGTCAGGCTAGCATTGGAAAGCCTTTAACCTGACACTCAACTCTTGAAAGTCTTTGGTAAGGATAAGAAGATTCAACATTTGAATGCCTTTGGCTAGGCCAGCATTGGAAAGTCTTTAGCTTGATGTTCAACTCTTGAAAGCCTTTGGCAGGGATAAGAAGATTCAACACCCAAAAGTCTTTGATCGGGCTAGCATTGGAAAGCTATTGGCCTGACGCTCAACTATCAAGAGTCTTTGACTGGGCTAGCATTGGAAAGCCTTTGGCCTAATGCTCAACTCCTGAAAGCCTTTGACTGGGATAAAAAGAATCAAAGCCTAAAATCCTTTGATCGATGCAGCATTAGAAAGCCTTTGGCATAATGCTCAACTCCCGAAAGCCTTTAGTTAGGCCAATAATAGAAAGTCTTTGGCCTAATGGTCAACTCCAAGAAGCTTTTGGCCAGGACAAGAAGATTCAAAGTCCAAAAGCCTTTGGCTGGGCTAGTATTAAAATGCCTTTGGCTTGATGCTCAACTCCCAAAAACCTTTGACCAGGATAAGAAGATTCAATGCCTAAAAGCTTTTGACCAAGCCATCATTAGAAAGCTTTTGGCTTGATCTTTTATTTCGAAAGCCTACGGTAGGGACAAGAAGATTCAATATTTGAAAGCCTTTGGCTAGGCCAATATTGAAAAGCCTTTGGTCTAACACTCAACTCCTGAAAGTCTTTGGCTGGGACAAAAAAACTCAATGCTCGAGAGCCTTTGGCCGGGCTAGCATTAGAAAGCCTTTGAACTGATGCTCAACTCTTGAAAGTCTTTAGCTGGGACAAAAAGATTTAATGCTTGAAAGCCTTTGGCCGAGCTAGCATTGGAAAGCCTTTGGCCTAATGCTCAACTCTTGAAAATCTTTGGTCAGGACAAGAAAATTTAATACCTAAGAGACTTTGGCTTGGCCAATATTGGAAAGCCTTTGGCCTAATGCTCAACTCCTAAAAGTCTTAGATCAGGATAAAAGGACTCAGTGCCTAAAAGCTTTTGGCTAGGCTAATGTTAGAAAGCCTTTGGCCTAATCCTCAACTCTCGAAAGCCTTTGGCTGGGATAAGAAGATTCAATGCCCAAAAGCCTTTGACCGGGCCAGCATTGGAAAGTCTTTGCTCGGATGTTTAACTCTTGAAAGCCTTTGATTGGGACAAGAAGATTCAACATCAACAAGCATTTGACTAGGTCAGTATTGAAAAACCTTTGGCCTAATGCTCAACTCTCAAAAGTCTTTGGTCGGTACAAGAAAATTCAATGCCCGAGAGTCTTTGGCTAGGCTAGCATTGGGGAGCCTTTGACCCGACACACAATGCAAGAAGGTCTCTAACCTGATCATTATTGGAAAATGCATAGAGGCCAATGATCAAACCTTATGCCGATCATAGGAACCTTGCAACTTGATTCCTGGTGCCCTAAGATAACTTTTATTTAGAAGTCAAGCCAACATCCAGTAATCGACAGCAATATGAGATAGCACTAGATGCCTTCAACCTCCCTACTATGTCTATGTCAAGTCATCCCAAGCCCTGCATTGAGGATCATCTATATTACAATTTGTGTCGCTTCCTAAAGTTAATGGGGATGATTGTGCTCTACTGTGAAGGTTGAATCAAGCACTTGGCATGATGGTAACAAGGGTTTCAAGTCCTTACCAAGGGTCAATAAGCTTTTAATTTTTCTTTATATATAGCTTTAAAAATATTCATAAGCATGTGCACCAAATTATGGCACTTAGTCAAAAACTAAAAGCATTTCATTAATAGTATAAAAAAGAAATCGAAGGTTCTATAAAATGGCCATCTTTATAAGACTGGCTAATGGTAGTTACATCAACAAAAAGAAAAAAAAGAAATGAAAGTTGTGTTGGTGGGCAGGGCATCAAAAACTTCTTCGGTTCCAATGGCTTCTGCTTTGGGAGCTAGCACACCTTCAGCAGTGGCTTCATCATCTGACTCATCATCATTTAGTAAATGCAAATGAGATCTGAGTAACACTTAAGGATCCTCCTTTGGGTATTGTCCATACCCTTGGTAAAGCTAGTCAGGCGAAGTTCAACTTCTCTTGATGGAATCTTCAGACAGCTTGGGCACCTCTATTTCCACCCATGCCACCTCTTGCTTTTGCACTTAAAAATTCAATATTTCCTACTGTGTAGCTTCTATAGCCCTCTTTTTCAGAGAGAGCTCCTCCTTAAGTTGATCTTTTTTAGTCTTAACATGTTTGAGACTAGTTTGACAGCTTTCAGCTATCTCCACCTCTTTCAGGCATGCAACCAAGTCTTTTTTTTGGTCATCCAGTGACCCCTCAAGTCATAGTAGTCTTTGATAAAGTGGCATACCTACAAAGTGTCAAATTAGGTAATGAGTCACTAAATGTTAAAAACTAAATTTGAAAGAAAGAAAAGAAACTAACACTCATGACACTCCAAACCACATCCCTTCGGTGTTGGTGGTTATCTTCCCCAACGATTCGATTAGCATTCATTGGATGAATGATGTTTTCGAAGATACCTTTGGCAACCTCCTAGTACTAAAGGCACAAATCTTGACCCTCGATGCCTGGTCACTTGAGTCCCTTTTGAAAGTAATTGATAGAGAAATGGAGGAGGAAGTCCCAGCTTTTGATGTCCTAGAGTACTTTGAGTCCCTCCTCAACTCACGGGCATCTAAAGGATTCATATCCAAAATTAAAGAGAAAGAATGTGTAGAAAAGAATAAAGAACAAAACAAAAAAGAAGAAGGAATGGATTAAGATTCCTTTTATCTCTTGGCTGAACTTGGCTAACCCCTATGTTAGAGAGAGTCACCTCGGATATCAGCACTTTCAATCTGGGAACTTGAAAATGCTGAAGAACAACAACCCACTCTTCCTCCTCCCTCGACAAAAGAGCAGGATGAGTCAGTTGACAAATTGGGTACCCTTTGTGTAAAGCCCCAACTATCAACATCCGGGTGTCTTACAAAAAGGAATTGCTTCTTCCAATGGTGAATGGAAGAAGGAGTTCCCCGAATCAAGGGATGCTACACCTTATCGGGATAGGCAAACCACCATTCATAATAGAGGTGGTGCTTGTCGAACGAGAAAAAAGACCTACAGAGAGAAATCATAGGGCAAACTCCAGTCAAGATGCAAATAATTGAAAAACTATAGATAAACAATCATGTGTTTGGAATCACTACACAACGGGGGAGACTTATAGCTCTAAAAAATTTAATAAAGAAAGGAAACAGAAGCAACCTTAACCTAGCTAGAAAATATTCTTTATATAGGGTCAACCAACATAGAGGAGGGTTGCATGCTCAATCAATTTGAAGTGGGACACTTTTAGTTCAAAACTTGGAGGGATTTTGTACTTGCTTTGTAGCTTTTCCAAATGCAACTCTTGAATGTCAGATTGGATGAGTCTAGGAAGGAAAATCTCCTTCAGGGTCCCTCAGAAGCTTCTCTTTAGGGTCCCCAAGAAGCTCCTTTTCATGGTGCTCCAAAAATTCTCCCTTCAGGTTCATAGGGGATCCCCCTTTGAGATCACTAGATCCCATGGCATGGCAATATCTACTATTGCCTTGCCATTCGAAACAACTTCTACATCCCTAACAAAAATTCTTGATTTGATAAGATCATGGTCTAAGGACCATGAGCCACCCAACTCAGGGGACCACTCAAAATCCAACATCTAAAGATCAAATGGAGACACTTAGAAAAACCACCTTAAAAGCAAGCATAAAGAACTCTAAGAGTTTGAAACCAAGAACGGGCGATAAACATTGCTAAGGCCAAGATAGAAAACTATACTAAAAGAAGCGAAGAAACCCCCTAATGACCTAAGTAAGAGTTTAAAAAGACTAAATAGGAAGGAAGCAAAAGAAACAATAATGAGAGCCAGAAAAACTTACTGAAAATAGCTATCGGATAGGGAGAAGGAAACGCAAAGGAAGAAAGAGCAAAAGGAAGAAGAAAGAGATTTCAAAAGCTAAGGATAAATTAAGCACCAAGGATTTCCCTACTTATAAAAGCCCTTTCAATGGTGTAGATTTAATTAGAGTAAAACCAATTTGTTGGATGGATGACATGTGGTGACATGAGGTAGGCCAAATCGTGTCCCCATGGATCACCAATATCATAATGTTTCGAATATGTCCAGTCGCCTCATCACCTTCCATGCAAAAAGTCTATAATCCTTCTTGAGCTCTGCTTCACCTTAGGCCATCATGATATGCTTCACCTTAGGCCATCATGATATCATAAATGCTCTCCATTCTTTGTGTAACTCATGATAGGTTGCCTTTTCGAATGTAATACACTATCAAAAAGATCTGGTAGTTAATGCAATTTAACCAATAGAATACCACGAGTCATTCCATTGTTCCTCCAAAAACAAAACTACCGAAGGAAAACCAATAGAATTTGAATTGCCTGAAAAATAATGAAGTACTTTCAAAAAACACCGAGTCGTGATGCTTAGAAAAGGTTTACATTTTTTTCACTTCAAAGGTGATTATAAGATAGCAATAAAAAAGTAAAAAGTTACAGTAGATGGAAATCTTGATTCCCTTGCTCTCACTTTCAGTTTTCTTGGCTTGCATGAAGAGACCGTATTACCTGCGTTGTGATTAGGACTTGAAGCAGGTATGCCCCTACCTTTGAAAGTATCTAGATTACCAGAAGCCTATAGTCCTCAATCCCACATCATATGCTTTGCTTTGGCATGGAGAAGCCGAGTTTTAGTATCCTTCACATCTGCTTCGACTAACGATGCTTTTCTTTGCAACCTCAAGATTTCATTTCTATAGCCATCATTACTTCTCTTCAACCCATCGATAGCATCTTGGCCACCTCCATTTGGATACATGGAGATGTGTTTTCTTCTATCTTTGTAGCTCGGTGAATTTGGATCCACCGAAAGGCTGCTACATTTCTATCCTTTTCTATTTCTAAAGCATGCTGAAGGAACTGAACATCAACTATAGCTTTGTCCTTTGCTCGCTTGATTTGTTAAATCCTAACATCTTGTTTTGAAGGTCCCTTACCTTGTATTCAATCCTGAGTGAGGTGAAGCTCCTTCCATAACCCCTCATTCCGACTCCTGGCAAAGTTAAGCTCCTTCCAAAATCATTGAATTTGGCTATTTGCTTCGGCCTTTACATCCTTAATTTTGGCCTGGATGTTCTTCTCCAACCCGATGATCTTCACTTTAGAGTTCAAAACTATCGGGTCTCTCCCTAATGCATGACCTCTACTTTCTGATGCATTGAAGCTAGTGATTGCTTGCTTCCCCCAATTTTACTATCGAATGAATAATACTCTTTAAAAGACCATCTGATGGGGATCCAGGGTAGGTCTGGGTATTTTTCCATTTTTTCTTATTTTCTGAGATTTTTTTATTTTTCTATTTCCGCTATTCCACCTATTCCTTCTATTCCACCTTTATTCCAATCTTATTCCCGATCTATTCCTACACTATTCCATCTTCTCCCGTGATTTTTTTAAAATGCCCAAATCCTAGCCTCCACCCCCTCCGGCCCCAGATCCAGGCTGCCCGACCGCCGGCCGCCCCCGTTGGACCTCCGTCGATGTTCGCCGGCCCCCTCCCTCATTGGAGAAGCCGCCGCTGCCATCCAACACCGTGGGAAGACAAACGGATGCGGAGGCATCCGCTCGCCGTGGCCCACGGTCGCTGCCGCCACCGCCGGCTTGCTGTTGCCACCGTTCCCACCGCCCGCCGGTCCTCGCCCGGTCACCGATGGGGTTCGCCGCCGCCCACACCCGTGGGAAGACGAACGGACGTGGGAGGCATCTGTCCACCTGCGTGCGGCCGTGTGATGCCACCGTCCACCACCTGACGCCGTCGCCACCGCCCGCTTGTCCACCGGCCACCTTCCCGCCATCCACGGCCTCCCCCACCGTCCACCGGCCACGCCGGCACCCAGGAGGTCTCCCACGGCCGTGGGAGACCAAACGACACGCTGGGTGTGCCGTGCCATTCCCTGTGCCACCTCGCCTGCGGCCTGCCGCCAGCCATTCATCACTCACCATTCACCGGTCCCATCCGCCACCTGCTTCCCGATCGCCGGCCGTGTGCTCCGTCGGTAGATCGATCCTCCGCATGGCCATGAGTTGGTATTTGCATGGATTTCAGAGCAGTCCCATTTTCAGAGCAGCACGCTTTCTGGAGTAGATTATCAAGCCGGCATGCTTCTTAGAGCAGATCAGGTCCATTTTTGATGCAACACAAATTTTGATGTAATTTATTTTTCTTTTTTAGTTTTCTTAGAGGCTAAGAAACTGAAGGTTTTGGCTTTTCTATATAAAGGCCCTTTCTCCCCCTATAATAATCAGAGAGATTTGATATAGATTTTTGGGTTGGTTCCGATTCTGGTTCTGGGCTGAGGCCCGTTTGCCTTCGTTCCCTGCTATGTGCATTATGGGTTCAATGAGGGATGTGAGGCATTCCCTGCTGTGTGCATTATGGGTTCGGTGAGCACCCTAGTTATCCCCTATCTCGTCTTCTTTATTCCCTCATGTCCTTTGAGAGTCATCCTAGTGCATCTATGTGAGAGCCCTACTATGTGCATTATGGGTTCGATGAGAGCTCGGGGTAGCTGGTGCTGTGATCCTTCAGGAGGGTAGCTTTATGCTCAGGGTAGCTGGTGCTGTGATCCCTTAGGAGGGTAGCTTTAGGCTTTGACCCCTGACTTTCTGTGTATGTCCCCCGCTAGAGTGAGTCTCAGGGCCATGAGTTCCACTTCCCGGTCCCCCATCTTCATCCCTTCTTCGCCACATCCACCCAGAAAATTGAAAACAAAAGAGATCAGTTGTCTTAGGATTTTAGTGTCAGTATGCCCTAGTCCCGGGAGGCTTCTTAGCCCTCCCACAGTCCTAGTTCGTTAGATGTTTTTTTCCCTATTTTTCAAATAACCAGGTTACATCGATTCCCATCCCGCATCACCATCCAAACACTTCTTTTGCTCGTGAAACTATCCCTCCACCTTGAAAGGCCAAATCTTGGCTTCACTAAGTTTTTTTTTAAGTATCGATAATTCTTTCTCCATCATGACAACCTTTACCTCAGTAGTTTTGGCTGACTTCATAAAGAAGTGAAGATGATGAGACAACTACATTAAATTTGGACAATGCCATATCAAAGAGAAGGAAGTTGACATAAGATGGAACAGAAATAGCATAAAAGAATTGAATAATAAACCTCCTCCATACTTAAATAATTAACTCAAAATCCATACATCCATGCTCTTTAGACTTTATTTCATAGGTCTGATGGTCACCTGCTGCTCGAAGAAAGGTCTGGACTCGCTCTTCAATAGATACCCAACTCTTGGGGACATCCAGGATACCTGAACTGCCTCTTGATGCTTTAACTCTAGGAATGTCAGTAGAAGGGCTAGGATCCTTGCTGCCCAAAGCACCAACCCTACAGTACTTCAAGACTACTCTCCTAGGTCTTGAATATCACACGGATCCATTGAATACTCAAACCATCGGGAAATTTGCTAGAAAACCTATGAAAATCATCATTTTCCACCAAAAATCATCGCCTAGTTAGCAAAAAATCTTCCTAGCAAGGGGAATCAGTCGTATTAATTCTTCACATTTTTGAGAAAATATCATAAATATAGAATTCAAAAACTCTTTAACAAGCCCACTTTTTGACAGCATGAAATCCAACATGACTCCTAGGATCCCCTATGCATGGTGCTAGAACTATTCCTTATCTTGAATACTCCACATTCAGACTAAGGAGTGGGGGGTAATTAATGTGGGGGGAAACCCCATCCCTGGGATCCTGAAGATCTAAGGACTAAGAAGGAGATGGCTGAATCAAGAGATGATTGAACCTACTTCTAAGATAAGGTGGAGCTACATCCGACTATTTCTACCTTTAATATTAGGTCAATGGCATTTTGGGCATGAATAGGTAGAGTGAACATCTAGTCAATCTAGGAATAATTGAATCTATATAACTAGAGTAGTATATTACCGAACCATTTGAAGGATGAGTTTTATTTTGGGATATTTATTTAGAACATTTCATCAGTCATCTGGTCTGCTTCTTGAGAGTAGAAGTTGGGAGCAACACTTTGACCTCCAACTTACTAGTCATCATACTAAGGCACATTCAGCCACCCGGGCCTCTGCCAAGCCCAAACTTTGGCTTCACGATCACTTGTTGACACAACCCTCTAGTCTCTCAAGCACCTAACAAGCTTAGCTTTTGGCCCTTTAGATTCTATCCAAATCAACATCCGATTATTTGAACTGCCCTTTTATAGACCTCTGACTAGGGTATATCCATCCACACACCTTTAGGGATCCCTATCATGCAACATGCTAGGTTTTCTAAAGCAAGGAGGCCTATTGATGTTGACTGAGGGAAGCATCTATCGATGCTCACCTTGATATGCCTCTCACAATAGACAAATCATTAAATCCCATTATCAAGAGCAAATCTCAGTCATTAAAGAAGCGTGGCCCCTTTTTAGGCTATAACTCCTAAAGCCATTAAGGTAAATAGTAGGAGACATGAAAGACAAAACCTTTCTTTAATGGAAAGGGGATGTTCTAGATATTAAAGGATAATTCTCTCACAAAAGTCCTAATAGAGGCCAAAATCAAATCATTCTTTGTCTACCCTCTAATGCATGAAGGCATCCCCAAGCTATCCCTATAGTTTGAGTATAAAAGTGGGTTCTTAGTGAATGTCCCAGAGGTATGCACCTCTTGTGTGCATGCAGTGCTTTCACTCTACTTTCACTACTCTATTTCTATCTTATGGTTTAAGATATTTACTTGACCATCGGAGGGCCTTTGCCAAAGCCACCTTTGACCAGGGCTTCTTTTATAGGTACAACAATCAAATCCCCTCTCTAGCTTACTCCAACGATCGGACATATTTTAGCACTATCAATTATAATAAACTCCATAGATTAGGACAATAGTTTTAGGATTATGATCAGTTCATAATGATGAGATCTAAAATCTTAAAAGTCTTAGTTTAAAACATTTCCAGTCATAGGATCATCATGTCAAGGATCAATATTTTTGGTAAGAGTAGCACATCCTTTGTATGCTCGATGGAGATGGGGGTTGGTCTCACTACCACTTATATAGGGACACTAATACAATGATGTGGGGGCTCATTTGAGAATGAGTTTATTAAATTTATCTACCAAGAAAACATCTTATGAAGTCTTACTTGTCAAAAGATAGTTCTCTAAATGGGAGTTGTGCAAGTGATCCTTAAATTTAAGATCATCATGAAATCTTGTACACATGAATCTATATTTTGGTTCATACTTATTCATGACTGAGTCATGTGTAGGGTGTTCTTGGATATGGTGGATTGTGTATGAAGGTTATGAGTAGGTGAAGGAATCGATCACTTCTAGTAAGAGATGAATTTATCCCATATAATCTCATCATATAATGACTCAGGAAGTCTTTGATCAAAGTAGGATAAAATTAGAAATGGTT
Organism: Areca catechu; assembly: GCA_021397845.1. NCBI lineage: Eukaryota > Viridiplantae > Streptophyta > Magnoliopsida > Arecales > Arecaceae > Areca > Areca catechu. The sequence goes on from CM038049.1 coordinate 130,748,997, forward strand.
TCTAATCTTTTATCAGATGAGTTTTCATTATTGGATTGAGATTTAAAGGAATAAAGTGTCAGGGTTCGATATATTTCCATACCCATCGCTTATTTGGAATAAAGGGTGAATGAAGAATTGAATTTCATGATAACTTGTCATTGAAGCATATTTTGATATTTTTTATCAAATTTTATATCTTCTAGATAGGCATGACATATTGTTAGACATCAATTATATCTTGTAGATTTTTATGAATTAAAGTATATAATTTATGAGTCAATTAGAAAGAGTTCTAATTAAATAGCTTGGGATAGCATGGGTTTGATCTAAATTGATTAGATGTTGTTAGATGTAGAGCCCATAAGGTCACACACATATAGAAATTAACCAAGAACAAAGTTTTGGTTGGTTCATTGGACCAAAGGAACCCATTAGGATAGCTAGGAAACATGCTAGCACATATAGAATAAACCTCAGCTCTTTAATCAATTTGATTTGATCAAAATCTTGTTGAATTAATTAACCCAATTAAGTTATTAATCAATTTGGGTTAGGGTCTGACTTGGACAGCATTTAATTGGATTTTATTGGACTTTATTCAGCCATTTGTGGCACCAATTATAGAGTCCAAGTTGACTTGGACTCTATCATGCTTAGTGCCTAGATTGGATAAGGCTAATTTATTATATGCATGAAAGGTATTAAGACTCCTTTTAATTTTAGATTAATATCTATTGGCAGTTCTTTAAGCCCTCCATCACGTAAGCACACATTTAATGTGTGGTTTGGCACCTTTGGGGCATGAAACACCATTTTCCATGGTGTGCATAGATGGCATTTCATGAAAGGACATGAAAGACTCCTTTTGCTTTAGGTAGAAGGAGATGATTTATTCTTTAATATTTATGCCATCATAAACCTGATTAAAAGTCTTTCTACATGGTAAAATTAAGATTTTTCTAATTTATGGAAGGGTGCCTAACAGACCCTTATTTCTATGCATGCACGAGAGAAGGCTGAATTGATGTATCACATAATTAATAGTCCTTCTCAAATAAGTCTCTTAATTTTTGAAATGCTGATTTAGTAGGCTTTATGACTGGCATATCTAGACCATTTGGCACCCCTCCTATTGCTATGAATAGGGGGTGGTAGATAGGGTTTAGGCTATTCCAACTCTATCCAACCAATCTTCTTCCTTCTTTTATTAAGATAAGGTCTTAATAATAAAACAAGTCTGCCTCTTTAAGACAAGAGTTTAGAAAGAAAATTATGAGAAAATTAGACTTAGGAAAAGAAGTTTTAGAAGTGCAAGTCTAAGTCAAAGAGAGTCTCAAGAGTGGGTTTGACCAGGTTGGGTCAAACCAACTTCTATAGGTTAGAACTCATCAATAATATTTTGGAAGAAGTCCTGTTGTTGGAGCTATTTCTATGTGGATCACCTTTGGAGGGCATACACTTATGTGCTTGTGAAAATATTGGATTTAGTATTAGAGATATTCTTCTTAATTCTTTTATATTATTCTAATTAATTGTTATAATCAAGGGGTCCTGGTTCTAGGATTTCATAAATGTAAAATTTTTGAAATTAGACCTTCCACTATGCAACCATAACCCTACATAATTAATTAGTTATGATTTTAATTGAATAAGTTCCTTCTTATTTTCACTAACCTACTAGCTTAACCCGAATGCATCTGATCTAGCTAAATTAATTAACTCCATCCACTTCTATCCTGTTAACTATCAATTTGACTTTTTTTTCATCTTAGTTAAAGATTGGTGGTGATATGTTAGGAAATGGTCGGGCCTACATGGAGTCTAGCATGGGTTTTCACATTACCTGCCAACTCGGCACAAAGAGAAGATTTCTCATCTCTTACCATGTGATCCTTAGAAATCATGCTAGAAGAAGCCTTTCGTGCCCTATTTTCTATAAGGAAGCAGGTAATCGAGTGCCACACCTCTCTGACATCCACCATTACGAGAACATGCCCCAGTAGAGGCATACCTGCCGTGAAGATATTCTCCATGCTGCCCTCAGCCACTCTAGCCACTCCTATAAGAGCATGCATTCTATAGAAGCATACCTACTATAAAAACATGTCAGCCACCATTCCTTAGATCATAGAACATGATCATTAGGTGATAGGTATTCTATATGCCTACCTATAAAAACCATTTCTTGGGACCCTCCAGGTAAGTCTGAAGTTTTTATGGTGCCCCCCAAGTCCTAAGCCAAAGCTCAAGTAGGAACCAACCATACCAAAAGTTGGAATCCAGGCTCTTAAGAGTCAAAGCAAGGCAAAGCAGGGAGATGAAGACAAGATGACCTTGTAATGGAGCTTACCAAGCTTCCCAAGCTCTCTTGCAAGCTTCATGTGCTCTCCCTTAAGCTTCACCCTTTCTCTCTCAGGCCTCGCTCGCTCTCTACTATAATTTGCTTGCACTCTCTCAGGCTTCTCCCACCTTCCGCCACTTCTATTTACCATTTCCTTTACTTCACCTGACACCACTCATCCCATACACTATGATCCATCATCATTTCTATCCATCTAGAAGCTACGAGCCCTTCTCTTCTGTTTGCTTTTGTCAGGATTGACTTAAATATTAGAGAGTCCACCATTAAGGAACACCCTGATCATGGTTGGACTTCCATGTTTTCATCGATTTTTCAGATTCCAGAATGTCTGTGCATCCTAGAGGGAATCCTAGAGCTGCACTATTGCCCAGTTAGACAACCCAAGAAGAGGGATGAATTGGGTTTTTCAAAATTTAACTCAAATATATGTTGCTTTTGAATACTTGTGAAGTGATGGTGAGAAGGATATGTGCTTTAACTAGTTTAGAATGAAATGCTAGAAGTAAAAGCAATGATACAAGAAAGCATACACAAATACAAAGAAGTTTTATAGTGGTTTGGTGTATCCAACACCTATATCCACTTTCCAAGCCTCTTCTTGGAAATTTTTGCTATAATCTCTTCAATATTATAGTCAGATTATTTTTCTGGACTCATAATCTAAAATCCTTATAATCAATTCCTAATTAAAAATCTAACTTCAATTTCCAATTGAAGTTAGAAATAAAAGAACCTAGAAAGGAGAATATAAACATAATGCTCCTTGAAATGAGCAAGAATAAAAATAATAGTGCTTAAAAAGAAAGACTCCTAGGAATCTATAGAATCTTTATAGCTTGTCTCCTTGTTAAAAAGTTGATGATTGGAAGTCTTTTCAGGTGAATGGAAAGTGATTGCTTTCAATTGTATGCTTATTAAATTTTTCTTTTTGTTTTAAACGATCACTTGATTGCTCTTAGGATATTATCAGTTTTTATTATTTTTTAATGAGTTTGGTGAGCATTAAACATGTCTTTAAGGCCAAAATAACTATTTGTAGCCATTGGGAGATGAAATATAGTTGTTAGATTCAAATTTGGATAAATTTGAACTTTCTGTAGAATTAGCTATTGGGCTATTAGCAGATCTCGAGTTGACTTCTATCTGAGTTGGCTTGGTCCAAAAAATAGGCTCCATCTTAGTTCATTAAAATTCATATTTCTATTTTCCACTGTTGGGTCGACTAGTATTGTTATAATCAATTCGATTGCCAATACATTATAAATTTAGCCTTCTATAGAGTATTGTTGGGTGGACCTAGATAATTAGGATTGACTAGGCCTCCATTTGAGTGGCTCGGTTGACATTTGGATTGACTTGGTTCTTAGCTTTCAAAATATAGCTTTTGTATTTTTCAGCTCTCCTTGTTGAGTTGACTCAGTTTGCATTCAAATCTGCTTGGCAGTATGCTAGCTGAAACCCTTACATGCCAAGCTAAAACTTTTTGTGCTAAGCTAAAACTTTGAACTTTCAAAAAACTTTTGATTTCACTTTCCAAAACATTGTTTTTACTATAATTTCACTCACTTTTCTCTTTTTTTGAAGTTCAAAAATATATCTTTCACATCAAAATTTGTCACTCTTAGATTTTTTTGAGACTTTGACATTTCCTAAAACATGAACTTATTTAACTTATTAATTACATTATATACTTAAATATTTTGTTATTCATCAAAATCAATTCTTTGAACCAATAATCTCTCCCTTTTTGATGTTGATAACAAAATTTTGGGTATATAAGAAAATGATATTAGGATAATATAAAGATGCAATTTGGCTAAAAAATGTAAAGCATTTTCAAAAGCATTAACATTATAAATTTCTAAAGTTTCATTTCCTTGTTATTAGAGCACATTAGAGTTATCAGAGCAATTCTCAAGAAATTTTAATATCATAGCATATTGACATATTCAGTATTAGAGCATATTATGGTATTAAAGAAATTCTCGTAATGTAATTATCAAAGCAAATTTAGTCTGATTATCAAAGCAAATTTTTACATAGTCTCATAGTAACAGAATATGAGCATATTTTAACATGTCTTAGAGATAATATCATCATAGTATCGAGTTAGTATCAGAACTAGTACCAAGATATTATAGAGTTTCGAACTTCAAAATTACATGTCATTTACAAATTAAACTTATGTACTTTTCTCCCCCTTTTTGTCATCATCCAATCATGACATATGATATAGCTCCCTCTTTATAAAACTTTTATGACAACCTTAAAGGGATAGAACAAGTATCAGGGAAACCATTTATAAAGCAATCATAGAACATACAAAGTAGTATTCATAAACAAGATAAGGTATCATAAAATGGCATAAAGTTTTATATTACAAAATGAGTGTACTATACAAAGAGTGATATGATCGCTGTTGTAGGTGGTCAAAAATAAAACCTAACTCACTACTATAGCTAGGGTGAGTATGGATTGTATCATCGGAGATCAAGAATAATTATTTCATGAAGAAAGTAAAGAAAGAAATAAATATTTAGATTTTCTTAAAAATATAGATGATGGTTTGATTAGAACTAATCAATTAAAATTAAATATGAGATCGAGGGATTTATAAGATAAAAGGATATTTTCAGGTTTCCAGGTAATCACAAACATAAATCATGTATTTATTTTAATCTAAATAATTGAAATCCGTACTTATTTTGAGATCTTTCAAACTAATTCCTAATATAGGCTATCTTGTTGAGTACAAACCATATTTTATTAGGATCATGGCCTGTCCCATAATTATAAGCTATCTAATGATTGAGTTGAATAGATCCTAACAAAACATGTGAATAAAGATCCTAGAATCAATTATCTATGCTGAGCATGGAACATATCTTGTTAGGATTATGAACCATCTCACTTATAGGTAATTAGTTTAGGAAATCAAATAGAAAAGAAAAATAAATTGAAAGCATTTATTCAATTATATAGAATATAAAATAATTATATAAATTAGTGAAAGGATACATGTACTTCCCTACAGACTACATCTCAATCTCATATGGCTCCTAGATATATCTTCTTGGAGATTTGGAACTCTACCACCGCATCTCCTTTCCCGAAGAATTTTTTTTCTTTATTTCTCTCCCTCTCTCTCAAAGCCTAGAACTAATTTACAAAATAAAAGGAAAAAAAATTAAAGAAAATTTTGTTGTAGGAAACTAATCCTTGGCTCTTTACTAGGTTTCCCCCATATCTCCCATGACTACCTTTTTATACAGGAGAAACCAGGCTAAATCCAATTGAAAGTAGGAGTAGAATCCCAATTAAAATGTAGCCATGTCTCCTTGGGATTTCTTAAGCTGTCAAACCATCGGATGCTTGGAATCTCGCTAAAATTTGTTGGAGTCCTATTACTTGTCAAATTGAACCTCTACCGTCTTTTGCTAGTGGATCATGTTAGCATCACCATGGATCAAGCCAGGAAACATCATCTTCCTCATTGTAGACCAAAATAGTTGTTCTCTTATTTCCTAACCTGACAAAATAAGTGGAAGTATTAGAAGCAAACGTTGAATGGTGCAGTGATGACTTGGGAAGAAGAAGATAGTGATAAGTAGTGGCAATGGCAGGTGATGTCTCTAGCCAGATCAAGAGGAACTCTAGTGGTGGCAAAAATGGTAAACCATGGCTACTGCTGGTGGCTTGGTGACTTCTCGACATAGCTTCGAGAGGCATGGGTGGCGGTAATGGTGGTGGTGGTGTTGGGCAATTGAATAGTGGCTCAAAGGTGTTTTGGATCTAGATGGAGGGGGACCAAGTGGATAAGGAGATGACAGCAGTGGCTTCTCCGATCATGGATGGTGATGGGAGAATGGTAGCGAGTGGTTGACAGCAATTTTGGTGACCGAATGGCAAGAAAATAATGATGGAGGATGGTGGCTGGGCTTTGACGGGCTTCCGATGGCTTCTCCAGCCTTGGACGGCCTCTTGGTTGGTGATGACGGTGGTGGAATGGTGTCTCAAACCACATCTCAGGTCGGTGGTGATAGGAAGAAGATTCGAGAGATCGAGAAGAGGAAGCCGGTGAGGGTTGGTAGCATGTAATGGATGGTAGCTTCTTAGCATCTCACGTTGATGATGTAGAGGTCCGATGGATGGTGGTGACATGGTGGCAAGTTTCATGGCAGAAAACCCTCCATGGTCCATGGTTTTGAGTTGTGGACTAATGCTAATGGCTGCCAGTGGACCATCCCTCATTTCATAAACAAAGCAACCGGTCCATAGTGGACCCGCTACTTTAATATTCATGCAAAGCTTAATAAAGTTTAAACTTCAACTCTGGTCTTGTTTGAACTCCAATTTGAGTGCCATTTGCACTGTTGAATTCCTAAAATTAAGCTATTTCCATCCATAGACTCCTTTTCTACAAAACACTAATAAAAAGTATCATTTTTTAATAAATATAAATTAATTAATATTTATTTTAATTTTTAAATTAGTATATTTAATAGTCTTATCATGATATCAATAAAGAAGTACACTGAGATACAAGTATAACATAACTATAATGGTATAGACAAAATAGAAAATAATACATAGATACCATCTTATGACAAATCTAAGATATCCTAGAGATCTAGCTCTGGTCATCTGAATAGATCTCTAATGTTGCAGAGGATCCAGCTCTATACAAGGAAGGATGTAGCATTTGACTCTTGGTCTTGGTAGATGGACTAGTAGTAGGAGGTAAACACGTTGCAGAAGATCTATAGTAGGTGCTAATAGGTATGGATGGTCCAAGGTAGTTGGGTACAGGTTGTGAAGTGTAAGGAGGTGAGACCCTGGAAGCTGCTACTACTGTAGAAGACGATGGAGGAGATGCTACTGGACCAGCTTGTTCTACTAACATCTCAACAATGCAAGAGAGCGTATGAGAGATACAACCCAAGTTGGCATGCTGAGACATGCCCAATTTGTTAATGTTAGTCCGAATATCCACAAATCCATCATCAAGCCTCTTCCTAAGTTTGTCAATCTTAGTAGATACTGTAGAGTCTCTGAGTTGTTGCTTAAAATATCTTTGCATCTTTGCTTGGAGCCCATCAACTCTAGTAGATAAGGCCTAAATCTCCATCCTGATAGATCGACTCACCATCTTAGCAATCCTCTACATAAATGATCGTCAAAATTGCTCAAATGGAGATGAGCATGGGGTGTCCTAGTGGATAAAACTCAAATCGAATGAGGTATTAGAGCTACATCGGGTGCTTTCGATGGAGAAGATGGCTTAGCTCTTTAGACAACTAATCTAGCCTCTTCTAATGCTCCTAGCCAAACATCCTACAAACCCAATGACCATCTATCTTCAAGTACCCCATCTTGTGAAGGGTCCAATCGTAGTGCTCATCATAGCTCAACATTTCTTAAAGGACTCTCCTTCAAAAGAAATGCCAAAAGTCTCAAACACTCGAGTCAATACCATACCATATGGCAAACAAGCCTTCACCTTTTCCACTATCTCTCTCATTAGAACCAATATCAGATCAGGCAAGTTCATGGAAGTATCTTAAATCAAGTAATACATAAGGGCCAACTCTCTCTCAGACACAAAATCAAATTGGCCAATCTTTGGAATTAAAATCTTTCTAATAATATGATGTAGAAGCCTCATATCAATGGTCAAGTTGCTAACTATAAGCTTATTAATCCTATCTACATCAACTCGATCCAGTACATATCTCAAACCAATCTTTCTCTGAAGGCATAATTGAAAGAATTATATCTTGAAAACCAATCACAGTTATTATATCAATGATATTTTTGTATTCTCTAAACTCAAGATTGATATTAATAAAGGCAATTTTTGATTCATCATAAGCTGTGTCTTGTGTTTTAGTTATAAGATTATGATGAACCCTATAGATTAGGGCAATAGTTTTAGGATTACAAGGATAACAATAAGACCTAAATTTATAAATCCTAATCTATAATATTCCTAGTCATGATCATCGATTCTGGGATCGATCAATATGAATAGACTATCACATCCTATGCATGCTCGATGGAAGATGGTTGGTCTCATGACCACTTTATAGTGACATTAATAAAAGAATGTGGGTGCTCATTAGGTTATGAGTTCACTGAACTGATCCTCCTCAAGAACATCTTATGGAGGTCTTACTACTTGTCAAAAGATGGTTCTCATAGTGGGAGTTATGCAAGTGATCCTTAAACCTGGGATCACCATGGTTCCTTATGCACATAAAGCCATATTTTGGTTCATACTCATTCATGACAAAGAGTCATGTACGGGGTGTTCTCGGATGTGGTAGATTGTGCATGAAGGATATGAGTTGATCAATAAGAAATCGATCACTCCTAGTAAAAGAAGAACTTATCCCATGTAATCTCTTTCATTGTTGACTCAGAAAGTCTTTGATCAAAGCAGGATGAGATTAGAAAGGACTTCTAATATTTCATCGATCAAGTCTTCATTATCAAATTGAGATTTGAAAGGATTAAGTGCTAGGATTTGATAATTCTTCATATCCATCACTTATTCAAGATAAAGGAAGATCGAAGGATTAAATTGCATGGTAACTTTTTATTGAAGGGTATTTTGATAATTTCTACTAAATTTCTCATCTTCTGGGTAGGCATGATATATTGCTAGATGTCAATCATATATTGTAGGTTTTCATGAATCAAATTGGATGGAATCATGAGTCAATTTGAAAATTGGTTCAAATTGCCTAACTTGGATCAGCTCGATTTAACCTAATTAGGTCAATCGATTTTGATTGGATCGAAATAGCTTGGACCTGGATCTATTGCTGGCTAGATGTGGAGCCTAAAGGGTCACACATACAAGGGAATTGGTCAAAAAAGTTAATTATATTTTTATTATGGTCATAGGATCCTAATTGGCTAGCTAATTAGCATACTAGCATATGTTGGCTAGCTTAACTCCTAACCTAATTAGATTGGATTTAAATACTTACTATTTAGGCTAACCAATTTGAGTTGGACTTAAATTGGGTTGATCCTTAAGTGGAGCAGCCAAATTGGGATTTGTCCTAATTTATCAAGCCTTATCCATTATTTAAGCCAAAAGTCCCAAGGGCATGGGACTCTTGGCGCCATTTTGGCATGCACACAAATAAAGGGGCATAAAAGGACCAAGAGTCCTTCTACAAATTAATCACATTTTAGGTGATAAGGCTTAGCCCCTATCCTATCCAATGGACATTCATTTAGCTAGAATTGACCGGTCAAATCATGTAAGAAAGGGCATAATTTGGTGAAGGGACGTGATGCTTAATATATAAATATGATGCATAGATAAGGAAGAGTCCTTCTGCCTATTAATCACTTTTTTTAGATAAACCTCTTCATTTGATATGCCTATTAGGGTGTGGGACCTTGTCTTAAATATGAAATTAAGAGATTAATTATCAAATTTTATGGTAGAGTTGCGATAAGCAACTCTTGGTGCATATAATTAGTGAAACGATGTTTCACTTTACACCTTTCTGCTAAAGAACTCTTTTTGATTAAAGGATCTTATCTGATATGTTAAATATCAGATAAGGAGCTGATGAAAAGGTGTATCAGGCACCTACTCTCTTCTTATTTAAAGGCTTTGGTAATTGAAGCCTAGGCATCCAAAAGTTATCTTGATAATTATTTTCCTTCTCTTGTTAGGACAAGTCTATTATTTTAAGACGAGTCCATCATTTTAAGACAAGGGCTTAGGAAAAAAATTTGAAAAGATAATAGAATAGTAAGAGAGGATTCAAAGAGGTCTCTGAGTACCTTACAGGAGGGTAGGGGTTCCAGCAAAGAGAGAAAGATCGCTAAAAGAAGAAAGGATGCATAAAGGAGTCCTAATCAAATAAGCAAGCTCAGTAAGAGTGCTTCCTTGGTCCGGTTCCTATGTGGATCATCTCTGGAGGGCATATACTTTGTGTCTTGTATAAATTAAGGAGTATAGCATACCAGGTATTTCTCTATAATCCTAAATTATGATTTATTAGTTATCATGGTAAGCAGTTCTTGGGTCTAGGGTTTTGACCAATTAGGGTTTTAATAATGAAAATTTTGAAACTCTGTCTTCCGCTACATCATCCTAAAACCTTACAGTGGTATCAGAGTTATCTTGATTCTTGCAATTAGTAGTCATTTTAGTGTTAATTGTTTTCTTTGCTATGACTCTTGCATGATTAATTCATATTACATATGTGATATGTTATACTCTTAGTAACTGCTTTAGACTGGGTTAGTCATCATGGCCGTCCAATCATAAGAGCTAAGTAGGGTTTAAAGGCCCTCTCTTCCCATTCAATGGGATCTCCTATGATATGTTGGGATGCTGCTGTGGCCTTATCCCATGAACAAGTGAGGTGAATGGATTGTTGTTTTAATCATGCTTTGATTATGCATATTAGGATTAATATGCTTATATGCTGGAATATGTGTCATGTTGGCATGTTAAATTAGGATGTGTTTGAAGATCATCAAAGCCCTCATACAATTATATTTAGTCATAGTGTAAGTTATTCATAATGCAAATCCATTTAGGGTTTGATTAGCCAATTGGTGTCTAGGCAAGTGGTTTTGGGAAGGTAAAGGAAATGAGATTTTTAATTGATTATGTTGTCTGACCTGGCTAATTCATTTGATGTCTAAGGAAAGAAATGGGAGGACCCCCTCATCTCTTCCACTTACCTGGCCAACTTGGTTATATCTAGATCTTAAATTGGAAATGCTAATTGATTAAGCACACTATAATTTTCCTTCCTTCATGCCAAGCTAAATTTATATCAAAACTATAGTAGGTTTGTTAAGCAAACTCAAGGCTTACTATTAGGGCTTGATTAAAACAAAAATTTGACATAGTGCATTTTATGCTGTATAGTATGCTTGATAATGTTACTTTGTTGAGCAAATCAAGGGTGACATTATTCAATCATGATTGTATAAAGTAAAGGGTTTGACTAAACTAAGATATTATGGTTTGTTATGCAAACACAAGGCTGTAAGTGTCTTAGAGGCAAGTATTATGTTGAGAATTACAAGGGATGCAATTGGAAAAGAATTTTCTACCCTTGAACATATAAATGTTTGTTGTACAAATACAAGATATTTATAAGGAATTGGGATCTAAACCCTACTAAAGAAACTAGATATTGGTTTCTCTTTTACTATAGTTGAGGGTTATGATATTCGAAAAAAATAGTGGGAGACACAATTAGATTTAAAGTCCTTATCTAATTATGATTATCATCTTGAGTGGTATGCTTATGTATTGTTCTTGTCTGACTATAGATTTAAATTAATGGCTTCATCATTATCATTGCAGGGCATACTAGATGCCAATAAACTGATCAAACCAAATTATGTGGATTGGTTGAGGAACCTGATAATAGTACTTGCTCAGGAAAAAGTATCCTACATCCTTTATTCTCTAGATCTAGTCCGATCAGAGATGATGTGACAGAGGAGGAAAAGGCCACTTATAGAAATGGTAGAATGATAGCTTGACTGTTAAGTGCATTATGTTAGCCTCGATGAGCAATGAGCTATAGAGGCAATATGAAGATATGGAATCTCAGTCCATACTGCTCAACCTCAAAGAGCTATATGGAGAGCATAGTAGGTGATGCAGGACTATTTATGCATGCTAATTAATTTTTGATTATTAGGCATTAAGTTAGGAGTTTGTATCCCAAGTTTTAAGCCAAGATATTAAGTAGGAAATTCTATAGAAAATCTGAAGCACAGGCATATAGAAATAAATTCTAAAAGTGAAGAAACAGGACCGCCAAGGCTAAGAAGCCCTGGTTAGGACTAGCTCTTCTGTAATACTATAACCAAAGGAGCCTAGGGGATGTACCTGGTAGAGATTTGAAGATCAATCCATGAAGAGTTCACTCTATGCTCTCGGATGCGGCCTGGAAAACAAAGCTGTAGACCCTTGCAGATTTGTGGCTTTAAATACAGTGGTCCGAAAGCTGGTCAAATGGAATCCTTGGATTCGTGAACTCTGAGGGACCTGCAAATCACCATTCATGGGTTAGAAAAACAAGAAAAAGTAGGCTAGATGGTTGAAAGAAGAAGAAGGGGAAGAGGTTTGTGGAAGGCGGCCAAGGGATGAGGAAGACTGGCAGCTTGGAGGCAGGGCGCATGGATCATACAAATACCCGGAGGAATCACACAAATACCCTTAATCACATAGAAATTCACTCAGTATTTTAAGGAAAATTCAAAAGAAATTCATTCATAACAATTCATAATAATTGATCATTAGTTATAAAAGGATGGAGGGGTAGGGTATTTATAGATGTTCCCATGCCCTCTCCTAGCTAGGATAGGAATACAAAATTTGATAGGGAGAAGGATTACAAAGTTGCTTAGAATAAGGAGTAAACAATTTGAGTAGAAATAAAACTTAATCTCCTAGTTAGAAGTGGACACTTCTCCTTCTTTGACTTGGTCAAGGGCTCCTTATGGGCTTGGGCTGGGATGAAATTCTCTTGGGCTACTTTGACTTTTCCACTCCCTGCTGGGCTTGGACTTGGGCACCAACCTTGTTGGATTGAGCTTGGAGGGGTGCCAAAGGTAAGAATAGGCCTGAGGGCATCATGGCCTGCTGGAATAAGGATGCTAGGGACTTGGACTTGGGCCTGGGGTGCCACTTCATGAATTCTTGTGGGCTGGTATGTTGGGGTGCTTCTCCTGGAGGACTTGGGTAGCATGAAGGAAGTCTAGATGCTAGGCTAGTGACTTGAGTATGGGTCCACTTGTGATAAAATTTAAAAAACTGTATTTCAAAAAAATAAAATAAAATAAAATAAAATAAATGTTACACGAGAGGAGTCCTCCAATAAAATTTCGTAATCCACCGGAGCTACAGCAAAAACGATCCAAACGATAACAAAGACGATCCAGATGATAACATGAGTATATGCATGATAGACACGTTTTTTTTATTTTTTCGCATGTGTTACGGTACCTATCTGTCATAGTATCAAAGAACGTACCAAAAAATATTTTTATAATGAATATCTTAAAAATCTAATATTAAATTTTTATTATATAGTATTTGAGGTGTTCTTTGAAAAGAATTTGACATACGGCTTGATCTTTAGCATGAATGATTTACTGATTTTCTCTCGCAATATGCAATAATCATTTTATGTATTTGAATAGAAAAAATGGTTAAAGTACGAAAAAAAAATAGGTTGATATTATGAAAAATAATGAATCACCCCGCCATGCAAAAGATGTGGCCCGAGCCCTCTTTCTCGTCGGCGAAGAAAATAAGCTTGCAGTGAAATCTCGTTTTGTTAATTAGTGGATTTCTATCAAGTTTTTAGGAGTGCATCAACGAGGTGGGCCGGGACAAGTGTTGACAGTGCACGATTTTATTTTTACTACCACCCGTAATTTCTATTCAAGCCAGCAGATCATCAACACTGTTCCAGCATTAGCAAAGAAGTAGAGTTACTGAAAACAATAAGCAGGATGGACCATAGAACCGTCAACAATAAATAGGTCTCTTTGGACGCAATTTTATTTGATGAAAAAAAAAAAAAAAAAAAAAAAAGAAGCACGGAACGATGCACTCCCCGTGATCTTTTTAAAAAAAAAAAACTATGATTTTACTCCAAATAAACAAATTAAATTAAATAAAAAAAAAAATTTATGATTTTGGAGTGAAACTCAAAATTCTTTTCGCCTTCTCAAACTTCAACTTTAGTCTCCCATGAAAAAGAAGAGAAATCCAATGAGATTTATATTGCTTTTTCACCCCCAGGACTTGTATTATTTTGGAGCCCGGCTCGGCTCGCACGTGATTGCGCCGCGGCTGCGGCGTATTTATTTTACCATTTTATTCCAACACTATGCCACTATTATCGACGTTTAAGTCTCGAGCCATTGGGCCAGTCCAAACGACTGGATCTTTTAGACTATAAAGGGGCCTAGACAAGGAGAGAATGGAAGAAACTTATTTTTTCCATTCCTCTCTAGTCTGTCATCCTCTCCACGGTAAATACCTGCACGAAGATCGGAAATTATTTTAGGGCATCCTTTCCACCTGAATCATTTTAGAAGTGCACTCATCTTAGGAGTGTGCACTACACAATCTATATTTTTTTCTGATTTTCTCAGATAACTTGTCTCTCTTTCGTACTGCTTGGCGAATTTTTGTCATCCTCTTTACGATCCCGTCATCCTCTTCACAGTCATACCTGCGAGATAGAAAAAGATACCGATTATATCTTGAAACGAACGAAAATCGAGAATCATGAATCACCTTAGGATGATGCACTAATTTATTTTATGGTCGGATTTCTAACAAAAAAATAAGGTTCGTCGTGGACCTATCCCTGACATCACCGAGAGCTCACGACACACCGGACTAGCAAATACGAACAACATAATTCTAAAAGGATTTCCCAATCAAACATCACCAGCTACCTCTGAATTCTTCACCTTGTCCTCCCGGCATGCCATCAGCTCGTGTATCAACAAGCCCAAGTCCTCGTGCGATGAACCCCCTTCCCCGATCGCCGCCCTCGCCTTCTCTCCATATTCTCGTGCCCTTGTCCGCATGCCCTCCGCCTCGTCCCCTTTCCCCATCACCCTCTCTACCGCCCTCGCCACCTCGTCCGCCTTCACCACGTCATTCTTCCATTCCACGAGCAACATATTCCTACCCACCCCTGGCACCCTCACCCCGATCTTGAGCACATCCGTAATTAGCCTCTGATTTATGTGCTGCTCGTAGAACAGCGGCCATGCCACAATCGCCACCCCTGCACTCACCGCCACCAGCGTCGAGTTCCACCCACAATGAGTCATGAATCCCCCAACGGCTGGGTGGCCCAGTATCGCCACCTGTGGGACCCATCCATGGACTATTATCCCCCTTCTTCCCACCCTCTTCCTGATCCGTTCAATATCCGGTGGCAAGCTCTCACCCCACTACAGTGAATCTGGACTTTATCGATACTTTTTTTGTCGTTTCCCGACACTTTTAAGCGTCGCTAAATAATCTCCCGATATTTTGTAAAGCGTCGTTAAAGCGGCGCCTATGCAAGCATTGGGACGCAACTTACCGACGCTTGAAAAAAACGTCGGCAAATCTAGCGACGCTTTAAAGCATCGGCATTTAGCGACGCTTTAAAGCGTCGCTAGACTAAACCCTAGCGACACTTTAAAGCGTCGCCAGTTCCAGTTTTAGCGACGCTTTAAAGCGTCGCTAGTTTCAGTTCTAGCAACGCTTTAAAGCATCGCTAGACTAAACCCTAGCGACACTTTAAAGCGTCACCAGTTAGCGACGCTTTATACCAAACCTAGCGACGCTTTAAAGCATCGCCAGTTCCAGTTTTAGCGACGCTTTAAAGCATCGATAGATTTTTTTTTTTTAAAAAAAATAAACAGCCATATATACAAACCCATAACCTGTATACATTATAAAAATGAAACATTCAAACCTATATCACATCCAACATACACAAACAAATGAAAATATTCAAACCTGTATCACATATCACATCCAACATACAAACACAAATACAAACCAAATATAAAAAAAAAAATTTATATATATAAACATATCAATCCAAGTTCAAATAAACAAAAAGACATACATAAATAATAAAAAAATCATCTAGCATCACTGATCCGTGGGAGGCTGGTCGTCGTCAGGTCTGCGGCTCGTAGATGCACCAGGAACCTGCAAGATATACACAGGAATTATAATACATACATTATATATATTCTAAATTATTAGATACATACAAAATTAATAAATAATTACTTACCTGAGATGACATGAACATATACAGCACAGATGTAACATACTCTAGCTGAGACCTAATGGTCTGCATCTCTGCTCTGTCTGCATCACGTGTCTGTCGGAGCTCTGCTATCTCCTCCTGGAGCTGATGAACATGTAACTGATCATGACTCTCTCTAGTATCCCGAGTATATCTACGCACCTCAGATAACTGAGTAGGGGTAACTCCAATCTCATAACCCCTCACTCGTCCAGGACGCTCTGGTCCCATCAACTCCGAGAATACCTCGGCCTCGATGCGATTGCTCTGTGTAGATGATGAACCCTCGCCAGCACGCTCGGATATCATAGAGGTAGCCCTATTCTATATCTTACAAAAAACACATATATTAATACTTAATAAAAATAAAAATATAAATCATAATATAACATAAATAAAAAAATATATATATATCTCTGGACTCGTCCCGAACAAAACTGTCATCCTGGTGAACGTGAGTCATCCGATAGAACTCCACCTCACCAGGCTCCCTCCCCTGCTGATCAGCCTATATAAAGAATAAATATTACAAAAAAAATCATAATAACACATCTTAAATCCCCGTACTATTATACATGGCACATGCATGATACATGATGATACATTATGTTAAAACTAAAAGTATACTAAAATTATTATTGGATGAGAAACATACAAACTCATGCCTGAGCCGTGCATAACTCTTGGACCCCGCTGTGCGAGGAACAGACTGAGCAGTTCGTGCAGCTCTACCAATATCAGAATACGTCTGCAAAATAAAATTAAAACAATGTTATATATTATATAAATATAATTATAATAAGTGAAAATTAATAAATTTCGAAGTGTTTGATGATGCTACACAACCTGTGCCCTCTCGAAGAACCAATAGTGCACCAACTCCATCCACTGATGAGGGTGAACATCAGGAGGACAGGTAGCTACAACTGCTCCTCTGTCCTACCCTCTAGCTTGTAGTCTCTCTTCAACTTTGCCCTATATTCTTTCCACTTGTGATTGAGAGACTTAAGCACAAAATCAGATGAATCTGAAGGAAGAACGAACTTGCTCTACAATTTAATTAAACAATAAAATAAATATTAAATGAAAAAAGTAATTCAATTGTTAAAAACCTAAGATATAAAATAATATATTAATTTTTTTACCTGCACAACTCGTAGCATTTCTATTTTATATGCAGGAAGCATGTCGTTCCACTTCGAATAATTCAGGGGACATAGCTGACCACGGCGTGCTACTGTCCCCAGAAAGCTAGTCAACAAGCTAGCAGCTTTCTTAATAGGTTGCCCTAGCTTGTTGCACTCTATCACTATCCTCTCACCCTCAGGTAACTGCCACACATCACGGACTAATGTGGGTCCTCGCCTACGCCTGAGTCTCCCAGATCCATCTACAAAAAAAAAAAAATAGAACATTGTATATCAAAACTATTGCATATGCATGAATTGAAATGAGATAGAATTATTAAATTATGTACCCTGTATCTGTATATCATCGATGATAGGCTCGTCATCAGGATGATCCATAGAAGGATCATGATGTGCAGACTCGGAGGGAATAACGTCGTCTTGAGGCTGATGTGCAGAAATAGAGGGATTGCCATCAGACCGATGTGAAACTGATCGACTGTCCTCAGGCTGTTGTGCTGAAGAAGTACCAGCCTCGGTCTGGGAAAACTGAAACCGTACATCTGCTAATCGCTTCCTTCAAGGCATGGTGTACCTAACCTGCATTATTTAAAAATAAGTTTGTCAACATTATAATCAAATTATAACGGAAATGAATTGCAATTTAAAAGATAACATAATCATGAATGAAAAAAATGTAAACCATCTTACAAACTACTTACTTGTCATAATCAACCAGTTGTACCTTCCTCGGAATCCAACCTAACCAAAATGGTTGTATCATTTATATGATCATCCGGTACAATATTATAAGGCATACACTGAGTGTAAGTATCATCATCTTCTTCTTCCACCCTTTTTTCCATGTCATACAAATCTCTGGGTTTTGTCTTAATAACAGTAGCACATTCTTTATCTTTCGAGTCTTGTACATAAAAAACTTGTCGAGCTTAAGATGAAAAGATAAATAGATCATCCTTCAATAACACACCCATATATATCAATCTTGAAAAATTGACAAGTACGAATCCGTTTGAATCCTTTTTCAAACCCCTCGGTGTATTTATATCCACCCAATCGCATCGAAATAATACAACTTTAAAATTTTCATAATAATCCAACTCCAAAATATCTTTAAGTATACCATAATAAGATTTTCCATCTGCTTCAACCATAACACCACTGTTCTGAGTTTTCCTAAGTTTCTCGCACTCCTTGGTATGAAATTTAAAGCCATTTATAATAAAACCATTATATTTGTTCACAATATAATTTGGACCTCTGGCAAGTGCAATTAATTCTACTGAACTATTTTTCTCCATCAGTATCGGTACCTAAAAAATATAATATCAATTATCGATCATTTATTCAATGTTAAAAATATATAAAATTATTATATATAAAATATAAGTTTGACAACAACATGTCTAATATTTAGTATTATCCATGTGTAGATAGACTAACCTGCGATAGTCAGATATTATGTCACTATGTAGCAATACATAACGGTGTGCTTGTGACATGGATTTATGGTCAAGAACAATACTTTCAGCTTTTCCTATAAATCTTCCGGATGATGCAAATTTGTATATATCTGTATTCTCCATATTATCACCATGACGTTGAGATCGATTGAATACAGTCTCAACACCTTCGAGATATCTTGAACAAAATGTTAAACACTCTTCAGCAATATATCCCTCTGCTATTGAGCCCTCAGAATGGGCTTTGTTTCGTACATAATCCTTCAAACGTACAAGATACCTTCAAAAAGTATGATATTTATATCATATTAAATAATGAAAAAGTTATATAAAGATTAAAATTTAAGTTTTACAGCATTACCTCTCGATATGGTACATCCATCTGTAGTGTACCGGTCCACCAAGTTTAGCTTCCGAAGCTAGGTGAATGAGTAGATGAACCATAATCGTAAAAAATCCAGGAGGAAAAATCTTTTCCATCTGACATAATGTAAGTACGACTTGAGACTGCAACTGATCAAGCTCCTGAGGATCAAGAACCTTAGAACATAATGCCTTGAAGAATGATGATAACTGAAAAATAACCGTAATAACTTGTTTCGGCATTGATGACCTTAAAGCCAATGGAAGAATATCTTGCATTAATATATGTCCATCATGACTTTTAAGATTTGAAATTTTGCGCTCTTTCAGATTCACACATCGTGAAATATTTGAGGCATATCCATCAGGAACTTTGATATTCTTTAAAACTATCAAGAAGAGATCTTTTTCTCGACTAGACATTGTATAACATGCATGAGGGATATAAGTTCTATCATTTGCAAGCACTTGTGGATGAAGTTCATGTCGGATGTCCATTTCTTTTAAATCAAGACGCGCCTTCATGTTATCTTTAGTCTTTCCATCAAGATTTAATATTGTTCCAATCAAATTATCACAGACATTCTTTTCTATATGCATAACATCAAGATTATGCCGGAGTATATTATGCTCCCAATAAGGTAAGTCAAAGAATATACTTCTTTTCTTCCATAATTATTTAGTATGCTGATGGGTAGTTGCTGTGATTATATCATCATCATTTTCAACTTCAAAAAAATTATCCGGATCCTCGAACACTGCCGTATCTAAGGTGCAAGTATTGACTTCCTCCAATACTTCTTCTTGTACCGAAGTCTCAATATCATCTCTTCCTCGCTTTTTAGAGGACTTTGTCATCTTGCCATAACTGTGTCTGATACCAAGCATTTGTCTACGAATATCAGAACCAGAAGGTAGGATTAGAGCAGATCCCAACTCTATGGTACCATCAAATAAATCCTTCTGAAATCGAAATGGATGATTTGCCTCCAACCATTGACGATGTCCCATATAACAGAACTTTCCTCCATGTTTTAACCAAATTGAATGGGTTGATTCACCACAAGAAGGACATGCAACTCGTCCCTTAGTGCTCCAGCCAAATAAATTAGCATATGCAGGAAAATCGTTAACAGTCCATAATAGAGCTGCCCGTAGATTGAATGTTTGGCCATTCGAAGCATCAATTGCACTGATACCCTCCCACAGTTGTTTCAATTCATCTATTAAAGGTTGTAAGAAAACATCAATATCATTACCTGGACCCTTATCACCTGGAATGACCATTGATAAAATAAGTGAAGACTGTTTCATGCATATCCATGGTGGCAAATTATAAGGAATCAGTACAACTGGCCAGGTGCTATAGACAGAACTTAAGGTCCGAAATGGATTGAACCCATCACTGGCTAAACCCAGCCTGACATTACGAGCATCATATGCAAAATCAGGATGTCTCTCATGAAATGCTTTCCATGCTAAACTATCTACTGGGTGTCTCAGCATTCCATCTTTTGTACGGCTTTCATCATGCCATCTCATTGACGAAGCTGTCTTTGATGATGCATAGATCCTTTTCAATCTAGGTACAAGAGGAAAATAGCGTAATACCTTCGCCGGCTTTTGTTTAATGTATGTTGCATCTAATTCATCTAATCCCTCACTCTCATTTTCTTTTTGCTTCGTCCATCGTGAACATCCACACACATGGCATGACTCTTGATCGGCATGTTCTTCCCGATATAATATACAATCATTTGGACAACTATGAATCTTTTCGTATCCAATATCCAATTTCTTTACTAGATTTTTGGCCTCATAACAAGATGTTGGTAAACTAGTACCTTCAGGAAATGCATCCTTTAACAACTTGAGCAGCATAGTAAAACTCTTGCCAGACCATCCATTCAAGTATTTTATATGGAACAAATGCACAAGAAAAGAAATTTTTGAAAAGTTCTTGCAACCGGCATATAATTCTTGATCTGCATCTCTTATCAGCTTCTGATAACGATCTGTTCCAACATTAGTTGGGAGTATCGGCTCTCTATCATGTATAGATTCAGTAAATATAGGATCCTCAGGAAACCCAGCTGCTACTTGTCCTCCACTGTAATCTCCAGGATGTTGAGCACCATATTCAAAAGCATCTCTGAGCAAACCCCTGATATCATCATCTCTTGCAAGATTTTTCTGTTGGTTACTGGACCCAAAATCAGGTATATGTTCCATGTCAGAGGTTTGGTTACATGTAGATTGTAACCTTGACTCTCCATGAAAAAACTACTCAGTATAACCTCTTAAAAAACCATTCCATACCAAATGTTCTTCAACAATATTTGGATATAGAGAACTGGAATTTACACATTTTCGGCATGGACATAAAATCTTCCCACTGATACTACTTCTCTCCATACCAAATTTAATGAAATTCTGTACTCCATCCAGATATTCTTTGCTATTCCTCGGTTTAGTTATCCAACTCTTATCCATTGTAAGAAAAAGCTAACTGAAATAAATAAATATTTATAAGAACAGAACAAATTTAAAATAAGTTTATTTAATAGATCAATTACAGTATTATTAAATGCACCCTATCATCAACTAATAGGTAAAGAGGTCCTATCCCATTCAAGAATTGCATTAATTATATAGGTCATTTACAGTAACCAAAGATACGCAATAGAAGTTCCAGAAAAATTTCGGCAGCATTTTCCCTTAGTTCTTCCCATACAAATAAATATGTATGAGGAGAACTAAAAGGAAATGATATCCAAAATATATCTGGAACTCTATCTGTACCGTTTGATTACTGTAAGCACCTATAAAATTATTTGCAATTCTCAAACTATCCAAACTGGACATTCAATTGATCACTGTACATATTTCTGCCATCCGTATAAAAATTAAATAATTGTATGGATCGTGTAGAATATGTACTTTAATCAATTGACGGGTCTATGTTTCAATGCAATGCAAGTTTTTTAAAAAATATATAAAAAATCATAATTGATCGTAACAAAACTACAGATGGTATTGAAATATATAAAAATGGAGTTATTCATGGACAACTTATCGAACATGTTGCAGTAGATTTCGATATCGAATTAATCATCACTGAAGTGATCTATAAACAATATTTTTAGCCGGAGTTAGCTCTGGCAAGGATCTTCCAACATTCAAGCTAGACATCTAGAATAGATAGAAAGTAAGTAATGAACATAAAAAAGAGTTATTTATCTTGAAATCCTTAAGATCTTGGTTATTTATAAAAGATGACTGAAAAATTAACTCGAGTGGTCAACCACTTTGTCACCTAGCTTTAATATCTCTTGAAAATTAGACCATTGAATTTTTTAAGGTTTAACAGCACTAAAATCATTTAAAAAAAAGTCATTTTATGAATTGTGTGTTGATTAATTAACTCTGCACACATAAGGTTCATAGGTTCTAGACCTAATGTGTTTAATTATTTAATTAATAGCTTCCATGTGCACTAAATTTTGAAATTCAAAATTAAGTAGTAATAAATACACTAATTAAGGGTGCAAATAATTGAAAATTAATAACTATATTGAATAAATAGTGCACTAGACAATTATATTAAAACCATATTCTAAGATATTCATATTGAAGAACCTTTTACTTCTCTACAGAAAAAAAAAAAAGTTGATTGGACTCGAAATTCTTTATTACGAAAACCTTTATGCATTTACAAATATCTAAAAAACTAAATTGAAAATGTTTATGTAGACTCTCAAATCCATGCTAGTAGCATCATATTGTTGTCTGTTGCACCGGAAGCTTAGCAAATGGTCATAATAACAAGATCAGTAATTTTGTTGATAAGCTAATTAATTAAATAGCTGATGAGTTAGCAGCATATGCTATAGAACTAGATGGAATACGTGTTAGGTTTTTCTTTCTTTGAATGCGTGATTTTTAATATGTAACTTTTAATCCACATATATGTTACTTTTTCAATCCATAGATATGTGAATTTTCAATCCATAAAATATATAATTCTTCAATTTAAATTGAAGTTTATATCCATAGTTTTATCTGAAACACCCATATATGAACTGAAGTATAATACCGAAGATTATCTTAGTAGAGTGAAATATTTCGTCCAGATTTTAATTTAAATTAAAGTCTATTCGGTAAACATATCTTTTTAAGAAATCTTTTTGTAAAGCAACCATAAATATCTATATGGCCCTTCGTTTCTCTGCTTCATGTATTTTGAGAGGAGACCGTATCGTACATCTATGGACCTTTTCTCTCTTTTCTTTCTTTCTTTCTTTTAATTAAATATTACAATTATCCAACATTCCCATCCTAGATTGTAATATTAAATTTTCTTTAGCTTCTAATAATACAACCATACATGCATAGAAGTATCTTCCTATTCAAACATCTAATTAGTATAAATATTTTAATGCTCTAATGAAGTTATTGGTGGCCAAAGCTTGAACTAACACTTTTGTATACGAGAACCGAAAACATTACACACATGATGATATTCAGTTTCAGCAAGAAATTTATAAACAAGTCTTCAATCTCATTTTAATTCCTAGTGTAGCATCTTTTGTGCCATTACTTCAATAACTTTGAACTTTGGAAAAGAAAAAAAAAAAACTTACCGAGCGGAGGAGGAAGAGGAGGAGGAGGAGGGGGGGGGGGAGGAGGAGTTTGGGGGGGGGGTGTTCGGTGGCGCGGGGGGGAGGAGGAGGAGGAGGAGGAGGAGTTAGGGGGGGGGATAGGGCCGTGGTGGACCGAGCGGGGGGGAGGAGGAGGAGGAGGAGGAGGAGGAGGAGAGGGGGGAGGAGGAGGAGGAGGAGGAGGGGTTAGGGGGGGGGGGAGGTGGGGGGGAGGAGGAGGAGGAGGAGTTGGGAAGGGGGGAAAGGGCCGCGACGGACCGAGCGGGGAGGAGGAGGAGGAGGAGGGGGGAGGAGGAGGAGGAGGAGTTGGGGGGGGAGGGGTTGGTTCGGCGGCTGCAGAAATTAGGGCTCGGGAGAGGGTGCCAGGTTTTGGGGGAAGGCTTGGAGTCCGGCGACGCTTTTAAGCGTCGCCAAAAGTCCTGGACTCCGGCGACGCTTATAAGCGTCGCCAAATGACCTGTCAACTCTAGCGACGCTTATAAGCGTCGCCAAATGTCCTGGAACCTATGGCGACGCTTAAAAAAATCGGCAAAGGTCCCGGACTTCGGCGATGCTTAAAAGCGTCGGCAAATGTACGATCCGGCGATGCTTAATAGCGTCGGCAAATATGTAGTCCAGCGACGCTTAAAAGCGTCGGCAAAGGTACCAAACTGTGGCGACGCTTTAAAGCGTCGGTAAAGGTCCTGACTTCGGCAACGCTTAAAAGCGTCGGCAAATGTCGGATCCGGCGACGCTTAAAAGCGTCGGCAAATGTCGGATCCGGCGACGCTTAAAAGCGGGATGGTCGACGATGCTTAAAAGCGTCGGTAAAACTGAGGGTTAATTGTCGATGCTTAAAAGCGTCGGTGGACTTTCAATTTTGCCTTCCGAGAAGCGTCACCAGAAAAGGATCGGGATAATCCTGTTTTGTTGTAGTGCCCGGATTCTTCCTCACTGCCCATCACTGCCCATATGAACGGATGACCGGAGGCCTCCAGCCCGGCGCCGATCTCATTCAATTGATCTTCATCAAATTCGGAGAGGCTCCCGAAGCAGACGTATCACACGGAGCTGGCTGGTTTGGCGTCCAGCCAGCTTAGCAACCGGGCGGGATTTGCGTCGGGATCCCCACCTCGGTTGCTCAGATCATTCTTGTCCTTGTGGACGAGGGACACCGGACCGATCAGCCATGTTCTTCGGCCCGGTTCTTTCATATAGATCTCAGAATATTCCGGCTCGAGTTCGAGGAAGGTGTTGACGATGATGCCAAAGCTCTTCTTATCGGCATCTCTCTGCATGAGAAGTGACTGAGGAAAGTGGAAAGGCTCTGGGAGCTCCGACTTGGTGAGCTCCATGCGGTGTGGGAGACCGGGGACGAGGAAGGGGTCGGAATCCGATGAGACGCTGAGGTGGGGAGACTGGAGGTGGATGGTGTCGATGATGGTGAGAGCGAAGAGGCCGGGGCCGTGGAGGACGAGACGAGGGATGCCGAGTTCTCGGGCGACGCCGGCGGACCATGAGAAGATGGAATCGGAGATAAGGGCATCAGGGGGGCTGGGCCGGAGGAGGTCGAGAAGGGGGAGATGGAGAGCGAAGGTGGCGTTATAGAGGCCACCGAAGCTGGAGAAGGAGATGGAGGCGAGATTTTCTTGGCCGCCGTGGGGAAGGAGGTGGTGGACGGAGGAGGGGAAGGGGAGGAGGAGGAGACGGATGGGGTGGGGAAGGTAGGAGGAGCGGCAGAGGGTGGGCTGGATGAGGTTGGCTGGGGTGGTGATGAGGGTGACGGCGACGCCGCGGAGGGCCAGGAGGGGGATCATGTGGCCGGGGCATAAGAAGGGAAGAATGCACACACGGAGAGGGCCTTCTTCTTGAGCCATGGGAGAGAGAAGTGCACAACTCCGAGGAAAGGTGAGAAGAATTTATCCGCGCCGAGATGCGATCCGGAGTAAAAGGCCCGCTGCAGTACGCAGATGCCGAGATGACGTCTATCAAACAAAACGAGAGTCCTTACAACAAATAAAACAAAATGAGAGTCACCAGGCTCGCTGTTATCCATTTATTGAAAATGAAACGGCTTGCACCTGCCATCCCCAACCAGTTATCTGATCCAAACATACCAAATATCAAAATATCTGTATATAAATCAAAAATTATGTTTGATATACGATAATCTATAATTTTAAATTAAATTCATCGAATTATCATTTAATATTTTTATAAATGATAGTCTTAACCTGGATTACCATGGTAATTAAAATTACCTTAGAAGCTCGTCGCCCCGCCTTCGAGCCCTCCAGCGGCTCCATCTCCTCTTCGTATCGAGAATATCAACAAGGAATTCATCCTTGCACCGCTCGTGGTCCGTCCCAATGATTCCTCCTCTTCCTCTTGAAAAAATCATGAGGAAATCTATGCCGCACATCGCTACGCCTCAAGCCCCATCTTTCACCTCCTCTTCCTTATCTCGAGAAGATCAGGAAATCCAAAATGAAGATATCCATTTTTTCAGCATCTCAAAAAATATTAATATATTTACTAAAATATTTCTTAGATTGAATTATTATATTTGATTTCAATAAGAAGATCACGTGTATTTGTAAGAAATTTAATAAGAAAAGTTACACTAAATATGTTACATAAACATTTATATTATATGAATTATTTATAAAGAAATTAAAGACGATCATTTTTTAAATATGGGTCACATGTATAAAGTTTGGCTTTTTTATATAAATATAGACTGCTTTTGAACTGAGGACTCGGCCAACTTAAAATAACTTAGCTAATCTAAATTGATCTAGCCAAATTATTCTTAGCTTTCAAAATTTAAATTAGAATTTACTTTGATTTTTTTGCTATCTTTATAATATGTCATACATCATTTATCCACCGGGCCAACTTATGCGAAGTCAAGTCTATAAAGAGACAAAAGATCGTGCCTATTTGCTGAGTCAACTGCTACCAAACTAGGATAATATTCATCAATAAGGGCAAGGTTACAACAATGAAAATGGGACTGCAGAAGTCTGTCCCTATCTCGGACTACTAGGATCGGTCAAACATAATTTGGTCCTAACATTAAAGTGTTGTCATTTATAAATACAAATTTTTTCATGTCAAATATGTAATAATACATAAATTTTAATAAATTTGATTTAGGGATATTTTGAAAATTTGATGTTAGATTATTTGTAATCTATTTGTCATACCAAATACAGTAATCAATCTTACTGATAGATTACCTGTGTATACCAAACACAGTAATCAGCATTACTGGCAATCTTTCCAGTGGTAATCTATCTTGCAAGTAATTCAGATTATCATTCAGGATTCCCTAGCGATCCATCAAATGCAATCGAAGGGTCTTCAATACCGGGAAATGTTCAATGAGATACTATTTGTTATGACAACTTAGTGACCGAGTTTCCGTATCAATCAATCATGGAATCAATTTTGAAAGATTGAAACATATGATTCCAAGCAATCAAGTTATCAAGCAGGAGGGGGATAATGAAGTCGATTACTGCACCATTAACTGAGAAAAAGATTAATGAGAAAAAGATGAAACTGGTCATAGATCGAGTATCACTCATTTCCAAACTAAGTAGCTATAACTTGCCAAGTCCGATTTACATGGCATTCTCTACATGCATCCATTAGTAGCTATTTGAACCCGACTAGTTACTTAAGTAAGCCTAGTCGAGAGTGCTCGAATACGACACCAAGCTTTCTTCAGTAATGGAAAAGCTGACTATCTACTCGGGATCCACGATACCCGAGTAACTGACAACCCAGTTGATAATAGTTGCTCCAGCATAGATGATGGAAAACAAGGTTATGGCTAACAAGATCCCAGTAGATCCTACCATCTTAACAGAAAGATGGTAGTGAAAAAGATTCTAAGGATAGAATCCTGTCACCTCAGCAAAATATATTATGCATGTCAAAGGAGGCCATCTTCCTAACGATATTCAGTTATCAAGCATAATCCTATAAATGGTAAGAGGGGATCCCCGATAAGGTATGCTATACTAATATACTCTTACACTTGCTCTCACTCTTACTCAGTCAACACCATAGTTCTCAGCTCCAACTACTGAGCACATTTTTCCTATCCATTAACTTGAGCATTAGAGGGTCCCCACCGGTCACCATTGATCAAGGGTCTGCTTTTGTAGCTTTTCATTCGAGAGCTACTACGAGCAGCATCCAGTTCTGCCGAGAAAAAGTTAGAGCACCCTCAGTCACCACCGAAGTCCAGTAAAAGGTGATTTGATGGCAGTAGGTTGGCATATTGTTGGTGTAGATATAGTACTCCCAAGCCTTGAAAGGTTAGGAAAGGAGTTATAGTGATGGCTTCAGGACTCTAGGATCATTTTAGATACTAGGACTACGATCAGTTTGGTACTATAGTGGAAGTTCAACCCTCTACGAACTCAAGGTCCAAGATTTCGGATCTTAAGGGAGCTAATCCATTTGGACCAGTTTGGATCTAAGTGGGTATGAGAGTGGGTTAAGTCATTATTGTACATGGGCTTGGATGAGTGCTCTCCTAATTGGATTAGCCTTAGAAGAAGTTTGAGTTAGGTTATATTCATGTATTGTATTCATAATTGGATTATAAGAGCCCTTTGGTTTATAAAAGAGCATACCATGTAACCTATTATTAGATAAATAACACCCAAACTTCTCTCTATCCCCTCTCTCCCTCTCTCGCAAGTTTCACACTACCCAAGGCAGTGAGGAGAAGTTCCACGATGTCCTAGGAAGTAGAAAGGGGGTGCGCGTAGGTATCTCACGTGCACCCCCTTCCGTGCACTAAGAGTTCCTTCTTCCAAGGACTCTCTCTTAACCACCCAAGAGGAGGCTTCATGCCTCAGGCTTCTTATAAAAAAGTGGAGAGGAGGTATGCCAAAGAAAGAGGGAAGAAGGGCACGCATGCATAAGAGGTTTGTGCAGTGAGGTTTATGCAGCAAGGTTTGTGCGCTAAAAGTTTAAGTCCTCTAGGACTCTCTCTCCTCACCACCCAAGGAAGTCAATGATATGTCTAGGTTTGACTAGTCCAACATGGCACTAAGGCTCTAACCCACTCCAGACGCGTGTCAGCTAATTCAAATGACTAGGCTACCTCCCAACATCTCGCTACTTGGATGCTAAGATGCACGCTCATAACTCCCTGCCTGAATGTCAACTTCTGTCGGGCCTGCCTCATCCATCCAGTCGTGCGTACTTTAGGTGCGGTAGCCATTGATGTTTGCCACCTAAAGGATACCCCACTGTAGAAATGTGCTATGCCAATCACCGCTCCCACTTCACATATGACAGCATGATCCCCCACTCTAGGCATACCTATAATAGCCAAATTATGCCAACCATCATTCCTTACCTTTAGGCATCAAGTATATACCAATAAATTGGTTCCCCGAGACCCTCCAGGTAAGTCCCAAAAAAGGAAGAGGCCATGGTAAGCAACCCAATGGAGAAGAACAAAGGGAGGGTGAGGCAAAGTGGAGCCGAGAAGCCACTACTAGCTATCTTGAGAGGCACATTCTTAACTCCTTGATTCTGTGAGCATCCACTTAAGTATTCATCAAGAAATTCATAGGCCTCCTTACACACCTTGCTCCATCCATGGAGTTTCCTAGCCTCCGCAAATCAACTCACTAGAGTGCCATCTCCTAGAAAGTGGGTCTCATATGTACTGAACACCCCCATTTCTCCATAATTCTTACTTTGTCTCCCTCCCTCATTCCTTCTCCAGCTCCTCTTTACTCTACATCACACTTTAAACCTAGAGGGGACTCCAAAACTCCTTTTTTAGTCTCTCCAGAAAACTAACTTAGGCATCGGAGGATCCTTCATCAGGAACCCACCCCTGGTGTGTGAACTTTCTGATCTTCTCTACCTTGCAGGAATGATTCCTAGTGATTAGACCCTATAAGACCCAACTCCATGATAGCTCTAGCCTTGTCTGAGTTAAGTCTGAGTTAGCACCACCTTCCGCGTGGCAACTATCTCCGCATCCAGGAGAGACCTCTAATCAAATCAGGAATCAATGGAGGCATGGAGGGGTTTTGAGGTGGGTTTAAGTTGAGAAAGTGCACAAGGAGATGAGCACAGGAAAAGGCTATTGTACTGAACTACTGCCATGGAGTTCTGGTCGCACAGAGAATCCTCCTCATCCATGGTTTTCCATCTAGATCTACTAGTTCAAAGAATCCATGCCCCTAGCTCTGGTTCCTAGGATGTTAGGGGTTGGGATATCAGATATAGAGGTGCATTCCAATTCCAAGAAAGTAGGGGGCACGTACTTGGTCACTATATCAAGATTTTTTGGTGCATTGTGACCTTAGGGTTTGATCGTTGGTTATCCAAACAATTTTCAATCAATGTGAAACCTTGCGAAGAGCTTCCTTGTTGGTCTCCTTAGGTTCACACAAGTGCACGATGGACCTTTAAATTGGTATCAAAGCTTAGTGAGCATGGAAAGGAGGAAATCAAGGTAGCAAAAAACTTGTTTAAAACAAAATTTGATTGCTAGACACTCTTCATTCTCTCTGCTGGTCCTAGGTTTCCAGAACTTGGTAAGACTCCTACACCAGGTAGGATTCAAGGAGAGGAGCTCCTAGAGGTCAAGTTTCAAAGGAAGGAAGTAGGGAGAGGTGTCCAAGAAGGGAAGAAGAAGGTTGCTAAATCTATTTTAGGTTTGCTAAAATCTGCATCATAGTCCAAGGTATTTTCTATGCCTACTTTAGTTGTGATTGTGATTTGGCCAACCATGAGTAGCAGGTTGGTGCAAACACTAGGATTAGAAAGAGACTTCAATCAAACCAGGTCAACACGAGCTCCTTATGGATTGTAGATGAATAAGTCAGATTAAATTTCAGTCTTGTTAATTTCAGTTCCAAGTCATGAGTCAAGTCATTTTCAATTTTATTCATGAGTCTTATTAAGCCAATTTTAATTAGAGTCAAGTTGAGTTGTAATTTTCTTTCTTTAAGTGCATGAGTCTTCCAAGTCTTGTAATAAAAGTCAAGTCCAATCTCCATTTAGTCAAGGGAGCAATACATATAGATCATTGGATGGAGTAAAATGAAGATCAAGCCACATCATCAAGGTGCCTCATCCATGAAAGAAGGATCCCACTGCCACCTTATCTCATGCCAACCAAGCATGCCACATCATCCTCTACACCACCAAGCTTGGGAGAACAAAGTCATGCACCAAGAAGGAGAATAAGGATGATTTCAAATTCAAGTTGGATGCCCACTTTTCTCCAACAAGAAACCACTCCAACTTGCACCCAAGCATGAAGCCTTTCAAAATTCTATTTCAAGAGTGGATGCCCATATTTTTCTCCTCTCTTTGTGGATGTAGTCTCCCATTTTGTTAAGGAGTTGCTGGGGCTTGAAAGTTGATAAAAACCCTTCACCACGCCTCTTGTAATCATTATTGAATGAATGAGATTTTAAGAGCTCTTTCTTCCATTGCAATCTCTTTGCTTTGCCACTCCGTGAGGGAGAAGGGCGTGAGGCCCAACCATTAGTCTAGATTCAAGAAAGTCTCCTTCAACTAGTTTCTTCCAACCTCCAAAAATCTCCACCAAACTTTCCCTTCCCTTCTTTCACTCCATTGTGTTTCTTTGTTTTGTTTCAATCTCTTCCACACCTCTAATGATTCTTCTTGTAGGATCTCAATGTATATCCAGTTTAGGGTGGCATCTACCTTACCTTCAAATCAGTAGTAAGAAGCTTCTACTTTCAGGGGTGGAATAGTTCATTCATCCAGTTGCCAATCTTGAGAGTTGAAGCGTGATCCCATTATAAAGTTTAGTAGAAGTTCATTATTGGTACAAAATCCATTCCTTCCCTCTAAGGTCTGAAATTTTGAATAGAGTTTTATCCTAATCAGATAATTTTTTTAATCATGAAGGTCCTTTCTTTCTTTACTTAAATCAGAGTTGCACTACGGGATACCAAATACTTCTACATTAGTCCTCTTTAGTGCATTTCATTACTCCATCATGGCTGAATCTTGATCATATGTTTAGAAGTATTACTTAATTCAATCATTATTTTCTTTATATTAAATTCCCATATTAAATCAATCTTGGTATCGGTTTTTATATTAAATTCATATTAATCCCTCATCAATCTTGGTATCGGTGGTAGATAAGGACATGTCAGGGCATAGTGCTGAAATCATTGCATGTAGGTTTGATTTGAAAGTTTTTCCATAACATTCTAGATTTTAGTTTAATTTAGCATCCAACAACAATAATTGCTAGATTAACCCAGGTCTGAAATCTTTTTATAGATTTTCATATCTGAATTTTAAAATTTAGTTATCATTTAATATCCCAAAGTCTAAGGTTTCACGCCTCCTGAGTGGATATACGAAAGTATACTGTCACGACTTATGGGAGTAATGAGCTATGGCCGGATGTGAAGATTTTTGCAATGAAAGGGTTGTTGTACTAATTGCATGCTTGCATGTTTGATTTTAATTTTATGAATGCTTCATTGTGTGAATCTTTCATTAGTACAACATAGCTTTTTTTTTCCTTTTCTAGCACATTTTCAAATTTGAATTCTCCCACCAAGAATTTTGAATTTGAAATTCAAAATTTTAAATTTTGGATTTTAAATTTTAGAATCTAAAATTGAAAATTCATATTTGAAATTTGAATTTGAAATTTCAAATGAGAAATTTAAATTTTGAAATGCATGATTATCTTAGTTAGTTAGAAGTTAACTCCTTGATTGTTGGTTAGTTAAGATCATTGTTTGTGCATTCATATTAAAGTTACTTAAGGGCAGTGCTATCATAAGATAAGGAAAGGATTTCATCACTTTTTCTTGGTCCAAAAACAACCCACCTCATCTTGCATCGAACCCAAGCCTTAATAAAATTAAGTAAAAACCTAATTAGAACTAGGAACACCAATAGGTTAAGCTCAAGTAGTGTGTTGAGGCTAGTGTGAATCAATTCTTCACTTATTTCTGGAGATTGGTGTCTAAGGCTAGGGGTCAAATGGCAAATGCCTTTATTGAACTTGTAATTTTTAATTAGGACCCTGTGAGAGCAGGGGGAGCCTTCCATAATCCCATCTCTTACCTGGCCAGTTAAAAGAGCAATGTAGTCTAGATCCATACTTAGTTAATTCATACTACATTGAACTTCTAGGTCTAGAACGAGTCTATTGTTTTGCATGACTACTAGATCAGGGACTCCATACCAACACTTCCAAACCTAACCTAGTGTCACCATGGACACAAATCTGGAAACCCTATTGAGAACTATGACTAAGAAGTTCAAGCAATTAAATAATAGGTTTGATCAAATAGAGGAAAGGATAGGGACCCTCGAAGAAACCTGTATGACACCTATCGAACCACCATCACCTAGACCAACACCCATTAGTACTAGAACCCATCGCCATGAACCCTGTAGGCTCATGTGTGGCGCACCCAAAGCCTAGGGAAGCCACACAGGTTTGAGAGCTTGAGGTTTATAGGTTTTCAAGGCCCTGAGTCATGTTGGGTCAAGAGGCTTGACACAAGGTTGAGAGAACATGTGAGACATGGATATACATAGACTCAGGTTTGAGTATTTTCTCAATTGACTTGGTAAGGGAGAGTTTTTGAGAGATTATATTATAACCCTTTTTGGGTTATGCGATTGAGTCCTAGCTTAGTTGGTTGGTTGGTTGTAACCACTTAAGAAGCCTAACTAACTAAGGAGTCCTAACCACCTAAGAAGAAGTTTACCCACCCAAGGAAGGTAACCACTACCCCTTGTATAAAAGAAAAGGGAAGGGCGACGATTTGGGGGCTTGGGGTGAGAGGCGGTTCTTGGAAGGGGGCATAAG
Organism: Areca catechu; assembly: GCA_021397845.1. NCBI lineage: Eukaryota > Viridiplantae > Streptophyta > Magnoliopsida > Arecales > Arecaceae > Areca > Areca catechu. The sequence continues at coordinate 130,782,667 of CM038049.1, forward strand.
AGAAGGGCTCACAGTTTTGGAGAAGGGAAGCATGCATGAGTATTCTTGAGCAAGAAAAGGGGGCGTGCATGAGGCTTCTTCTCGATTTTGAGAGGAGGCAATGTCTTGTTTGTATTGCAGCAAGGTTCTTCTCCAAGGAATAAAAACAATCTCTCTTTTCTCCCATCTCCCTTCCATCTCTTCTCCTACATCTCTTCTTCTATCTCTTTGCATGAATTGGAATCCAAAGAAAAGATTTTAGCCAGTTGGTAGTTTGCTGGAATTTCTGGTTCCTTGCTAGAAGTTAGTAGCATGTTCACGTCACGATCTCTCCCTCGTTGCTTCTATGATATAGGCGATGATCCAGATTCTCAACAAGTGGTATCAAAGCCTTGTTTGAGCATGGGGAGAGGAGGATCCAAGGTAGGAGGGGCCGCACCCTGGTTCATCTCAAAGAAGGAAGAAGATGCCGGCTTGAAACTGGTCTTTCGCTGCACCCGTTCGCACACTATCTAGGCATTGCAGATTTCTATCCCGGGATCACTTTGAGTTATTTCCAAAAATCCAATCTTTGAGTAATTTTTCATGGCCTATCAACCATGAATGGTGGCAGCAAGGTGGAGTTTGAGAAACTTAATTGAAAGGGAAGCTTTTCTATGTGGAAGTTTCGAGTGGAGGATTTGTTGGTGCAGAATTTTCTGGATATGGCTTTAGAGGAAAAGCCAGAGGGGATGATGGATCAGGATTGGTTGTCATTGCAAAAGAGGGTGTGTGCAGCCATCAGAGGGTGTTTGGCTGATGCGGTATTGTACAACATCCTTGAGGAGAAGACATTGAAGAGTCTATGGTCTAAATTGCATGCCATGTATATGGAGAAAAATATGTGCAATAAGCTGATGTTGAAGAAACAATTATATAGCCTTCGTATGCAGGAAGGTGAAGATGTTGTTCTTCATGTTCAGAGGTATGACAAAGTTTGCAATGATTTGCTAACCCTTGGGGTGAAGATGGAGGAGGAAGACAAGTCCCTACTCTTGCTATGCTCGTTACCAAGTTCATATGATCCACCTATCGCTATTTTTCTATATGGGAAGGAGATGCTGATGTATGAAGACATAGTATTAGTGATAAGGTCCAATGAGCAAAGGAAGAAGATGACAATGGAGGGAGTACCTCAGGAGGGCCTCACAATAGGAGAGAGGACTAGGAGAGGGAAGGAAGGTAGCAAGCACAAAAGGCAATTCAAGTCTCGGAAAGGCAAGAGAGAATTTAGATGCTACAAGTGCAATCAGGTTGGGCACTTAAAGAGGAACTGTCCTCTTTGAAAAAAGCATCAAGGGGAGAAGAATGGAAAGGAATCTATGAGCATAGTGACTGATTTGGGATTCGAGGATGATCCTAAGATAGTTTTAGATCTGCACTAGAAGGTATCGGACACATGGATTCTAGATTCAGCTTATTCACATCACTACACAACGTATTGATCTTGGTTTGCTGATTATGCCAAAATCGATGAGGGGAGTGTGACACTTGGGGATGACCATATTTAAAAGGTGACTGGAGTTGGTACGATCAGGGTGAGGATGTTCGATAGGATTGTGCGGTCTCTTACACAAGTGAGGCATGTCCCCGAGTTGAAGAAAACCTAGTGTCATTGGGGTACCTGGAGAGGAGTAGTTTCAGCTTCAGTTATCATTCTAGGAGTGGTGTTCTAAACATCATGAAAGGTGCCATGGTGGTGATGAAGGGGAAGAGGCTAGAGAACAATCTATATCAGATTGAAGGGTTCGTGGAGTGTGGAGGATCTGACACAGCAGCGGCAGCACATGATCAGTAGGATTTGTACTGGTTATGGCATTATCGCCTTGGCCACATGGGAGAATGTGGTATGAAGGAGCTGATGAAGGATGAATAGATTCTAGATCTGGATACAGGTGTTGTAGAGGTGTGTGAGCCATGCCAGATGGGGAAGCAAAATCGGGTGAAGTTCTCCATAAGTTCAACGCACAGCGAAGGGCCCCAGTGATGGGGGACGGGATCAGGATATGATCGTCGACGAGCTGAGAAGTCGCCGAAGATTAGGGTATCCTATTTTTTTTTTGGTTTTAGTTTTTCTATGGTGGTGACGAAGGAAAAATGGAGATGGAGGATAGGAAATTTAGATACTCCAAGATTGGGGACTTACATTCACGGAGAGACATCTCACCCATCCCACTACATGTAGTCTAGGGCATCCCACCCATCTCACTACATGCGGAGCCTAGGACATCCCACCCAAATCACTACCTAGGGCCATAAAAGAAAATTCTTAAGACCATAGAGGGGACTCGATGGGGAAAAGGGGTGTTGACCCCTGAAGTGATTTTGATGATAACAAAACATTGGAGCATGTATTTGGTTATCTAACAACTCTTCAAATGGCTGACAAGTTTTTGTAGGATGACTACTTTGACATATTTTTTAAATCCTACAATCTTTATTTCTTTGTGTTGAGTTGTAAATAATTAGAATCTTGTAAAGAAGAACCCAACAAAAAATTTCCTATTTAAATCAAAGATAAAGGGTTGCTTCTACTAGTTTTCAAGCTTCAATTTCTCTTGATTTTGTTGTAAGAAGATCTTAAAGAAGTCCTCAAAGCTTGGCATGTGAGTTCTGGAGAATAGAATTGGTCTGGGTGAAAACCAATCTCGAGTCGACTGGAAGGAGGAACCAACCGACTCTGGCACTGGCACAAGAAAGAAAACCTCTAGCACGTAGACCCAGCCGATTGGCACCAAGTCCCAGCCGACTCGTCCAGAACTTGGTTGAAAATGTTTTGAGAACCTTTGGGATCTGAGCCGACTAGATTTCAGCCTAGCCGACTCGTCCAGAGTGAGATATTTTCTCGACTGTGGAACCTAGCCGACTAGTTTTCAACCTAGCCGACCCGAACCTAATCCGAGCCAACTCGAAGATGTCTGAGCCGACTGGAATGTCGGGATCTCTTCCAACGGCTAGTTCCAGATTTCTAAGTTTGAGTCCCAAAAGTGCTCCAATGGTAACCTGTCACTTTCCAATGGTCTGCAATGTTCAAAATCAAGGGAAGGTAGTTGAAGTCTTTATAAATGAGATATGAGAACATCCTTAAAAAAAAATCGAGTTGTTGAACATTTATTGAACATTTATTGAAGTAAGAAGTGAGAGCACTTGAGCTTTGAAGTCAGCCTTCAAGCCTTCACCAACTCTTATCAAAAGCTTGAAGCAACTTTTGAGGAAAGCAAGGAAGCCATCGAAGTACATTGAAGGGCATTCAATTGAGCTTCACTAGAGCTGCATCGGCAACCACCAGACAACTTAGTTTGTCATTTCTGTTGCATTTCATTCTACTCTTAAAATACTTGGGTTATTGGTGAACCTAGTTATAAAAACCAAATAGGTTTCTTTGGTGGGCTTACTGAAAATCAAAGTGTAGAGGTTCTAGGTGAACCTGTGAAAACCTAGTGTGGGTTTCTTTGGTGAGCCCGATTTAAAAATCAAAGTGTAGAGGTTGGGATTGTGAACCTGAAAAACAATCCGACTATATTCCGGTTTGGGAGATATAGTGGAAATCCCGAGTGGTGAACTTGGGTAGTGGACGTAGGAGCTGGATTGCTCCGAACCACTCTAAACTTGTTTTGTTTGTGGTATGCTTTACTTACTTTTCAGCTTCCTCACTTAACTCTGATTAACACGACACTCAACCACTAAAAGGAATTACTGGTGCACATGTTTGCAAGAAATTTTGTAATTCCCAATTCATCCCCCTCTTGGAAAACGCCACCTGGGCAATAGCTAGTATCAGAGTAGTGTCTCTGATTACTCGAGTAAAGATTGATGGCTCATCCCATGAGTACATCCTTGGCTGAAGGCCAGTCAACAAATAGACCTCCACTATTCATGGGCACTAATTACTCTCATTGGAAAGCATGAATGAAAATTTACATTCAAGCTGTTGATTTTCAATTATGGAAGGTCATCTTAAAAGGGCCACACATTTCCATGATCAAAAGTTAATGGCATGGACATCCCTAAGCCTGAAGAGGATTGGGATGATCATGACATGAAAATGGGAGAATTGAATGCCAAAGCAATGAACTTACTATAATGTGCTTTGGATGCAAATGAGTTCAACCGAATTTTCACTTGCTCTTCAGCAAAGGAAATCTAGGACAAACTCGAAGTGACCCATGAGGGAACTTCCTAAGTAAAAATCTCAAAGATAAATCTTTTAGTTCACAACTATGAACTGTTTAAAATGGAACCTTCTGAAACAATTTCTGCCATGTTTTCTATATTTACAGATATTATTAAAGGTTTGAAGAGTCTTGGCAGGGTATACTCAAATGCTGATATAGTTCAGAAGATACTCCGATCTTTACCTGACAAGTGGGATCCCAAAGTGACAGCAATCCAGGAGGCCAAAGACCTCAACACATTATACTGGATGAACTACTGGGATCACTCATCACCCACGAGTTGACTATGCAGCACAGAACTGAAGACGAACAGAAGAAAAAGAAAACTATAGCCTTCAGAGCTGCTACCGAATCAAAGAGGGATGATGAAGAGTCTGAAGAAGAAAGCACCTCCTCCAATGATAACCTAGAAGACGATGATATTACAATGATTGTGAGGAGATTCAGAAAGTTCATGGAAAGAAAGAAAAGAAGATTCAACCAGAAATTCCATAGGAAGGATTACGAAAAAGAAAAAGAAATGGATAGAGAGAAAGATAAAGAAGTAGTTCCCACATGCTATGAATGCAAGAGTCGGGGCACATTCGTCCAGACTATCCTCTATTGAAGAAATCCTTCAGACAGAAAAAGAAGAAGAAAGCCATGGTTGCCACATGGTCCAATAATGAAGAATCATCTTCATCTGAAGAAGAAGAGACCACCAAGGCTACAAATCTATGTTTAATGGATCTCGAAGATGAGGTAACATCCCCTAGCAATTGCACTGAATTTACATTTGACGAATTAAATTATGCTTTTCATGATCTATTATCTGAATTCAAGAAAGCTGGAGTAAAGATAAAATCATTGAAAAATATGAATGACTCTTTACTTAATCAGAAAAATGAAATTTCAGAAAAGAATCTTTTATTGCAAAAAGAACTGCATGACTTTTCTGAAAGAAATGAAAAGCTAAAAAATGAAAATCTCTTATGTGAAAGGAAAAATAATGATTTAATTACTGAAAATATTGAACTGAAAAAGGAGGTTAAAAAACTTAGCCATTAGTTGAAAAACTTACTTTGTCTTCAAATAAGCTTGAGTTAATTTTGAAAAAACAACGAATTTCAGGAAACAAAGCTGGAATTAGTTTTAAAACTTCTATTATGATGGAATTTCAACAACTACCTTTGTGAAATCTAAAGTACCTGTTCAAAACGTATTATCACAAAAAGCTTTGGCTGCACCAAAAATTGTTTCAACTTCAAAATATTTATTGTATGTTCCTAAGAACTTGAGCAAAAATGCTTATATTTCAAAAGGTTCAAAATCTGCATCAATTGCATTAATTTTAGAACTTCTAATTTTTATTTTATTAAAAACTCTAAAGTTGTATGCCATGTTTGCAAAAGAATAGGACATAAAGCTTTTGACCACAATAATTCTAGAAATGTCCAAAAGAATGTAAGAAAAATCTGGGTTCCCAAAGGAACCACCTCTGCTGACCTGCAAGGATCCAAGGTAGCTTGGGTACCTAAAAGAATTCATTGATTATTTTGCAGGAATGTCTTGTAGCCCAAAAATTGAAGAAAAGGTGGTACTTAGATAGTGGCTGCTCAAGACATATGATGGGTGACAAGGACCAGTTTATCACCCTTGAAATGAAAGAAGGAGGCATGGTCACCTTTGGAGAAAATGGCAAAGGAAGAATAATCGGTATTGGTAAGATCAAAATAACTCCCTTCACTTTTATTGAAAATGTTTTGCTAGTAGACAAGTTGAAGCATAATCTTTTAAGCATAAGTCAATTATGTGATAAAGGCTTCAAGGTTGTCTTTGAATCTTCTATATGTATAGTAACTAACTCTTTAGATTCTAGCAATAAGTTTATTGGACATAGACTTGGGAATATCTATGTGGTAGATAATTTTTTCTTAATTTTGAAGGAAATTAGGTTAAATAAATCTAGAAAGGATTACAAAGACCTAATTCTCTTCTAAGCAATTCAAATATATCCTGATTTAGTGGCTTAATGAAAATGTCATCTATCTATTTTTTAGTTGGGATAAATTCTAGTTCAATGTCACCATTCAAAACGTGATCTCTGATAAAATGATGCCTAATCTCTATATGCTTAGTTCTAGAATGCCGAATAGGATTCTTGGTCAAATTTATAGTATTTGTGTTATCACACTTGATTGGAATTTTGAATTGTGTAACACCAAAGTCTTCTAGTTGTTGTTTGATCCATAATACTTGTGCACAACAACTCCCTGCAGCAACATACTCTACCTCAGCAGTAGAAAGTGCTACCGAGTTTTGTTTCTTGCAGTGCCATGAGATTAAATTCAACCCTAAAAATTAGCATTTGCCACTAGTGCTCTTTCTATCAATTTTACAACCAGCATAGTCAGCATCCAAAAATTCAATTAAATTCAATGAAGACTATTTTGAAAACCAAAGACCTAAATTACTTGTACCTTTCAAATATTTGATTATTCTTTTAACAGCAAGCATATGTGTTTCTTTAGGATTACATTGAAATCTAGCACATACACATATACTATACAAAATATCTGGTCTACTTGCAGTTAAATATAACAAGGATCCGATCATACCTCTATATAGCTTTTGGTCAACAATGTATCCATTTTCATCTTTATCCAATCTACAAAATGGGCATATGGGTGTGCTCATTTGTTTGCTCGTCTCCATACTAAAATTTTTGATTATTTCTTTGGTATATTTGGCTTGGTTGATGAAGATTCCTTCCTTAGTTTGCTTTACTTAAAGTCTGAGAAAGTAGTTAAGTTCACCCATTAGGCTTATTTTAAATTCTCCCTGCATTAACTAAGCAAATTCTTCACAAAAATTTTCATTAGTTGCACCAAATATAATATCATCAACATAAATTTGTACAACTAATATATCATTATTTTTCTTTTTGATGAAAAAGGTTTTATCAACATTTTCTCTTGAAAAATTATTTTCAATAAAAAAAGTGCTAAGTTTATCATACCAGGCTCTAGGTGCTTGTTTCAAACCATATAAAGCTTTGTTCAGTTTAAACACATGGTTTGGAAAAACATGATTTTCAAAACCCGGTGGTTGTTCTACAAAAATTTGTTTGGAGATAAAACCATTTAAAAATGCACTTTTTATATCCATTTGAAAAAGTTTAAAATTCATGTAGCAAGCAAATGCAAGAAGTAATCAAATGGCTTCTAATCTTGCTACCGGTGCATATGTTTCATCCAAATCAATGACTTCTTCTTGACTATATCCCTTAGCCACTAATCTAGCTTTGTTTCTAATGATATTTTCTTGTTCATCTAATTTGTTCCTATAGGCCCATTTGGTTCCTATGATTGGGTGGTCTGTAGGTCTATCAACTAATGTCCAAACCTTATTTCTTTCAAACTGGTTCAATTCTTCATGCATGGCTAATATCCAGTTTGGGTCATTTTCAGCTTCTTCTAAGGTATGAGGTTCAATTTAAGATACAAAGGCTAGGTAGTCATGTGCAGTTTTATGTGATGACCTAGTCCTAATATCTTATGAAGGATCGCCAATAATTAATTCTTTAGAATGAGAAGTTGCGTACTTCCATTCTATTGGTAGATCTGTATGATCCTTACTTACCATTTCTTCTTCTTCTTCAATTAATCTTTCTTGTATGCTCATGTCTTCCATTTTCTTTTGAATTGTACCTGCATTATTGTTTATACACTCTTCTTTTCTAGAAGATGAATGGTTAGTTTCATCAAAAATAACATGCATTGACTCTTCTACAGTAAGAGTCCTTTTATTAAATACTCTATATGCTTTGCTATGTAATGAATAACCGAGAAAAATTACTTCATCAGATTTAGCATCAAATTTTCCTAGATTATCCTTACCATTATTAAGCACAAAGCATTTACATCCAAACACATGAAAATAATTGATATTGGATTTCATTTCATTCCAAAGCTCATAGGGGGTTTTCTTTAAAATAGGACGGATCACAATGCGGTTTAAAATATAACAAGCAGTGTTTACCGTTTCTGCCCAAAAGTACCTTGGAAGATTACCTTCACACAACATGGTTTGGGCCCTTTCTTCCAAAGTCCTATTCTTTCTCTCTACAACACCATTTTGTCATGGTGTTCTAGGAGCGGAGAAGTTGTGATCAATGCCATTTTTTGTGCAATAATCATCGAAAAATTGATTTTCAAATTCAGTGCCATGATCATTCCTAATTGAAATTATTGACAAATTTTTTAGATTTGAAACCTTTTTATAAAATTTTCAAAATACTTTAAAGGTATCATCTTTGTGAGTAATAAACAAAACCCATATAAATCTGAAAAAATCATCTACAATTACAAGGGAAAATCTCATACCTCTTAGGCTTGTAGTCCTTATTGGTCCAAATAAGTCCATGTGAAGTAGTTCTAAAAGTCTAGTAGTTGAAATCATATTTTTGGTTTTAAAACTCCCCCTAGTTTGTTTTCCCATTTGGCATGCATCACAAACATGATCAAAATCAACTTTAAACTTAGGCATAACTCTAACTAAATTTTTGAAAATTAATCTGGCAATAGTATGCATGCTAGTAAACAAGACTCCTTGGACTTAGTATTCATTACAACTAGACTAGAACTACCTGACATAGCAAGATCATTGAGATCAACTACATAAATGTTTTCAAGTCTGTGTCCAATAAATTTACCACTAGAATCAAGAGAGTTTATTACAATACACATGGATGATTCAAAGATAACCTTGAAGCCTTTATCACAAAGTTGACTAATACTTAATAAATTATGCTTCAATTTATCTACTAGCAATACATCTTTAATAAAAGTACAGGGGGTTATCTTGATCTTACCAATTCTGATTATTTTTCCCTTGCCATTATCTCTAAAAGTAACCATACCTCCTTCTTTCATTTTTAGGATGATGAACTGATCCTTGTCACCCATCATATGCCTTGAACAGCCACTGTCGAGATACCATCTTTTCTTCAATTTCTAGACTGCAAGACATTCCTGCAAGACAATCAAGGAGTTCTTTTAGGTATCCAAGCTAACTTGGGTCCTTGCAGGTTAGCTGAGGTAGTTTTTTTGAGAACCCAAATCTTTCTTAATTTATTATGGATATTTCTAATAATGTTGCATTCAAAAGCTTTATGTCATAGCTCTTTGCAAGCAAAATATTTGATTCTAGAATTCTGAAAAGATTTATATTTAGAAACTCTAGATGCATGAGATGCAGAAATAGCAGATTTTGTATTTGAATTTTTAGGAACATACAAGATAGCTTTCGAAATGGAAGTAGAACCTTTTGTAGCAAAAGCTTTTGAGATGTTATCTCAGGAACAAAAACTTTTTATTTCACAAAGGTAGTTACTGAAATATAATTTGATTTTAAAGAATTAAAACCAATTCTAGCCTTGTTACCAGAAATCCTTCGCTCTTTAAGAACCAATTCAAGCTTGTTAGAAGATAAAGTGAGTTTTTCAACAAGTGGCTTGAGTTTTTCAACCTCCTTTTTCAACTCATGATTTTCATTCAACAAAACTTTGTTTTTTTCATGATAATCATTATTTTCAGTTTTCAATGCTTTACAATTTTCGGAAAAGACATGAAGTTCTTTTTATAACAAAACATTCTTTTCTGAAATTTTCTCTTTTTCTTTAAGTAAAGAATCATTAGTTTCTTTAGAGATCTAATCTTTACTCCAACCTTTTTAAATTCAGATAAAAGATCATGGAATGCAGAATTTAACTCATCAAATATAAATTCAATTTGAGCATTTGGAGAAGTTACCTCATCCTCGAGATCCATTAGACATAGATTAGCTATTTTTGTGATCTTTTCCTCTTCAGTTGAGGTGAATTCTTCACCGTCACTCCATGTGGCAACCATCGCTCTCTTTTTCTTCTTCTTGAAAAATTTTTTCAATTGTGGACAATTTGGACGAATGTGCCCCGGTTTCTTACATTCATAGCAGGTGGGGACTTGCTCTTTTTCCTTGTCTTTGTCCTTATCCTTTTCCTTGGAATGCTCTCCTCATTTATAGAGTTTTTTATTGAATCTTCCTTTCTTCTTTCCCATAAACTTTCTAAATCTCCTCACGACCATTGCAATATCTTCATCTTCTAGATTGTCTTCGGAGGAAGCAGAACCATCTTCCGATTCTTCATCATTCTTAGATTCTAATGCAACCTTGAATGCAATAGTTTTCTTCTTTTTCTGATCATCATCAGTTTTGTGCTCCATGGCCAATTTGTGTGTAATGAGAGAACCCATTAATTCATCCATAGACAGAGTGTTTAGATCTTTAGCCTCCTAGATGACTATAACTTTAAGGTCCCATTTGTCTAGAAGTGATCTCAATATCTTCTGTACTAGATCAGCATTTGAGTAAACCCTACCAAGACTTTTTAAACCATTAATAATATCTGTAAATCTAGTGTACATGGCAGAAATATTTTCATTAGGTTCCATTTTAAACAATTCATAATTGTGTACTAGAAGATTAATTTTTAAAGTCTTCACTTGGGAAGTTCCTTCATGGGTCACCTCAAGTTTATTCCAAATTTCCTTTGCTAAACAGCAAGTGGAAATTCAATTAAACTTGTTGGAATCCAAAGCACAGTATAGCAGATTCATAGCTTTGGAATTTAATTTCCTTAACTTCATGTCGTGTTCATCCCATTCCTCTTCATGTTTAGGGACATCCATGCTATCAATTTTGATCATGGGAACATGTAGCCCTTTAAGAATAACCTTCCATAATTGAAAATCAATAGCTTGTATATAAATTTTCATTCTTGCTTTCCAATAAGAATAATTTGTGCCAGTAAAGAGTGGAGGTCTATTGGTTGATTGGCCTTTAGCCAAGGATGTACTCATGGGATGAGCCATCAATCTTTACTCTAATGTAATCAGAGACATTGCTCTGATACCAGTTGTTGCTCAGGTGGCTATCCAAGAGGGGGGTGAATTGGATATTTAAAAAATTTAAGTAGATAATGTGCTTTTGAAAATCCCTTTAAGAGTGTTAAGTGCTGTGATAGAGTAATAACTTGTAGAAGCTAAATAAGAACAAAGAAGCATAACACAAACACACAAAAATTATAGTGGTTCGGAGCAACCCAGCTTCTACATCCACTACCCAAGATATCACTTGGGATTTCCATTATATTCACACCCGAATACAGTAGGATTGTTTTTCAGGCTCACAATCCAAAACCTCTATACTTTGGTTTTACCGGGATCATCAAAGAAACCCAATACCCTTTGGTTTTAAACAGGATCACTAAAAAAACCCAACTTGATTTTTACAGGATCACCAAGAACCCCATACTTGGTTTTTAGATAAGGCTCACCAAGAACCTATTTGGTTTTTTAATTGGGCTGACCAATAACCCAGCAATTCAAGAATGAATTGAAAGTAAATGCAATAATAAATGACAAACTCTAGTTATCGGATAGTTACCGATACAGCTTGAGAGAAGTCCACTTGGATGCACTTCAATATGCTTTAATTGCTTTAGTGGCTTCTTTCCAAAGTGCTTCAAGCTTCAGATCAGAGTTGGTGAAGACTGACTTGAATGCTTTTTGTGCTCTCTTGCTTGGTGGTAGGTTGGGTTTCAATAAAACCTTAAAACTTTGAGGATCTTTCTTACTCTTGCTTTAAGGAAGTTTAAATCCCTCAAATATATGGTCTTCCATCACTCCAAGGCAGTTTAAGACGTTGTTGACCATTGGAATGTGACATTTGACCGTTGGAGCACCTTTTTGCATTCAAAATGAAATTCTGGAACTAGCCGTTATGTACCTGAAAATGATATTCAAGTCAGCTCAGATTCTTCGAGTCGGCTCGGATCCTTCGAGTCGATAGATCAAGTCACCATTTCTTCAGCAGGGTCGGCTCTTTATCTCAGGGTGCAAAAACTTCACTCTGGATGAGTCGGCTCTTGATAGCTCGAGTCGGCTCGAACTTCCATCATTGAAATCAATGAACTCAAGGAGTCGGCTCACTTCTACTTGGGTCAACTCTTCTTTTCAAAATCAGAAAACTTTACTCTAAAGGAGTCGGCTCGTTGCATATCGGGTTAGCTCGCTTCCTCAGGTCTTCAAAATTTGTTCTAGCAGAGTCGGCTCAATCTAGTTGGGGTCAACTTGCCTTGCTATTCTCAGAAATCAATAGAAATGGATTCTAGATGAGTCAGCTCGGTTCTACTTGAGTCGGCTCAGATTACCGTGTGCCAGAATCCTTGGTGTGTGCCATGAGGTAGAGTCGGCTCTTCTTCAGACTGGATCAGCTCGAGTGACTTCTTCATAATTTTTACAAATAGACTTGAGAACACTCTCACCAACGCTCTTCAACATTCAATATAAACCAACTCAAAATAAGTTTAATGCACAACACTCATAAAAGTAACCCTTTTTCATGAATTTTCTTAACTTTTTCTTTGGGTTCTTTTTTACAAAATATGATTACAACATAACTCAAAACAAAGAAGTATGAATGTAGGAGTTGAAGTTTGAACAAAAACTTGTAAATCACTTGAAGAGTTGTTAGAAAGATATGTGCATGCTCCAATATTTGGTTATCATCAAAATCATTTATGGGGTCAATAGATAAATTAGTTTGTATCATGTACAAACCTTTAGATGCTCCACTTGCATTTGGCTTCACACTTGCAAGATATGTCTTACAATTCTTTTTCCAATAACCTTGCTTACCGTAATGGAAACAGGCTCTATCATTAACTGCCTTCTTGACTTTCTTCTTCTTCTGGATGCTCTTTTTGGGGTTGAACTTTCTTTTCAAACCCTTTTTATTTGTCTGCTTCTTCCCGTTGATGAGAAGAAGATGAGCCTTATCACCTTTTGAGTGGCTCTCTGCTATCTTTAACATATTCAGCAGTTCAGGCAAAGATATGTTCAGTTTGTTCATGTGATAATTAAAAACAAACTGAGAATAGGAATCTGGAAGTGATTGCAGGATTAAATCCTAATTGAGTTCACCATCCATCATAAACCCTAATTAACCTAATCGGGTGACTAAGTCAATCATTTTTAATACATGGGTTTGTACAGATAAACCCTCACTCATCCGTGCATGGAACAACTGCTTCAATATCTCATATCGACCAGCCCTGCTTTACTCTCCATATAGCTCCTTTAAGTTGAGCAATATGGACTGAGGTTCCATACCTTCATGTTGCCTCTAGAGCTCATTTCTCATCGAGGCTAACATGATGCACCTGATAGTTGTACTGTCATTTTGCCACATTTTGTGTATGGCAGTTTTTTCCTCTGATGCATCTCCGATCGGCTCAGGGTCCGGAGAATTCAGAATATAATAAAGTTTTTCTTGAGTAAGAACTATTCTCAGGTTCTTCAACCAGTCCACTTAATTGGAACTGATTAACTAAAATGCCATAACCCTCAATCTATGATAAGCCATCTAAAATGCCCCGCAGTGACAAATTTGAAGCCATTATAAAAATTCTATATTTAATTAAGAACAATATCAACAGACCACTTAAGATGACATTCATAACTAGATAAGGACTTTATATCTAATTATGTCTCTCACTATTTTATTCAAATACCATAACCCTCAATCTATGATAAGCGAGAAACCTTATTGGTTTCTTTAATGGGGTTGAGATCCCAATTCCTCATGAGTGCCTTGTGTTACACAACAAACACTCATGAGTTCAAAGGTAGGACTTCCTTTCCAATTGCAACTTATGCAATTCTCAACAAATAAATTGCCTCTAAGACACTTATAGTCTTGTGTTACACAACAAACTATAATGTCTTAGTTTAGTTAGACCCTTCATTTCTATATAGCCATGACGGAATAATGTTGCCCTTGTGTTACACAACAAAGCAACAATTTCCAACCATGCCATAAAGTACTAAGTGCACCAAGACAAGTTTTATATCAAACCCTATAGTAGGCCTTGTGTTACACAACAAACCTACTATAGTTTTGATATTAATTTGGCTTAGCATGAAGGAAGGCCAATTTTAGTATGCTCAATCAATTAGCATTCCCAAGTTAAGGTTTAGATATGACCAAATTGTCCAGGTAAGTGGAAGGGATGAGGGGGTCCCCCTTTGCTTTTCTTAGATACCAATTGATTTGGCTAGGTCAGACAACGGAACCAATTAAAAACCTCATTCCCTTTACCTTCCCAAAACCACTTGCCTAGACACCAACTGGCTGATCAAAACCCTAATCAGTTTTTGCATCATGATTGAGTTTATACTATGACTAAATATATTTTTATGAGGACTTTGATGGTCTCGTACACATCATAAATAATCATGTTATTATTGTTCACAACAAGTATAAATAAAAGCATATCAATCCAGCATATGCAAAAATATGATTATCCATCAAACATATTTATCTTAATATGCAAATCATATCATGATTTTATAATTCTCCGTTCACTTCACTTATTCATGGGATATGGCCACAGCGACACCCCTACATGCCATAGAAGATCCCATTGAATGGAAAGAGAGGGCCTTTAAATCCTACTTTACCCCTATGACCGGACAGCCATGGTGACTAACTCAATCCAAAGCAGTTACTGGGATAAGACATGTTATTAAGATGCATTTGATTAGCAATATGCATAATATCATATTGAAAACAATAACATGCTCTTTTCATGATAATATTTACTATCATGCAAAGATTAGGGTTTAAGAATAATAGCCCCTAATCCAAATGGCAAACATCATACTATGATTATTTTTCATAACCATACAACATTCCACTAAACCCTAAGTAATGGCATGCATCAAAAAACTATGATCAAACTAGCTATCTAACAAGAATTTGATCATACAAATGATAATTAATTGAATGAATTAAGGGTTGCTCTGATACCACTGATGGATTTCTTAAGGGTCATCATGCATGTATGATGCATAGGATTTCAAAATTTGCACAAAGAAAAATCCTTATTGGCTATAAATCCTAATCCGAAGATCCCCTCATTCATATACAACTAATATATCTCTAATATGGTTCATGAGAAATACTTGGAATGCTGTTTTCCACTTCTTTCCACTAGGCTCACAAGTGCAAGCCCTCCAACGATGATCCACATAGGAATTGACCCAAGGAAGAACTCCTACTTCAGTTGCTTGCTTGACTAGGACTCCTCTTGACAGCCTCTAGACTTTGACCTTTATAGGACACCCTATCCTTCTGTAGGGTACTCTGAATGCTTTCCAAAACCACTCTTGGATTTTGGATTGCCCTTCTATAGGACACTCTAGGCTTATGTCTTAAATCCTAAGACTTGTCCTAGTAAGAACAACCTTGTCTTAAAGAGACAAGGTTTGTCTTAAGGAGGAGGGAGGAAGGTAAAACACTCAAAATAAAAACTACGGTGGAACTCTACTGAAAAACATAACACCACCCCTATTTATAATATTAAGAGGGGTGTGTGATATGTCCACCCATCAACTTATCAGATATGATTTTTTAAGACCGAAGAGATGTTATCTGGCTTGAAAAGTCATATCCAATAAGTTGCTTCATGTACCAAGGCTCATATCAGCATCCCTTCTCATTCTTGGATGATTTCTGACTTGCCACATGGCAAATACCGGTCCTTGGGAAGCCAAAAGATGTCTCTTCGATCTCCAAGCATCGAATAATTTGAAGAGTCCTGATAGCAGAAGGATACTACTTCATACCGCGTGCCAAATGAAGAGACGCATCTCTTCATGCACGCGTTTTCTTTCCAAGCCTTTTCATGCCAATTTAAAATGTGTTGACCGGTCAAGAATAATCCTAAGAGGCATGGGGATATGTGCCAAGAGAGTCCCAGATGAATCAGCCAAAGTGATTCATCTACAGAAGGACTCATGGTCCTTTTCTGCGATCCATTCCTTGGCATGCGCACATATGCACCCAAGGAGTCCATGCCGATTTGGACTCTAGTCCAAGTGGCATTGCATGTCCAATTAAATCAGGATAAAGCTGATAAAGGTTGTCTTAGTCCAGACATAACCCAAGTTAAGTCTCTCTTAAATTGGTTGTCAAATTAGTAAGCAACTGGACCCAAATCGACTTGGGTTAGGAATTAAGTTAGCCTACATATGCTAGTGTGCAATCTAGCTAATCAATTAGGATCACTTGACCCTAATTAAATCATGAATGACTTCCTTGGTCAACTCCTTAACATGTGTTTGGGTTCCACATCTATTCAGTAGTAGGTTTAGGTTTAGCCGATTCGAACCAATCGAACCTGATTGACCTAATTAGGTCAAATTGAGCTGACCTAAATTGCCAATTCAATCTATCCATCGAATTGACTCATGAAACCAATTCAATTGGTTCATGAATACCTACAAGACATAATTGACATCTAGCAATGTGTCATGTCTAGCCGGAAGATGAGAAATTTGGTAAAAAGTACCAAAATATCCTTTAGTAGAAAGTTATCGTGCAATTCAATCTTTCGATCTTCCATTATCCCGATTAAGTGATGGGTATGGATAAATGTCAAATCCTAGTACTTAGTCATTTCGAATCTCTATTCGATGATGAAGACTTAGCTGATGACTGATTAGAAACCACTTCTAATCTCATTTTGCTTTGATCAAAGACTCCTTGAGTCATCAATCGAAGAGACCACTTGGGATAATAATTCCTCTTACTAGGAATGATCGATTACTTGTTGGTCCACTCATATCCTTCGTACACCTTCCACCATATCCGAGAATGCCCTATACATGAATTAATGTCATGAATGAGTATGAACTAAAACATGGCTTAGTGTGCATAAGGAACCATGGTGACCTTAGGTCTAAAGATCACATGCACAACTCCTACTTTGGGATCTATCTTTTGACAAGTAGTAAGACTTTCATAAGATAGTCCCGGTGCAGTTCAATTCAGTGAACTCATATCCTAATGAAAACCCTTATCCTTGTATTAGTATCTCTACATAAGTGGCTGTGAGATTAACCATCCTTTTATCAGAGAATACATAGAATAAGCTAGTCTTTTCGAACTTATTGATCCCCAAACCGAAGGTCCATCGACTAGAAACATTTTAGGTTAGGGTTTATAAGAACTTAGGTCTCACTGTCATGATATCTATCATAACCCTAATTCTATTTGCCATAACCTATGGGGTTCATCATAATCTTTAGAAAAGACACAGCAATATGATGAAATAATATGCCTTTATTAATATATTAAATATCATACAGGAGTTGAAAGATTACAAAAATGCCCTTACATAAGATTGGCTTTTAGGGCACTTTCTTTTCACATAGCACATTTCATGATGTTCAGAACAACACTCCCAGAATGGCAATTGAAGCTGAAACCACTCCTCTCTAGGTACCCCAGCAATACTAGGTTTTTCTTCAACTCTGGGACGTGTTTCACATGTATAAGAGTCCGCACAACCCTATCAAACATCCTCACCCTGACCGTACCAACTCTAGTCATCTTGCAAAGATGGTCTCCCCAAGTGTTACACTCCCCTCATCGATTTTGGCATAATCAGCAAACCAAGATCGATGGGGTGTGTAGTGATGTGAACAAGCTGAATCTAGAATCCATGTGTCCACTACCTTCTGGTGCAGATCTGAAACCATCATGAGATCCTCCTCGATGCCCAAATTATCCATGGTCCTCATGGATTCCTTTTCATTCTTCTTCCCTTGATGCTTCTTCCAAAGATGATAGTTCCTCTTTAAGTGCCCGACCTGATTGCACTTGTAGCATCTGAATTCTCTCTTGCCCTTCCAGGACTTGGACCATCCCCTGCACTTGCTGCCTTCCTTCCCTCTCCTAATCCTCTCTCCTACCATGAGGCCCTCTTGAGGAACTCTCTTTGTCATCATCTTCTCTCTTTACTCATTGGTCCTTAGCACTAATACTATGTCTTCATACATCAGCATCTCCTTCCCATACAGCAAAGTAGTGACAAGTGGATCATATGAACTCGGCAATGAGCATAGCAAGAGTAGGGACTTTTCTTCCTCCTCCATCTTCACCTAAAGGGTCAACAAATCATTGCAAACTTGGTCATACCTCTAAACATGAAGAACAACATCTCCACCTTCCTACATACAAAGGCTATACAATTGCTTCTTCAACATCAGCTTATTGCACATATATTTTTTCATATACATGGCATGCAATTTAGACCATAGACCCTTCGGTGTCTTCTCCTCAAGGATGCTGTACAATGCTGCAACAGCCAAACACCCTCTGATGGCTGCGCATGCCCTCTTTTGTAATGATAACCAATCTCGATCCATCATCCCCTCTAGCTTTTCCTCCAAAGCCACGTCCAGAAAATTCTGCACCAATAATCCTCCACCCGAACCTTCCATAGAAAAGCAAGATTGGGTTTTTAAAAATATCTCGAAGGGATCCCGGGATAGAAATCCGCCATGCATGGACAATGTGTGGACAAGTGCAGCAGAAGCCGGTTACAAACTGGCATCCTCTTCCTTCTTTGGGATGAACCAGGGTGCAACCCCTCCTGCCTTAGATCCTTCTCTCCCCACACTCGAACAAAGCTCTGATACCACTTGTTGAGATCTGGATCAGCACTTATACCATGGAAGCAAGAGAAAGAGCAAGACATGAATAAGCCTTCTTTGATTGCAAAAAATTAGCAAACAAGAAATCTAGTTGATGTAGTCTTTTCTTGGATTCCAATTAGCAAAGAGAGGTAGGAGAAGAGATGGATGAGAGATAGGAGAAAAGAGTGATCATTTTTTCCTTTGAGAATAACCCTTGCTGCAATACAAACAATGCCTCCTCTAAAAAACAAGAAACCCCACGAACCACCAAAATTGTTGGCCCCCCTCCTTCTTTTATATGGGGCGGGTGGTTTTAGTGTTCTTGGGCGGTTAGGATCCTTGGATGGTTGAGCTTCTTAGGCCAACCAATCAACCAACTAACCACCTAACCAACTATTTCCCTTTCGCACCTAAGGGGGCAGCCGGCTACACTTAGACCTAATCCCATAACCCAAATGGGTTATAATACAATCTCTCAAAAAAACTCCCCCCAATAAGTCAATGAAAAAATACTCAAACCCGAGTCCATGTACATCCATGTCTCCCATGTTCTCTCAACCTTGGCAAGCCCCCTGACCCAACATGACTCAGGGCCTTGGAAACTTATAAACCTCAAGCTCCCAAACCTATGTGGCTTCCCTTGGCTTTGGATGCGCTACATATAAGACTACAATTCAGATCATGAAGCACTCTGATTCCTTAATTCTCAAAAAAAGTTGAACCTTAGGCACGGGAAGTGGGTAGAGTATCTTCAAGCATACACCTTTGTGTTATAACATTGTTCTGGCATTGAAAATTGAGTTGCTGATGCTCTTAGCCATCGATCCATGCTTTTGATCTCTGTGAGCACTGAAGTCATAGGATTTGAGAGACTGAAGGAGGAATATTAGAATTGTCCTGACTTTAGCAAAATTTTTCAATCTATGCATCAAGGATCATCTAGTTTGTATAATGACTACACCCTTCATGATGGATTCCTTTTCAAAAGAAATAGGTTATGCATCCCTCAAACCTCCCTTAAAGAATTCTTAATTTGGGAAATCCATGCTAGAGGCTTAGCTGGCTATTTTGGTAGGAACAAAACCATCTTAGCCATCGAAGACTAGTTCTTTTGGCCAGTCCTCAAGAGAAACGTTGCCCAAGTTGTAGCCCGATGTTGAACCTGTGCTGTTACCAAATAGCAAAGACAAAACACTGGTCTGTACACACCTTTACCAGTACCGGACTATCCATGGCAAGATCTTAGTATAGATTTTGTATTAGGATTACCAAAGACCATGAGAAAATATGATTCTATGTATGTTGTGGTTGATCGATTCTCTAAGATGGCACACTTCATACCTTATTCTCAGACTTACGATGCTTCGAGAGTAGCTAAGCTTTTTCTAAATGAAGTGGTTAGGCTACATGGGTTACCCAAAATCATTGTGTCGGATAGAGATGTTAGGTTCACTAGCTATTTCTGGAAGACCCTTTGACATATGCTAGGAACCAAACTCAAGTTCTCTATTGCCTACCATCCTCAAACTGATGGCCAGACTGAAGTTGTCAATCGAAGTCTAGGAAACCTGTTAAGATACCTAGTTGGTGACAGTATGGAAAATTGGGATCTATTATTAGCTCGTGCTGAATTTGCTTATAAAAGCTCAATCAATAGGTTCACTGAGAAGAGCCCATTTGAGATTATCCATGGGTACAAACCTAAAAAACCCATAGACCTTATTCCTCTACCCATGCATGAACGAGTTTCTAAATTTGCTGAGTCATATGCACAACATATTAGAGATATACATAAAGAAATCAGTAAAAAAGTTCAATTGAGCAATGAAACTTATAGGCATATGGTAAATTCATGTAAGAGAGTCAAAGAGTTCACCGAAGGAGACTATGTCATGATAAGGCTTCGACCTGAACGGTTTCCACCAGGAATCATGAAAAAGTTGCATGCCCGTAGTGCATTCCATTTAAAATTATAAAGAAAATTGAATCTAATGCATATATGCTTGAGTTACCATCTGATTTAGGTATTAGCTCGACTTTCAATGTTTTAGACCTAGCAAAGTATGAGGAGCCAATAATGATATCTAGTGAGCCTTTTGGACATGAGCCTATTTTTGAGAGTCCCTGAGTGTCCACCAGCAACTTTACCAGAACAGCGAGTAGGATTGAGCATATTCTAGATGACCAGGCTATCACTACCTGGAATAAAGGTTATCAGCGCTACTGGTTAATTGGAAAGGTCGATCGAAATCCAAAGACTCATGGATCACTCGAGAGGATCTGCAAAGAATCAACCCAAACTTATTAGAATATTACCAGAGTCAAGTAGACCCATACTTGACAAGGTCGAGTTCTTCCCACCATGGAGAGTTGGTGCGAACACCAGGATTAGAAAGAGACTTCAATCAAACCAGGTCAACACTAGCTCCTTATGGATTGCAGATGAATAAGTCGGATTAAATTTCAGTTCCAAGTCATGAGTCAAGTCATTTTCAATTTTATTCATGAGTCTTGTTAAGTCAATTTTAATTAGAGTCAAGTTGAGTTGTAATTTTCTTTCTTTAAGTGCATGAGTCTTCCAAATCTTGTAATAAAAGTCTTGTCCAATCTCCATTTAGTCAAGGGAGAAATACATATGGACCGTTGGATGGAGTAAAATCAAGATCGAGCTACATCATCAAGGTGCCTCATCCAAGAAAGAAGGACCCCATTGCCACCTCATCTCCATGCCAACCAAGCATGCCACATCATTTTCTATGCCACCTAGCTTGGGAGAACAAAGTCATGCACCAAGAAGGAGAATAAGGATGATTTCAAATTCAAGTTGGATGCCCACTTTTCTCCAATAAGAACCACTCCAACTTGTGCCCAAGCATGAAGCCTTTCAAAATTTTATTTCAAGAGTGGACTCCCACACCCACTTTTTTCTCCTCTCTTTGTGGATGTAATCTCTCATTTTGTTAGGGAGTTGTTGGCGGTTGAAAGTTGATGAAAACCCTTCACCACGCCTCTTGTAATCATTATTGAATGAATGAAATTTTGAGAGCTTCTTTCTTCCATTACAATCTCTTTGCTTTGCCACTCTGTGAGGGATTATGGTGTGAGGCCCAACCATTAGTCTAGCTTCAAGAAAGTCTCCTTCAACCAGGCTCTTCCAACCTCCAAGAATCTCCACCAAACTTTCCCTTCCCTTCTTTCACTCTATTATGTTTCTTTGTTTTGTTTCAATATCTTCCACACCTCTAATGATTCTTCTTGCAGGATCCCAAGGTGTATCCAGTTAAGGGTGGCTTTACCTTGCCTTCAAATCAGTAGTAAGAAGCTTTTACTTTCAAGGGTGGAATAGTTTGCTCATCCAGTCGTCAATCTTGAGAGTTGAAGAGTGATCCCATTACAAGGTTTAGTAGAAGTTCATTATTGGTACAAAATCCATTCCTTCCCTCTAAGGTCTGAAATTTTGAATAGAGTTTTGTCCGAATCAGATGACTTTTTAATCATGAAGGTCCTTTCTTTCTTTACTTAAATCAGAGTTGCACTACGGGATACCACATACTTCTACATTAGTCTTCTTTAGTGCATTTCATTACTCCATCATGGCTGAATCTTGATCATATGTTTAGAAGTATTACTTTATTCAATCACTTATTCTCTTCATGTTAAATTCCCATATTAATCCCTCATCACAAGTTGAAGGTGGAGGTGGAGAGGTGTAAAGAGGAAGAGATCTTCTCTTTTTGGATTGTATAGGTAGATGATTTGTTGGTCCAACTTTGGTTGATCCTGATGGAGACCCGAAACCCATCCGGGTTTCTCTTTTATTTTTTTTAGATTTTTTTTAGTTATTCTCACTATTCCAGCTATCCCTTTTATTCCAGTTTTATTTCAGGTTTATCCCCATGTTATTCTCAGCTTATTCCATCATCAACCTTCTTCAACCTGTTCGTGTTCTTCTCTAAAACCTAGTTGCCACCCCCTTTCCCCGCCATCCGGGCTGTCTGACCCCGGCCGCCCCCGCCGGTCCGCCACCGATGCTCGCCGGCCCCCGCCCTCGCCAGAGAAACTGCCGCCGCCGCCCACGCTCGTGGGAAGACGAACGGATGCAGGAGGTGTCGGTTCGTCCACCTGCGGCCGTGCCGCCCTGCGCCGCCGTCGGCCTGCTGCCCACCACCAGCTTGCTGCCCGTCGCTGTCCCCGCCGCCCGCTGGCCCCCGCCCGGCCGCCGGTGGGGTCCGCCGTCGCCCACGCCTGTGGGAAGATGAATGGACGCGGGAGGCATCTGTCCGCCCCATGTGCCCGCGTGACACCGCCGCCATGCCGCCGTGCCGCCCTGCCAGCACCACCCGCCCGCCGGCGCATCGCCGATCCGCCGCCCCGTCGCCTCGCCGACGTCCCTGGGCCCCACGCCCGCGGGAAGACCGAACGGCACGCTCGTGCATGCCGTGTGGCCGTCCCACCCCTGCGCTGCCGCCCGCAGCCACCGTCCATAGCCTGGCCGCCGCCCCTCCGGCCGCGCTGCCGCCCGCCGCCCGTTGGCCCCTGGCCAACCGGAGTTCGGGTTTTTCCCCCCTTGCTCAGCCAAGAAAAAAGACCTGCACGCCTCTCAAAGCATCCCAAGAAGCCTCTGCATGCTTCTCAAAGTAGCTGGAAGGAGACTGTCTGTACGATTTTTGGAGCGGCATGACTTTCAGAATGGAGGGTGATTTCAAAATTCAAATAAACGGGATTTATTTGGTATTTTTTTTAATGAATGTAATTTGGAAAATTTGGAATTTTGATTTTGAATTTGAATTCAAAATCAAGGAAGGATTTCAGGAGATTTTATTTTGAATTTCAAAAGGAATATGGGCATCTTAAATATCCCTACTCTTTTTGTAATAAAATAGTTGAAAAAATGAATTTTTTAGAGTTCTTCCACTTGAGTGTGGTTCTGGGCTGAGGCCCGTTGCCTTCGTCATTCGGGATGTCGAGAGGTGTGAGGCCCCAACTTGCCTTCATCCTTCGGGATGTCGAGGGGTGTGAGGCCCCGGTATCTCCGTTCTCCCTCCCACCTTCGTGTCTTCTCCTCATGGCCTTGAGATCTATCCTAGCGCCTCCAAGTATTGAGGATGGCATAATGCCTTAGAGGTGGATGGTCTCTTCGTTAGGATGAGTCCCAAGGTCCATGAGTTCCGGTCCCCAGTCTTCCATCCCCGTCCTTCCTTCTCCACCTCCACCAAGAAAAGTGAAATACAAAAGAGGTCAGCCATTTTAGGATTTAGTTTTTGAGTCGTCCTAGTCCCGGGAGGCTTCTTAGCCCTCCCACAATCCTTAGGTTGTTTAGGTCTTTCCCCTCTTTCACAATAACCATGGGTTCTTCGTTATCCGTCCCACATCATTTTTGGTATCAGAGATAGCAGCGGACTAGGATTTGCTTCGTCCACAAACTCGTCGGAGTGGAGTTCTTCATGCTACAGGAGAATGATGGGGACCCGAAACCCATCCAGGTTTCTCCTTTATTTTTTTAGATTTTTTTAGTTATTCCCACTATTCCAGCTATCCCTTTTATTCCCATTTTATTCCAGGTTTATCCCCATGTTATTCCCAGCTTATTCCATCATCAACCTTCTTCAACCCGTTCATGTTCTTTTCTAAAACCAAGCCGCCACCCACTTTCCCCCCATCCGGGCTATCCGACCCTCGGCCACCCCTGTCGGTCCGTCGCCGACGCTCGCCGACCCCCGCCCTCGCCGAAGAAATCGCCACCGCCGCCCACACCCGTGAGAAGATGAATGGATGCAGGAGGCATCGGTCCACCCACCTGCAGTTGTGCCGCCCTGTGCCGTCGCCGGCCTACTGCCCACCACCGACCTGCTGCCCGTCGCCATCCCCGCCGCCTGTCGGCCCCCGCCCGGCCGCCGGTGGGGTCCGCCGCCACCCATGCCCGTGGGAAGACAAACGGATGTGGGAGGCATCCATCTG
Organism: Areca catechu; assembly: GCA_021397845.1. Classification (NCBI taxonomy): domain Eukaryota; kingdom Viridiplantae; phylum Streptophyta; class Magnoliopsida; order Arecales; family Arecaceae; genus Areca; species Areca catechu. Next base: position 130,807,385 of record CM038049.1, read on the forward strand.
CCCTGTGCGCCCACGTGACACCGCCGCCGTGCCGCCGGGCCGCCCTGCCACCGCCGCCCGCTGGCTCCCGGCCAACCGGAGTTCGGGTTCCTCCCCCCCCCCCCCGTTGCTCGGCCAAGAAAAAAGACCTGCATGCCTCTCAAAGCAACCCAAGAAGCCTCTACATGCTTCTCAAAGTAGCTGGAAGGAGACTGCCTGCATGATTTTTGGAGTGGCACAACTTTCAAAGTGGAGGGGGATTTCAAAATTCAAATAAACGAGATTTATTTGGTATTTTTTTTAATGAATGTAATTTGGAAAATTTGGGATTTTGATTTTGAATTTGAAATTCAAAATCAAAGGAGGATTTCAGAGGATTTTATTTTTGAATTTCAAAAGGAATATGGGCATCTATAAATACCCATACTCCTCTTGTAATAAAATAGTTGAAAAAATGAATTTTTGAGAGTTCTTCCACTTGTGTGTGGTTCTGGGCTGAGGCCCGTTGCCTTCGTCCTTCGGGATGTCGAGGGGTGTGAGGCCCCAACTTGCCTTCCTCCTTCGGGACGTCGAGGGGATTGAGGCCCCAGGTATCTCTGTTCTCGCTCCCACCTTTGTGTCTTCTCCTCGTGGCCTTGAGATCCATCCTAGCGCCACCAAGTATCAAGGATGGCGTAATGCCTTAGCGGTGGATGGTCTCTTCGTTAGGGTGAGTCCTAAGGTCTATGAGTTCCGGTCCCCAGTCTCCCATCCCCATCCTTCCTTCACCACCTCCACCAAGAAAAGTGAAAAACAAAAGAGGTCAGCCATTTTAGGATTTAGTTTCTGAGTCGTCCTAGTCCCGGGAGGCTTCTTAGCCCTCCCACGATCCTTAGGTTGTTTTGGACTTTCCCCTCTTTCACAATAACCATGGATTCTTCGTTATCCGTCCCACATCAGATCCAGTCTTGGAGGAAAGGTAGGAGCATATAATAGAAAGGCAGCAAAGTTCTTGATGCGGGACAAATTAGCATGCAAAAGAATTTTCATGGATTCAGCATTAAGCTAAGATTTTAATTCTAGAATTTAGTCAAAAGGATGTAAGGGTGATGCTATTGAAATTCTAGAGCATAAGCATGTGAAAAGACCCTTAAAAGAGATAAGAAACATGACCACTAGGGCTAAGAAACCCCGGTAGTGCAAGCTCTTCTACAATAACTTGATCTAGGGCTAGGGAGTGTGTACCTGTCAATATTTGCTACTACTTCCATGAAGAGATCACTTCACACTCCCAGATGTGGCCTGGAAGATCAAGCTGAAGACCTGTGGATCCATCGGCTTTCTATCCACTGGCCCGAAAGCCACGCAAACGGACTCTGATTTGTGTGAAACTCGAGGGATCTGCAAAACACCTAAAACAGTTAGAAAATGATAGAAAAGATGGATAGATGGCTAAAGAAAACATGGAAGAGAGAGGAAGCAGGTGGTGGCAAGGATGGGTTGATGATGAGCATCTTTGGGCTGGAAGAAATATGGCGGTTAGGGTTTGATAACTAGGGCCTCACACCCCTCGATGCTCAAAGAGCAAAGGTAGTTTACTCCCTCTTGGAGCTCGATGCACAAAGGCAAAGGACAATTGAGAAGAGACTCAAGAATTTTTTTCATTAATCATAACATCCTCCTCAAAGTACGTGAGAGGGGTCCTTTATATAGATATTCATTACTTAGGACCCAAGTAATGGAATACATGGAAAAACCTTATGATAAGGGGTGCCCAACACCTTCCTATTGTGCCTCTAGAATACATGGTAGAATTCAAACATATTCCAAAATAAAATCCCTCCAATTATGGTATATATGGGGCAGCCAAAAGGGGGGGACCATGGGGTGCCAAACATATTCCATCTTGGACTTGGGGAGGCCCATATCATTCCAAGACAAGCCTCCATGATTTGCGGGATTGAAGTATATCCATTTGACCTTCCTTCCTAGCTTGATGGCGTGTGGAGTTGGCATGCCTGGAGGGTGGAAGGGTGTGCTGGCATATGGACACCAAATCTTTATGCATGGGTCGACTTCATGTGATCCTCCATGTAATCCTAGTGTGGCACAATCCAAGGTGTGGCTGGGACTCCATGTAGCTGCTGAAGTGGCATACTGGCTGGGGTCCTTCACTAGCTTGAGTCTTCTCTTGCTGAACTGGACTTGACTCAAAAAAATTAAAAGTATAAGACTCAACTGACTTAAAGGCTCAAAATGAGATGACTTGACCAACTAGGCTCACTAAGCCGAACATGTCCCAAAAACTTATCCAAAATCCTAATGGCATGAATCAAACTCTGAATACAAGACTCAATGATATCAAGGGATAAAGTAGGATTCAAAAGAACTAACTTGAGCCAAAATGGGCCAAGCCCTTATTACAGGACTCAAAGTGAATGAAAACCCTAATCACAGGACACAGCCAGGTTCTCATGACTTAACACTTATTACAGGACTCCAGATGACTTCAATGACTCAAGTCCTACTTATAGGACTCAAAGAGCTAACAGGACTTGATTATTAGACTCAAAGATAAAATTTGAAAAGTGGCTAAGGGACTCAAAATTTAGGGACCCATAGTGAACTAGGGTTAACCTAAAGTCCCCATCAATTCTCCTAGGATGGGAGAAGCTCGACCCTATCGAGTAAGGGTCAGTTTGGTGCGGGTAAGAGGGTTGGGTCATGGTGTTGTGGATCCTCTTGGGTGTCCCACGAACCCTTAGAGTCTAGTCAGCCTAGCCATTGGACTAAATGATATGGATAGCCTAGTTCCCGGGTCATAACAGCTTGGTCGTCCAGGTCATGCTCGATCTGTATTCCTTTTCCAGGGAAATTTTATAGACACTCAAGTAAGGTTTTTCTCTCAAGAATAGGGTGAGGTCCAAAAATCTCACTGGTTGTCATTGCTGGTCCCCTAGACACAACTAGGCTCAAGATATTGGAAGTCGAGCTAATGCCAAAATCCGGTGGTGACTTAAGAACATAAGCACTAGGGTCAACTATTCTTATCAGCTTTAAGGGTCCAGTTTCACAAGCATGTAGCTTCTTAATGGCTCCCAGAGAAAACCACTCATATCTAGACCTAATCTCTACATGATCTCCCTCAGCATACTCTTTCACTTGATTTCAGGAATTAACCATGTTATTATTAGTGTTCAAGTGAATGCTAATGTCCTGATGCAGATGCTGTGCAGGTGTGAACAGTGGGATTAGGCCTAAAGGTCTTTTAGGATCGAAACTAGATAGCACCTTAGTATCTATATTCACTTCGTCCCCTATGCTAAGGATGTAGATCCAAAATTCAATCCACCTTTCAGGTTTCAAGCTTAAGATTTTCTGGAAATTATAAAACTTGAAAGTCCTCTGGTACGAGTACAGTAAGTTTTCTAGGGGTAATAAATATCCTCTACAGAACTTTAGGACATGGATTGTAGCATAGAAGTCCTTAAGGTAGACATGGTTCAACATGCTCCTATGCTTATGGGAAATTAACTGGGTGATTGTCCTAACCACATGTTTGGCACTAGAGTGATCTACAGGCACTAGTTCTAGAGTAGGTTGGGAATCCATTAATGGTGAAAGGTTATCAGGAAGGTCTTCGAGAAGTTTATCTTGAAAGTCCTCTAAAATAATGTTTACTTCTTGGGGTTGTTCCTTAGGAATTTGTTCCTGGACCTCCTTTATGGACAACTCTTGTGAACCCTCACTCTCATCAACTATGTTTGATCCTAGCTCAGTTATTTCTTCTTCAAATCCTATAGTGGGTTTAGGATCTTTTTTATTAAGTCCTCAGTGATTTCAACCTTGGGTCCATCTTCATCATACTCCTCTTCTAGACTTGATTCATAGATGTCTTCTTTGGATTCTTCAATGGGCTCAGGAGTTTCTTTCTCTAGATTTTTAATGGGTTCAACATTTTCATACTTAAAGTCTTCAATGGGCTCAGGGGTTTCTTCATTTAAATTCTCAGTGGGTTCAACCTTTTCTCCCTAAAATTCTTTAATGGGTTCTTCCTCATCCCCTTCATATTCATTAATTAAACTCTGTTCAACCTCATATACTCTTCCTCAAGCTCATTAATGGGTTTAGGGGTCTTTTCCTTACAAACTAATGGGATAGGAGTAGTAGGCTGGTTTGAAGGAATCTACCTAAGAATTGGCCTAGAGGTGCTAATCATGCTGGGCTTAGGTCGGCTGCTCATGAGTTTCCTTTGATAAGATTCAAATTCCCTAGCAATCTGATAAGCTTCCTCTAAAGTATGAATTTCTCATTGGATGTCCTTACATAGGCCTCCTTGAAACTAGATATGGTTATGGTCTCAGATTCAGTTGTGTTACATCTCCTGACAAACTCATTGAATTCCTCAATATACTCAAACACTGGTCTATCATCCTGTCTCAGTCTGTACCATCGATCTAAAAGTCGTTGCTCACAGAATCTACCTAGGTACTTTTCTTTCAACTTACTTCTCATGGCTCTCCAGGTACTTATCTGGTCTCCTCTTAGATAACATTGGTCCTCAATACCTTTCCAGTGCCACTTAGCATGTTGGGTTAATCTACGTGTGGCCAATCTAACTTTTCCTAACTCTGACATCTTAGTGTATTCAAAATACTGATCCATTCTCTCCTCCCAATCAATATACACCTTAGGATCTAGGCTTCCATCAAAAGTGGGTGCATAGGGTTGGGTGCTCTTAATGGATCTTTCCTCTGAGTCAACCAAGTATAGGTATGGACATCAAGGGTTAGACTCAGGGGCAAGATCATAATAATAGGCTCTTGGATCAAGAAAATTGGGCCTAGATGATTTACATTTAGCATGGGCCATACGGGCTTCTACCCTTGTTTCCACCTGGTTGAACTTCTAGTTCATCTAGGTAAATGATTGAGCCATCTACTTAGTGAGGGCTCTTATTTGGGTTTCAAGATTAGAATTATCCATGGATTTAGCCGACTGTGAGTGTGGTGGATGATATGAGATTCCTGACCTAGTGCACATGCAACATACATGAGAGAAACCGACTAAGGTTGCCTAGACCTAGAGCCCAAACAGAATAGGTTGACTCAACTTATACACAACACAACACCTAACCCTTCCACTAGCCAGGTAAGAGGTGGGGTGGAGGGAGGCCCCCCATGCTTTTGTAGGGACCCAATTAAGTAACCACCAGTTCGCTTAGCACGTTTTTCTCTGGACCTCTAGCCTTAGATACCAGCTTCCAATAATATGTGAGGTATTGGGTGCACTAGTCTTCCCACAAGGTTCGAACCTGACCTGTTGGTGTCCCTAAATTGCTTTAGGTTACTACTTGATTTTAATTAGGCTTGGGTTTGAATGCAAGGATTGTTGTTTTGGGCTAAAGAGAGGTGATCAACTCCTCCCCCCATATGACATAGTGAAATTGCTCTTAATGTAGCTTATGCATATGATGGCACACATATGAAAACTCAATTAGGGTTTCTTAATTATGATGCAATGAATTTTTTTTTTGTATTTTTAGCAGAAATATAACATGCTGAAAATAAATAATATGAATAAAATAGGCAAAAAAATTAATATATGCAGGAATTATGCAATTGAAACCCTAGACATGCTGAAATTCTAGGTGCAGAAATTTCTAGGGCAGAAATTGATGTGACAGAAAATAAATAATCTGAAAATAATTATAAAAAATTACTAGTTAACTGAAATCAAATATGATGGATCTGTCTAAACAGGAATCAGATTTTTTTTTTCATTACCTAGATGCAGAAAGAATTATGGGAAGAAACTATATGCAGAATTTATGATGTGCAGAAATTATGCCCTAACCATGCTCTAATACCAAATGATGCGGGACTAATTAGCACGCAAGGGAATTTTCATAGATTTAGCATTAAGTTAAGATTTTAATTCCTGAATGTCAAGTCAAAAGGATGTAAGGGTAATGCTATAAAAATTCTAGAGCATAAGCATGCAAAAAGACCGTCAAAAGAGATAAAAAACAGGACCGCCAGGGCTAAGAAATCCCGGTAGGGCAAGCTCTTCCATAATAACTTGATCTAGAGGGCTAGGGGGTGTGTGCCTGGCAATGTTTGCTATTGCTTTCATGAAGAGATCACTTCACACTCCTGGATACGACCTAGAAGATCAAGCTGAAGACCCGCAGATTCGTCAACTTTCTATCTACTAGCCCGAAAGCTAGGAAAACGGACTCCGATTCACGTGAAACTAGAGGATCTTCAAAACACCTAAAGAGGGTTAGAAAATGATAGAAAAGATGGCTAGATGGATAAAGGAAACATGGAAGAGAGAGGAAGCAGGTCGTGGCAAGGATGGGTTGATGATGGGCATCTTTGGGCTGGAAGAAACAGGGAGGTTAGGGTTTGATAACTAGGGCCTTACACCCCTCGATGCTCAAAGAGCAAAGGCAGTTTACTCCCTCATGGAGCTCGATGCACAAAGGCAAAGGACAATTGAGAAGAGACTCAAGAATTTTTTTATTAATCATAATATCCTCCTTAAAGTACATAAGAGGGGTCCTTTATATATATGTTCATTACTTAGGACCCAAGTAATGGAATACATGAAAAAACCTCATGATAAGGGGAACCCAACACCTTCCTATTGTGTCTCTAGAATACATGGTAGAATTCAAACATATTCCAAAACAAAATCCCTCCAATTTGGATATATATGGGGTGGCCAAAATGGGGGGACCAGGAGGTGCCAAACATATTCCATCTTGGGCTTGGGGAGGCCCACATCATTCCAAGACAAGCTTCCATGATTTATAGGATTGAAGTATATCCGTTTGACCTTCCTTCCTAGCTAGATGACGTGTGGAGTTGGAATGCCTAGAGGGTGGAAGGGTGTGCTGGCATGTGGACACCAAATCTTTATGCATGGGTCAACTTCATGTGATCCTCCATGTAATCCTAGTGTGGCACAATCCAAGGTGTGGCTGGGACTCCATGTAGCTGCTGAAGTGGTATACTGGCTGGGGTCCTTCACTAGCTTGAGTCTTCTCTTGCTGAACTGGACTTGACTCAAAAAATTTAAAAGTATAGGACTTAACTGACTTAAAAGCTCAAAATGAGCTGACTTGACCAACTAGGCTCGCTTAGCCGAACATGTCCCAAAAGCTGATCCAAAACCATAATGGCATGAATCAAACTCTGAATACAAGACTCAATGACATCAAGGGCTAAAGCAAGACTCAAAATAACTAACTTGGGCCTAAATGGGCCAAGCCCTCATTACAGGACTCAAAGTGAATGAAAATCCTAATCATAGGACATAGCCAGGTTTTCATGACTTAACCCTTATTACAGGACTCCAGATGACTTCAATGACTCAATCCCTACTTACATGACTCAAAGGGCTAATAGGACTTGATTATTGGACTCAAAGATAAAATTTGAAAAATGACTAAGGGACTCAAAATTCAGGGACCCATAGTGCACTAGGATTAACCTGATGTCCTTATCAGTTCTCTAGAGAAGATGGGTAGCAAGGGGCTAGTTAATGGATGAGGGGTGTTTGGCATGCTAGAGGAGAGGTTTCCTAAGAGGTAATGGTCTAGATGAAGCTAAAGAAGCAACTATATAGCATTCGGATGCAAGATTGAGGGAAAGTAGTTGGGGTACATTCAACATTCGATCAGAATATAGATTTACGAAGCCTTGGGGTGGTGGAGATGGATGATTCCTGAATTGTCACTATTAGTTCAGAGGAGGAGGAGGTCATTTTAGTTGTTTTAGAGGAGTCCACAAAGTGCAGAGGGTCCGAAATGGGAGCAGTGGCGATGGAGGTTCAATAGGAGGTGATCGTTGTCATAGGCGGTTAAAAATAAAATTCTAACTCACTACTATAGCTAGGGTGAGTAAGGATACTATATTCAGGGATCAAGAGCAGTTATTTCATGAAAAAAGTAAAGAAATAAAGAAATATTTAGAATTTTGAAAGGTTGATGATGGTTTAATTAAAACTAGTTAATTTAAATTAAATATAAGATCGAGAGGTTTATATGATTAAAAGATGTCTTTAGGTTTTCAGGTGATCATATATACAAATTCTATACCTGTTCCAATCCAAGCAATCAAAGTCCATATTGTTTTGGAATCTTTCAAACGAATCCCTAACATAGACTATCTTGCTAAGTACAAATCATATCCTGTCAGGATTATGTCCCGTCCCATAAGTATAGGCTATCCAATGATTGAGTTGAACAGATAGTAACAAAATACATGAATAAAAATCCTATAATCAATTATCCATATTGAGCATAGACTATATCATGTTAGGATCATGATCCATCCCACCTATAGATAATTAATTTAGGAAATCAACAAAAAAAAATTGAAAAGGAATTGAAAGTATTTATTCAAGTACATAGAGGAAAGAATAATTATAAAAATTAATAAAAGGATACTTGTACTTTCCTACAAATTGTATCTCAATCATGCATGGCTTCTGAATACATCTTCTTGGAGATTCGAGACTCTATTATAGTACCTTGTCTCCTAAAAATTCTTTTTCTTTATTCCTCTCCTTCTCTCTCCAAGCCTAGACTAATTACAAAAAGAAAAATAAAATAAAAGATATTGGCTTATGGTTCTTGGCTCTCTGCTTCATTTCTCTTGCTTCCTCTCCCTGGTTCTCTTTAAATAGGCTTTGAAAAAGATGAATCCTGGTTGAGTTTGATTGTGGAATCCTTGTAGAATTAGATGTTGACCCGTGGAATATTTTTTAACCTTTGATCTTAGCCATATGTCTAAAAGGCTACTACATCACCACTTTAGAAGAGCCCAAACCTTGTCAAATTCAATAGGGCATTGGATCTGTATCTTAAAAGTCATCATGATTGTGCCTTAGGATGACTTCTTCAACTAGAAATCCAATTCCATCGAAGGCAATAATAGCAAGCAGAGGAGTGGTAGCTTGGGCCATTGAGGGGGTGGCATGATAGAAAAAAAGGAGGTGAGGTGGCATTGGAGAAGAAGAAAATGGCAGTACTAATAGTGTTGGGCAGAGGAAGAAGATGTCTTGGACCGGTGATAGGCGATGACTCCAGATCAGGCTGAAGATGGCAATGGATCAGGCAAGAGGCTATGATGTTGGAGGAAGCAACGGGTGGCATTGGGCACGTGATCGGTGTCTCAAGTACATCTCAGGTGGCTAATAGTGGATTGGTGATAGTAGAGGAAGAGCTCAATGACAAGCTTCTCTAGTGGGTGGACGGCCTCTTGGATGGTGGTTGGCATAGTGGTAGGGTGGAGAAGCAGTGGTAATGGTAGTCAAACATGGTGTTGGATAGCCGATCAAATGAAGAAGATGGTGACTAGTTGGAAAATTGATTCTTCGATGGCTTCTTCGGCCATAGATAGACCCTCGAAATAGTGGTGACAGTGGCAGGTGGCTCCGATAAGTCATTGGGAGGCAGGCAGCTTGAAATGAGGAGGATGGTCCATGGAGCAGGGGCATGGCCGGAGTTCATGGCTGCTATGGAATGCTCCCTACTTCTGTACACCAAGTGGTCAGTCCACTATGGACCGGTTGCATCAAAATTCATGTGAAAGCTTAAGGAAATTATTTTTTTCTTAATTTTGGGCCCATTTAAACTCTAATTTAAGTATCATTTATGCTATTGAATTCCAAAAATCGAGCTCTTTCCATCCATGAAATTTATTTTTTCAAAACATTGATAAAAATATTAAGTTCTAAGAATATGGATTAATTAATATTTATTTTAATATTTAAATTAGGATATTTAATAGTCTTATCAAGAGGTTTAGTAGGACATCATCGGGTAGCTGACCTCAGGTTCGATTCTATCTTCTATAGGGGCACCAAAAGGAGCCATTATTCAGGTGGAATGCTGTCCAGAAGTGCCTCCATAGGTAGAGAATGCTTTGGCACAGGTTAGAGCCAAGAAGTGTAGGAGAAGGTTCTAGATTCCAGTACCAGTGATAGTGATGGATTGCATGGATCTATGCAGGATATGTAGGTACCAAAGAAGCATGGTTTTGAGAAAACCATGTCAGATAGTTTGTTTACGGTGAGAGAGGACCAGGATACCTATGAGGAGGATGAGGTGAGCCTCAAAAAAGATATGTAGGTCCTTACCCAAATAGGGGAGCTGAGATCCCTCCATGAAAAGCTAAAGTGATGGTTAGTGTAAGTACAGAAGGGGAGGATGCCTACACGATAGAGGAAAGTGCCCAAATACAAGTAAGGACTTCAGCTTAGGTGGAGGTGGTCATCTAGAGGCCTCCAATGCTAAAGGAATTGGCATTGTCATTAGATTTTGTATAATGAGTAATCAAGGTGTGTAGCAGTATCACGGTAGCAGCAAGTTAATGCAAATGGATCGTGCAGAGCATGCCAGGGCTTGTAGACACCAAGGTAAAGATTGTTGGCATAAATGTGGTGCTCCCAAGCCTTGAGAGGCTAGGAGAGGGGCTATGGTGATGGCTCTAGGAGTCTTGGATCGATTTGGATCCTAGGACTAGGACTAGTTTGGTCCTATGGTGGAGGTTTGGCCCTCCATGGGTTCGAGGTCCAAAATTTTTTTGGATCTTGAGGAGGCTAATGCATATTAGATTGGGCTTGGATCTAAATGGGTGTGTGAATGGGTCAAGTCATGGGTAGACATAAGCTTGGGTGAGTACTTTCCTAATTGGATTAACCTTGAAAGAAAATTGAGTTAAGTTAAGTTCATGTGTTGTATTCCTAATTAGTTTTGGAGAGCTCTTTATTTATAAAAGGGCACACCATGTGACCTATTGTTAGAGGAATGAAACCCTATCTTTTCTCTAATCTCTCTCTTTCTCTCTCATAGGTTTCATGCCACCTGAGGTAGTGAGAAGGAGTTTTGCACTGCCCCAGGAAGTAGAAGGGGGATGAGTGCAAGTATCTCATGCATGCCCCCTTTTGTGCACCAAGAGTCTCTTCTCTCGGGGACTGTCTCTCCACCATGTGAAAGACTTGTGAACTAAGGGTTTCACATCTAGGAGGAGGCTTCATGCCTTTAGTTTCTCATAGAAAAGTAAAGAAGAGGTGCACCAAAAAAAGATGGAAGAAGGGTGCAGGCGCGTGAGAGGTTTGTGCACTAGGATTTTAAGTCCTCTAGGACTCTCTCCCCACCACCCAAGGAAGTATCCACATTTAGGAGAGACCTCTAATCTAGTCAGGAATCAGAGAAGGAGGCATGGAGAGATTTTAAGGAGGGTTCGAGTCAAGGAAGTACATGGGGAGATGAGCACAAGCAAAGGCTACTGTGCTAAAATGCTACCATGGAGTTCCTATCATACAGGGATTGCTCCTCATCCAAGATTTTTTATCCAGACTAGTAGTCCCAAAGATCTACACCCTATTCCTAGTCCCTAAGGTGTTAGAGGGTGAGATATCAAATCTAAAAATGTGTCCCAGGTCCAAGAAAGTGAGGGGGCATGAATTAGGCCATTGCAATAGGATTTTTTGATGCATAGTGACATAAGATTTAATTATTGGCTATCCAAATGAGTTTCAATCGATGTGAGACTTTATAGAGAGCTTCCTCACTAATCTTCTCAAGTCCACATAGGTGCATGACGGTCCTTTCACATGCTAGGTGGGAGGCAAGTGGTGTGGACACCAGAGGCACCAGAATTAGATAGAGGCTTCTCAACCCTCTGTGGATCAATTAGCAGTATCTGAGTCCATTTGTAATAAAGATTTAGTCCATCTATGTTGTTTTTTTTATTACTTGAGTGCTATAGTAGTCAGCTTATGTTGAGCTAGTCATTTTTCGGAGTTCAGTATATGTCCAAGACTCATACAAGTGAGGACCAAGCCAGTCCAAGTCAAGACCAACCCAACTGAAGCTATGAGGATCATGGAAGGCCTAGGAGGAGAAATTACAAGCCTGGGAGAAGAAATCAAAAGCTCGGGAGACAAGCCCGAAACCTTGAAGCCCTGAAATGTAGCCTGAAGTAAACTGGGCCAACCCAGGCCCAGGAGAGGAGTAAGTGGTGCCAAGGCCTTATGCTCACCACCCTTGGTCGGCCACTAGGGTCACCTCCCTTGGCCGACCAAGGCAAGAGAAGAGGAGAGAGTTTTTAGGGATTTTTTCTACCTAGTTTTCCTTATTTTCTAGCTAGAGTTGGATGGGGATTAAAACTCCTATGTAATATCTTTTTTAGCCTTACTTGGGGGCCAAGTCTAGGAGTCTATTTAAAGGGCCCTAGTCTCTTGTATGAAGAACAATTTTTATCATGAAATAATACTTGAATTTTTCAATTGCTGTGTGCTACTGCTGTGTGCTTGAAGGGATTCTGTGTGAGCCCTTCCTCTTTTCGGTGTCCTGCGATTGCTTCCAACCACCATCGTGCTCCCCTAAACTCTAGCCGCCCTCTTCAAACAACCACTTTTCCTTGCTGTTTTCCCTTGCTTTCTTCTTTCCTACTATATTCTCTAACCCTTGGAAGGTCGTTTGTAGGTCCCTCGACTCCGACGAATCCAACGACTCCGCTAAGCCGCAATCGGACCATCGAGCAGAAAGACAGGTATCCGCGGGTCTCTGGCTTGGTTTTCCAGGCCGCATTCAGAGTGAGAGCGATATCTTCACGTATGATCTGCACCAGGTGCTTCAACCATTGCCAGGTACACCCCCTCTGCGACCAGTAGCCCTATTGTAGGTAAACTAGCCCAACGAGGCTTCTCAGCCTCGGCGGTCCTTCTTCTCTATTACTTTTAGGTCCTCTTATGCATGCTTTAGTTTCTTATTTTCATATAGAATTCTTTACATCGATACTTAGTCTGATCTTCAGGATTAAAACTTATAACTTAATATTAAAAATATAAAAAAATAATTGCATGCATATTTAGTTTCGCATCAGCAAGAAAGCAAATCTTAAGAGATTCTCAGAGTTTAGTATGCAATGGTCGTAATGATGTGAGCACAAGACTTCTTCACTAGTTACAATAGAAATCCCTCATACCATGATGAATGGTATAATCAGGAGGTGAAACCTCTTGCTCCACCACCTCCACCATCGATGACTTATCAGGACTTGCTTGCTATTTATCACACTAGATCCAAATGCTTGTCATAGTGGTGCAAGAGCTACAATAGCAGCAGCAAAATGTGATGCGGCACGGATATGATTAATGTTTTGAATATGGTTTGTAGAGCAATGAAACCTAATTACACTAGCATTGTACTCATCATAATAAGACTTAAGGATTATAAGAATTTAGACTTTTACTTGATTAGACACAATCCTAAACTAAGAAGGAAGAAGATCTAGACAATAGGGGCTAATGATTGTGGACTTACCTTGATGAGCTTTCCAACCTTCTTTTGATTCATACCTTGAAACTACCAATGCTCAGAACTGAAGAATCTGGATAACAGAGATCAGAACCCTGGACTTGGGGCTTCAGCTTATTTGTTCTTTGTTAAGGTGAACCCAGCCCACAACTCAAAGACTTCGAAGGACCCTGCAATGAAGATCAAAGTTAAGGAAGAAGGATAGGAACATATAGAAGGGATGGAAGAATTGATGAACTAAGAACAGAAATTTGAGTAGATCTGGCCGACTCCAATGCCTTCACTTGAGCTTGGAAGATGCTTTGCTAGGGAAAAAGAATGGCTTTGGAGTGGAGGAAGAGGATGGAAAACTTTCACATAAGAAAAAAATACAAGACAACTTCTACTTCCAAAATTTCAACTTCAATGTTCATTCATTCCCCAAAATCAATCCCCTTTACAATGGGCATCCAAGGCTTTTAATAGCCTCACAAAGCTAGCTTTTGAAATTTAAAAACTCCCCAAATCGAGGAGGATTACAAGGGGGGTTGGAGGATTTGGTGGAGAGTTTGGAGGGATGTGGGGGGGGGTTGGAGGATTTGGTGGAGGACTTGGAGGGATGTGGCCAACCTCCTTGAATTTGAATCTTCCTTGTTGGCGCCCAAAGGGTGATGAGGTGGCTGGTGAAGTGGCACCTGATGACGTGGCATGGTGAGGTGGCCTTCTACTTGGATAAGAATGACATGTGGCGCCCAGTGGTCTAATTTGATGGTCATTTTCTCTTGCTTGGTTGATGTGTCTTCTCTTCTTCATGTGGTCAAATTCTGGGGTCTAGAATTTGAGTCTTGTTGCTGGCTTTCATGGCTTTAAGACTTGATTAGACTTAACTCAACTGAATTAGACTTAACTCAACTGAACTGACTTGACTGACCTAGACTTTAAAACTTGAAATGGACTTACAGGAAATGAAATTTTAAAAGTAATTACAGGACTCAATAAACACTCTTGATTTGAAACTTAAAATTAATTACAGGACTCTTGAAAAGGAAATGACTTTTGAAAATAAAATATTTTTGAACTAAAGGATACAAGGTAACCTAATTATCTTCGATCCAAATTGGGATAAGGCTAACCTTGTTGGAGTAAAGTTTCTTTCGGCTTCTGGTGTCCACACCAATTCTCCTGGGGTGGGCAGAACTCGACCTAGTCGAGTATGGTTCAGTTTTGCCCTGGTAATGCTCGAACAAGTCTGGGTTAAGTCTTTGCAGGTCCTCTCGAGTAATCCAAGAGTTGTCGGACTCAGGTCGACCTTGCCATTGAACCAGGTATCGCTGATAGTCCTTATTCCTGGTAGTAATGATCTTGTCATCCAGGATTCTCTCAATCCTCTCTCTCTGCTCAGGTAAGGTTGGTGGTGGACACTCGGAAATATGTTCACTCTCAATGAAAGTTTCTGGCTCAAAAGGCTCACTAGGTATTAGTAGTGGTTCTTTGTATTCTACTAGGTCTGAAACATTGAAGGTTGTACTAATACCCATATCATGTGGAAGTTCCAAAACATATGCATTAGGCCCTATTTTCTTTAAGATCTTAAAAGGTCCCGCTCCGCGGGCATGCAGCTTCTTTATGGTTCCAGGGGGAAACCGTTCAGGGTTGAGCCTAATCATCGCATAATCCCCTTCACAGAATTCTTTAGCCCTCTTATGTGAGTCAGCTAAGTGTTTGTAAGTTTCATTGCTCAGGTTGATCTTATTACTGATTTCTTTATGTAGATTTGTGACATGCTGTGCAAAAGACTCAGCAGACTCATAGACTCGTGTGTGAATAGGTAGTGGGATTAGATCTAAAGGCTTCCTAGGCTTGCAACCATGGACTATCTCAAAGGGACTTTTGCCCGTAGATCGATTGACCGAACTGTTGTAAGCGAACTCAGCACGTGGCAATAACAAATCCCAGTTTCCTAGACTTTCTCCCACTAGGCATCTCAGCAAGTTCCCTAGACTTCTATTTACAACCTCGGTTTGTCCATCAGTCTGGGGATGGTAGGCAGTGGAGAATTTCAGTCTGGTTCCTAATAGGTGCCAAAGGGTTTTCCAGAAGTAACTTGTGAAGCGGACATCCCTATCAGAAACAATGGTTTTTGGTAACCCGTGGAGTCTGACTACTTGATCAAGAAAGAGTTTGGCTATCCTAGAGGCATCGGAAGTTTGGGTGCAAGGTATGAAATGGGCCATTTTTGAAAACCGGTCGACCACCACAAAGATTGAATCATGTTTTCGAATGGTCTTGGGTAATCCTAGAACAAAGTCCATGCTTAGATCCTGCCATGGACACTCAGGTACAGGTAATGGAGTGTATAGCCCGGTATTCTTCTTTTGTTGCTTTGCAACAGCACATGTCCTACATCGGACTACAATGTTTGCTACTTGTTTCTTAAGACCTGGCCAGTAAAATTGTTCCTCAACAGCCAAGATAGTCTTGTTTCGTCCGAAGTGGCCAGCTAAACCTCCCGCATGTATCTCCCAAACTAAAAAATCTCTTAAGGAGGTTCTTGGGATGCAAAGCCTATTCTCTCTAAAAAGATAACCATCTAGAAGGGTATAGTCATTATGATCACTAGATGGTCCTTGACGCAAAACCTAATAAATTTCATCAAAATCTGGACAGGTTTCGTACTGCTCCTTAAGTCTTTCAAAACCTATGACTTCAGTACTGACTGAAATTAAAAGTAACGTTCTACAACTTAGAGCATCAGCTACCTTATTATCGGTTCCTGATTGATGCTTTAGGACAAACGTATAGGATTGGATGTACTCTACCCATTTGGCATGCCTAGGGTTTAGTTTCTTTTGGGAACTCAAAAACCTAAGGGCTTCATGGTCTGAAAATAAAACAAATTCTTGCGGTAGGAGATAATGCCTCCAATACCTTAATGCTTGCACTACCGCATAAAGATCCCGATCATATGTGGAGTATTTTTTCCTGGCTTCATTTAATTTCTCACTAAAGAATGCTACGGGATGGTTCTCTTGACTCAGAACTCCACCAATACCTACTCCCGAAGCATCGCATGCTACTTCAAAGACCTTAGAAAAATCGGGTAGTCTTAAGACTGGTGCTTGGGTCACCTTATCTTTGATGTGAAGGAAGGCCTTATCAGCTGACTTCGTCCATTCAAAGTGACCCTTCCTAATACAATCCGTGATAGGAGCAACTATGGTGCTAAACCCTCTAATAAATCTTCGATAAAACGTAGCGAGGCCATGAAAACTTCTTACTTCATGAATATTATTGGGTGTTGGCCACTCTACAATTGCCTTAACCTTCTCAGGGTCAGCGGATACTCCTTCAGGGGTCACAACAAATCCTAGGAAGATAACTCTAGTCGTCATGAAAGCACATTTCTTTAGATTGGCATAGAGGTTATCTTTCCTAAGTGCTAAACATACCTGCCTCAGATGTTGTTGATGATCTTCTCTAGTCCTACTATAGATAAGTATGTCGTCAAAGTAAACGACAACAAATTTTCCAATAAAGGCTCGTAGGACTTGGTTCATGATTCGCATAAAAGTGCTAGGGGCGTTTGATAACCCAAAAGGCATGACTACCCATTCAAATAACCCGTCCTTAGTTTTAAAGGCAGTCTTCCATTCATCCCCTGGTCTGATCCTAACTTGGTGATAGCCGCTCTTCAGGTCAATCTTAGAAAATATAGTTGCACCGGCCATCATATCTAACATATCATCCAAGCGGGGGATGGGAAACCTATACTTCACCGTGATTTTATTTATGGCACGACTATCAACACACATTCTCCATGTGCCATCTTTCTTAGGGGTAAGTAAGGTTGGGACTGCGCATGGACTCAAACTCTCCCTAATGAATCTTTTCTTTAGGAGTTCTCCTACTTGACGTTGTAATTCTTGGTGCTCGGTAGGGTTCATTCTATAATGGGGAAGGTTCGGTAGGGTTGCTCCGGGGACGAAGTCTATCGCATGTTGTATATCCCTAAGAGGTGGGAGTTGGTCGGGCAAGTCATCGGGGAACACGTCTTTGAACTCCTCTAGCACTTGACTGACTTCTTGAGGTTGTTCTTTTGAAAGAGGTTCTTGATGATCCTTAATGGTTAAAATCCAAACAGGTGACCCATTGCTAATTTCTTTCTCCATTTCTCTAGCAGTGATCACGTTTATCCCCTTTTTCTTATCACTCAATTGGCTTGATCCTCTCTTAATGGGGTTCTTAGGTGGAGAAGAATGGATTACAATCTTCTTTCCATTATGAGTAAACGAGCATGAATTAGAACGACCATAGAGTGTTACGTCAAGATCGTACAACCATGGTCGGCCTAAAATTATGCTACTTACTCCCATTGGAAGTACATCACACCATACTTTCTCCAGGTAAGATTGGAACTGAATGGTTACTAGGCACCTAGACTTAATGGAAATCGTGGTTGAGTCTATCCAGGATACCTTATAGGGATTAGGATGGGGTACGGTGGGCAATCCTAGGTTTTTAACTGTGTTGGTGGATATGGCATTGACACAGCTACTGCTATCTAAAATGACTTTGCATACTTTCTCACCTATCTTAATGAATGTCTGTAGGATGCTAGTCCTACGCCAATCTTCTTGGGTTTTAGCTTGGGTGAGAATACACCTAACCACTCCTAACAGATCTTGATCTACCAGGACTTCCTCATCCTCATACTCTTCAGCCAAGTTCTCATCTTCCTGGTATACTTCCTCCTCAAATTCACCTTGGGATTCTACGGCTTCCTCTTCTACTTCGCCTATGTGTAGGGCTCTATTAGGACAGTTGCTAGAATAGTGACCCACTTTGTTACACTTGAAACATGCGTTTGGAGTTCTTTGGGTCTCAGGTATTTTTCCCTTGTCATCTCTACGGGTCACAGGCACATTAGGATTGGGTCGGTTGAATCTAGGCTGATTGGATCCTGACTGCTGATAAGGTGCACTAGTCCTAGGGGCTTCGGGCCTACGATAGACTGGACCTCTATGGAATCTCTCAGCATCCCTAGCTATTTGATAGGCCAATTCTAGGTCATGTACCTCTCGCATGAACAATTCTCTTTGAATTTCTTCCCTCAGTCCGGCTCTAAATCTAGACAAGGTCACCGACTCAGATTCATCAACATTGCACCTCATAACGAATTCGTCAAACTTCGCTATGTACTCTGCGACACTCCTATTTCCTTGAGTAAGTCTTTGCCATTGATCTAGGAGTCTTTGGTGGTAGGACATAGGAAGGTATTTCTCCCTAAGCCTAAGTTTCATAGCTCGCCAGGTCACTATGGGCACATCACCTCTCTGTCTAGTGAGTCTCTCAATGTTTCCCCAATATAACCTAGCTTGGCGCACAAGTTTAAGCTTTGCAAACTTACACTTGCACTCTTCACTCATCTCAAACCAGTCAAAATACTGGTCCATCTCACCTTCCCAATCAATGTAGATCTTTGGATCTAAAATTCCATCAAAGGTGGGAGCTTCTAGCCTAATGTTCTTCATGGTTCGGTCATCTTGATCAAAGTGAATTGGGGTGGGTCTCCTGACATTGGGTTCATAGTTAGGCTCATGATGGAATCTCCTTGGGTTGGGCTCGATGGTTTGACCAGGGTGGGGTCCTCTAGGAATTGGATCATAAAACTGATCTTGGGGAGCTCTCCTAGGGTTTGTTTCGTAGAGAGGGTTTTGATATGGAATCCTTCTAGGGTTCAATGGGGTCTCGAGTTCAGGTGCAAGACTTGGCTCAGGCTCAGTCTGGGCTTCATGATTGCTTTCAGGGGTTCTAGCCTCTAACTGATCCAACCTAGTAGTGATGTGGGATAACTGCTCATTCATGTCTTGGTTGGTTTGTGCCACATTCTGATTTGTTTGGGCCAATTGCTCAGTTAAACTCTTAGTCAGTTGGGCCACTTGATCATTTAGGCCTTTGATCAAATTCCCTAAGTTTTGGTCCATGGCTACACTTGACTGGGCTTGGATTGGTGAATACGGTGTTCCTGCTCTAGTTGTCATGCATGCAAATGGACTCAAGTTCGAGCTAAGGTTTCCTAGACCTAGAGCACAAATTAGAAGTCTAATTAAGTGAACCAACTAGCTAGTAGTACTTATGGGACTTAGCCAGGTAGGTGGAGGGGAGTGTAGGTCCCTGATTGCCAACCTTAGACACCAATCTGAGATTGGCCAGGTAGGCGGACCAAATCACAAGCCCTGATGCACCAATCCTAGACACCAAGCCAGTAAGCACACACCAATTAGCTGACACAGTTAACTTGACCTTAACCTGAACCCAACTTGTTGGTGTCCCTAACCCACTAGGGCACTTAACGTTCTACTCAATTTTAATTAACGGGCTGGGATCGATATGCTGGTTGGTGATTTTTGGGCTAGGGACAGGTGATGAAACCCTGACCCTATGTCAAATTGATGCCCTTAATTTGATTTCTCATGAGATGAATGAAATGCAAAGGTGCTGCAGAAGTGTGTTGCAATTTGAAAGTGGTGTGGAAAACGTGATGAAAAAATGTCCAAAAATTCTGAAAAATTCACAAAGGATTTCTAACTTATATGTTTCAATGTATATGAAAGAAATTTTAAAACTAAAATCTATACTAATCTAAGCAGATCCTACAAATGAAGATAAATAAAAAGGACAGAACATAACCCTAATGACAGTGTCGAACTGTAAAAATTTTTATTTTTTTTATAATTTTTTTCTGATGATGAAATTTAATATGGTGACAACTGACTTAAAAAGAAACAAGAAAAAAAATATTTCAATAAAAAATCAGTGACTTTCCTTTAGAGTTGCAGGCGGATTACAGTCAGCCTACAGAAAATACAGCAAGCAGAAAAAACAGAACGTGCTCAATGCAAAATTCACAAATGAAATCTAAGAAGTCCTTTGGCTTTCTTTTTCACGGGTCAATCACAATGGCACCCCGACACGCCTTAGGAGATCCCCGTGGAATGGGAAGAGAGGGTGTTTAAACCCTACTTTCTCCTAAGACCGGACGGCCTGGTAACGCCCCCGATCCAAGTACTTCAAGGACTTAATGCTATGCAATCAGGAACTTATTCTACCATGCTCTGATACCAAGAATGATGCGGCACGGATATGATTAATGTTTTGAATATGGTTTGTAGAGCAATGAAACCTAATTACACTAGCATTGTACTCATCATAATAAGACTTAAGGATTATAAGAATTTGGACTTTTACTTGATTAGACACAATCCTAAACTAAGAAGGAAGAAGATCTAGATAATAGGGGCTAATGATTGTGGACTTACCTTGATGAGCTTTCCAACCTTCTTTTGATTCATACCTTGAAACTACCAATGCTCAGAACTGAAGAATCTGGATAACAGTGATCAGAACCCTGGACTTGGGGCTTCAGCTTGTTTGTTCTTTGTTAAGGTGAACCCAGCCCACAACTCAAAGACTTCGAAGGACCCTGCAATGAAGATCAAAGTTAAGGAAGAAGGATAGGAACATATAGAAGGGATGGAAGAATTGATGAACTAAGAACAGAAATTTGATTAGATCTGGCCGACTCCAATGCCTTCACTTGAGCTTGGAAGATGCTTTGCTAGGGAAAAAGAATGGCTTTGGAGTGGAGGAAGAGGATGGAAAACTTTCACATAAGAAAAAATACAAGACAACTTCTACTTCCAAAATTTCAACTTCAATTTTCATTCATTCCCCAAAATCAATCCCCTTTACAATGGGCATCCAAGGCTTTTAATAGCCTCACAAAGCTAGCTTTTGAAATTTAAAAACTTCCCAAATCGAGGAGGATTACAAGGGGGGTTGGAGGATTTGGTGGAGAGTTTGGAGGGATGTGGGGGGGGGTTGGAGGATTTGGTGGAGGACTTGGAGGGATGTGGCCAACCTCCTTGAATTTGAATCTTCCTTGTTGGCGCCCAAAGGGTGATGAGGTGGCTGGTGAAGTGGCACCTGATGACGTGGCATGGTGAGGTGGCCTTCTACTTGGATAAGAATGACATGTGGCGCCCAGTGGTCTAATTTGATGGTCATTTTCTCTTGCTTGGTTGATGTGTCTTCTCTTCTTCATGTGGTCAAATTCTGGGGTCTAGAATTTGAGTCTTGTTGCTGGCTTTCATGGCTTTAAGACTTGATTAGACTTAACTCAACTGAATTAGACTTAACTCAACTGAACTGACTTGACTGACCTAGACTTTAAAACTTGAAATGGACTTACAGGAAATGAAATTTTAAAAGTAATTACAGGACTCAATAAACACTCTTGATTTGAAACTTAAAATTAATTACAGGACTCTTGAAAAGGAAATGACTTTTGAAAATAAAATATTTTTGAACTAAAGGATACAAGGTAACCTAATTATCTTCGATCCAAATTGGGATAAGGCTAACCTTGTTGGAGTGAAGTTTCTTTCGGCTTCTGGTGTCCACACCAAAATGTGACCACGCAATAGTAGCTGGAGATCCCAACCATTTTCACTACTGTTGCTCATCCTAGCCATTGATCTTTTTGAAGAAGATTTACTCACTAAGGGTTTTCTCATTAGTGGTGATCTCCTTTACCCCATTGAGTGAGTTGTTAGATCCCCTAAACCATTAGACCATTCATTAGTTATGGTCTCCTACACTAACCAAGCCAGTCCCTTATGTGAAGAGCAATGACTAGGAAAAGAGTCAAAGTAAGTGAACCATCCCCGATCTTCATCTAAGTCATCACCTGAGTCATTCAAAGAGGGATCTACTGATGAGGCTTTTCGGTTACTGGTCGAGCAATGCCTTGATGACTATGACCTCAAGTAGAGCAATATCAATCACTAACTTGCTGATCTTCAAGATAAAGTTAGGAATAAATAGGTTTCGATACTTGTCCTCCTCTCTCCCACTGCATCATGGAGGAATCAATTCCTGGTCGGTTCAAAATATCCTAGTTGGATCCTTATGATGGGACCACCCGATTTGTTGGACCATCTTGAGAGCTATAATGCTCTTATACAGATATAAGGCACGATCGATGCCTTACTCTACCTTGCCTTCCCAACTACTTTTTGCAAGGTGGCCTGAGCATGATACTCTTGACTCAAGTTGAGGAGTGTTGCCCAAGTGGCTTTTCCAAGAGGGGGGTGAATTGAAAATTTTTAAAAAAATTAAATGAAAGTAGATATGTGCTCTTTGAAATCCCTTTTAGAGTGTTGAGTGCAGTGACAAAGTAATTGATTGCAGAAGCTAAATGAGATCAGAGAATCACAACACAAACACATAGAAAATTATAGTGGTTTGGAACAACCCAGCTCCTACATCCACTATCCAAGATACCACTTAGGATTTTCACTATATTCACACCCGAATACAGTAGGATTGTTTTACAGGATCACAATCCAAAATCTCTACACTTTGGTTTTAACGGGATCACCAAAGAAAACCCAACACCCTTTGGTTTTAAACGGGATCACCAAAGAAACCCAACTTGGTTTTCACAGGATCACC
Organism: Areca catechu; assembly: GCA_021397845.1. Taxonomy (NCBI): domain Eukaryota; kingdom Viridiplantae; phylum Streptophyta; class Magnoliopsida; order Arecales; family Arecaceae; genus Areca; species Areca catechu. The sequence continues at coordinate 130,830,177 of CM038049.1, forward strand.
AAGAACCTAACCCTTGGTTTTTATCTAAGGCTCACCAAGAACCTATTTGGTTTTTCAAACGGGCTCACCAATAATCCAAACAATTCAAGAATGAATTGAAATAAATGCAACAATAATGACAAACTCTAGTTGTCGGATAGTTGCCGGTGCAGCTTGAGAGAAGTCCACTTGAATGTGCTTCAATGCGCTTTAATTGCTTCAGTGGATTCTTTCCAAAGTGCTTCAAGCTTCATATCAGCGTTGGTGAAGACTTGAAGACTGACTTGAATGCTCTTTGTGCTTTCTTGCTTGGTGGTTGGTTGGATATTCAATAAACCCTTAAAACTTTGAGGAACTTTGTTACTCTTCATTTCTATATCTTCAATAAAGTTCAACTCCGTCAAATATAAGGTCTTCTTATCACTTCAAGGTAGTTTGAGATGTTGTAGACCATTGGGATGTGACATATGATTGTTAGAGCACCTTTTGGCATTCAAAAAAAAACTCTGGAACTAGCTGTTATGTACCTTGAAATGATATTCGAGTCAGCTCGGATTCTTCGAGTCGGCTCGAATCCTTCGAGTCAATAGGTCACGTCGCCAATTCTTCAATGCAGTCAGCTCTTTGTCTCAGGGTGCAAAAACTTCACTCTGGACGAGTCGACTCTTGATAGCTCGGGTCGGCTTGAACTTCTATCGTTGAACACATTGAACTCGAGGGGTTGGCTCGCTTGAATTTGGGTCGACTCTTCTTCTCAGAATTGGAAATATTTACTCTAGAGAAGTTGGCTTGTTGTAGCTTGGGTCAGCTCGCTTCACCAGGTCTTCAAAATTTGGTCTGGCAGAGCTGGCTCGTTGTGATTCGGGTCGGCTCACCTGGCTTGTTCTCAGAACACTTCAAAATTGGACTCTGGAAGAGTCGGCTCGAACTTATTCCAGTCGACTCAGATTCACTAGGGTTGGCTTGATTTCCTTCAAGTTGGTTCGAATTGCTGTATGCCAGAATCCTTGTTGCGTGCCATGAGATAGAGTCGGCTCTTTTGAGATTAGGTCAGCTCGAGTGACTTCTTCAGGGTTTTTACAATTTAACTTCAAGAAGACTCTCACCAACACTCTTATACATTTGATACAAACCAACTCAAAATAAATTAAAGCCATAGCACACATAAAAGTAATCCTTTTTCATGATATTTCTTAACTTTTTCATTGGGTTCTTCTTTACAAAATCATATTACAACACAACTCAAAACAAGAAGTAAAGATGTAGGAGTTGAAGTTTTAACAAATAAATCATCCTACAAAAACTTATAATTCACTTGCAGAGTTGTTAAAAATAAATGTGCATGCTCCAATGTTTGGTTATCATCAAAATCATTTATGGGGTCAACAAGGAGACTCAACTCCTTCAAGCAATGGGAGAGGTAGTTCATGGCCCACTTCGATGCTAGTCGAAAGATACTATGAGAAACTGACAATCTATTCTCTATCCCTGATAAGTTAATTAAATATCCCAATTTAACGCTTAAAATAAATATTAATTAGTCTATATTTATTAAGAATTGATACATTTTAATAGTGTTTTGTAGACAAGGAGTCCATGGATTGAAAGAGCCATTTTTTGGAGTCCAACAATGCAATTGATACTCGAATCAAAGTCAAATAGGCCCAGAATCAAAGTTTGAGTTTCACTATGAAAACATCATGGATTTTAAAGTAACCAGTCCATGGTGGGCCAGTCGCTTCATCTACAAAAGCTGGGCACGGTCCATGGTAGCCATGAACTCTAGTCCATGACCTTTGTCCATGGACCACCTTCTTCATTTTAAGCCACCTGTTCACCACCAGCCACCGGAGCCATCCCCGGTCCTCTCTCTTACTGTCAGGAGCTTCCTTATGGCTGGAGAAGCCACTTGCCACCATTCAAGTGCCGGCCAGTCACCATCCTTCAATTCTTTTATTTTCTTCTCCATTCAACAATCGCCATGGGTCATCGCCGCTGGCTATCCACCATCATCACCGTGCATCACCTGCTACCGACTATCACTAGTCATCTTCTTCCCGATCTCTCAAATCCTCTTCAAACTTCCTTCCAGTCCACCATCTTCCTCCACTATTGCTCAACCGCCAACAGCCACCATCACCACCGTCCGATCAATGCCATAGTCCATCACTAATCGAGAGAGGATGTTGAGCCCAGTCAAAGGTTGAATTTGACCGGGAGAAGGAGTCTTCGCCATCAAGGACTCGATCAAGAAGCTTGACAAGTTTCGGCCACCTAAGAAGGAAAGAAATCACTGATCACCCCATTAGACTATACATTGGATGGCTGTGATTGCTCCTTACGATATATGGTCGATTTTGATCTAGATTGACTCCAAACTTAACTAGGAGAAAGCTCTTGATAAGCTCTATAAAAGGAGGACCCCCAAGCAATAGTCCAGGCATCAATTTTCATAATAATTGTGTACTGATTTATTTTTTTACTCTCTTGTTTAGATCAATGTCTTAGACTAGGAAAAAAGGAGAATCATGAAGGAGATGCTGGCAGTAGCGATGCACGATTAGACTCCTACAACCTGGGATGAAGATAAAGTCTGTGACCGAGTTTTATTTTTCTTTTCACACCTAATTCCTATGCAATAAAAAATCATGCTTTTCTTTTATACATCTTTTGATTTATTTTTTTGATTGAGATCTTAATCTGGAATACATCGCCTACACCCTCTATTGACATGCCATGATCTCAGGATACGATACATGCCTAAGAGAGGTAGATCATAGTATAATAGATTAAATCCCTAACCTTGTAATTAATTAGATAGTGTATACTCTAAGTGGATATATCATGATCTCCGGATATGGTCCGTTCCTAGAAGAGATAAATTATTCTAACACTTAATTTGCAAGTATTATTATTTTTGCAACATAAAGAAAAAAACAAGAAACCTGTTTGCATGATGGATTTGGATTTCTAGATTACTTCTCCTGCTATCTTGAATTAATTAATTAATTATTCTTTTAAAAACTACTATTTTTAATCTAATCTTTTATAAATAATCTTCTTTTCTCTTTTTGGTAAAATAATTGTCCTTGCTCCCCAAGGATACGATCCCTACTCACCCTAGCTATAGTAGTGAGTTAAGTTTCATTTTTGATTGCCTATGATAGCGATTAGCTATATTCTACTAGGTTGCCACTATATAATACTGGTATCACTGGTGGTTGTGGAAACTACTAAGATTATTTTGATCAACAATCCTTGATGGGTGAGTTGAAATTGTTTCGGTCCATTGAAAGAGTTTTGATAATACTATGATGGAGATCATGGAATATCTCCTTACTAGAAAGAGAGGTCACGTATAATAGGAGCTTGACCTGATCACATGGTTGGATCAATATATGTAAGACTTATATATTTACAACCAGCTATTTGGCACCTGCTATTTTTGGTACCTGCTATTTTGGCACCTACTATTTTTGGCACCTATTATTTTTGGTACCTGCTAATTATTAGCACAAGAAAGTTAATTGCAAGAGTTGAAATATAATAAAGCTAATTGGGTTTAAGATTCAAGTTAGACTTGACTCCCAACTTTAATTGGATTAGGGTCGATAGCCTTTTGAATTTAGCTCGAATCGAGTTTGAATCAGATTCCAAATTAATCCAAATTAAAATTAGATCAAACTAGGAAGACAACCTTTTTGTTAACTAGGCTTCTCTCTCCTATTTCATACTTAATAAGAAGAGGGGGTGCTAAAGTAGTGCTCCACTCTTCTTAGCATGCATGAAAGTAGATAGGGATGCTACCTTGCAACATTCTCTTTTTCTGGGGGTCTCTCTCTCTTTCTGATAAGGATAAGAATATTTTGGTTTGAGTTTGATTTGAAATCAGATTAGAGTACTAATTTTATCCATATTTTTGAGGCATGGGATCTGGTTAATTTATGCTACAAAGTAAAATGAGAGAGTGATTAGCACTAAAAAGAGAGGGGTTTTCTTTCTTACCTCAAAATTCATTAACTCCATGCCAATTGTGGTCACCACTTTTTATCTAAATTCAATTTGGATTGAGTTCTACAAGGTGTAGAGTTTAGAAGGGGTGTGGACTTATTTTGTGGGAAAAAATTATGTGAAAGTGGGTTAGCGTATTATAATAAGAAGAGATCTCTTTTTCTTAGGGGTCACTACCTTCTTTCATCTACCCCTTTTCTACTTTTTTCCTTAATTCTAATGAAAAAGAGAGAGAATTAGAGAAGGTAAAAAGGGAAAAGAAAGGGCTTTCATTTGCCCTTTGGTCTTCTAGTCCCTTATTCCCTTGAATCAATGCGAAGAGTTTGTGCATAGTGATTCTAGGGTTTTCTTCTTCTTCTTGAAAAAGAATGCGATCCAACAATTAAAGCGAGGTATTCTGGTGGTCTTAGTTCTTCGATTAGATCATCTCTTTGTGGATACCGATAGAGGCTAGGTACATGCATGGCTCCAGTGAAACCTGGGATATCCATCAGATTCGATTTACTTATCTTTTAATTTACAAATCTATAATGTGTTCAAGACATGATACTAGTTTTATATACTAGATTAGGTTTTTCTCACCATTATTTATTTTAATTTGATTAAAAATTTTTGAAACCTGTGCCTTGATATCTTAGGATCATCGAGGATTCCTTCAAGTAGTATTAGAGCACTATTCATGAACAAATTTTAGATCTAAAAATTAGATCTAAAATTATAATTTTTGATATGACAAATAAAATCTTAAAAGGTATTTCAAATCAAAAATTAGATCTGAAAAATTAGAATTTAAGGTATGATAAATCAGATTGGAATTTTGGTTGAAAATCAAAATTTCAGGTCTAAAATTTCTATAGTTTAGAGCAGCACTAGATATGAAATTCTAGTAAAATTGATCTGAAAGTCAAATCCAAAAATTTTAGAAACTAAAATTTATATTAGGAAGTCATGGTTTATGTTCATTTTGTTAATCTTAGAAATTATTTTTAAATTTAAAATTATGAATTTTTGAATGATTGAGTGCTAAAATTTTTATGTCTGAAATTTTCATGTCTTTATATTTTGTATGAGATGATTAAACTTAATCATTTATATTTGAAATTAGTTTTGACATCTAAACTAAACCCTCATGTTCATAATACACCTAATTGAAGGTTTAAAATTGAAATTGGTTAGGTTCAATCTTATGCTTACATAAGGTTACCTACTATAAGGTTAATCCCATATAATATAAAGGTTGTCCTACCACAAGATTAACCCATTCTGAAAATGGTTTTCAAGACTTTAATTAATAATTTATGATCTAAAATTAAGGTTATTAGATTTGAAATTAAAAATTTAAGATCTTAACCAAAGCTTAAAATATGAGGGATTGGGCATGGGTCGAATCGATTAGGTCATGCAATTAGATTGTGCTAAGTTTCTAGTTAGGCTAAACCCAATCGATTAAACTCTTGATCAAATCAAATCAAGAGTTGATTAGAATTAGGTCAAGAGTGCTTAAGATCGTGTTAATGGTCTGAGCTAATTGATATGATTAACATTAATCGATTGACCTAAAGACTTGATTTGGCTCAGTGGTCAAGCCTAAATTATTTAAGCTAACCAATTCAAAATTGATAAACTAATTGATGTTTAAGGAAAGTCTTGATCATGGTTATTAATTGGGACTAACTCTTACTTGGCTAACTCAGTTGATGTCAAGGAAAGAGATTAAATAGTGGAACCCTTCTATCGATCTTAGTTATCTTACTAATTTATCAATTATATTTTGAATAAGATTGCTTATTGACAAAAGTTCACCCATGTTATTCTGATTAGTTAGACATGAGATGTACTAATTAATTAAGATGTAACCTAAACCAGATCATTTAGACATGAAATGTACAAATCTAAACCAGTTAGACATGAAATGTGTTGACACAAACTAAGTTAATCAAATATGAGATGTGTTGACCTAAACTGGATTAGTCAGACATGAGATTTGTCGATCCAAATTAGGTTAGATAGATATGAGATGTGCTGACCTAAACCTTATTTCATATATGATATGATCCTTTTGCTTAGTACTTGGATTGAGTGCATCACCATGGTCGTCTGATCATAAAAGCAAGTAGGGTTTAAAGTTCTCTCTTTCTATTCAATGGGATTCTCTTATAATGAGTAGAGGTACCATTATAATTTGACTCATGAAGAAAATCTGTGAAAGAAGTTTTTTTTAAATTGAGGTGACCTAAATTAATTTAGTCAAAAGGTTAGTTAGACATAAGATTGTGCTGACTAATTAAAAAGAGACCTAAACCTAAACCTCCTTGTAAATATTAAATCTTAGGTCTTCCATTGCTGTAGAGATACAGGCATCTCTCGGCTAGATACAGTGGTTTTGTTACAATAGTGGTGCATAACCGCTCTATTAACATGAGATGTTGTGAGATAAAGATGGGATTAGGCCTAATAACTATTAGATGAAAGATCCAATGATGGCTTTATTTTTTATTGAATGGTGGGTTTGACTTAACAAGAAAGTATGGGTAATAACTATTAGGTGAGCCCACATGACTTAGAGGTCGAGTCACTACAATATGCTTAAGAAGTATTGGACAAGATTTGTCCACTCATTATTTTATGTATTACCAATAACTTTTAGATAAGGTTCATGAAATCAATGGAATCACAGTATCCACTAGGGATCCTAGTCACGTGGGGATTTCTACTTCTCTACCGAGGAGTGTGAAAGATCCATGAAAATAGTGAGAGTCTAATTTATTTTGTAAAGTTTCTAGAATATATTTAAAATTAAATATAATCAGCTAACTTAGATTTTTATTCTCTATAGATTAAAAAAGTTAGCTTCTAACCCTCTTAATCTTTAGACTAATTAATTAACCTAAACCTATTATAAAGTCTAGCTCAATTTTAAAATTAATTAAATAGGCTGAGTACAGTAATAGACCATGATTATCCAATGTTACCCAGCTATTCTAGCTAATCTAAGTGCAATCGATCCATGATCATTGTTTGATAATGATTTAGGATTAAAAGCTTGAGAAGCTCGGGCATGTTGATGCATAAGGATTGTAAATGGATTTGTCCAATTGACTTTGTCTAATTTATATGGATAATTTATTGAAAACTATCATTTGAATAAGATTAAGATAATTAGATTAATAAATTGGTGACTATTAGAGGGACCTTAAAAGGTTCAGGGGATCTTGAAAGGTTCAAGGGATCTTGAAAGGTTCAAGGAATATGCTTCTCCATGTAGAGCAGACATTCTCTTCTAAAAGAGAGTTTAACTGGAAGAAGAAGCCTGTAAAGAAGCAAGAGATCGGGAGCTTTCAAGTAGATGGCCATTAATAATGGAAAGTTATTTTCATTTTAAAGTCGATGATCATAGAAATTATCCCTGTACCTAGAATCCATGAAGAATGAATATGACATAACTTTGGAAGGTATGTCAGTTGCTTAAAGAGACTTTACCTACTGGCAGTAGAAATCTGATTTCTATTTAGCATAAAAGTCATTAATCCATTTATTTTAGAAATAAGTTGGGTTCAAATGATTTTATAAAACATAGTCTCTACTTGCAAATGATGCATCCATTGAGTAGTTAGTGAGTGTCGTTGGATCTGAGAGATCTTTGAGATAATATCAACCTGAAGTATATAAGTGGTATGTCAAGTTTAGTCATGTCAAAAAGAAAGGACTCATAATTTGGAAACCATGGGAAACCTAGGCCTTTTAGCTAATTAACTATTGAGTCATTTCTAATTTATGAGTCTTGTCTTAAAGGCTATTAACTAAGCTACCTTTTGTAAGAGAAAGGGAGTAGCAAGGTCCACTGATATGCTTGCCCAAGTATACATTAATGTATGTATCGCATTCATCATGCAAGCTAATAAAGCTCCCTAAGGTTCTTCTATTAGATCGAGGAAGCAAATACCTTAGAGGAGATTTTCAAATTTATCTCAAATTATATAGTATAGTCTCATAATAGACTCCTCGTATATCTCAAGTTCGATGGTGTGTCTGAGTAGACCCTACTGGATATGGTTCAGTCCATTATAAAAATCACTAATTTATCTTTAATGATTTAATTATAATACTTATCAGATATATTTAATTGGGTTCACTATAAATCTCTTTTATCATACTTATATAAGATATAGATAGATAAATTAAAGATTAGGTCATTGATGGCTTGTATCCTAAAGAGTTGTTAAATTACTTCTTCCCATTGGATCATAAATAATTATGACCTAATATCTATATTAATGGTTAAATGATTTATCCAAATTTAGTAGTGAAAGGATAATTAAGCTTGAAGAGATAGTTTCATAAAAGTAACGAGCCATAGAACCTATAAAACTCATTCGAGCAAAGCTAGCGCATGTAGTTTCTTATCCATCATGTAAGTCTAGTAGGATCTCTTATCCTTCAAAAGGTATATAGGTATGCTTACAGAGGATTCAAAAAAAGTTTTTTTGTGGGAGAAAGAAACATAGAGATGATCCTAGTAACCTACAATGAGGAAATGTAAGACATCAATTTTGAAAAATGGTTGAATATCATGAAGTTAAACTCCATGTGCTACAACCTAGTATGGACCTTAATAGATCCACCAAGAGGTATAGTACCTAATGGATGTAATAGATTTATAAAAGAAAATAGATGAAGATCTATAAAGTAAGGCTTAGGTAAAAAGTTATAGTCAGTATTGATTATGAAAATCTTTTCACTTATGACCATGCTAAAATCTATACTAATTACTATTGCAATTAACCATGATGAGATCAGGTACATGGATAGTGATGAGATTACAAGGTCTAAGTTACAAAGGGTCCATGTAAATAGACTAAATCAGATTGCTGGAATTCTTATTTTAATGGCATGATTAAATCATTTGATTCTACCAAGAATGAGAAAAGGAACCATGTGTTTATAAAAGGTTAAAGGGAGTATGTAATCCCATGTATTATACACAGATAATATTCTTATGTTGGGAATGTGATTCCTATGCTGACCTAGATTAAGTAATGATTGTTTAAATAATTCTCAAATAAAGACTTTTGGAAAGTATCCTACATTTATAATGTAGGTCTTTAAGTTAAACCAAGGAGGATGCTAAGCCTATCACAAAATTGTACATTAAGGAAATGTTGAATAAGTTCAATCTAAAAATCTAATAAGGGATTTTACTCCTTAGGCATGGAATTAACCTCTAAAATGTATCCCAACACATTTGAAGGAATTTTAATATGATCTAAATCCTTTTAAGCTTTGATCATAAAGAGTCTCATATAAACCATGCTATGTATATAATCTAATTTTTACTATGATTGTCATGAGTGAATGTATGTAAAATCCAGGCTATAAGTGCTGGAGAACTATGAAAACATTCTTTAACACTTAAGAAGTATTAAAAATATGTTTTAGATCTTGAGTGAGACAATTGAGGGAATAAGGATATATGTGATATGTTTCTATACAATGGTAGTTTCGAACTGATCATTGTAGGTTTAACCAGGGAGGCTGACTAAATAATCTTCCCTAAGGGTGGAAGGATGTATTCTGAGTCATAGATTGTTGTAAAAATGAGTAAGATATCATGAGATGATATAACACTCTATTATAGCAATAATGGTGCCATAGCTCTAGCTAAGGAACTAAGGTCTCACTAGAAGTCTGAGCACATAAAGTGGTGATTTAATTCACAACTACATTATTAAGGTGTAGAGAGTAAACTTTGCATAAGTTATGGCAAACTCACTAGCTTAGTAAGCTTTGGCTAGTCATAACTGAAGCATATGAGATGGGGCTGAAGTGTATGGCTGATTGCTTTAGTACAAGTGAGAGATTGCTAGATGTATGCCTTAGAAGCCAATCTAGCTAACATATTTTTATTTCTAGGACATAAAATTATATTTCTATTTGAAATTGGATAATTTTTTTATACAGTCATATCTATGTATTGTCTAAAGAATTAATGGATAATGATATATATTCTAAAGAGTTGAAAATTTAAGACATGTATCATTATAGATTAATTTCTAAATGCTCCTAATCATAGGATATCACAGGGATAGTGATTGATCTAGTTAGATCAGTGCACGAATTACTTTCTTTTGGATAGACGAGTCTTAAATCTATAATATAGAGATATTGAAATGAGAGTACAGGTGGTTGTTAGAGAACAATGGCATCGAGCATGACCATCATGAGAAGTCACATGGATGTCTACTCACTCATTAGTGATTTTCTAGATACTGTAGTTATGTGAATGGTTCTTTGACCTGTGATGCCTTGGCTACTCATAGTAGGGTTAATATATTTGACAACATAATGTTAGGAAATTTGTCCTAAAGCCAATCATCTGAATTATGGATGGTTATCTTTTTTAAAATTTATATATGAATCATTAATAAATAAAATTTATTTTTGATAATTCATCATATTTTGTACATCTTTCTTTAAACTCTTTTGTGATGAAGTTCTTATAACTACTTCTATTTATAAAAGAGAATTTATCATGTAGTTCTTAAATCTATTCATGATTAAATGATATATTGTTATTTAGGATGACAACATTTGTCGAGTATAGGATATTGTATGCCATATAGGTTGTTGTCCTCATAACCATGGAGTGTAAAGATATTGGTATGGCATAGAGGTGAGTATAAGAGTACATTCACTAAATGTGAACAACTTTATAAAGTACTCTACTATTAAGAGTATCTTTCAAAAGGATATAAATTAAATATCCCTCTGACCTGAGATCATCATGGTGATTTTCAAGCAACTCAATGTACTTTGATACCACACTACTTGTATTTTTAATACAGTGATGAAAGGTTTTGGATGCAGTCAAGTACTTGTAAAGTTGGTGTATGAGTCAAGAAGGATTGACTACTTCAAGGTGTTGGAAAAAATACTTTGCTATATTTCAATTTAGCAAAGCATTGACTAGGGTAATCCCTATGAAGAGTCATAGAATTTATTAGATTGAAATACATCTGAATGCATTGATTAAGAGTTGGTAGTTGACTCTAAAGTCATCTTGAGTATTAGGTTAGAGGGATGAATTATAGTTACCAAATACCTGGGTTCTTGAATATTGCTTTGTAATTGTTTGACCTGTCCAGATATCGAGTATCATTACTAGACGATTACATCAATTAGTTTATGAATTGATTCCTAGGATACTGGCTTAGTGTTCGAACTAATGAGGTCACATACAATAAAAGTTTCTGACTGATCATGATGGATGATTAACGATTAAAAATTATTCAAGGATATAATTATTAATATGATTGATAATTAACCTAATATAAATATTATAAATAAATAAATAAATAATTATTAATAAATTATAGTGGATTAGTTATCAATTAAATTGCTAATTATTTAATTTGATTGAGTAAAGAGATTTAGGTCAAGTCTAATTGAATTTTGTTCAATTAGGTTTCACCCGAGTATGTTATACGATGACCTCATCACTAAAGGATTCTAATCTTGATTTAATTCAAACTTTGGATTAATTAATTTCTAATAAATCAAAAATTAATTAAGCTATTAGGTACCTAATTATATTAGGTTCATAGGTTTTAATTGGATCTAATCAAATTTGATTTGGCTACAATTGGTTTAAGTCAAATTAATTTCAAAACCTCACCTAGTGCCCCCTTGTTTTTCTCCACACCCCTATTTCATGCAATCTTGGATTTTGCATGGAAAATTCCATGCCAAAAATTTAGATATTTCACCCTTCCTTCTTCTATTATGGATGAGATTTGGGTTAGGATAATTGATCTAAAATTTGGATTAGTTTTGACTTAGTTCTGATAGAGTTTCAATTAGATTGAAACTCCTATCCATATCCATCTAGTCTCCACTTATCCATAGAATTCCTCCATGCCACATTTTATTTTGAGTTTTTTTGATATGCATAGGATATGAGAGAAGAATTTTTACCATTAAAAAAGAGATAAAGCTATCAAAAAAAAATAGATAGGTGGGTTGGCTTGAAATATAGTGGGTGTGAGGAGTTCTTGTGCATTAGGGTATTCAAGGGAGTAAGAAAAAGAATTGAGAGGGGTCTCTTCTTTTTATATTTTTTCCACCACTAAACCTCTAGATCTCCTTGTCTTGATTTTCTTGGAGGGTTCAAGAAGTTCTAAAGAAGAAAAGAATCAGCTATGTAAAGGCCTTCATGCTGAGCTAGTACTCTAAGAAAGCTAATCAGATTTAAGACTTCGTATAGATGATCTATAGAGGCCGGATGCACTGTACGATTGCAAAGTAACTTGAAGAGCCATTTCCAAATGCCATCAGTAGCAAAGATTAGCAACCCATGATTAGGTATGAGATCAGATCTCGTATATGTTGTAGTTTAGATATATAATATTCATCGGTTAGATCAATGCATGTTAATTTTATTTTTTGTATTGCATATCATGTTTAGATCCTAGGTAGATTTTTTAGATTTAATCTTAATATATGATTTTATGATTAAAAAGGATTTTAATCTTATATGCTGTTACTTTAAATTAAAAAAATAAAATACATGAATGAAACCCTACCCAATTTTTAATAATGGTATCAGAGCAAGATTACATGACATGATATGTATATATAGAATCTTGTATATTTGATATGCTTTTAAATATGAGCAACTGCTTCGAATTGTGTTTATCACTATAGCCATCCGGTTATAGGAGAAAAATAGGATTTAAAGGCCCTCACTTCTCATTTTAAGGGATCTTTTATGGTCTATAGGGATGCCGTTGTGATCTCATCCCATGAACAAGTGAGATAAAAAGATTTTTAATAAATTATTTTAATTATTAGATCTAATTTTTAGTAATTTAATCTTGTTTAATTTACTATTTATGATATGAAATTATGTTTTTATGATTTGTATTTATTTTTAAAACATAAATCAAAATATAAATTTTAGCTATACAACTATATCATATAGTATAAATCGAAAAGTGTTTATTTGTATAAGATATATTTAAATTGTTTAGATCTAAGTTTAGCAAATTAAACTTAATTAATTGCTAGAATTGAGAATTGAAAGATTAGGTCTAGAATTATGAATTAATGATCTAATATCAATTCATAAAACTTGGACTATGGATTAGCTTGAATTGGTCAATTAACCAGGTTAGACATAGGATTAAAATTTTGATTAATATGAACTTAATAGAGAAATTAATTTAATCAAACCAAAAGTTGTTTAGGATTAAGTCAAGAGTTCTCTAGATCAATTTTATAAAGATTGCTTGATCAAGTCCATATTTTATCATATGGACCTGATTATGGCTTAGTAGTTGGACTTGAGTTCTTAGACTAGTCTAATCAAATTTAATGAACCAATTGGTGTCTAAGATAAGTTTGGCAGTTTGATCATAGTTATTAATTAGGACTACCTTTTACCTGGCGAACTTGTTTGGTATCTAAGAAAAGAGGTTAATGGCAAAACCCTCCCATCGATCTCACTTACCTGCTAATGTGAGATATTAGAATTTGATCAGATAGCTTGTAATTTGAGTTAATTCATGCCAGTAAAGATGATCAGCATGACTAATCTAGGTGTCCTTGGACCAATTTGTCTTTAACCCTCATCATACACCTGGTGTAGTCAGTAGGAGGATTATTGACTAATTAGTTCATCTTTTTATCTCTTCTTAACTATATAATAAAATTCTTTAAATTATTAGGTCTCTAAAATGATAAAGTTGTGGAGATAACTAAGTCATAGCCTTTAATTAGGAGGATGGTAATAGGTTCAATGATTAAGATGATCATTGGAGGCCTAAAGGCTTGGTGCTCATCTGGCTATTGGAATTATCATTCATATTATGATGATTTAGTTGTAACTTTCTTAACAATGGTAAGGTGGGTCGGTCAAAGTCGAGCTTGTCTATTTATTGGTCAGAAGCACTGAGTCTTGTCATAATAATTGTTGGACCTAACCAGGACTTTTAGTAGAAGCCCAAAGGCCTGCTAAAGAGGATCTTGAGGCAAAACCTATACTAGAAATTGTTTAGGGAACAATTGGTTAGGAGCTACCATTAGATGTGCTTGGTTGGGCTGGCCAAAGTTAGGCTTATGTGGAACTCGATCCGATTCAACTCTTCCGAGTGCCTTGTCCTAATGAGCTTGAAAATTCTTAGGGGCCTACATCTAGTTAATTTTAATTAAAGGGCTTAGGTATGTAGGCTGAGGGTGGTGGTTTGTGGTCCAAGAAAGGGTGATCAAATCCCCATCTTATATTTTTTATGAGTTATGCCTTTAAGATATTTTATAAAATATGCAATGGAAAAAAGAGGGTGTCCAATACTAGTCATAAGCCTTTAAGGTTTAATTAGTTTTTATATTTTAGTTAAGTATTATGTAGTGTTTGTTTTTTTTTTTTTGTATTATGTTATCTTTATGTAAGTTTTAAATTAAGTTAATTATGTTTGAGAGAAAATTAAATTAAGTTCGGAATATAAGGATCAACTATATATGAAAAGCAATAAAGAAATAAAAGAAGTAAATTAATTATGATATGCAGTAAATTAAAAAGTAAATAAATATAAACTAAGATAAAAAAATTAGAAAGCAATAACTAATTTAATTTTTTGATTTTTTTACACATCACAACCATACCTATTGTCCCTAGTAACAGTTCCAAAATTTAATCACTATCATGGGCAATCAAAAATAAAATACTAACTCAAAACTATGTAGATACTAGTGAGTTAGATTCATATCCACAAGGGCCTTAGACCTAAAGTTGTGATTGTAAAAGAAAGAAAAGAAAATATTGGTTGTTGCATAAAATAAATAAAATAAACAGGAAATAAACTATTCTACATATTGAAGTATTAGAAAGAAAAATCTTGGAAGTTTCGAGTTGATCTTGCACTAATAAAGTTGTATTTCTTTTAAAGAATTATTATAATTAATCGTAGGAAATTACCTATATTCCTTCGATATGTCCCGTATCTGTAGATCACAGCACATCTCTAGGAAGTACTAGGCGTTTAACTTTTCTTTCCTTAGTGATGCGGGACTAATATGCATGCAATTATTTTTGTATATTTTATATGTGGGGTTAGGTGATTAATTCCTGAATTTCAGATCAAAATTAATTGTAGGGAAGTATGTATGAAATTTTGAAGTCAAGCATGCAGATTAGAACCTAGAAAAGTATTAAAGAAGTATCACCGGGGCTGAGAAGCCTCGGTTATGGCAAGTTCTCCTACAATATAATTATTGGAGGTAGAGAGGGTGTACCTGACAACGTTTGAAGCACCCGGTGAAGATCGCAGCGAAGGAATCTCTCATTCCTCGATGGATGTAGCCTGGAAAACCGAGCCAAAGACCCGCGGATACCCGGCTTTTTGCTCGGTGGTCGGATTGAGGCTTGGCTGGAGTCGTTGGATTCGTAGAAACTCGGAGACCTGCAAATGACCTGTCAGGGTTAGAAAACTCACAAGGAAATAAAGAAATAAAAGAAAACAACAAAGAAAAGGTGTCTTTTGAAGTGGGCGGCCAGGGTTCTGGAAGGTTGGCTGGCGGCAGGAAGATGGTTACAGCTCCGGGAAGAAGAAAACTCTCACATCCCTTTATGCACACAGCAGGGTAACACTCAAAGCAATAGAAGAATTCAAGGTTTATTTCATATATCAAAATCAAGTTTCATACAAGAGACTAGGGTCCCTTAAATAGACCCTTAACCTTGGGCCCCAAGTAAGGGTACTTTAGACTTTACATAGGACTCCTTCTCCCTTTCAAACCCTAACTAGGAATATAAGGTAACATAGGTAAAAAATCCCACACAAATTGCTCTCCCTCTCCTTGTCTTGATCGGCCAAGGGGGTGACCATCAGTGGCCGACCAAGGGGAGGGTCACCATAAGAGATGGCACCCTAATTCCTTCCTGGGCCTGGGCTGGCCCAATTTCCTTCCGGCTGGTTCAGGGCTTCAGGTTTGTGCTTGTTTTAATTTTCTCCTCCTGGGATCTTCAAGTCTTCAAGCTAGGTTAGATTTGGGCTCAACTTCCATGTCTTCAATTAGGTTGGACTTGGTCTTCACTTGTATGATGTGGTCTTGAGTCTTCGATATGCTTGGACAGGACTCAAAAAAATAAAATTAGCTCGATATGAGCTGACTAATACTGAACTGAACTAGCTCAATATGAGCTGACTAATTACAGGACTCAAATAAAACAACTCAGCTGGACTAAGCTTTATTACAGTGAACTTGAATATCATTTAAGTGATCCACAGAGGGTTGAGAAGCCTCTGCCTTATTCTGGTGCCTTTGGTGTCCGCACCAATTCTCCCGGGATGGAAGGAACTCAACCCTATTGAGTGAAGATCAGATTGGCTCACATATCTCTCGAGAAGGTCTGGGTTGAGGCGTTGCAAGTCCTCTCGAGAAATCCACGAATCGTCTGACTCTGGCCGGCCTTGCCATCGGACCAGGAAGCGTTGATAGCCACGGCCCCGGGTCGTGATGGCTTGATCATCCAGGATACACTCGATCTGTTTTCCTCTCTCAGGCCAATTTATTAGTGGACACTCTAGGTTAGGGTCACTCACAATGAAAAGGAATAGGTCCAAAGGCCTCACTAGGTATCGCTACCGGTTTCCTATACTCAACCAGGTCTGTAATATTGAAGGTAGAACTAATGCCCATATCCGAAGGCAAGTCTAACACATAGGTATTTGATCCAATCCTTCTCTGTCACTTTAAAAGGTCCGGCTCTGCGAGCATGAAGCTTCTTTTAGGCCTAAGCCTAACCAAGATAGAATCCACTACATCAAATTCTTTGACCCTTCTTCAGGAATTAGCTAGTTGTTTTAAGATTAGTGCGGGTGGTGAACATGCTAGGCACATGCAGACTCCTAACAAGATAATGCAAAGGACTCAAACTTATACCTAACAGACTCAACTAAAGAGGTTTATTAGGTCTTAACTACCACTTGGGCATGGGGCCATGAGTTGTGGTTGATGGATGACATGCAGAAGAAAATTTTCTATTAACTCCTAATAGGTGCCAGAGGGTCTGCCAAAAGTAGGTAGCAAATGGGATGGGCTCTATGGATCCTTGCAACCTAGTAACCTCAACAAAATGTAACCTAATAGTTCTAGACACATGAGAAGACTCAAGAAAGGGTAGGAAATAGGAAGTGGGTTTAGAATTAGTCTGGTAGGGTGGAGAAAAAGGTTTCGGGTTAGTTGGATAAAGTAGAATAAAAGAAGGCATGTTAGGGACTAATCCTAGACTAAGGAGGCTAACCTTACGGGGTTGTGGTATATCTATGGGCAAGAAAAGGTCCATCTATGGAAGGATGGGTCAACAATTTCTGGGAAGAGATCTTCAATAGGAATGGCAGGAAGGGATTCATCTTGAGGGCAATGGGTTAAGTAAGCCAAATCCTGAATAAAGTCTTCTTGTTCATGGAATTTAGGAATAGGCTCTACAATTAGATCCTTTTCTAGTGTTTCCTCAGGTAAAATCCTAGTATCAGAGTTCTCTTCCTCTAATTGTTCTTCCACTATAGTTTTAGGTTGGATGTGGTCAAGGTCAACTAGCTCTGGGTTGGTTTCTACCTGAGTATCTACTGGGTCAGCAAATTCTAGGTCTACTAAAGGTGTCTCTTCTTCTCCTTCATACTCATCCACTAGGCTCGCATCAGCTTCATACACTTTCACATTAATGTAAGCCTTGTCAGTCTCAGGAATGGTTGGAGAAGGTCGGCTAGGGAAAAATTGGCTAGATCATGGTTTCTGATTATGGACACTAATCCTAGTAGGTTCAGGTTGCCAAAGGGGTAGTGGTTCACTACTGGGCTCATATTTAGGGGTTTTAATCCTATGGGATTCAAGTTGACTAAGGAAAACCTGACTAGTACTAGATTGATACCTAGGGGTTATGGGCTCCCTAGGCTCATAGGACAAGGGTGCAGATCTATGGGTCACGGGATTATAAGATCTGGGGTCATAGGATTTGGGTTCAGCTCTATGGGTCTTGGGTCTACTGGACTCATGGGATATGGGTTCGTAGATTCTAGAGTCAGAGGATTTGGAGTCATAAGATCTATAGGTTGTGGGTATACTAGGCTTATAGGGAGAGGGTAAATAGGATCTATTTTCCTGGTCTATAAAATCCTGATTGGGTCTTCTAGGACTAACCTTAGGGATTGGGTCATGACGATGGGCTCTTCTAGGTTCAGCCTCAAGGTATGGATCAGGATTTGGGATCCTCCTAGGTTCAGTATCATAATATGGGTCATGACGATGGGCTCTCCTAGGTTCAACCTCTCGATAGGGATCAGGGTTTGGGGTCCTCCTAGGTTCAGTATCATAGTATGGGTCATGACGATGAGCTCTCCTAGGTTCAACCTCACGGCAGGGATCAGGGTTTGGAGTCCTCCTATGTTTAGTATCATAATAAGGGTCATGGCGATGGTCTTTCCTAGGTTCAACCTCACGGTAGGGATCATGGTAAGGGGTTCTCCTAGGGTTGGGCTCCTTATATGGGTCAGAGTATTGGGTTCTCTTAGGATTGGACTCCCTATATGGGTCAGAGTAGTGGGTTCTCATAGGGTTGGGTTCTATGGTTTCACTAGGTTGAGTTGGGTTGAGGCTATTGGTCTGGGTCAACTGAGTCATTTGGGTAATTAACTGGGTAGACATCTGGGCCATTTGGTCTATAAGGGCTTGAATCCTAGCTTCCTGCTTATCCATGGGTTCAAGGAGATGGTGGATGAGATGGGACTCCTGATCTAATGCTCATACAAGACTCGATCAAACCGACTATAGCTGACTAGACCTAGAGTCCAAAACTGGATGCTCAATCAGGGTGGCAAACTAGCCTATAGTAACCTTGTACTCGGCCAGGCAGGTGTAAGGGGAGTGTTAGGTCCCTGATTGCCAATCCTAGACACCAATCAGAGATTGGCCAGGTAGGCGGACCAGCACACAAGCCCTTCGGGATTGAATCCCTGAACCACCGTTCTAGACACTAAGCACAAGGCACATACAGGTTAACTTGACATAGTGATCTAACACTAGCCTGGACCCGACCAGTTGGTGTCCCTAGCCCACTAGGGCAAATTAAGTCTAATCGATTTTAAGTTTGGCTTGGGACCGAATGCAGGGATGTGGTTTTAGGCTAAGGAGAGGTGATCAAATCCTCCCCCCATCTGACATAGCAAGAGTGCCCTTAAAGGTAGATTATGCAATGATGGCAGGCAGATGAGGATGCAAATTAGGGTTTAGATGTTTTTGGTATTTTTGGAGAATATGTAAATTTTTTTTTTGTTTTATATTTTGGTATTTTCTTAAACAGAAGAAAACTTACAAATTATGGCCTAATATACAGGAAATATACTAAAATTAAAAGATATGCAAAAAGATGCTAAACAAAACCCTAAAACTTCCAAACTTGTCTTGTTGAAAAAAAATAGAGCCAAAAACTTGCAGGCTATATTTCGGCTTGCAGAGAATTCACAGATCAAAATAAAATCTGCAAAAATTCTAGAAAATACTTTGAATTATGGTGAATTTAGAAAAATAAATTTCAGAATTTTTGGAATTCATGATAGAGATAAATAACTAAATTAACAGAGCATATATGGACTAAAAAATTACAGAAAACAAGCCCAAATCTAAGCTCTGATATCAAATGATGCGGGACTAATATACATGCAATTATTTTTGTATGTTTTATATGTGGGGTTAGGTGATTAATTCCTGAATTTCAGATCAAAATTAATTATAGGAAATTATGTATGACATTTTGAAGTCAAGCATGCAGATTAGAACCTAGAAAAGTATTAAAGAAGGATCGCCGGGGCTGAGAAGCCTCGGTTAGGGCAAGTTCTCCTATAATATAATTACTGGAGGTAGAGGGGATGTACCTGACAACGTCTGAAGTACCCGGTGATGATCGCAGTGAAGGGATCTCTTGTTCCTCGATGGATGCGGCCTGGAAAATCGAGCCAAAGATCGGTGGATACCCGGCTTTCTGCTCGGTGGTCCGATTGAGGCTTGGCTGGAGTCGTTGGATTCGTAGGAACTCAGGGACCTGCAAACAACCTGTCAAGGATTAGAAAAATCACAAGGGAACAAAGAAATAAAGGAAAATAGCAAAGAAAATGTGTCTTTTGAAGTGGGCGGCCAGTGTTCTGGAAGGTTGGCTGGCGACAGGAAGATGGTTGCAGCACCGGGAAGAAGAAAACTCTCACACCCCTTTATGCACACAGCAGGGTAACACTCAAAGCAATAGAAGAACTCAAGGTTTATTTCATATATCAAAACCAAGTTTCATACAAGAGACTAGGGTCCCTTAAATAGACCCTTAACGTTAGGTCCCAAGTAAGGGTACTTTAGACTTTATATAGGACTCCTCCCTTTCAAACCCTAACTAGGAATATAAGGTAACATAGGTAGAAAATCCTACACAAATTGCTCTTCCTCTCCTTGTCTTGGTCGGCCAAGGGGGTGACCATAAGTGGCCGACCAAGGGGAGGGTCACCATAAGAGATGGCACCCTAATTCCTTCCTAGGCCTGGCCTAGCCCAATTTCCTTCCGGCTGGTTCAGGGCTTCAGGTTTGTGCTTGTTTTAATTTTCTCTCTTGGAATCTTCAAGTCTCCAAGCTAGGTTGGACTTGGGCTCAACTTCCATTTCTTCAATCAGGTTGGACTTGGTCTTCACTTGTATGATGTGGTCTTGAGTCTTCGATATGCTTGGACAGGACTCAAAAAAATAAAATTAGCTCGACATGAGTTGACTAATACTGAACTTAACTAGCTCAACATGAGCTGACTAATTACAGGACTCAAATAAAACAACTTAGCTGGACTAAGCTTTATTATAGTGGACTCGAATGTCATTTAAGTGATCCACAGAGGGTTGAGAAGCCTCTGCCTTATTTTGGTGCCTTTGGTGTCCGCACCACTTGGGATGCCCTATAATTATAACAAACCATGGCATATCTCTAGAAAGAAAGAGTTGTCCCTAAAATTAATGTAATACTTAAGCAGATAAGAAAGCATAAGAAAAAGCAAGTAAAGAGTCATAAGAGAAAATAAAAGAAAGTGTACTCTTTGTTGCTTAGAAAAATGAAAAAATACAAAATAAGTGAGAACAAAAGAACCGCTCTACACATTATAAGATCTCTTCTCTCCTCCTAAGACTATAAAGCTTTAACTGCTCATGGAGTCTTCAAGCATCATCATCATGAAAAGAGAACAAGGAAGAAGACCCCTCGCTACTATCACCCTTTTTTCCCTCAAAACCCCTCACAGAATTAAAGAACAAAAGAAAATATAAGGTTATACTCTACTGCTTGCCTCCTACTACCCCACAACTGCCCTTTAAATAGGGCTAAACCTAGTTCAAATCCCATTCAAAACAGGAGGAGAAATCATTTGGAATTAGACTTTAATTCTTGGAAATTATTTCAGTTGTTAGATCTTCATCAAATCATCCAAATCATGTCACAAATATCTCCAGATCCTTTGCTGGTTAGCTAATCACAATCGGGAGTTCACCTGGGATGTTGGATTGAGGCTCAGGTGGTTTTCTAGCCACACATCATGATGGGGAACTAATATGCATGCAATTTTTTTTATATGTTTTATATGTGGGGTTGGGTGATTAATTCCCGAATTTCAGATTAAAATAAGTTATAGGGAATTTTATATGAATTTTAGAAGATCAGCATGCAGATTAGGACCTAGAAAAGTAGAAAAGAAGGATCGCCGGGGCTGAGAAGCCTCGGTTAGGGCAAGTTCTCCTACAATAAAACTACTGGAGGTAGAGGGGTGTACCTGACAACGTCTGTGAAGATCGCAGCAAAAGGGTCTCTCATTCCTTGACGGATGCGGCCTGGAAAATCGAGCCAAAGACCCGCGGATACCCGGCTTTCTGCTCGGTGATCCGATTGAGGCTTGGCTGGAGTCGTTGGATTCGTAGGAACTCGGGGACCTGCAAATGACCTGTCAGGGGTTAGAAAACTCACAAAGGAACAAGAAAATAAAGGAAAAACAGCAAGGGAAGGCTTCTTTTGGAGTTGGCGTCCAGGGATCTGAGATGCTTGTTGGTAGCAGGAAGATGATTGCAGCACTGGGAAGAAGAACTCTCGCAAACCCCTTTATGCACACAGCAGGGTATCACACAACTCAATAGAAGAACTCAAGGTTTTCATTCATCAAAAATTCCCCTCATACAAGAGGCTAGGGTCCCTTAAATAGACCCTTAACCTTGGGCTCCAAGTAAGGGTACATAAGTCTTTACATAAGAATCCTTTTCCCTCTCAAACCCTAGCTAGAAAATAAGGAAATATTAGGTAGAAAAATCCCTAAAATTTTTCTTGACTTGGTCAAGACTCCAAGGACGCCTAGGGGGCGTGTTGGGCTTCTAGGAGCAGCAAAAGGCCGGCCCAAAGGGGCCCGGGTGCATGGGTTTGGGCCTCTGGAAGCTGGGGTGGCCTGGTAGCCAGGTAGCAGGAATATTCCCTGGTATCTTGCTTCTTAGGGGCTTGGGCTTGGCACCTGGGCTTGATTTCATTGGGCTAGGATGCAGATGGACCTCTGGAATCATGGATGCCCTTATTTATGAATATACTTTGGCATCTGGAAGGGAATCTGGACATCTGGAGGGCATCTGCAAGGAATCAGGATTTCTGATTTTTCTCCTGGGGTCTTCAAATCTTCAAGCTGGGTTGGACTTGGGCTAAACTTCCATGTCTTCAATCTGGCTGGACTTGGTCTTCACTTGTAT
This sequence comes from Areca catechu, assembly GCA_021397845.1. NCBI lineage: Eukaryota > Viridiplantae > Streptophyta > Magnoliopsida > Arecales > Arecaceae > Areca > Areca catechu. The sequence goes on from CM038049.1 coordinate 130,852,958, forward strand.
AATATAGTCTTGAGTCTTCAGTATGCTTGGACAGGACTCAAAAAAATAAAATTAGCTCAACATGAGCTAACTAGCATTGGACTGAACTAGCTCAACATGAGCTGACTAGTACAGAAGTGAAATAACAACTAAAAATACTCAAATAACAACTAAAATGGACTCAGGTGAGCTAAGCCCTTATTACAGATGGACTCATAAATTATTGATCAATTACAGAGGGTTGAGAAGCCTCTGCCTTATTCTGGTGCCTTTGGTGTCCGCACCACATCAGGTCTTGAATCATGTTGGAAACTCCTTCTCTTAGTCGGCTTGATTTCCAACTGTCGGACTCATGTCCAATAATGTTGCATCCAAGCCATCCACCAGTGCTGGACCACGCCAACATTTGTGATACCTCATAGACTGAGCTACAATTTCCTATATGCTGCATGAATGCACTATTTGGTGATTGTTGGATGCTGCATGAAAACCACCCAAGAGACCACCCATCACGAAAAATGTGCCACACCGAAAGTCTATCTTCTTCGCCTCTCTCTTTTTCATCGTCGACGCCACCACCTTGCCAAGCCCTCGCTGGAACCATTTCCAATGCGTTGCCGCCGTCAGACCTGCTGAAGCTCTCACCACTACAGCCATCGAATTGTCAAGGACCTCCACTCAGATATTTCCCTATATCCATGCTACCACCATCATCACCGGAAAGATCACCACTCACTAGCGCTACTACTATCTCTACTTGCTAGTGACCGGATCATGCTTGAAAATCCATTCTCGAAGTCACCTTCTTCAACCTCCCGCTCGAGTGCTATCACTATCACTCGGACTGTGCCAAGAAGACCTTGTGAGAACCCCTTTTCGCATGCTAGATTCATATGGGTAGTCGGGTTGGCCGCGTGATGCCCACTCGACTGTTGATCAGCACAAACCCTTCTATGATCCACAATACCCAGCCATGGTTGAGGGTCGTAGCTTCTATGGATCGCTTAATATTTTTGTAAACCAAGCAACCAGTCCACCATGGATCAGCTACTTTAAAATTGGTATTGGACAAAATTTAAATGGGTTTTAGGCTCAATTTTGAACTCGTTTTAACTTCGATTTATTCTCTTTTGACTTGCAATTTGGGATGCCAATGTTGGTAAACATAAATCCTACAAATGATAGATAAAAACATCAATGTCTAATAAATAAACATGAATTAGTTTATAAATTGATACTTTTAAAGATATATTGATAGGATTTATCAAAGTCCAACTCAAAGTGCAAATTATGGTTTCTTTTTGACTAGTCAAAACCCATGAGATTAGGACTTCAAATCCCTTTAACTAGTAAACTCCCTAAATGACAAGGACTCTCCTTCTCTCGAGCATGGACTTCTCCTTGGGTGTGCACTGTTCATGCAAACCCATGGGTTGCCTCCTTTCCTTGCCCATAAATCCCCATGCCCCAACACTTAGGGCATGCCAGCTCTTTGACTTGGTCAAAGACTCAATGAAAAGGGATCCTAGCCTCTTTTAAATTTGAATCTAGTCCAAAATTAAGTTGAGTCAAACTTAAACTTAGATTTGATCAAATTAAATCCATTTTAACTTAACTCAAACCAAGCCTAATCATTTGATTCAATCAAATCAAACTAAACAACGTTATTAGCAATAATTGCATATTGAATTAAACTGTGTGATCAATCACAACCTCTAATATATGTGATCCTATAGGTTCTGTTTAGTCCAGTAGTGAGATATATTATGATCTCCATCACAACATCATTGAAACACCTTTCAATGATTAGAATGGTTTCAATTCTTCTCAATAAGGATCATAGATTATCAAAATAATCATCATGAGTTCCATAATCCACTAGTGATGCCCCCAACTGAATAGAAGATAAACCTCTAGGTATAGTTACCATGTGATATAGTTCTTCTATCAAAGTTTTGACAAGATGGAGATTATGGATTGATTACTCATCAAACCTCATCATCTATCACACATCAAATCTATTTGACTTGAGTTCTTAGAAATTATGGAAACTCCTTTCCACTATTCAAACTATCCTAGTTGAGGTCTTCTGAACTCAATCTCATAAATTGCATTGGACTCCCTTTCTTGTCTACCAAGGATGATATATTTCATTTAGGTGCATATCCTATTCCTACAATGAACATACTATAACCAACATGCACTACAAAGACTTATATAGCTAAGGAAGATTCATGTAAAGTCAAACTATAGCAGCCTTATTGTGAATAGCCGAGATACTGTAGGTTTAAGAACCAATCAAACTATTGTAGCATCAAGTAAGTCATTGACAATCATAGATCATCGTGCTGGGACTCACCTATTGGTATGACAGTGACCATGACCGATAGAAAGTTGGTTGGTGTAGAGATCTCTCAAGAGCAGATCACTGGCTAGGTCGAGCAGCAACAGTAGAAGCAGGAACAATCTTTGGTTGCTATCGCTGATTAGTAGTGACCTACTACTACTAGGTTGTAGCCACCTACTACAAGCCTTGTATGATGGTGATCAGTGCTTGTACCTACCATACCAAAGTGATGAGCAGCTATTACTGATCCACTAGTTGAGGAGCACTAGGTTTAATAGCTTGGCTGGAACATCTTTCATGGCAAGAAAAATGCTTGGAGTTACTAACAGAGGCATTCTAGATTCTGGTTCTCGCCATGATATATTTTTAGCTCTAGTGTATTCTTCTCCCTGCAAGAATTTCTAACATGGCATAACTCCACTCTTGGGACATCTCCTGATGCTATCTGCAAGAAAAATCTTGCTTGATTGGTGGTTTTCTAGCAGGGAACCCTCCAATGCTCAAGTTAATCTAGTATTTGCGTAATAATGGATCTAAGAAGAGCTTGTTACAAGTATGAATATTAGTGAGTAAAGTGAAAAATTTACCTTTGGAAAAATCTCATCTTACCTATTTATAGTGTTGGGAGATAACTGCTTTCTATTTCGGAATAACCTCCTTTAGTTGAGCATATCTTTTATTGTTGGGAGCAACCTGTTTTGGTTGATGTAATAACTTTTGGTTAAAAGTAACATTTTTCAAGTAAAATAAATATTTCTAGTTCGAAATAACAGCTTCTTGTTATAATAGCTATTTTTCTCTATTCATGTCTCTTCCTCAGGCCTATCTTGGACTATGGCATTAGTATGCCTTATCCGTCATTGATTGTATAGCTTTGACACTAGAAATCCAATCACTTTGAGCTGTTAGCCATACTCTACCTTGATAGTTGTCAAATCCGAGCATTTACTCAGCCATTGAGGATATCAAGCCGATTAACTTATAGGTGCTTGTAGTTGCTCAGGTTTTAAGTGTCATAGTTGCTCAGTATAATCACCAACATAATCGTTGATCCAGGTATTCTTTGAGGCTGGGCATCCGTGTCACAACAGTTAGTATAGTATTTTTTTACTCTTTTTTGCACTTGCCATGGTATGAAAGAACTTTGTACTTTGATCTCCACTTCGTAACCAATCAATTCTGGAACACCACTTCCAGATCATTTTTTCTTGCTCAAGCTAGCGTTTCAAGTTTTGATTTCAAGTCCATTCTCAAGTTGAATTCTTTGTTTAATAAATTTCTTGCTTCTTCTCTATCCAACCAAGCGATCACTTGCTATATTTTTTTCTTTTTCTTGATAACATTGTCATTTTGTGATTTTTTCTCAGCTTTCATTTTTTAGTATGGATAACGAAGTTTTGAGATATAATGTTGGCAGCTGGATCGCCACAACTGGTAGTGGTCGACCATCCATTCACCTACTAAGTCATGAAATTCTTGGGATGGTTAACCAAAACCTTTCTCTACCACTATTTATTATTGTAGTTCAATCATAGGAAAGAAAATTCTTCTCTGTGATTCCAACTATATATAGCTTAATAGGTGTTATAGATATGTCTGATGCGCGCAACAAAATCTAATAGGATTCTTTCAAAGATTCATAACGATTCCACGGTAGAACAAGATAGTGAGTATATGTATAATTGACAAAGAACGCTACAGTTTCTGGTTCGATCGCATCTAAACCACTTCCACGTTTTTTGTTTATTTATTTTTTTCCCACGAGTGCAATATTAAATGATCTCACTTGATTAATAGCATGTGTTACGGTACCTATCTGCCATAGCATCAAACAATGTACCAAAAAACTATTTTTATAATGATTATCTTAAAAACCTAACATTAAATGATTTCTATATAGTTTTGATGTGTTTTTTAAAAAACATTGACATACGACTTGTATGTTTATTATGAATGATTGGCTGATATTTTTCTCGCAATATGATCATGCAATAATCGTTTTATGCATTTGGATAGAAAAAAATGATTAAAATATAAAAAAGTTGATATTATGAAAAATAATGAATCATCCAACCATGCAAAAGATATGGCCCGACAAACCATGCAAAAGATATGGCCCGACAAACCATGCAAAATATATGACCCGAGTCTTTATTCTCGTCAGCGAAGAAAATAAGCCTGCAGTGAAATCTCGTTTTGTTAATTAGTGGATTTCCATCAAATTTTTAGGATTGCATCAACGAGGTGGGCAATTGTTAACAGTGCACGATTTTATTTTTACTACCACCTGTAATTTCTATTCAAGCCAGCAGATCATCGACACTGTTCCAGCATCTGTCATTGGAGGAAGCAATTTTATTTTTGATGAAGAAAAAAAAAGTACGGAACGATGCACTCTGATTTTGCCCCCTTAACCCCCCCCCCCCCACCCCCAACGCGCGCACAAAAAAACAACTATGATTCACCGAGAACTCATAACACCCCAGAATAGCAAATACGGACATCATAATTCTAAAAGGATTTCCCAATCAAACATCACCACCGGCTACCTCTGAATTCTTCCCCTTGTCCTCCCGGCAAGCCATCAGCTCGTGTATCAACTGGCCCAAGTCCTCGTGCGATGACCCCCCTTCCCCCATCGCCGCCGTAGCCTTCTCTCCATATTCTCGCGCCCTTGTCCGCATGCCCTCCGCCTCCTCCCCTTTCCCCATCACCCTCTCTACCGCCCTCGCCACCTCCTCCGCCTTCACCACGTCATTCTTCCATTCCATGAGCAACATATTCCTACCCACCCCTGGCACCCTCACCCCGATCTTGAGCACATCCGTAATTAGCCTCTGATTTATGTGCTGCTCGTAGAACAGCGGCCATGCCACAATCGCCACCCCTGCACTCACCGCCTCCAGCGTCGAGTTCCACCCACAATGAGTCATGAATCCCCCAACGGCTGGGTGGCCCAGTATCGCCATCTGTGGGACCCATCCATGGACTATTATCCCCCTTCCATCCACCCTCTTCCTGATCTGTTCAATATCCGGTGACAAGCTCTCACCCGGATTCTTTCTCACTGCCCATATGAACGGATGACCGGAGGCCTCCAGCCCGGCGCCGATCTCATTCAATTGATCTTTACCAAACTCGGAGAGGCTTCCGAAGCAGACGTATAACACGGAGCTGGCTGGCTTCGCGTCCAGCCAGCTTAGCAACCGGGCGGGATTTGCGTTGGGATCCCCACCTCGGTTGCTCAGATCATTCTTGTCCTTGTGGACGAGGGACACCGGACCGATCAGCCATGTTCTTCGGCCCGGTTCTTTCATATAGATCTCAGAATATTCCGGCTCGAGTTCGAAGAAGGTGTTGACGATGATGCCAAAGCTCTTCTTATCGGCATCTCTCTGCATGTCAAGTGACCGAGGAAAGTGGAAAGACTCTGGGAGCTCCGACTTAGTGAGCTCTATGCGGTGTGGGAGACCGGGGACGAGGAAGGGATCGGAATCCGATAAGACGCTGAGGTGGGGAGATTGGAGGTAGATGGTGTCGAAGATGGTGAGAGCGAAGAGGCCGGGGCCGTGGAAGACGAGGCGAGGGATGCCGAGTTCTCGGGCGACGTTGGCGGACCATGAGAAGATGGAATCGGAGATGAGGGCATCAGGGGGGCTGGGCCGGAGGAGGTCAAGAAGGGGGAGGTGGAGAGCGAAGGTGGCGCTATAGAGGCCACCGAAGCTGGAGAACGAGATGGAGGCGAGATTTTCTTGGCCGCCGTGGGGAAGGAGGTCGTGGACGGAGGAGGGGAAGGGGAGGAGGAGGAGACGGATGGGGTGGGGAAGGTAGGAGGAGCGGCGGAGGGTGGGGAGGATGAGAGGCTCGTTGGCTGGGGTGGTGATGAGGGTGACGGCGACGCCGCGGAGGGCCAAGAGGGTGGCCAAGTCGAGGAGGGGGATCATGTGGCCGGGGCATAAGAAGGGAAGAATGCACACATGGAGAGGGCCTTCTTCTTGAGCCATGGGAGAGAGAAGTGCACAACTCCGAGGAAAGGTGAGATAAGAATTTATCGGCGCCGAGATGCGTTCCGGATCAAAAGGCCCGCTGCCGTACGCAGATGCCGAGACGACGTCTATCAAACAAAATGAGAGCCCTCATAAAAAAAACAAAATGAGAGGCACCGAGGCCAGCTGGTTCGTTGTTATCTATTTATTGAAAATGAAACGGCTTGCACCGGCCATCTATTGCGAGTTATCCGATCCAACATACCTGTTGCCGCTCTTCATCCTCAATCGGATTCGGTGGATATGCTGATGAGTTTCTCGATCGATCAATCTATAAAATATTTTTAGATGGTGAAAAGATTTTGATGGAAAACACTTTGATATTTAAGTTAGGGGTGGGTTGGAACAATAAAATGTAAATAGCTTGGAAAAAGAGTTCACAACGAGGAAGAAGAGCGTTACCCTCTTTACGAAGATTCCCCGGATATCTTTTATAGACATGGAATGCTGCCAAATTCTGTTAGGAAACAGGTTGGAAAAACTCGAACATGCCTCCAGGAGAATAGGCGTGGCGGCGAGGTCGTGGGTTGGCGGCGTGGCGGCGAGGTCGTGGGTTGGCGGCGTGGCGGCAGCGTCAGAGTGGTGGCCTGGCAGCAAGAATCGTGGCCATGCACTGGAGTCCGTTACAACAGAATATCAGAACTTGTCAGGAAAAAAGGCTCCTGGAAACTTCGAGCGACCCCTTCAGCGGCGGGTCAGCCTAGCCTCCCAAAAGCTGACCGTGGCACTCAGCAGGGTCTCTTAGAAACCGACCGTGGCAATCAAAGAGGCAGACGCACAGACGGCGAGGGCGCCAGCCAGCTTCGAAGCCCCCGGGTCAGCCCTTCGGGAAAGGGGGCCGCGGGGTCCTCTCCTAGAACTGGGGAGTCAGACCCCGCACGGGGATCAGTTGACCGGGCGCCGGTCCGACCCGGGGCCAGTCGGATGGGTGCAACAGATGCCCCCTGCTCCTGGGCCTTGAGGGGCCACATGGCTCTAAAGGGCTGGAGCATGATTGCATGCACCTACGGCGGATTTCGGATCGAGGCATCGGGTCGCTTCGAATCCCCCTCGAACGGCTTCTTGGACAGCCGTCAGCCGCTCGTTGGGGGCACAGGCGAGGCAGTTAATGCGAGTCAGGCGCCATGATGAAGGCCAGGCTGTGCCACGTTGATTCGGGGCGGAGTGGTGCATCGCACCACATGGCGGCATCTGGTCGGTCGGCACTGCCCCCCAGGTGAGTCTCACACCACTGATCCGGCGGGCACGCGGATCGCCATCCGCGCAAGCAGATGCTTCGGACGCATCGAACCCTGAAATACGGGTGATTGCGGCCGCTGATGGGATGGCTGGGATGCGCCCAAGGCGGGCGGTTACCTCCCTCACTCCCCCCCCAGGTGCCTATAAAAAGGGGAGGAAACAGAGCGAGGGGCTTTTCCTGTTGTGCCTGCGCTTCGCGAGATAGCCTTCTCTTCCTTCTTCTGCAAAACCCGGCTTCTAGGAGTCCAGCCCCAGGTTAGTCTCGGTCATCCTTCCTCCTCTTCTAGCTTCCAATGGCATCTAGTAGTAGGGGTTCGTCCCATAGGCCTAGGGACCTAAGGCCGAGCGAAATACCCTCAACCATGACCCGGGATCGGGTCGAAAACCTTAGGGCGATGTACGGCATCCCCTCGACCCTACACCTTACACTTCCACGGCGAGAGGGGAGAGTGAACAACCCACTAGGGCCAGGGACCCTCCCAATGTATGAGTCTCACCTTAAGGCCAGCCTCAGGTTTTCTCTGCACCCTCTGTTCATAGAGATCTTCAACTTCTATAGGATAACCCCGGTGCAGCTGACCCCGAATAGCATTCGGGCGATATGCTTCTTCATAGTATTATGCCATAGGGCCGAGTCCGACCCCAATCTGTCCCTCTTCGGTAACTTCTTCTACCTGAAGAGGGACTTTAGGAGCCGGGAGTGGGCCCTGTTTGTCCCCCGCCAAGGCCGAAAGATCCTGAAGTGCCTCCCATCGGCCATCCACGGGTGGAAGGCCAGGTTCTTCTTCATCAGCAGTCTCGAACCCTGGGGGTTCGAGCTGTTGTGGAGAGAGCTGCGGGAGAGAGTCCGCGAGGGGAGGCTGGTATCGACAGCCGACCTGGGCACGTTTAATAAGATTAGTAGAGCCGGCTCGGTGGCAGCATTTGAGCTGTTGGAGGAGGGAACCCTTCACTAGGCGGGGATCAGCCCCCAAGGCTTCCTAGGCAAGGGCCGACCCCTTCTCTCATAGACTTTTTAGCCCTTTCTCCTCCTCTCTCACTAACCCCGAATTTGCTTTGACAGGAGGAAGGATGCAGAGGATTGACAAATCCAAGGTCATCCAATGGGCGGTGCGGAAGCGGGCCGTCCCAGAGCCGGCCCCCGCGCCGATTGCCGAGCGACAAAAGAAGAGACGGGAGGAGGAGCGACCCATCCCCGTCATCAAGGTCGACTCGGATGGAGACGGCATCCCCCTCGCCGAGCGCACGGCAATGAGGGTGGCGAGAGCATCGGCTCCATCAGGAGGGCCGGTCGTCCAACCAGAGCAGGGGCAGCCGGGGGCATCCGGTACAGCCGCAGCGCCAACCCCTACGCCCGTCGGTGCTGAAGAGGTAGCTCCTTTGACCGACAAAGGCAAGGGGTCGGCCATGGAGGAGGTAGCCGACAGCGAACCCGAGCGGTCGACGAGGAGATCCGCCAGGAGGAGTTCCAGCACTGGCGTGCACTCGACCACCCCAGGAGGGCACGGAGCCTGCTGAGGGGCGCAATGACCGACGCTGACTGGGAGGTGTCGATCCAGAGAAATCTGATCGACGTGACCTTGGAGACTTACTGGGACTTCATGAGGGTAAGGACTTTACCTCACTTCTTTACTCCATTGTTTTTGCTCCTCCAAGTATAATACTAACTTGGTCGGACATTTGCAGCTTCTCCACGGCATCTCCCTCATGGACGACGGCATCTGCCAGGTAGTACATGCTGCCAAGACCTCTGCAAAGAGGGTCCTGGCGCTGGAGGTGGCCCAGGAAGCTGCAACGGCGTCCCTAAAGTCATCCGAAGAAAAGCTGGCGGCAGCCCAAGCGAAGGCTGAGTCGGCGAAGGCGGCTTTGAAGGAGGTCGAGGGCCGGTTGGCTGACTGCGAGGCCAGGTTGAAGAAAAGGAAGGAGAAAGCCGACTCCCTCGCCCACCAGTTGGGCGAGGAAGAGAAGCGGTCGGCGGAGGCCGACCAGAGGGCTCGGGCTGAGCGGGCAGCGGCGGCACAGTTGGAGACTTAACTCAAGGAGTCCAAAGAACTGGCCGCGAAGCAAGTCCAAGGAGCCGTGGTGGCATACAAAGCCTCCAGCAGCTTTACTGAAGATGTAGAGGAGGCAGCGACCGACTTTTATAGGGAGGGCTATGATGACGCCCTGAAGAAGGTGGGTCTACTCTTCCCAGGGTTGGACCTGTCAGGTGCCAAGCTGCGGGACCCATCCAAGGGAGAGGAGATCGAAGCGGAGTCCCCAGCGGAAGGTGAAGCAGGAGCGGCTAGGGTCGAAGCTCCAGCGCCAGCCGACATGGAAGTGGTGGCCCTTCCGGACGATCCTCCAGACACTGCAGTTCTAGCTAGCCCTTCAGTTGTAGCCGATGGGGCCGAGGTTGTGGCCCCTGACGCATTTCCCGTGGGTTAGACCTAAGGGGTTTGTAAAGGTCCGACCCACCTTTTGTAAACGCTTTCCTTCGAAATGAATGAAAAAGTCTTTTAATCACTTTCAATGTGTGCATGGGCATAAAACAAATCTTTTCTTTCTGAAATTCTTCTAAGTACTCCCGATCGGCTTTGCGGTACCGCAGGGTCACGAGCTCCATCGAGGTGGCCGACGAGCGTGGACCCAGTATTTTTCTTCCAAAATCTCTAAGTACCCCTGGTCGGCCCGCCTGGGCCAGAAGTCGGTAGGGTAGTTGAGAATGATAACTTAATTTGGGGCGGATACTTGGGCACTTGCTCCTGGTCCCCGTCCGCGAGGTGGCTCCCGCTATGGCCCATCTTTCCTGCGGTCCGGCGGGGATTTTCTCGGGATGGTTGCCGACCGGGGTCAGACTTTCAGAGTGGGCTTCCCAAGAGCCTCTGCCGACCGGGGTTGGACTTTCGGAGTGGGCTGCCCTAGAGCCTCTGCCGATCGGGGTCAGACTTTCGAAGTGGGCTACCCTAGAGCCTCTGCCGACTGGGGTCGGTCTTTCGGAGTGGGCTTCCCTAGAGCCTCTACTGACCGGGGTCGGACTTTCGGAGTGGGCTGCCCTAGAGCCTCTGCCGATCGGGGTCGGACTTTCGGAGTGGGCTGGAAGAGGTTGAAGAAGCTTGTAGACTTTATTGATAACACTTGCAAAGATTGTCTACATTCCACGGGCGCACTATTTGCCGCCCGTCCAAGCCGGTAGGTTCCGGCCCGAATTACTTCAGTAACCCGATAGGGGCCTTCCCAATTGGGGGAGAGCTTCCCCTGTTCGATTGGCCTCGAGACCACCGTCTTCCACAGGACCAGATCTCCAACTTGGAAGGTGTGCGTCCTAACTCTCGAATTGTAATATCTGGCCATCTTTTGACGGTAGGTCACCATCTTCATGCTCGCCCGGAGTCGGGTTTCGTCCAGTAGATCTAGGTCATCCCTTCGTTGCTCCAAGTTGGCCGGCTCGGCAAACCGGTCAATCTGCAGGGATAGTAGAGAGACCTCCACGGGGATGACCTCCTCACTTCCATAGGTTAGGTTGAACGGGGTTTCCCCCGTTGCCGACCGGGTAGTCATCCGATACGCCCAGAGCACTGAATGAAGTTCCTCCGCCCAGAGCCCCTTGGCTTCATTCAGCCGGGTCTTCAACCCATGTAGGATCATCCTATTGGTGACCTCAGCCTCTCCATTGGACTGAGGGTAAGCGACCGACATGAGCCGATGGACGATGTGGTACTGTTGACAGAAATCCCGGAACTGAGAGTTGACGAATTACCTTCCGTTATCGATGATGACCATTTTCGGGATGCCAAACTGGAAGATAATGCAGTTCCGGACAAAGTTTTTCACTTTGGCCTCGGTTATCTGTGCCAATGCCTCTGCCTCCACCCACTTAGTGAAGTAATCAATGGCCACGAGGAGGAACTTTCGTTGACCGGAGGCCAGGGGAAAAGGTCCCAAGATATCCATCCCCCATTGTGCAAATGGCCAAGGCACCGTGAGCGGGGTCAGCTGGTTGGCTGGCCTCCTTTGGACACCAGAGAACCTCGGCATGCATCGCACTTCCGTACGAAGTCCAAGGCATCCTTCTGGATTGTAGGCCAGTAATACCCCTGCCGAATGATTTTGTAAGCCAGGGACCTCCCTCCAAGATGATCGCCACAGATGCTCTCGTGCACCTCTCGGAGCGCATAGTCTGCATCGGCCGACCCCAAGCATTTCAGCAATGGTTGGGAAAATGAACACTTGCAGAGGGCCCCATCAAGGATGGCATATTTAGAGGCCATTGAGCGGAGTTGTGATAACAGGTCTCGTACCTTGTCCAAGTATTTGACTATGGATCCCTTGCTTCAAACTCACCCTTCACCTGATTGACTACCAGCTGAGAGTCGGAGAAGGCGCGGACCTTACCAATGCCCAATTCATTCGCTATCTTCAGCCCTGCAAGTAGAGCTTCATACTCCGCCTGATTGTTCGACACCTGGAATGCAAAATGTAGAGCATACTCCAAACATTGCCCATCGGTGTCAGCTAGGATTAAGCCTGCACCGCACCTCGAGAGGTTGGAAGCACCATCTACGTGCAGGGTCCAGGCGGGCTCGGCTCCTCTCGTTAGGTCAGCCTCTCCCGCGGGCTCAGCTCCTCCCACGGGGTCTGCTACGGGCGTCTCGACCATTGTCGGGGTCGACTCCATCCCCCAGGTGCATTCCATAATGAAATCAGCTATTACCTGGGCTTTCAAGGATGACCATGGCTGGAAGGAGATGTCAAACTCGCCCAGCCTGACGGTCCATTTGGTGAGCCGTCCGGAGGTATCGGGGCTTTGGAGGATTGTCTTGAGGGGTTGGTCCATCAGCATGACAACGGGATGCACCTGGAAGTAGGGTCGGAGGTGCTTTGCCGCTATAACCAGCAAGTACACCAGCTTTTGCACCTTAGGATACCTGACCTCGATATCATGGAGGACCTTGCTGATGTAGTAGACGGGTTTCTGATGGCCGCTTTCCCCCACCTGTATAAGGACAATGCTGACAGCCTTGCTAGAAGCCGACAAGTATAAATATAGCACTTCCCCCTCTATTGGCTTGACCAAGAGTGGGGGATTTCTCAAGTAGTCCTTCAAGGCTTCGAAGGCTGACCGGCATTCATCAGTCCACTGGAAACGATTTGACTGGTGCAAGGTCTTGAAGAACGGGAGGGATCTCTCGACCGATCGGGAGATGAAGCAGCTGAGAGAGGCGATGCGACCCGTAAGCTCTTGCACTTTCTTTTTAGTGGTCGGACGAGTCATGTCGATGATGGATTTGATCTTTTCGAGGTTGACCTCGATGCCTCTTTGAGTAACTAGGAAGCCGAGAAACTTCCCGGAGGTCACCTTGAAGATGCACTTGGCAGGGTTCAGCTTCATCCCATGGCGCCTCAATGCATCAAAGGACTCCTGCAGGTCCCTGATGTGGTCGGCCCTATGGAGGCTTTTGACGATCATATCATCGACGTACGCCTCAATGTTCCTTCCAAGCTGATCTTTAAAGACTCAGTTGATCAGCCTTTGGAAGGTGGCGCCTGCATTCTTTAGACCAAACGACATCACCTTATAGCAATACAAGCCCCTGTCCATGACAAAGGCTGTCTTCTCCTCATCTTCGGGATGCATCCTGATCTGGTTATACCCAGAGAAAGCATCCATGAAGCTCAAGAGTTGGTGGCCGGCTATTGCATCTACCAGTTGGTCAATTCTCGATAAGGAAAAGCTATCTTTGGGGCATGCCTTATTGAGGTCTGTGTAATCCACACAGATCCTCCACTTCCCACTAGCCTTCTTCACCATGACGACATTGGCCAGCCACTCCGGGTAGTGAGACTCCCTGATGAAGCCAGCATCGAAGAGCTTCTTCACTTCCTCCTCAATGGCCCTCTGCCTTTCGACAGCGAAGCTCTTCTTCTTTTGCCGGATGAGCCTATAAGTAGGATCCACCCTGAGCTGATGGGTGATGACATTCATCGGGATGCCTGGCATATCGGACGCCGACCAGGCGAAGATGTCCGCATTGCTCCTTAAGAAGCTGACCAGCTCCCGCCTTGCACCCTAGTCCAGGGTGCTCCCTATCTGGAGGACTCTCGTGGGATCATCCTCCTTCAGGGGTACAAATACGATCTTCTCGATGGGCTGACCGTGGCCGTCGACTTCATTTCTGGGGTCAAGCTGCTCGAGCGTGGGATGCTTGTCCAGCTGCTTGTCGTGAATAGCCAGGCATTGCCGGGCTACTCTACGATCTCCCCTCAGCTCCCCAACTCTATCACGGGTCGGAAACTTGGCCAGAGGTGGTAAGTAGATTTAATGATCCGGAACTTATTGAGGGTCGGCCATCCCAAAATTGCGTTGTACGTCGAGGTCGTATGAACGACCACGAAGTTGACGGAGAAGGTTCGCCGGTAAGGTTCCGTCCCGAGGGTAATGGGTAAGGCAATCTCCCCCTCAACCCCGATAGAATTCCCTTCGAAGCTAGTGAGCAGTGCCACGGACTCCCACAGTCTGGTCCTGGACAAGTTCATCCGGACGAAAGCATCATACAGTAAAATCTCCGTGCAACTTTCATTATCGATAAGGACGCGTTTTACATCATAATTGGTGATGATAGCTGACACAACCACAGGGTCATCGCCTGAGAGAGAAGGCTCTGAGAGGTCCTCATCAGTAAAACTAATTACATTGGATCCCCTGGGCCTTTTTACAATGTCCTTGTCATCTTTCCACCCCCAATCAGATCTTCGGTGCAGCATGCCAATGCCTCCATCCGTTGGGCGTTGATTGGAGAGGTCGGCCTCCCCCGGGGGGTCTCTAACAGTTGAAGTCCCGGCCTGATCCCGACGGGGTCGGATGTACTTGTTTAGATACCCCCTCCAGATGAGGTCCTCAATGGCATCTTTTAGCTAGAGGCACTCTTCCATGTCGTGTCCATGGTCCCTATGAAACTGGCAGTACTTGTTTTTATTTCTGGAGGTGGGAGGACCTCTCATCGATTGAGGTCTTTGGAAGAAGGCCTCATTCTCAATCTCCATCAGGATCTTCTCCCGCGATAGGGAGATGGGCACATAGTTGTTGAACTGCTTGAGGTAGTCCTTCGGCTTGGGGCTCTGGCACCGGGTGGATCGACCGTCATTACCGGGAGGTCGGATAGTGGGGGCTTTGTCACCATGCTTCTTCGGGGCTGACCTCCCCTCAGCCTGGTACCAGTTCGTCGACTGTTCTTCCGTCAGGACATACTTGTGCACCTTGGCCAGCAGATCAGTGTAGCTTGCAGGAAGCTTCTTGTCTAGGAAAAATGTGAGCCTGGACGAGCGGGCTGACATGGATACCGCTTCATTTAAGTCAGAGATCTCCATAGTGGTCGAGTTGAAGCGGGCCATGTAGTCCCGGAGGGTCTCTCCCTCCATTTGTTGGATGAGAAAAAGGCAGTTAGTGTTCTTCGGAGTCCGGCTGCAAGTCCTAAAATAAGAAAGAAAAAGGGTTTCGAGTTGGAAAAAAGAATGGATTGTACTTGGGCGGATGGTGGAGAACCACATCCGCGCGGCCTTCTTCAGAGTCGCCGGGAAGGCGATGCAGTGGAGGGCGTCGGACGTGCCCTGCACTATCATATGGGCCTTGTAGGTGCCCAGGTGGTACAAGAAATAGATGGTACCATCGTAGGGGTCCACCTACGGGATCTTGAAATGTCGGGGGAAAGACTCCCCCAGAATCTTCGCGGAGAAAGGCGGGAAAGTATCGTGCACCGGCCTTCACTCAGCATTCTGCCGCTCAATGATCTCGGTGATGCGCTCCTCCATGTGCATGATTTTGCTATCGTAGTCATGCGGATCTGCAGCAGGACGCCGGCTACCGAGAGGGGCAGAGTCGGCGAAAGAGGGGGAAGCCAACCTCGCCCTCTTTCCTTCAACACGCGCCCTCAAGGACCTCTGGGTTTCTAGAACTGTGAGGGATAGGGGTGGAGGCGCCTCTGGCCGCTGGCTGATGCCGGCGACCGGCTGATGGTTGACGCAGGAAGCCACCGGCGGCTGCTGCTGATGGTCTGCCATTTCTTGGAAGCACTGGACCACTGAGGTAAGCATCTCAATGCAGTTTACCAGCATCTGGAATTGCTACAACCCCAGGGTGATGGTAGGCTCGACGGTGGCGGTGACATTGCTTTCCCCGCGGGGTGTGTTGGGCCCCTGGTGGGAGCGCCCTCCCCTCGCAGAAACACTCCGGGTTCTTCCTCTTGCCATGGCTGGATCTTTCCCGTCAATCTTTTCTTTTAGAGCATGGAGCGCAACGAAGGTTCAGCGCAGCTGCCCTCCTTCTAGCGCCAATCTATTGCCGCTCTTCCTCCTGGACCGGGCTCGGTGGATGCGCTGGAGAGCTCCTCGACCGATCAACCTGCAAGAAGTCCCTAGGCGTCGGAGGGGCTCCGGCGGGGGACACTCCGATGCTTAAGTTAGAGGAGGGTTTGAACAACATAATGAAAAGAGCTCGGGGAAAGAGTTCACAATGGGGAAGAAGAGCGTTACCCTCTTTATGGAGTCCCCCGGGTGCCTTTTATAGGCATGAAGTGCTGCCAAATTCTGTTAGGGAATAGGTTGGAAAAACTCGAACATGCCCCCAGGAGAATAGGCGTGGCGGCGAGGTCGTGGGTTGGCGGCATGGCAGGGGCATCAGAGTGGTAGCCTGGTAGCAAGAATCGTGGCCATGCACTAGAGTCTGTTACAGCAGAATGTTAGAACTTGTCAAGGAGAAAGGCTCTTGGAAATTTCGATCGACCCCTTCAGCGGCGGGTCGGCCTGGCCTCCCAAAAGCCAACCGTGGTCTTAGCAGGGCCTCCTAGAAGCCGACCGTGGCAGTCAAAGAGGCCGACGCACAGATAGCGGGGCCACCCGCCAGCTTCGAAGCCCCCGGGTCAGCCCTTCGGGAAAGGGGGCCACGGGGTCCTCTCCGAGAACTGGGGAGTCGGACCCCGCGCGGGGATTAGTGGGTCGGATCAAGCCGGATGGGTGCAACAATACCAAATATCAAAATATCTATATATAAATCGTAGGGTCTTCGTTGCCGAGAAACGTTCCCATGTCGATGAAATACTATTTATTATGGCAACTTAGTGACTGGGTTTCCGAATCATCAAATTAATTATGAAAGATTGGAATATATGATTTGAAGCAATCAAGTTATCAACTAGGAGAAAAATAATGAAGTTGATTACTGCACCATCAATTGAGAAAAAGATCAATGAGAAAAGGATGAAACTTGTCACAAATCGAGTATTGCTCCTTTCCAAACCAAGTTCTATAACTTGCCAAGTTCGATTCACAAGGCATTCTTTACGTGCATCCACTAATATCTATTTGAACCCGACTAGTTACTTAAGTAAGCTTAGTCAGGAGTACTTAGATACGATGCCAAGCTTTTTTCGGTAATGGACAAGTTGACTATCTACTTGGGATCCATGAAGCCTGAGCAGGTGTCAACCTAGTTAATAATAGTTGCTCCAGCAAAGATCATGGACAGGATCCCAGTAGATCCTACCATCCTAATAAAAAGATGCTAGCAAAAAAGATTCCAGAAATATGATCCTGTCATCTTAGCAAAATATATTACCCATGTCAAAGGAGGCCATCTTCCTAACGGTATTTGGTTATCCAGCATAATCCTATAAATGGTAAGAAGGGATCTCCGATAAGATATGCTATACTAACATACTCTTACACTTGCTCTCACTCTCACTCAATCAGTGCCATCGTTCTCAACTCTGACTGCTGAGCACATTTCTCTTGCAGGTCTTCATTCGAGAGCTACTAGGAGCAATACCCAGTTTTGCCTGGAGTAGATCGAAGCACCCTCGGTCGCCACTGAGTCCAGTAAAGGATGATTTGATGGCAGCAGATTGGTGTCCTATTGGTATAGATATAGTACTCCCAAGCCTTGGAAGGTCAAGAAAGGAGTTATTATGATAGCTTCAAGAGTGTAGGATCGATTTAGATACTAGGACTATGATTAGTTTGGTACTAGAGTGAAAGTTCAGCCCTCCATGGAATTGAGATTCAGGATTTCGGGTCTTGAAGGAACTAATCTATGTTGGATAGGTTTGGATCTAAGTGGGTATAAGAGTGGGTCAAATCATTAGTATACATGGGCTTGGAAGAGTGCTCTCCTAATTAGATTAGTCTTAGAAGAAGTTTGAGTTAGGTTAGGTTCATGTATTGTATTCATAATTGGATTAGGAGAGCTCTTTGATTTATAAAAGAGCACACTATGTAACCTATTATTAGATAAATGATACCCTAACTTCTCTCTAACCCCTCTCTCCCTCTCTCACAAGTTTCATGCTGCCCAAGGTAGTGAGGAGAAGAAGTTCCACGATGTCCCGGGAAGTAGAAGGGGGCGCGCGTAGGTATCTCGCATGCACCCTCTTCCGTGCACTGAAAGTTCCTTCTTCCAAGGACTCTCTCAACCTCCCAAAAGGAGGCTTCATGCCTCAGGTTTCTCATAGAAAAGTGGAGAGGAGGTGTGCCAAAGAAAGAGGGAAGAAGGGCACGTGCACATGAGAGGTTTGTACAGTGAGGTTTGTGCAGCAAGGTTTGTGCACTAAGAGTTTGAGTCCTCCGGGACTCTCTCTCCTCACCACCCAAGGAAGTCTATGATATGTCTGGGTTTGGTTGGTCTTGAAGGAAAAACCAAGCAAAGGAAAGCAGGCATGCAAGGCAGAAACATGATATTTTAAAACTATTTTAAAGTATGAAGTGGAAGGCTCGGTAGATAGATCAAAATGATTTACCAAACTGCCTGCAACAAGACCTAGTATAATAATGAGCAAGCTATAAAACATCAACAGCAAGAAAAAAGTCAATAGGCATAAAGGTACCTTACCGCTATATCTTAAAGATGCAGGTAGTGAAAAGCTCTCAAGTCACACACACGTCTAGCTTCTACGAGTAGTTCACACCGGGGCTCGACTCTGATCAACTCCCTCAGGATGCTAGCTCCTTGGGATCTTTCATGACGATCTTCTTCTTCTCGGAAGACAAGGAGAAGAGGTGTGATGCGGAACTATATATGCATGCAATTATTTTTTGTATTTTTAAATATTGAGTTATATGTTTTAATCCCGAAGATTAGACCAAAGAATGATGTAAAGAACTCTATATGAAATTAAAAAACTAAGAGCATGCATAACATGACCAAAAAGCAATAGAAAGAGGATCGCTGAGGCTGAGAAGTCTTGGTTGGGCCAGTTCATCTACAATAAAGCATCTAGCAGGCAGAGGGGATGTACCTAGCAATGGTAGATATGCCTGGTGCATATCGTATGTGAAGATGTCACTCTCACTCTCGGATGCGGCCTGGAAAATCAAGCCAGAGACCCGCGGATTCTCGGCTTTCTGCTCGATGATCCAATTATGGCCCGGTTGGAGTTGTTGGATTCGTTGGAGTCGAGGGACCTACAAATAGCCATTCTAAGGTGAGAAAACAAAACACAGGTGGAGAATTAATTGAAAAAACATCAAAGAAAAGATGGGATTTAAGGAGGGCGGCTAGGGCTTGGAGTGGCAGATGGAGGTTGGAGGCAGGCGCAGGACATCGGGAAGAAGAAGGGCTCACACAGAATCCCTTTAAGCACACAGCAGGTAGCACACAGCAATTGGAGAAATTTAATATTATTTCATGATAAAAATTTATTAAATTTTCATACAAGGGGTCCCTTATATAGAGTCATGAGACTTAGGGCCCAAGCATAAGAAAAGAAGAAAAATAAGATTTGACCACTTTTTTCCTAAAGTGTGGGGCTAAATACATGGAAGAAAATACTCTCATGCCATACAAAATCCCTCCAAACAAGGTAGGTAGTGGACATCCAAAGGGGGGGACCACTTCTTTCCTAAGCAAGCTGGCATGAATTAAGGGATTCATGTTTATTTGTTTTGACTTTCCTTCTTGTCATGCTGGTGTGTGGAGTTGGTGTGCTTGGGGTATGGAATGGGTGTGCTGGCGTGTGGTCAACAACTCCTCATTCATGGGCCGACTTCATTATCCTTAAAGTAATCCTAGGTGGCAAAATCCAGGGTATGACTGGGACTCTATGCAGCTGCAGAGGTGGTGTGCTGGGTGGTGTCCTTCACATGCTTGAGTTTTCTTTGACTGGGCTTGACTCAAACAGACTCAATACAACTGGACATGATTACAAGACTCAGAATATGATTAGCTCAACATGAGCTGACTTGACCGACTAATCCAAAATCCTAATAGTATGGATCAAATGCTACATACAGGACTCAGAAAGAAAACTAGCTCAATCATAAGCTGACTGGTACAGGACTCAAATGATAACTCAATTAGGCTAAGCCCTTATTACAAATGGACTCAAATGCTACTAAGTAATCCGTAGAGGATTGAAAGCCTCTATCTTATTCTGGTGCCTCTGGTGTCCCCACCAATTCTCCCGGGATGGGAGGAACTCAACCCTGTCGAATGAAGATCAGGCTGGCTCACATATCTCTTGAGAAGGTCTGGGTTGAGGCACTGGAAGTCCTCTCAAGAAATTCATGAATCATCTGACTCTGGTCAGCCTTGCCATCGGACCAAGTTGCATTGATAGTCGTAGCCTCGGGTCGTTATGGCTTGATCATCCAAGATACGCTCGATCCGTTCTCCTCACTTAGGCCAATTTATTGGTGGACACTCTATGTTAGGGTCACTCACAAAGGAAGGAGTAGGTCCAAAGGCCTTACTGGATATCGCTGCCAGTTCCCTATACTCAACCAGGTTTGCGATATTGAAGGTAGAACTAATGCCCAAATTCGGAGGCAAATCTGACACATAGGCATTTGGTCCAACCTTCTCTATCACTTTAAAAAGTCTGGCTTTGCGAGCATGAAGCTTCTTTTAGGACTAAGCCTAACCAAGACATAATCCACTACATCAAATTCCTCGGCCATTCTTCAGGAATTAGCTAGTTTCTTTCAAAATTAGTGTAGGTGGTGAACATGATGGGCACATGCAAACTCCTAACAGGTGATGCAAAGGACTCAAACTATCACCTAATAGACTCGACTCTGCATTCCTATCGAAGAGAATTTTATTAGGTCTAAACTACAACTGGGCATGGGGCATGAGTCATGGTTGATGGATGACATACAGAAGAAAATTTGCCAGGAACTCCTAATAGATGCCAGAGGGTCTTCCAAAAGTAGGTGGCAAATGAGATAGGCTCTAAGGATTCATGTAACTTGGTAACCCCAATAAAAAGGAACCTAATGGTTCTAGACACATGAGACGACTCAGGAAAGGGTAAGAAATAGGAAGGGGACTCAGGAACGGGTTCTGGACTAAAGAGACTGACCTTAATGTATGAGTATTGGGTTATGTCTTTAGGCAAGAAAAGGTCCATGCTATGGAAGGATGGGTCAACAATTTCTAGGAAGAGGTCCTCAATGGAAACTATGGGAGGGGGCTTATCCTGAGGGTACTGATTCAAAGAGATCAAGTCCTTAATAAATTCTTCTGGTTCTTATATTTTAGGACTAGACTCTATAATTTGGCTCTTCTCCATGGTTTCCTCAGGTAAGGTTCTAGCAGCAATATCTAAGTTTTCCTCCTCTAATTGTTCTTCCACTACAGTTTCCTTTACTAGACTAAACTCATAGGTGGCCTCTTTAGATGTCTTAGTGGGCTCAGGAGCTTCTTTCTCTAAATTTTCAAGGGGTTCATCCTCTTCAAAGTCCTCTCCCTCGTATTCATCTACTAAACTAGGATCAGCCTCATACACTTCTACCTCAGGCTCATTAACGGGTTCTAGGGTCTTTGCCTTGCAAACTAATGGGATAGGAGTAGTAGGCAGGTCTAAAGGAAGTCGGCTAGGTTTGGACTTAGGTTTAAGGAAATTAACCTTATTGGACTTAGATTGACTGATCATAAGTTCCCTTTGATATAACTCAAATTCCCTAGCTAGGTGATAGGCTTCCTCTAGGTCCTGAATTTGCTAATGAAACAGCTCCCACTGGATATCCCTACACAGGCCATCTTGAAATCTAGCCATGATCTTAGACTCAGGTTCAACTGTGTTACATTTCCTACTAAACTCATTAAATTGGTCAATGTACTCAGACATAGTCTTATTACCCTACCTCAATTCGTACCATTGGTCTTATTACCCTGCCTCAATTCCTACTAAACTCATTAAATTGGTCAATGTACTCAGACATAGTCTTATTACCCTGCCTCAATTCGTACCATTGGTCTAAAAGTTCATGCTCATAAAATGGACCTAGGTACTCTTTTCTCAACTTACTCCTCATAGCTTTCTAGGTACTTATCTGTTCTCCTTTCCAATAACATTCATCCTCAGTATGTTCCCAATGTTGCTTAGCATATCTGATTAACCCATGTATAGCCAAACTAATCTTTTCTAACTCTGACATCCCAGTATACTAAAAGTACTGATCCATCATATCCTCCCATTCAGTATACACCTTAGGATTTGGTCTTCCATCAAACAAGGGTGCATAAGGTTGGGTGCTCCTAATGGGTCGTTCATCTTGGTTCAGGTAATCATAATTGGGTCTCTTGTGGTTAGGTTCTAAGGATGGATCATGGTATGGGGTTCTCCTAGGGTTGGGCTCCCTATATGGGTCAGAGCATTGGGTTCTCTCCTAGGGTTGGACTCCCTACACGGGTCAGAGTATTGGATTCTCCTAGGGTTGGGCTCCCTATATGGGTCAGAGTATTGGGTTCTCCTAGGATTGGACTCCATGGTCACACTAGTTGAACTGGATTAAGTCTACTGGTATCTAATGGTCATGTAATCAAACACACACATCGACTCCTAAGCTAGTGCTCATGCAAGACTCAACACTGACTCAACTTACACACAACTCAAATCCTAATCCTTCAATCTAGCCAAGTAAGAGGTGGGATGGTGGGAGGCCCCCCTGCTCTCACAGGGACCCAATTAAGGAACCACCGATCCGCTTAGGTCATTTGACACTGTACCTCTTGCCTAGATACCAGAATCTAGTAATAGGAGATGAAATGGGAGCACAGTCATCCCACAATAACAGAACCCGATCGATGGGTGTCCCTAGCCCACTATGACAAATTAAGTCTAGTTAATTTTAGATTAGGCTTGGGACCGAATGCAAGGGATGTGGTTTTGAGCTAAGGAGAGGTTATCAACTCCTCCCCTTATCTGACATATAGAAAGTGTCCTTAAGATATTTTATGCAATGATGGTAGGCAGATGAAAATGCAAATTAGGGTTTAGGTGTTTTTGGAGTTTTTGAGTATATGTAAATTTTTTTTTGTTTGGGATTTTTCTTAAATAGAAAGATAATTGCAGATTATGATCTAATATGCAGGAAATATGCTAAAATTAAAGATATGCAAAGATTATACTAAAAAAATCCTAAACTTTCCGAAATTGATTTTGCTGCCAAAATAGAGCAGAACTATTCTCAGGCAGTGTTTCAGCTAGGAGAAAATCCACATATTGAAATAATTCCTTAAAAAATTCTAAAAATTAATTTGAATGATTAAGGATCCAAAAAGATAAATTTCATAATTTTTTAAGTTCTATACAGGTAGAAACAATTAAAATAACAGGGTATACACTGAAAGGCCGAAAATTAAAAAAAACCTAAAGGAACTCTTTGTGTTCGTCTTCACGGATCGATTCACAGTGGCACCCCTACTGCCATAGGAGATCCTGTCAATTGGGAAAGAGGGTTTTGAAGCCCTACTAGTCTCCTATGATCGGACGGCCATGGTGAAGCACCCGATCCGAATATCCAAAGAGAACTGAGCCCAAACAGGCTCTGATACCAAATGATGCGGAGCTATATATGCATGCAATTATTTTTTATATTTTTAAATATTGAGTTATATATTTTAATCCTGAAGATCAGACCAAAGAACGATGTAAAGAATCCTATATGAAATTAAGAAACTAAGAGCATGCATAACAGGACCTAAAAGCAATGGAAAGAGGACCGCCGAGGCTGAGAAGTCTCGGTTGGGCCAGTTCATCTGCAATAAAGCATCTATCTAGCAGGCAGAGGGGGTGTACCTAGCAATGGTAGATGCACCCGGTGCATATCGTATGTGAAGAGGTCACTCTCACTCCCGGATGTGGCCTAAAAAATCAAGTCAAAGACCCACGGATTCTCGGCTTTCTGCTCGATGATCCGATTATGGCCCGGCTAGAGTCGTTGGATTCGTCAAAGTCGAGAGACCTACAAACAACTATTCTAGGATGAGAAAACAAAGCATAGGTGGAGAATTAATTGAAAAACCAGCAAAAGAAATATGGGATTTGAGGAGGGCGGCTAGGGCTTGGAGTGGCAGATGGAGGTTGGAGGCAGGTGCAAGACACCGGGAAGAAGAAGGGCTCACACAGAATCCCTTTAAGCACATAGCAGGTAGCACACAGCAATTGGAGAAATTCAATATTATTTTTTGATAAAAATTTATTAAATTTTCATACAAGGGATCCCTTATATAGAGTCATGAGATTTAGGGCCCAAGCAAAAGAAAACAAGGAAAATAAGGTTTGACCACTTTCTTCCTAAAGTGTGAGCTAAATACATGGAAGAAAATACCCTCATGCCATACAAAATCCCTCCAAACAAGGTAGGTAGTAGACATCCAAAGGGAGGGCACCACTTCTTTCCTAAGCAAGCTGGCATGAATAAAGGGATTCATGTTTATCTATTTTGACTTTCCTTCTTGTCATGCTGGCATGTGGGGTTGGTGTGCTTGGGATGTGGAATGGGTGTGTTGGCATGTGGTCATCAACTCCTCATACATGGGCTGACTTCATGATCCTCCAAGTAATCCTAGGTGGTGAAATCCAGGGTGTGACTGGGACTCCATGTGACTGTTGAGGTTGCATGCTGGGTGGTGTCCTTCACATGCTTGAGTCTTCTTTGACTGGGCTTGACTCAAATAGACTTAATACAACTGGACATGATTATAAGACTCAGAATATGATTAGCTCAACATGAGTTGACTTGACCGACTGATCCAAAATGCTAATAGTATGGATCAAATGCTACATATAGGACTCAGAAAGAAAACTAGCTCAATCATGAGCTGACTAGTACAAGACTCAAATGACAACTCAATTAGTCTAATAAGCCCTTATTATAAATGGAGTCAAATGCTATTAAGTAATCCATAAAGGATTGGAAAGCCTCTGTCTTATTCTGATGCCTCTGGTATCCCCACCAAGGTGGAACCCTTCCAAACTAGCTCTCTTCCCAAGACCTACCTTGAGTGCTAGGTATTCTCACACCCAATCTCAAATCCTTACAAATCCCCTTTTTTTTTCTAGTTCTTCAACTAACTAGCAGCCCCAAAAATAACCTTTATTTATAGAGGTAGCCAAAAGAGGGAGAAAAAGGAAGGAGGAGTGATTGGAGGAGAAAATCAAGGGCCATACCAAATGGGTCCAAGCTAAAAAAGGCAAGTATGACCATCATACCATGAAAGCCTGGAGCCAAAAATGCTCAGAATTCGAAATTCAAATTCAAAATTCGAAGTCAAGACCTTCCTAGAAAACTTTCCAGAATTTTTGCTTGTCAGTCATGTGTCAATACTTCCATTTTATCAAGTGTCGATTCTTGCAAGTGTCAACACTTGCAAGTGTCGACACTTCGAACATAGTCAATCACATTGACCTCAAGTGATGGCAAATGATTCTCAATCACCGATCAGCCTTTAGATCAGATAGAAACCCCTATGGTGTGTGACTTCATAGGTTCGAACACTAAGCTGGTAGCATTGGAATACTTCCAGTACCAGTCAAAGTCCTCATCTAGCAATGATACCCGATGTTTGGATAGGTCAAAGATTGCAGAGCAACTTACAAGAACCTCTGGCATATGGTTACCGCATAATTTATCCCTTTGACCTTATAATGCTTAGGATGACCTAGGATTTGATTGCCAACCCTAATTTGGTTCATCCAGATTATGTCTCAACCTTACAAGTTTTGTGACTCACAAGAACTACCTTGGCCAAAGTTTTGCTAAATTGAGACAGAGCTAGTCATTCACTTTAAACTTTTGAAGGGGTCAATTCCATCTTGATCCACCACCGCTCCACAAGTACTTGACTGTACCCAAAAACCTTTCATCACTAGATTAGAAATCTAGGTAGTCCGGTATCAAAGTACAGTGAGTTGCTTGCAAGCTATCATGGTGACCTCAAGTCTGAGGGATACATATACCCATATTCCTTTGCGAGCAACCCTTTGGAAGAAAGGAGCTCCGCAGATAGTCACATTCAGTGAGATATCATATATTTTACTTGTATGTCACATCAGTGTTGTTGACTCATTTAATTGATTTTGATGATAAGTAAAACGGTTAAGTATAAGTTGATGATTAATGATTTGCTTTGGGTGTGTTTCTATTGAAAAGATGCTCACAAAACTTGAAGAAGCCCAATTATTTTGAAGAAGCCAAGTTTGAATGAAAAGATTGCTCAAATGAAGACTTGGACACTCAAGAGTTGGTTAAATGGATGGCTAAGTTAAATAGAAACTTGTTCCAGCTCAAATTCAGCACTTTCTATGAACTTTTTAGAGAAGTGTCGACTTAAAGTGTTGACACATGACATGAAGTATCGACACATGAAGATGAAGTGTTGACTCAGGTCGGTACGCAGCAATGTTTCAAATGGCATACATGAAGTATCGACACATGGACCTAAAGTGTTGACTCAAGGTGTCAACACATGGATCAACACATTGTCTGAGAACGTCAAGCCATAGAACTTGCAGAAGTTGAAGGAACAGCTGAAGTGTCGACACATGGAAGCAAGGTATCGACTCAAGGTGTCGACTCAACTAAGAAAGTGTCGACACATCTGAGATTTCCAGAGAATCTGAATGGAGTAAGTTGAACTAAGTGTCAACTCAAGAAGATCAAGTGTCGACCTTATGTGTCAACTCAACTGAGAAAGTGATGACACATGGAGTTCTGGCAACAGTAACGGCTAGTTTTTTCAAACACAGAACTCGTCCAAATTGCCCCCAATGGCTAGTTTTTCAAGTGTAATAGCTGAAATCAGTTTTGAGGCCTTGGGAAGGTATTTATATTCTCCAAAGTCAAATCAAAATATAAGAGTTGCAAGAGTTACAAGGTTTTGAATACTATTGAAGAACATTAAAGAGTTTTGAGAAGAGAGAAGAAAAAGTGAGCTTTAACTCCAATTCATTGAAGTTTCAACCACTCTCAAGCTAAAGAAAGCCTTCAAGCATTCAAGATCCTTCAAGAGCATTGAAGATCATCCATTCTTGGGCAT
Source organism: Areca catechu (assembly GCA_021397845.1). Lineage (NCBI taxonomy): Eukaryota > Viridiplantae > Streptophyta > Magnoliopsida > Arecales > Arecaceae > Areca > Areca catechu. The sequence goes on from CM038049.1 coordinate 130,879,860, forward strand.
TCAAAAGGCTTCAACAAGTGCAAAGCAACTCTACATCGAGCTACATCGAGATATTCATTTTGTTTTAGAAAGCTTACATTGGTTCTTTACTTTTAAACCATATTTCTTATAAGGGTTCTTGGTTAGCCTATTGTAAAATCAAGTGAGGTTATTGGTAAGCCTTGGAAAACCAATTAGGTTGGTGGTTAGCCTGCAAAACCACTAAGGTTCTTGGTTAGCCCGAAAAATCAAAGAAGGTTGTTGGTTAGCCTTATAAAAACTAATTGGATTCTTGGTTAGCCCATAAAACCAAGTGAGGTTATGACTTGTGAGACTTATGAAAACAAGTCAGGTTTTGATTAGTGAGCCTGAAAAACTAATCGGCTATAATCTTGTGATTATGATGAATTTCTAAGGGGATCTTGGGGAGTGGATATAGGTGCATTGTATAGCACCGAACCACTATAGTTCTTGGTGTTTATGATTGCTTGATCTCTCTTTCTTTGTTCTTTATTTATTGCTCTTTTATTCTGCTGCACTATTATCTTAGAGCATTGTAATTATCTTAATAGTACATTGCTAACTTATTTGTTGAATTGGATTGCATTGATTAGTATCAAGTTTTATTAAGTTAGTTTATCAAATTATTTTTTAGAGACCCAATTCACCCCCCCTTTTGGATTGCTTACTGGGCAACAAGTGGTATCAGAGCCCTGTTCTCAGTGTATAGGCTTTACTGCCTTGAGTAAAGATTTATGGCAGTCCCAATTGGTACTAGTGTAGTTGAGGGACAAGCCTCAAATAGACCTCCATTTTTCAATGGAACAAATTATACTTATTGAAAAACTAGAATGAGAATTTATATGCATTCTATTAATTACAATTTATAGAAAGTAGTTGATAAGGGTCCTCATATTCCTTCGGTAGTGGTTAATGGTGTTTCCATCCCAAAGCTCGAAGAAGATTGGGATGAAAATGACATTAAACAATCTGAGATCAATGCCAAGGCAATGAATCTCCTTTATTGTGTATTAGATCCTAGAAAATTTAATAGGATATCTACATACATGTCTGCCAAAGAAATATGGGACACACTTGAAGTTACCCATGAGGATACCGATCAAGTGAAGAACACTAAAGTTAATATGTTAGTGCACACTTATAAGATGTTCTGTATGGAACCAAATGAATCTATTACTGATATGTATATAAGATTTACTAATATAGTTAATGGTATGAGAAGTCTTGGTAAAGTCATGTCTAATACTGATCTTATTGAATAAAATTCTTTGGTCACTTCCAACATCATGGGATCTGAAGGTGACCGCAATTCAAGAAGTAAAGGATGTCGACAAGTTACCTCTTGAGTAGCTAGTTGGATTGCTCATGACTTATGAGCTCAATCTGAAACAAAAATCTATGGACATGGATAAGAAGAAGAAGGGGATTGCTTTCAAGTCAAATAATCAAGAAGAATCCTCAATTGATGAGTCCGAAGATGAAGAGGAAGAAGAAGGTGAAGAAGCCCTCTTTGCATGAAAGTTTAGAAGATTCATGAAGAGAAGGAAGTTTTCTTACAAAAAGAAGTATCAATCCAAGGAAAAAGGAAAAGAAAAAGATAAAGAAAAAGAAAAGAAAAAGAAGAAGGAAGTACCTATATGCTTCGAGTGCAAGAAGCCGGGACACTACAAGTTTGACTGTCCTCTCCTCAAGAAATCTAGAAAGAAATTAAGGAAGAAAGCAATGATGGCCACTTGGAGTGACAGCGAAGACTCCAGTTCTGAAGAAGGGCAGACCAAAGTTGCAAATCTCTGCTTCATAGCACATCAGGACAATGATGAGGAAAATCCTGACACTGAAATTGATTTCACGTTCGATGAACTTAGGAATGCTTTTGAAGAACTTATACATAATTACAAACTAGTTTTATTTGAAAATAAGAAATTGAAAAAGCATGCGAATAGTTTCTCTTTTAAAAATAATTCTTTACAAAATGATGTTAGTGTTTTGAAATCTAAATTAGATATTTTAGAAAAGAAAAACAATAATTTATCTATGAAAAATGAAGTTTTAAAAAGACCTAAAAATATTATTTCTAACAATGATCTTTTAAAGAAAAACAAGGATTTAGAACTTGAAAATGCTAAATACAAAAATAAACTTGAAAAGATAAAACCTTTTGTCGAGAAATTTACTTATAGTTCAGAAAAGCTAAACCTACTTTTAAACAATCAAAGAGCAGTTTTCAATAAAGCAGGTTTAGGATATAAACCACGGAAGTAACAAAAGTATTTTAAAAATTTTTTTGTACCTGCATCATCTAGCATTACTTATTTTACTTGCAAAATGCTAGATCATAAATCATATCAATGTAAATTTAGAAAAATCATTTCTTTTGGTAAAATGTGGATTCCAAAAGGAACCATTTTGAATGCTAACCCTAAAGGACCCAAGTTGGCTTGGGTACCAAAAAACAAAGCTTGATTCTATTGCAGGTATGTCTTGCAACCAAGAAGAACAAAAGAGTTTGGCATCTTGACAGTGGTTGCTCAAGGCACATGACTGGAGATGTGAAGCAATTCACTTCTCTTGAAGCTTTGAATAGAGGGAGTGTGACCTTCGATGATAATGGTAAAGGAAAATTCATTGGTATTGGTAAAGTTCACATAACTCCTTCTAGTAGTATTAATAATATACTTTTAGTAGATGGTTTGAAACATAATCTTTTAAGTATCAGTCAGTTTTATGATAAAGATTTTCAAGTAGTCTTTAAATCATCATATTGCATGATTACTATTCCAGATTTAAATAGAGTACAATTCATTGGAAAAAGGCATGGAAATATTTATTTGGTAGACCTAGATGATCTATCTTTGCCTAATGGAGAATGCCTTGTTGCAATGAATTCTACTAAGGAAGAGACTAGTTGGCTATAGCATAGAAGATTAGGGCATGCTAGTATGTATCTTATTTCAAAACTTTGCAAAAAGAATTTAGTTAGAGATTTACCTGAACTTAGTTTTGAAAAAGATAAAATTTGTTAAGCATGTCAATTTGGTAAACAAGTAAAAACTTCTTTCAAACCAAAAGGATTTGTAACTACTAGTAGGCCAATTGAACAACTTCATATGGATCTTTTTGGACCAACTAGAACATCAAGTCTAGGAGGCAAGAGATATGAATTAGTTATTGTGGATGATTTTTCAAGATTTACATGGGTTTTCTTTTTAGCACAAAAAGATGAATCATTTTCAGCATTTATAAAGTTTTATCGAAAAGTTTCAAACAAAAAAGGTGTTTCAGTCATTAGTATTCATAGTGATCATGGAACTGAATTTGAAAATCAAGATTTCAAAAACTTTTGTAATGAAAAAGGAATAGAACATAATTTTTCTGCACCTAGGACACCTTAGCAGAATGGGGTAGTAGAAAGAAAAAATCGTACTTTGGAAGAAATAACATGCACTATGCTTTGTGAAAATGATTTGCCAAGGTATTTTTGGGATGAAGCTATTAATATAGCCTGTTATATCTTAAATCAAGTTTTAATCTGCTCTATTTTAAAGAAAACTCCTTATGAACTTTGGAACAAAAAAAAATCGACTTTGAAATATTTTCAAGTTTTTGGTTGTAAATGTTTTGTTTTGAATAATGGAAAGGATTATCTTAGAAAGTTCGATGCCAAGTCTAATGAAGGTATCTTCTTAGGATACTCTATATTAAGCAGGGCATACAGAGTATTTAATAAATGAACTTTGGTTGTAGAAGAGTCTGTGCATGTTATCTTTGAAGAATGTACTAACAAGTCCTCGAGAAAAGAGGATACATCTGATGAATGTACAGGTGCTGACAAGCTTCAGAAGCTGACATTGAATGATCAAGCTCAACCAAATGAAGAAGATCATGACAAGGATGAAAAAGAAGATGATACTCCAAAGCATCAAGATCTACCTAAGGAGTAGAGGTGTGCTCATGGACATCCTAAGAAATTAATCTTAGGTGATCCATCTAAAGGGATAAGAACTCGAGCTTCAATTAGAAATGAATGTAATTACATAGCTTTTGTATCTCAAGTAGAACCTAAATATTTTAAAGAAGCTGAAAAAGACTCTAATTGGATCAATGCTATGCAAGAAGAACTAATTCAATTTGATAGAAATAATGTTTGGACACTTATAGAAAGACCATCTAATATTTCAATTATTGGCACTAAATGGATATTTATGAATAAATTAGATGAAAATGATATTGTTATTAGAAATAAAGCTAGGTTAGTTGCTAAAGGCTACAATCAGGAGGAAGGGATTGACTTTGATGAAACTTTTGCTCCTGTTGCTAGACTTGAAGCAATTAGACTATTATTAGCATTTGCTTATTTTATGAATTTCAAATTATTTCAAATGGATGTTAAGAGTGCTTTCTTAAATGATTTTATAATTGAAAATGTTTTTGTTGAACAAACAACTGGATTTGAAAATCATGCACATCCTGATCATGTTTTCAAATTGCACAAAGTACTTTATGGATTAAAGCAAGCACCTAGAGCATGGTATGAAAGACTAAGCAAATTTCTGATTGAAAATGAATTTTCTAGAGAAAATGTTAATAAAACACTATTTTTGAAAAGGAAAGATAATAATTTGTTAGTAGTACAAATATATGTTGATGATATTATTTTTGGTGCTACTAATGAAATTCTTTGTCAAGAGTTTGCTAAGCTAATATAGGATGAGTTCGAGATGAGCATGATAGGAGAACTCAATTTCTTTCTCGGACTCTAGATCAAGCAAACTACTGATGGTATCTTCATCAACCAAGCTAAGTACACAAGAGAAATTATCAAGAAGTTTGGAATGGAGACTACTAAACTAATAGGTACGCCTATGAGCCCCTCTTATAGACTTGATAAAGATGAACATGATAAATCTATAGATTAAAAGTTATATAGAGGTATGATAGGCTCCTTATTGTATCTAGCTGCTAGTAGACCAGATATAATATTCAGTGTTTGTATGTATGCTAGATATCAGTCTGAATCTAAAGAATCACATCTTATGGTTGTTAAGCGCATAATTAGATATCTATCTGCTACTATTAGTATTGGTTTATGGTATTTTAGAAATTCATCTACTGAATTGATTGGATATTCTGATGCGGATTTTGCTGGTTGTAAATTGGATAGAAAGAGTACTAGTGGTACTTGCCAATTTCTTGGAGTTAACTTAATCTCATGGTTTAGCAAGAAACAAACTTCAGTTGCACTATCCACAGCTGAGGTTGTGACTTGTAAGCCTTGTAAAAACAAGTCGGGTTTTGATTAGTAAGCCCAGAAAACTAATCGACTGTAATCTTGTGATTATAGTGAATTCCTAAGGAGATCTTGGGGAGTGGATGTAGGTACATTATATAGCACTGAGCTACTATAGTTCTTAGTGTTTGTGATTGCTTGATCTCTCTCTTTGCTCTTTATTTATTGCTCTTTAATTCTGCTGTACTATTATCTTAGAGCATTGCAATTGTCTTAATAATACATTGCTAACTTATTTGTTGAATTGGATTGCATTGATTAGTATCAAGTTTTATTAAGTTATTTTGTCAAATTAATTTTTAGAGACCCAATTCACCCCTCCTCTTGGATTGCTTACTGGGCAACAAGTGTCACCACACTCCTTGGTTAAGAGGACAACTAACCAATATGAGATACAACAACCTATACTTGATACATCATCATCCTATTATAATGTATCCTTTAGTTGTGAACCAGTTCAAGAACTATTTGATATATCCTCTCTATATCAAATATAATGTAGTTCTAAGGACTCCATCACATAAGAGTTTTTTTTAGGAAAATGCACGTGTGATGAACATCTAAAAGAATAACTTTTATTCATTAAAAAATTCATATACAATTACAAAATTAGCACAACCATCTACAGCCAGACGATTAGCTTGAGGACATAATTCCCAATAACTCCCACTTGGACTAAAGCCAATCGGTATAGAATCTTATTTCCATTTTCCATTTACAACTATCAAACTCTTGAATTTTGATGGCTTTAATGAAGGGGTCAGCCAGGTTCTCCTTTCCATTGATCTTTTGAAGGTCAATGTCACCTCGTTCCATGATCTCTCAAATAAGGTGATAGCGCCGCAGAATATGCTTTATGCGGTGATGAGACTTCGGCTCATTGGCTTGAGCAATGCTCCAGTGCTGTCACAATACACTGGAACAGGACCATCTAGGGAAGTTGCCACTCCCAACTTGCCAAGGAACTTCCGTAACCACATAGCTTCCTTTGTTGCATCCGATGTTGCAATGTATTCTGCTTCGCATACAGAGTCCACTACGGTAGCCTGCTTAGAACTTTTTCAATAGATCGCTCCTCCATTTAGGATAAAGATAAATCCTGATACACTCTTACTGTCATCCTTATCTGACTGAAAACTGGAGTCAGTATACCCTATAAGTTTTAAGTCAGGTTCTCCATAAATCAGCCATTGGTCCTTAGTATTTCGCAAATACTTAAGAATGGTCTTTACCACTTTCCAATGAGCTTCACCTGGGTCAGACTGGTATCTGCTCACCACACTTAGTGAGTATACATCTGGTCTACTACACATCATGGCATACATGATAGAACCCACTGCTAAAGCATACAGGATTCTACTTATATGCTCTCTCTTTTTAGGAGTTATCGCATAATCTCTTTTGGAGAGAGCAATTCCAGTGCCTATTAGGAGATAGCCTTTTTTGAAAATTTTCATGCTGAACTGCTTCAGCATAGTGTTGATGTACGTAGACTGGGACAGTCCCAGAAGCCTCTCAGACTTATCTCTATAGATCTTCATACCCAGTATGTAAGAGGTTTCAGCCAAGTCCTTTATAGAGAACTGAGATGACAACCAGACCTTTATTCCTTGCAGTGTTGGGATGTCATCCTGATTAAAAGAATATCATCCATATAAAATACAAGGAATACATTTACATAACCATTAGTCCATTTGTAAATGCAAGGCTCTTCTTTGTTCCTAACGAAGCCATACGACTTAATACACTTATCAAACAACATGTTCCAACTCCATGATGCTTGCTTCAGTCCATAGATGAACTTCTTAAGCTTGTACATCTTTGACTCATCTGTGGATGTGAATCTTCCAGATTGTATCATATACACCTCCTCTTCCAACTCACCATTTAGGAAAGCTGTTCGGACATCCATTTGCCAGATTTCATAATCAAAGTGTGCCGCTAAAGCAAGCATGATTCGAATGGATTTGAGCATTGCCACAGGAGATAACATCTTATCATAGTCAATATCATAACGTTGACGATATCCCTTAGCAACCAGACAGGCTTTATAGGTCTCTACCTGCCTGTCTGAGCCCCTTTTTTTTTTGAAAATCTATTTGCACCCAATGAATTTTATCGCTTTAGGTGGATCAACCAATGTCCATACATTATTGATTTCCATGGACTCCATTTCGGATTTCATGGTTCCCAGCCATTTCTTAGAGTTGGACCTCTGTATTGCATCCATATAGGTGATCGGATCCTCATTATTCTCATCGAGTTCAATGGGATCACCATCCTAGACCAAGAAACCATATTATCTGTCCAGTTGACTCGGTACCCTACCAAATCTCCTTAATGGTTCCTGTGTGGGCTCAGGGTGTGATCTAATCACAATCAGTTCTATGTTGTCCTTTAAGGGTGTTGGTTCTTCTACTTGTTGAACTTCATTAATTTCAATCTTAGCGGCTACAATTCCTTCACCAAGGAACTCTTTTTCCAAAAAGATAGCCCTAAGACTGACGAACAACTTTTGTTCCTCAGCCAAGTAGAAGTAATACCCCTTAGACTCTTTTGGATACCCAACAGATAGGCAATAGTCAGACCTAGGTCCAAGTTTGTTCATTTCCAAACATTTTACATAAGCCGGGCAATCTCAGACCCGAAGGTGTAAGAGTGTTAGCTTACGTCCAGTCCATATCTCATATGGGATTTTGCTAACAGACTTACTCGGAGCCCTATTCAAAAGGTAACAGGTTGATTCCAGAGCATATCCCCAAAAGGATAGCGGCAGAGAAGGAAAGCCCATCATGGACCGAACCATGTCTAATAGGGTTCGATTCCTCCTTTCAGACATTCTATTTAACTGAGGTGTCCCTAGAGGTGTTCATTGAGAGAGAATCCCATTCTCCTCGAGATATGTCAGAAACTCATCGAAAAGGTATTCACCTTCTCCATCTGATCGAAGGGTTTTGATAAACCTTCTAGTTTGTTTTTCTACTTTACTATAATATCGTTTAAACATTTTAAATGATTCAGATTTATGTCTCATCAAGAAGACATAACCATATCTCGAAAGATCATCTGTAAAGGTAATGAAATAACTGTACCCACCTCTGGCACTAATATTCATGGATCCGCATACATCAGTATGTACTAGACTTAGAATCTCTTTGGCTCGTTCACTTTTTCCAGTAAAAGGTGACTTTGTCATCTTTCCAAGAAGACATGACTCATAGGCTGGCAGTGAACCATTTTCACTAAAATCGAGGAGACCCTCACTTTTCAATCTATTTATCATGTTCTTGTTATAATGACCTAGCCTACAATGCCACAGGTATGCATCGCTGACATTATCTATCCTAGGACATTTGCTAGATGTGTACATTACACTAACAGGTTGCGATAGTACATAAATGCCATTGTTCATATGTCCAATCATTACTACAAAACCATTCCAAATGATTTTGCAAATGTCATTATTTATTAATAGTTCATAACCATACATGGCCAATTGGCCTATAGAAATGACATTCAAGATAAAAGACGGATAATAATGACACTCATTCAAAATGATTGTACAGGACTCGAAAACTAGTTTGAGGACTCCTAACGCCAGGACTGGAACTTGGCTTCCATTTTCCATGTTCAAGAATCTCTTATCATCCTCGAATCTTTTACTAACTTGAAGTCCCTGCAAAGAATTGCAAATATGAATTTATATGATAACACCTTGTCCAGGAAGTCCATAAAAAGTGTTATCATATAAATATCTTGTCTAGCACCGTCTTACTACTTTCTCTTCTTGGACTTGTTCGAGTCAAGGGACGTAATGTAAAGAGGACAGTTTCTCTTCCAATGACCCTGCTTCTTATAGAAGAAGCACTCCGCATGGCTCTTATCAGCCTTCACCCTTTTGGCCTGACTGGGCCCAGAAGCATTCTGCACCTTTTTTTCTTTATTTTTTTTTTCCATTTCTTAAAGGGATGATGCCCTGCCAAAGATCCTCACACTAGATTTACCACCCATTTGTTCAGTTGGTGGTCTTTCTCATAAGTCTATAATAACCCCAACATACCATGCTAGTTAACTACAGGCTTATTCATTCTATAATGATCGAGAAAATCTAGAGAGGAAGAGGGCAGGGAATTCAGAATTGCATCTTTCCTAAGCTGTTCATGCAAGGGACATCCGAGCTTGCCCAGGTGCTTAATCATCTTGATCATATACAATACATGATCAGTGATCGATGTCCCATCATGCATCCGCATGTTGTAGATAGCATAGGAGACCCTATACCTCTCAATATCATCTGGTGTGCCAAAGGACTCCTTCAACTTTTGAAGGATTTCCTCTAGCTGGGCTTCCTCGAACATGCGACTAAACTCGTTGTTCATCGCTGCCAACATTATGCATCGGATAGTGGTCCTCTCAGAGAGCCACTACTGATAAGTATCTCTAACTGAATCTCGAGCATTGGAAGCAGGAATTTCAAGTGCTGGATTCGATATCACATACAGGATCCGCTCATGCTCCAAGACAATCCTGAAACTTCGATACCAGCTATCAAAGTTGGGTCCATTGAGCTTCCGTTATCGAGAAGAGACCGGAGCGATAGGTTGGAGGACATCTGAAAGGAAAACCAAAACTTTATTAGTGTATATGAATTATTAACCTAAAGATATGGACTTTAGTCTAAAGCCCCTCCCACTATTTTGTTCAGACTGGTAGCCTCTACCTCCAATCTGAGGAATTACCTTAATTCCTTAGTGGGTACTATAGTCCAATAGATGACACATAAGCCTGACTTTGGCCGGCCCACCCATGCATGTCTAAAGATAGGTTCTTCAACCGATTACTTCTCCAAGCAACCTCTAGTATTTAGGTTTTGTCCCAAGGTGTACTTCAATCGATCTTTAGGCCTCCTATTGAAGGTCTTAGTTAGGTCAAACCATTAGCATAATAAAATTCAATGCTTCTAACTAACGAATAGTCAAGCCCGACTTTGGCCGGCCCACCTAACCACCGTTAAGAGAGTCGTACTGAGCCATCATATTAGGAACAGTAATTTCAATAGCCCGATGAACACTCGATCTTTAGATCTGTCGATGAACACCCAACTATTGGACCCATTACCATCCCACTTAATGGAAGGCTAGGACTTGGTTATCCTTATAAATTCATCCTTTTATGGACCTAATAATTTAGAGAACTTAGTTTTAATATGATAGAAGAAGAGATGAGAAGACATGGATCAACCTTCCACCAACCACATCAGTAATCAAGAAGGGTTACACATAACTAATGATCCATGGGTACCTAAAATCAGTCAAGACTGATTAACCTTGGGTGACATGGGTTAACACGAGTCAATGAGCTATCCAATCAATCCTGATCGACCACATTGGCCAGGCAAGTGAGATCATGGGTTGGGTTCTACCATTAACTGTCTTGCCTTAGACACCACCCGAGTTGGCCAGGTAAGAGGTAGCCCCAAAGAACCAAGATCAAAATGCCAAACTTATCTTGGACACAAATTGGTTCATCAAACTCGATTATACTAGTCTAAAGACTCGGGCTGACCATTGAGCCACAAATTAGGTCCATTTAGATTTATGGATTAATCAATCTAACTATTAGAGAGATTTATAAAGAAGAAACCCTAACTCAACATTTGATTAGATTAGTTCTCTATCTAGTCCAATGCATCTAAACTTAGGTCTAACCCAATTAAGGACTTAAAAGAAGCTAACCCATGATCTTGAAGGCTTATTGAAATGACTTGAAATCTTTGAATCATATTCCTAGAGTTCTTTGTCATTCAAGGTAACTTAATTCTTAATTAAGTTCAATAATCTTCATAAATTAAAATAATTTTAATTTATCATGTAAAACAATTTTACAATGAAACAAAAATTTGAATTCACTATTTTTTTGCATTCTGATGTCAAGTGTCGACTCACCAGGGGCAAGTGTTGATACTAGGTATCGACATTTGGGTTGACTCATGGCCTGAGACATGAAGAAAATAGAATGCCATATTTTTTGGTACGCGCTCATGAGTCGACACCTTCAAGGCAAAGTGTCGACTCACGAGCCCAAGTGTCGACTCTTCCTGGTCAAGTGTCGATACTTCAGCCTTCATGAGTTGACTCAAGGGTCGACTCAAGGCCTATTACAAGGCAAAAATAGTGATTTCAAATCCAAAGTTTCTCCAAACTCATAATCAAAGCCGATCAAAACAAAACTCTTAGATCTCATCTAGATTTGTTTTATGATCATAACATTAGATTAAAACATTTTTAATTTATGTTTTCTCTTATTTTTCTTCTCATGAGTCAATCATAAGCGGCACCCCTACATACAATAGGAGATCCCATTGAATGGAAAGAGAGGGTCTTGCAGCCCTACTTTTCTCCTATGACCAGATGGCCATGGTGAAGCCTTTAATCCAAGTACTTAAGAGAAAACAAAGATGTTAAAGCATGCCAGCATTTTTATACTATGAGGAACCTGATGCTCTTATACCATTGAAGGAAAAACCAAGCAAAGGAAAGCAAGCATGCAAGACATAAACATGATATTTTAAAACTATTTTAAAGTATGCAGTAGAAAGCTCAGTAGATAGATCAAAACGATCTACCAAACTACCTACAACAGGACCTAGTATAACAATGTAGCATGCTATAAAATATCAACAGCAAGAAAAAAGTCAATAGGCATAAAGATACATTACCACTATACCATAGAGATGGAGGTAGTGAAAATCTCTCAAGCCACACACGTGTCTGGCCTCTACGAGTAATTCACACCGGGGCTCGACTCTAATCAACTCCCTCGGAGTGCTAGCTCCTTGGAATCCTTCGGGCCGATCTTCTTCTTCTTGGAAGACAAGGAGGAGAGGTGGAACCCTTCCTAACTAGCTCTCTTCCTAAGACCTAGCTTGAGTGCTAGGTATTCTCACATCCAATCCCAAATCCTTACAAACACCCTTTTTCTTTCTAGTTCTTCAACCAACCAGCAGCCCCTAAAACAACCTTTATTTATAAAGGCAGCCAAGAGATGGAGAAAAAGGAGGAGTGATTGGGAGAGGAGGTTAAGGGCCATACCAAATGGGTCCAATCTAAAAAATGCAAGTATGACCATCATACCATAAAAGCCTGGAGCCAAAAATGCCTAGAATTCGAAATTCAAATTTTAAATTCAATGTCAAGACCCTCATAGAAAACTTTCTAGAATTTTTGCTCGTCAGTCAAGTGTCGACACTTCCATTTTACCAAGTGTCGATATTTGCAACACTTGCAAGTGTCGACAAGTGTCGACACTTCGAACATGGTCAATCACGTTGACCTCGAGTGATGGCAAACGATTCTCAATCGCCGATCAGCCTTTAGATCATATAGAAACCTTTATGGTGTGTGACCCCATAGGTTCAAACACTAAGCTGGTAGCACTGGAACACTTCTAGTACTAATCAAAGTCCTCATCTAGCAATGATACCCGGTGTCTGGATAGGTCAAAGATTGCAGAGCAACTTACAAGAACCTCTGGCATATGGTTACCATATAATTCATCTCTTTGACCTCATAATGCTCAGGATGACCTAGGATTTGACTGCCAACCCTAATTTGGTTCATCCAGATTGTCTCAACCTTACAAGTTCTGTGACTTCTCACAAGAACTATCCTGGCCAAGGTTTTGCTAAATTGAGACATAGCGAGTCATTCACTCCAAACTATTTAGAGGGGTCAATTCCATCTTAATCCACCACCACTCCACAAGTACTTGACTGTACCCAGAAACCTTTCACACTGGATTAGAAATCCAGGTAGTTCAGCACCAAAATACAGTGAGTTGCTTGCAAGCTACCATGGTGACCTCAAGTCTGAGGGATACATATACCCATATTCCTTCATGAGTAACCCTTTAATAGAAGGGAGCTCCGTAGATGGTCACGTTCAGTGAGATGTCACACATTTCACTTGTATATCATATCAGTGTCACCACACTCCTTGGTCAAGAGGACAACCAACCAATATGAGATACAACAACCTATACTTGATACATTGTCATCCTATAATAATGTATCATTTGGTTATGAACCAACTCAAGAACTATTTGATATATTATCTTTATATCAAATATAATGTAGTTCTATGGACTCCATCACACAAGAGTTCTTTTCAGAAAAATGTACATATGATGAATAGCTAAAAGAATAACTTTTATTCATTAAGAAATTTATATACAATTACAAAATTAGCACAACCATCTACAGCCTAGACGATTGGCTTGGGGACACAATTCCTGACAGGTCTATCATGGCACCAAGGCTCTAACCCACTCTAGACATGTGTCAACTAATTCAAATGACTGGGCTACCTCCTAACATCTCATTACCTGGATGCTAATATGCGCACTCACAACTCCTTGCTTGAGTGTTAACTTCTATCGGGCCTACCTCATCCATCCAGTCATGCATACTCTAGGTGCGACAGCCATTGATATTTGCCACCTAAAAGATGCTCCATTCAAGAATGTGATGTCCCAGTCACCACTCCTTGCTTCATCTATGGCAGCATGATCCCCCACTCCAAGCATGCCTACAATAGCCAGAATATGCCAACCATCATTTCCTATCTTTAGGCATCAAGTACATGCCAATAAATTGGTTTCCTAAGACCCTCTAGGTAAATCCCAAAAAAGGGAGAGGCCATGGTAAAAGAGCCAATGGAGAAGAACAAAGAGAGGGTGAGGCAAAGTGGAGTCGAGAACCCACTACTAGCTACCTTAAGAGGCATATCCTTAACTCCTTGATTCTATGAGCATCTACTTGAGTTTCATCAAGACATTCGCAAGCCTCCTTACACACCTTGCTCCATCCATGGAGTTCCCTAGCCTCTGCAAATCCACTCACTAAAGTACCATCTCCTAAAAAGTGGACCTCATACATACTAAGCACCCCCATTTCTCCAGAAATCTCACTTTGTCTCCCTCCCTCGTTCCTTCTCCAGCTCCTTACCACTCCACTCCAAACTTTAAACCTTGAGGGAACTCCAAGCCTCCTTTATTTGTCTTTCCAAAAAACTAACTTAGGCATCGAAGGATCCTTCATTGAGAACCCACTCCCGGTGTATGAACTTTCATATCTTTTCTATCTTGCAGGACTAACTCCTAGTGATTAGACCCTATGGACCCAACTCCATGATAGCACCAACCCTGTCCGAGTCTAGTCTGAGTTAGCACCACCTTCCATGTGGAAACTATCTCTGCATCTAGGAGAGACCTCTAATCAAATCAGGAATCAAAGGAGGCATGAAGGGGTTTTAAGGTGGGTTTGAGTCAAGAAAGTGCACAAGGAGACGAGCACGGGCAAAAGCTATTATGCTGAAATGTTGCCATGGAGTTATGGTCGCATAAAGAATCCTCTTCATCCAAGGTTTTCCATCTAGATCTACTAGCTCAAAGGATCCATTCCCCTAGATCTAGTTCCTAGGATGTTAGGGGGTGGGATATCAGATCTGGAGGTTCATCCCAATTCCAAGAAAGGAGGGGGCACATACTAGGTTGCTACATCAAGATTTTTTGGTGCACTATGACCTTAGGGTTTGAACATTGGCTACCTAAATAATTTTCAATTGATGTGAAACCTTGCAAAGAGCTTCCTTGTTAGTCTCCTCAGGTCCACACAAGTGCACGGTGGTCCTTTAAATTGGTATCAAAACCTAGTGAGCATGGAAAGGAGGAAATCAAGGTAGCAAAAATCTTATTTAAAACAAAATTTGATTGCTAGACACTCTTCGTTCTCTCTGCTGGTCCTAGGTTTCCAGAACTTGGTAAGACTCCTACACCAGGTAGGATGCAAGGAGAGGAGCTCCTAAGGTCAGGTTTCAAAGGAGGAAGCAGGGAGAGGTGTCCAAAAAGGGAAAAAGAAGGTTGCTAAATCTATTTCAGGTTTGCTGAAATCTGCATCCTAATCCAAGGAATTCTCTATGCCTAATTTAGTTGTGATTGTGATTTGGCCAACCATGAGTAGCAGGTTGAAGGTGTTGGAGGATGTTCCCAGATGTATAGACAACCTTCTACCAGCAACCAAACTCCTAGAAAATACTAGGAAGTGGCAGAAAAGTTGTTTGGAAGGAGACAAGGCTGGGCGGCAGTAATGGTCGATGCAGAAATTATCTGCTTCACCAAAGTATTCCGATGCCTTCCAGATCTGAAATAAATCTGAGTAAATTCCTGGAGAACCTCTGATCAGTGGAGAATCAACCCTCTTCACTCTTAGGATAGATCCCAGCTTGTAGATGAAGAGGGATAGAACAAAAGAGGCTTGGCACTAAGGGTTCTATGTCTAACTTGGACTAGAAATCCCTATGCACTATGGATAATGGCTTCCTCCTTGCTTTGGCAGCTTGGATGGGGTTTTTTCCATGAGGTGGGATGGCAACCAGAGAGGAAGAGAGGAAGGATTAGGGAGAAAAGGGATTTCTCTATTGCTCCTTGTGCCCCCTAGCACAGGCCTCTTCAATCGGCCTATATACATAAGTATATATAATCTAGGTCACAATGACCTAACCTTAAACTCCCACAAGCCAACTCCAAGTCTAACTAGGTTTCCTAAGCCCTTTGCAACAATGACTTGATCCAATTACACTTAATACAAGTTGACCTACTTGAGGCTTAAGACTCCTAAACCTCAAGACCCAAAAGGCTAATAGCCGTTTGACCTAGGACTCAATATAGCCCTAGAGACTCCATGAACTCATCATGATAAGTGGACCAAGGCCTAAGTCTTGGCCCCATGAGCCGTGGATGCACCATATGAGGCCCAATAATCTCCACCTTGGTGCTCTAAGGCTTCAGCCAACTCCATCCGGTCCATAAGCTACATCAGTCTCACACATTTATGAAAGCTATCACATGGTAGAACCTTCGTCAGTGCATCTGTTGGGTTCTCCTTGGTGTATATTTTCACTAGCTCCACCTCACTGTCTTTCATGAGCTCTTTGATCCTATGATATCTAATATCGATGCGCTTGGTCCGAGCATGATAGACAAAGTTCTATGCAAGTAGGAGTGCACTCTAACTATCACAGTGCACCTTGATAGCCCCTTGCTCGAGGCCCATCTTCAATGCTAGACTTTATAGCCATAGGTTCTCCTTTGCCACCTCTGTAACTCTGATATACTCCACCTCAATGGTTGATAATGCCATAATAGGTTGCAAGCAGGATCTCCATGAAACAGGACCTCCATATATGCTGAATATGAAACCTATCATCGAACGACAGGTGTCCACATCTCCACCGAAATCCGCATCCACGAACCCTCCATTAGCCCTCGAACCTCCTTGGATATGTTGGAGTATCCATCAGCACCTCCTCACTATCTATAGTAGACTCCAACTCCAACCATACCTGCTAAGTACCTGAAGACTCCCTTCAGTGCTTGCCAGTGCTCCCTGCCAGGCTATGTCATGAATCTACTCACCTAACTCACTGCATAGGCGATATCTGGCCTACAACATACTATGGTGTACATGAGACTACCTAAACTAGAGGCATACATCACCTTCTCCATCTCCTGAACCTCCACCTTAGTTTGTGGCACCATGGTCTTTGAGAGTCTGAAGTGTCCAGCTATTGGCAGCTCTGCCGGCTTTGCTTCCTTCATCCCATACCTCTCCAAAACCTTCTTTATGTAGCCACCTTGAGATAAATACAGAACCCTTTTGTTTCGATCTTTGAAGATTTCTATGCCTTGGATCTTTCTCGCATGTCCCAAATCCTTCATCTCAAACTCTTGAGACAAAGCTACTTTCAGTTCCTATACTGTCTGCTAACTCTTGCATGCTATCAGCATGTCATCCACATACAAGAGTAAGTAGATCCTAGAACCATCATCAAGAGTCCTCACATATACACAAGAGTTATGATCATACCTGGAAAGTCCAATGCTCCTCACAAAAATATCGAACCACTTGTACCATTGCCTCGATGATTGCTTGAGCTCGTACAATGACTTCTACAGCAAATAAACTTTTCCTTCTGATCCTAGTTCTCTGAAACCTGGTGGTTGCTCCATATAGATGCTCTTCTCTAAATGTCCATGAAGAAATGCCATCTTGACATCCATCTAGTCTAGCTCCAAGTCCTAAGTTACTACGATGCTCAGCAGCACCCTGATGGAAGTATGTCTAATAACGGGAGAGAAAATCTTGCTAAAGTCTATTCCTTCTCTCTGTGAGTAACCTTTGGCAACCAACCAAGCTTTGAACTTGATGCCTCCTTGTTCCAAAGGTCCCTCCTTACATTGGTAAACCGATTTGTACCCTATGGGTTTCTTTCCTTATGGCAACTGCACCAACTACCACATGTTGTTCTTGTGGAGAGACTGCAGCTCCTTGGACATTGCTTGGACCCAACTCTCTCTATTTGGGCTCTCCATAGCCTCCTCATAGGTATATGGGTCTCCATTGGTTGTCACCATCTCTCCGAAGCCATATCGGTCAGGTTGCCTGATGGTCCTATTGGGCTTGTGCAGCACAACCCCCATTCTCTCCTAGGTCCACCCTGCACCTACTGGTCTTCCTGGCCTCCATCATCCATCCAAGCTCTTTCAACATGTGGAGGCACCCTCTGAGAGTGCTCCACCTAAATGTCCAATCCTCTAGATGTACCTACAAGTGGCAAAACAGAAAATGAGGTAAGTTGTCCAACGCTACCCTGCTAGACCTCCTGCTGCTCCTACTGCTCCTCCATGCCACCTGACCTCTGGAGAACTGACCTCTCATCAAAGGTCACATCCCTACTGATGATGACCTTCTTCTCCAAGGGATCCCACATCCTATATCCCTTGACTCCTTGTAGATATTCTAAGAACACCATCCTTTTTGACTTGGCATCCAACTTACTACGCTCACTAGCATCGATGTGCATATACACCGTGCACCCAAAAACCCATAGATAGTGAAGCCCAATCCTTCTTCCATACCATCTCTCCTCTAGAATACCACCATCTAACTTTGTATGCAGTGACCAATTGACAAAATAGCAGGCTATGTCAACTATATCAATCTAGAATGCCTTAGGAAGCCTTGCCTGTAGCCTCATGCATCTAGCCTTCTCCATAAAGGTTAGGTTGATTTTCTTGGCCACACCATTTTGTTGAGGAGTCTCTCTGACCAAGAAGTGCCTTTTGATGCCACACTCCTCATAAAAGCACTGGAACTCCCTGTTGGTGAACTCACCACTGTTGTTGAAGCTCAAGCACTTTATACTACGACCTTGCTCCTTCTCAACTTCTACTTTCCATACCTTAAACTTTGAGAAGACCTCTGATTTTTTTTTAAGAAGTAGACCCACACTTTTCTTGAAAAATAATCTATCAAGGTCAAGAAGTATCTCACTCCATTTCTAACTAAAACTGGAGAAGGTCCCCACACATCAGTGTGAACTAGCTCTAATGGAGCTACATAGTAGGCTGAACTATTGCTAAAGTGGATCCTCCTCTACTTTTCCATCTGGCATAGATCACAGACATTTGAAATGTCACCAACCAGATTTGGAATTGATCCATGCTTGCTCAGTTCCTTCATCCCACGATCTTCCATGTGGCCTAAGCGATAGTGCCATAATCTGTAGTCCCCCTATGGGTCTTGTGCTGCCGCTACTATATTAGATTGCCCCATCACAACTGACCCCTCAATCTTGTAAAGATTATTGTCCATCCTCCTATATCTCATCATGAATATGGATCCATCGGAGGTATTAAGTACTCCACTCCTAGCTTGACTGTTGAAGTTGTAACCGCATCCTTCAGGCAACCCAGTGACACCAGATTTTTCTTTAGCTTGGGAACATGCTTGACATTGGTTAGTGTCCTCACAACTCCATCGAATATCCCCACTCGTACACTCCCAATACTAGTGACCTTGCACGAGTGATCATCTCCAAGTGTCACACTTTTCTCAATGATCTTGGTATATGTTGAAAACCAAGACCGGTTCGAGGTATAATGATAAGAACAGGCTGAATCCAGGGTCCATATATTTGTGTACAATCTATGATCATCTATCTTGACTCTAGTCTTGATTTTGATGATTGACAATACTTAAGTATATTTGAGTACTAATTATGTATTTAGTATGTTTATTAGATTCAGGTATTCATAACAGTTGAAAAAAAGAATTCCTTATTTTTAAATGAAGAAGTCCTTAAATTAATGGAAAATCAAGTTATAAGGACTTTGGAACATATTAAAGATCTTGAAGAGCTCATAATTTTAATTTAGATGAGTTTCGAAGCTTGGCACATCCAGCATGCCAAATGTCGACCGAAGTGTCGACTCAAGGCCTGAGAACAAGAAAAATACAGAACTGTGTCAATCCAGTATTTTTACCTTGAGCTGACCTTAGTGTGGACTCACCTGTCAAGTGTTGACTCAAGGTATCGACTCACTTGTCAAGTATCGACTCAAGGTGTCGACTCACCAGATTCAAGTGTTAACACTTGGAGTAACGGTTATTTTTTTAAAGCTGCAGAACTTTCCCAACTTGCTTCAAATATCTAGGTTTTCATCTCCAACGGTCATAAATAGTCACCTATAGTTTGGAGAGCTATATAAATACCAAAAATCAAATGAAAAAGCAATCCTTTGAGAGAAAAGTTTCATACATTTCAAGGATTCATTATTTTGAGTGGTTCAAGACTTCAAGCTTCCAAGATTGAGAGAGAGCTTCCAAGTCCACATCTTTATCAATATTCAAAGGCTTCAACAACTTGGAGACAAGCTTTTTCAACATCATCCAAGGACTTCAAAAAGATATTTGCTTTATTTAAGAAAGTTTTTAATTGTATTCTTATTCTTTATATTGTGCTTTTGTTGTTACTAGTTTCAAGTGGATTGAAACTAGTATCAAGATTTTTGGTGAACCTTAAAAAACCAAGAAGGTTGTTGGTTAGCCTTTGTAAAAAAATCAACAAAGTTGTTGGTAAGCCTAAGTTACAAAAACAACAAGGTTTTGGTTAGCCTTGGAAAACCAAAAAAATTTTTGGTGAGCCTTGAAAACCAAAGAGGTTGTTGGTTAGCTTAAGTTATAAAACCAATAAGGTGTTTTGACTTATGAGCCCGGTGAAAACAAGTTAGGTTTGATTAGTGAGCCTAGAAAACTAATCGACTGTAATCTTGGTTGATTATAATGAATTCCCAAGAAAAAGCTTTGAGAGTGGATGTAGGTGCCTTGGAGTGCACCGAACCACTATACTTGATTGTGTTTGTAATTAATTATTTTCTCTTTACTTGCTCTTACTTTCATTGCATTTAAATTTTCGCTGCATACTCTTTAAGAGCATACAACACTTTTTCTCACTAGCACTTGAATTGTTTATTGAATTGGCACATATTCTTGTAAATAGTTTTAAATACCCAATTCACCCTCCCTCTTGGGTTGCATCGTCACTGGGCAACAAGTGGTATCAGAGCTCGGAACCCAAAATTGTTGGTATCTAAACTTGATGCTTTGCAAAGAATCCAATAGTTTTGAGTTAAAAGATCATGGCAGCCCTAGAATGTGCTTGTTTTGCTATAGGACATATAATTAATAGACCACCATTTTTCAATAGCACTAATTATACATTTTGGAAAACTCGCATGTGCATTTATATTCAATCTATTAATTATTATCTATAGAAAGCTATAGTTAATGTCCTTATATTCCTTCCTTTTTGGTTAATGGTATTTCCATTCCAAAGCCCGAAGAGGATTGGAATGAATATGACATTAAGCAATCTGAAATTAATATTAAAGCAGTGAACTTGCTTTATTGTGCATTGGACTTTAATGGATTTAATAGGATCTCCACATGCACAACGATGAAGGAAATATGGAACATACTTGAAATTATTCATGAGGGTACTCTTCAAGTGAAAAGTACTAAAATTAATATACTTGTTCATTCTTTTGAAATGTTTAAAATGCTGCATTATGAATCTATATTTGATATGTATACTAGATTTATGACTATTGTTAATGAATTGAAAAGTCTTGGCAAAGTCTATACTAATGCTGATTTGGTTAATAAAATTTTTAGATCTTTACCAATATCATGGGATCCAAAGGTAATGGCGATCCAAGAAGTCAAAGATATGGATACCCTGTCTTTGGAGGAGCTTATTGGTTCACTCATGACTCATGAGTTGAATTTATGGCACAAAGAAGTGGTTGCTAATCAAGAGAAGACAAGATAATAACCCTCAAGGCCAACAAGAAATTCAAGGCAATGATAGCAACTTGAAGCAATAATGAAGATTTTAATTTGGAGGAAGAATAAAAAATTGCCAATCTTTGCTTCATGACAAATGAGGAAGAGGTATGTGCTGAAAATAAATATGATTTTATCTTTGATGAATTACATGATGCATTTAATAATCTTATGCATGAATACAAAGTATTAAGAATTAAGCACAAGAAAATAAAAATACATGTAGATTCTTTTTCTTGAGAACACCAATCTTGCTAATAAAAATTATGATTTAAATATAAAAATTGATGTTTTAAAAAATGATAAGAATAATCTTTCTAAAGAAAAAAAAAATTTAGAAAAAAAAAATTGATTGAAAGATTTATGTAATAAGTTTCAAATGAAAAAACTATTTTATTGAATGAAATAAAAATTCTAACAAGGCCTAAGATTTTGTATCAAATGATGAGCTTTAAAAAAAATAATAAAAATCTTGAGTAAAAAAATAAGAATTTCTTTGTTGATGCCTCTTCCAATCTGACTTATTTTAAATGTTATAAAATTGGGTATAATGAGTATCCTTGTAAATAAAAAAAAATTTGAGTTCTAAAAAGAACCATAATTACTAACCTTAAAGGATCCAAGAAAGTTTGGGTACCAAAATTGTCCACATAGTTTATTTTGTAAGAATGTCTTGCAGCCCAACATGAAGAATGAAAGTTTTTGAAAAGTGGCTGTACAAGACAATACAAAGAGTGGTCAAGCCATATTTTGGACGAAATGATAAAGGAAGGATTATACATATTGGTAAATTCTAAATATTTTCCTCCATAATTGAAAATGTAGTTGAATATTTATTATAAATGTTGCATCAATTACTTTGAAAATTATTTTAAATATTTAATTAGAATCAAGTTTAGACTTATAGTCATTGGTTATGATCATGAACTTTTTGATGTTGATGAATTTCATGCTATCATGATTAAACTCGTGATTATTTGACTTTCACTTGATTTTGATTAATATAGTTTTAAACTATTTTAAGTAAAATATTATAATAAAATATATACATTTTTGAAATCTATGCTTAAGTTAGAAATGATTTGGATCAAGACTAAAACTCGTAGTTAAGGATTATATTTAAGAAGAAGGTATGCATATTAATAAATCCTTGCTCCAGTAGCTAAACTTGGAACTAGATTCTTCTAATATTTGTATGGGTAATCAAAATTATTTCAAATCATATGGTTTTCATAAAATGTATTCCATTTTATATCCATGCTTAGACTAGAAATAATTTGAAACAAGTATAGAATTGGTAGTTAAGGGTTACATTTAAGAAGAAGGTATGTACATTGATAAACCCTTAATCCATTAGCTAGACTTGATATCATGTTACTTCTAGCATTTATATGGATATCAAATCACTTCAAATGAATTTGAAATCATATTAAATTGAATCTTTAATTATCAATCTCCTGTATTTTGAAAATCTTGTATATCTTGAAAATTCAAATATTTGATTTCAGACTTAGTATTTATGTTCATATCTCAAATTGTCTGAAATTATGATGCTTGTGCTTTCATGTTTTCTTCTTTAATGAATGCATATTTTTAAGGGAAAATAACATTTACGGGGAGTATCCAAAGATTCGTTGTCATTATATACATATGATGCTTTGAATGTTTTCTTGATATCATGCTTTACTTATATTGCTCTGATACTCCTTGCCTTCAAATCTATTTTTTTAGGGGAGTCACATCAATGATATCAGGATTTATTTTTAAAAGGAAGAAAATTGATTTATGTTTTGCATGTGCATGTCGTTTTTATGGTATCATGTTCAATTGGTAATATATTTAATTAGTATCATGTATCGATTTTGACGATCTACTTGCTATTCTTTCCACCTTCATTTTCATTTTGTATTGCCTTTCATCCTTTTTCATGATGATAAAAAGGAGAAAAAATATGTTAAATATGAAAAAGAGAAAGATATGACAAACAAGAAAAATTATAAGAGAAATGAAAGAAAGTGCAAAAGGGTGAGAAGAAAGTAAAATGTTTTAATCTTAAGGGAAGAATTAGCAAGGAGGAGAATATTTAAAAATCTTGAATGATTTTTGAAAATATTTTTGAAATCATATTTTGAGGGGGAGCTTGATACTCATTGATTTTAAGCTTATATGTTTATCTTATTGTTAATTTTTTTAAGCTTACCCTGTTCATATACTTAAAGGTTTGTCATCATCAAAAAGGAGAAGATTGTTGACTCTGGTCTTGATTTTGATGATTGACAAAATACTTAAGTACACATGAGTACTACTTATGTGTTTAGTGTATTTATTAGATTCAGGTACTCATAATAGTTGAAAGAAAGAATTACTTATTTTCAATTGAAGAAGTCTTTAAATTAATGAAAAATCAAGTTATAAGGACTTTGGAACATATTGAAGATATTAAAGAGCTCATAATTTTAATTTGGATAAGTTTTGGAGCTTGGCACACTCGGCATGCTAAATGTCGACCCAAGTGTTGACTCAAAGTATCGACTCAAGGCCTGAGAACAAGAAAAATACAGAACTGTGCCAATCCAGAATTTTTGCTTTGAGCTGACCTAAGTGTCAGCTCACCTGTCAAGTGTCAGCTCAAGGTATCGACTCACCTGTCAAGTGTCGACTCAAGGTGTTGACTCACCAGATTCAAGTATCGACACTTGGAGCAACGGCTAGTTTTTTTAAAGCTACAGAACTTTCCCAACTTGCTTCAAGCGGCTAGTTTTTCATCTTTAATCATAAACGGTCACATATGGTTTGGAGAGCTTTATAAATACCAAAAATCAAATGGGGAAGCAATCCTTTGAGAGAAAAGTTTCATACACTTCAAGGATTCATTGTTTTGAGTGGTTCAAGCCTTCAAGCTTCCAAGATTGAGAGAGAGCTTCCAAGTTCACATCTTTATCAACATTCAAAGGCTTCAACAACTTGGAAACAAGCTTCTTCAACATCATCCAAGGGCTTCAAAGAGATATTTGCTTTGTTTAAGAAAGCTTTTAATTATATTCTTATTCTTTACATTGTGCTTTTATTGCTACTAGTTTCAAGTGGATTGAAACTAGGATCAAGGTTTTTGGTGAACCTTGGAAAATCAAGGAGGTTGGAGGTTGGTGGTTAGCCTTTGTAGAAAAACCAACAAGGTTGTTGGTAAGCCTAAGTTACAAAACTAACAAGATTTTTGGTTAGCCTTGGAAAAGCAAAGAGATTTTTGATGAGCCTTGAAAACCAAAGAGGTTGTTGGTTAGCTTAAGTTATAAAACCAACAAGGGATTTTGACTTGTGAGCCCAGTGAAAACAAGTTGGGTTTGATTAGTAAGCCCAAAAAACTAATCGGCTATAATCTTGGTTGATTATAGTAAATTCCTAAGGGGAAGCTTGGGGAGTGGATGTAGGTACCTTGGAGTGCACTGAACCACTATACTTGCTTGTGTTTGTGATTGATTATTTTCTCTTTACTTTCTCTTACTTTCATTGCATTTAAATTTTTGATGCATACTCTTTAAGAGCACACAACACTTCTTCTCACTAGAACTTAAATTGTTTATTGAATTGGCACATATTCTTGCAAATAGTTTTAAATACCCAATTCACCCCTCCTCTTGGGTTGCATCATCACTAAACAACAATCTGATACCACCAAGAGATCATCCTCCACCTCTTTATCAGCCATGGCACTCATTGAATCTAATCCTCCTATGTCTCCCTTCTTGTTCTTCAACTGAGGACAATCCCACTGAAAGTGCCTAGTCTCATTGCACTTAAAGCACCTTGCATCTTTCCTACTCTTGCTCTTCCTTCTGGACTTCGATAGTCCTCTCTGCTTGGACCTCTCCCTTCCTCTTCTGGACCTTTCTCTAATGACCAAGCCCTCCTAGAGAACTCCTTCTTTAGTTAGCTTCTCCCTCTGCTCATTGGAACGCAGCACCGAAACCATGTCTTCATACTCCAGGGTCTCCTTGATGTACAGCAGCATAGTAACCAAAGAATCAAAGGAAGGGGGCAGCAAGCATAGCAATAGTAAGGACTTGTCCTCCTTGAACTTGACTCTAACATTCAACAACTCGTTGCACATCTACTCAAACTTCTGAATGTGATCTACTACATTTCCTTCTTCCTGCATCCGAAGGCTATAGAGCTGCTTCTTTAGCACAACTTGTTATACATGTTCTTTCCCATATAGAGTGTATAGAACTTTGACCAGAGACCTTTTGGAGTCCTCTCCTCTATCACGAAATAAAGAGCTACATCTGCCAAACACCCTCTAATCATCGCACAGGCCTTCCTTTCCACAGACATCCATTGCTTCTCTGACACCTCATCAGGCTTTTCCTCTAAAGCCTGACCAGTTCCAACTGGACAAGAAGATCTTCAACCCAAACTTTTTACATGAAAAAGTTTCCTTTCCCATCAAACTTCTTGAAATCCACCTTCACACTGGTACTCATGGCTAGATCCTAGCCAACCATATAATAACAAAAAATACTATAGGATTGAGAAGTACCTTAATAGGCCCTTGCTGAAATTTCAATAATTGAAGATCTGCAACTTCTAGCATCTCCCACGAACTCCACGCAACTCAGGCTCTGATACCACTTATTGAAGAACATTTCTAGATATGTGGACAACCTTCTACCAGCAACTAAACTCATAGGAAATACCAGGAAGCAGCAGAAAAGTTGTTTGGAAGGAGACAAGCTGGGGCAGCAGTAATGGTCGGTGCAAAAATTATCTATCTTCACCAAAGCATTCTGATACCTTCCAGATCTGAAATAAATCTGAATAAATTCTTGAAGAACCTTTGATTAGTGTAGAATCAACCCTCTTCATCCTCAGGATAGATCCTGGCTTGTAGAGGAAGAGGGATAGGCCAAAAGAGACTTGGTGCTAAGGGTTCCAAGTCCAACTTGGACTAGAAATCCTTATACACTATGGATTTTGGCTTCCTCGCTTTGGCAGCTTGGATGGGTTTTTTCCATGAGGTGGGATGGAAACCAGAGAAAAAGAGAGGGAAAAAGAAGATAGGGATTAGGGAGAAAATAGATTTCTTTATTGTACTTTGCATCCCCTAGCGCAGGCCTCTTCAATTAGCCCATATACACAAGTATATATAGTCTTGGTCACAATGACCTAACCTTAAACTCCCACAAGCCAACTCCAAGTCTAACTAGGTTTTTTAAGCCCTTTACAACAATGACTTGACCCAGTTATACTTAATACAAGTTGACCCACTTGAGGCTCAAGACTCCTAAACCTCAAGACCCAAAAGGCTGACAGCCTTTTGACCTAGGACTTAATCTAGGCCTAGAGACTCCATGAACTCATCATGACAACTGGACTAAGGCCTAAGCCTTGTCCCTATGTGCCTTGGATGCACCACATGAGGCCCAACAAAAGGTGGAGGTGGAGAGGTGTAAAGAGGAAGAGAATTTCTCATTTTGGATGGTATAGGTGGATGATTTGTTGGTCCAACTTTGGTTAAATCCGGTCTAGGAGGAAAGGTAGGAGTGTATAATAGATAGGTAGCAAAGTTCTCTAGAGAAGATGGGTAGCAAGGGGCTGGTTAATGGATGAGGGGTGTTTGGCATGCTAGAGGAAAGGTTTTCCAAGGGGTAATGATCTAGGTGAAGCTAAAAAATTAACTATATAGCCTTCGAATGCAGGATGTCTGGGAAGTAATTAGAGTACATTCAACATTCGATTAGAACATGGATTTATGAAGCCTTGGGGTGGTGGAGATGGATAATTTCTAGATTGTCACTACTAGTTCAAAGGAGGAGGAGGTCCTCTTAGTTATTTTAGAGGAGTCCACAAAATGCAGAGGGTCTAAAATTGGAGTAGTGGCAATGGAGGTGCAATAGGAGGTGATAACTATCATAGGCAATCAAAAATAAAAACCTAACTCAATACTATAGTTAGAGTGAGTAGGGATCGTATCCTCATGGATCAAGGATAATTATTTTATGAAGAAACTAAAAAAAAAATAAATATTTAGATTTTTGAAAGGTAGATGATGGTTTAATTAAAACTAATTAATTTAATTTAAATATGAGATCGAGAGGTTTATATGATTAAAAGATGTCTTCAGGTTTTGAGGTTCATACATACAAATTCTGTACCTGTTCTAGTCTAAGCAATCAAAGTCTGTAATTATTTTGGAATCTTTCAAACAATCCCTAGCATGGACTATCTTGCCGAGTATGAACCATATCCTGTTAGGATCATGGCCTGTTCCACAAGTATAGGCTATCCAATGATTGAGTTGAATAGATCATAACAAGATACATGAATAAAGATCCTATAATCAATTATGTATGTTGAGCATAGACCATATGATGGGGACATCAGGATTAACCCTAGTTCACTATGGGTCCCTAAATTTTTTGTTCGTTAGCCATTTTTCACATTTTTTTTTTGCATCCAATAATCAAGTCCTGTTAGCCCTTTGAGTCTTGTAAGTAGGGCTTAAGTCAGTTGAGTCATTTGAAGTCCAGTAATAAGGGTTTTATCATGTGAACCCAATGCAACCCTTTGTGTTTGATAATTAGGGTTGTGTTCAGTTAAGCCCGATTGTGCTCACTTGAGTCCTGTAATGAGTCTAATTTTAAGTGAGCCATATTTTGTAATAAATACCCTATTGAGTCCTGTAATAAGTTGAGTTATCTCAACCTCATAAGTCCAGTCCAGTTGAGTCTAGCGTAAGTTGGTGTTAGTCCAGTTTTGTATAAGAGGAGGATTATCGGCCAAAGCATTTACCAGGCCCTCCTAGATCAGAGTAGATTCCAAGCCCATGAAGCCTCCCACCCGAAGTTACCTGGCATCCAGAGAATATTCTTCCTTCTAGGCACCCAAGCCTAGAAGACCATCAGAAGATGGCGCCCCAAGTCTCCACCATTCAAGCCACAAGGTGGCACCCCTCCCAGACCCTCTTCAAGACATGGCACCCAGCCCAAGCCCATTCATGAATGGTGCCCCAGCTAGCCCAAGCCTAGTCCAAAAATATGGCACCCCAAGTCCAAGCCCAGTAGGGAGTAGAAAAGTCAAAGCAGTCCAAGAAAATTTCATCCCAGCCCAAGCCCATAAGGAGCCCTTTGACCAAGTCCAAGAAGGAGAATGAAGTCCACATCCAACTAGGAATCAAGTTTTAATTCTATTCAAATTATGTACTCCTAGTCCTAAGTTGTAATTATCTTCCTAATCAAACTATGTACTCTTAGTCCTAAATAGCTTTGTAATCCAATCCTAACAATGAGAGGACCTAGGTGAGCCTAGAAATACCCCACCCCTCCATCATCTTGTAACAATTTTGAATGAATGATTGATTGAATGAATGAATGTATTTTGAGAGAAAATTTGAGTGTTCTTTCTTCTATTGTGCCTTTGTTCTTGTGAACATTGAGCTCCGTGAGGGAGTGCTGCCTTTGCTCTTTGAGCATCGAGGGGTGTGAGACCTTGGTTATCAAAACCCTAGCCTTCTTCTACCTTGGGTGCCCAACCATCAGCTTCATCTTGGCCGCCCCTGCTACCCTCTCTCTTCCTTTCTTGTTCAGCGATTCACCCCTTTTCTCCTTGTTTGAGATGAAATTTGAGTGTTCTTTCTTCTATTTTGCCTTTGTTCTTGTGAACATTGAGCTCCATGAGGGAGTGTTGCCTTTGCTCTTTGAGTATCGAGGGGTGTGAGACCTTGGTTATCAAAACCCTAGCCTTCTTCCCCCTTGGGCGCCCAACCATCAGCTTCATCTTGGCCACCCCTGCTACCCTCTCTCTTCCTTTCTTCTTCAGTGATTCACCCCTTTTCTCTTTGTTTTTATAACCCTCCTTTGGTGCTTTACAGGTCCCTCAAATTTCATGACGTTAGGGTTCCATTTGCCTAGTCGTCGGATCAGCAGATGAAAAGCTGACGGATCCGCAGGTTTTTGGCATGACTTTACAGGCCGCATCCGGGAGCGACGAGTGATCTTTTCATGGAAACAGCAGTGATCATTGCTAGGTACACACACCCTAGCCCTCTAGATCGGGTTATTGTAGAAGAGCTAGTCCTACTGGGGTTTCTTAGCCCTGGCGGTCTCGTTTTTATCTCTTTTGACGGTCTTTTTGCATGCTTGTGGTCTAGAATTTCTATAGGATCACCCTTTTATCTATTTGACCTGAAACTTGGGAATTAAAATCTTAGCTTAATGCTAAATCCACAAAAATCCCATTGCATGCTAATGAGTTCCCCATCATTTGGTATCAGAGAACTTTTAGGGCTAATTTTCTGCATCTTGTAATTTTTATATATAGTCTAATATTTTAATTGTTTCTTTATATAGATAGATCATAAAATCTTGATTCTTATTTTTCTAGATTCTTCATAATTAAAGATGTTTACTAGAATCTTTTTATAATTTATTTCTTCCTGTAGAATTTTTGCATGCCTATTTTCTATTCTAAAAAATTTATATTTCCCGTCATCTGCATTAGGGGTCTGATTTTTAGTCTAGTTCGTCAACTTAGGGTTTTTATTTTTCTCTAAAATTTGCATGGCATACTCTTTGTTCAATTTTGATAATTTTAATTATTTTTAAAGAAACAAAAAAATTATAAAAACTTGCATCCTAGAAACCCTAACAAAAATTCTTAGTTTTCTGCACATAGTTTGAAGCCCTAGATGTTGCATCATCATCTGAATTTTGCTTTGTATGAAATTTGGTAGGGATCATCTTCATTTTCAATCCTCTATCTGAAATTTTTGTGAATTTTTTCTACATAGAAAACCATACCAAATTTTGCATCAAAGAAAACCTTAATTTTAGTTTATGATATTTCTGCATACTTGACTAAACCAAATCTAATCAACTTCCAAACCCCACCTCACCCAAGCCAAATTTTGTTTGATAACTTAACCAACTTAAACTTAATTTGACACCTCATAAAAGACCAAAAATTTTGTTTTTCATTCTTTAATTGTTATTAGATTGAATCGGGTTTCATTGTGTGTTCATCATCTCATTCAATTAATCTTAAGGGCAATTTCCTATCTCAGATCAGGGCCAGATTTCATCACCTATCCTGGGCCCAAAATAACCACCCAGCATCAGAACCCAAGCCTTAATTAAAATCAATTAGCAACCTAATTTGCTCTAGTGATCTAGGGACACCAACTAATGGGAATTCTCCCAGGGTGCTGGGGATCATGCAGCATGCGGAATTGACTTTCAAGATAAAATTTCATAGCATGATACCCTAACATGTATAACATGTATAGAAAACCCTAATTCCCAGGAACCTCTTGGGCAATGACAACTAATGAATCATCAAATAAAGTCAAGAAAAATACCTGGATTACTGAAATCCAACTTTTTTCACAAGGCTCACAAGCGTAAGCCCTCCAACAGTGATCCACATGAAACTCGGACCAAGGAAGAACTCCTTCAAGTTGCTTGGAGAAGTGGAACTCTTTCGGTAGCCTTTGGTCTATTGACCACTATAGAACACCCTGTCATACTGAAAGGCACTCACGACACTGTCCTAAACCACTGTAGGATCTAAGACTACCCTCCTCTAGGACCCTATAGGCTTATATCCTAAAACCAAGCCTTGCCCTAGTGTAAAAGAACTTGTCTTAACAAGACAAGTCTTGTCCTAAAACAAGAAGGATGGAGGAAGAAAGTGGAAGAATACTCTGACTCTCGAGAAAATAAAACACTCAGACTCTAAGAAGATCGAAGAAGTATTTCTCATTTCACCGTACGCTTATTTATAATCTCAGATGGGGCGTGAAATGCATCCTGACAACACTTATCAAATATGAAACAACATATATGATAAGACTCTTCGGGAATGGAGAGTCATATCTGTGTTCTTTCACTTACCAAATCAATCCCCATCGTGCCATGTGTCAAATACCAATTTTTGAGATAGGGAGACACCTCTTCTAATCCGAAGTAACGCGAGGCTTGAAGAGTTTCAGAGGCAGAAGGACTCTGCCCTCTGTTGTGCGCGCGCATATAAAGAGGCGCGACTCTTCATGTGTGCGCCACCTTTCACACCTCTTCAAGCCATCCCTTTAAACTTTAAACTGGCTTTTAGACTTCTTAAGACCATGGGGATAAAATGAAGAGACACCTTCCTGATGAAACTCTTAGAGTCTCATCTGCAGAAGGACTCTTCATTGTTCTGCATGCCACTTATTCTCTCGGGTGCGCCAAAGGGTGCCAATAGTCTTTCCCTTTCCATTTAGTCCACCCAAAGCATCAAATTGACTTGGTCAAACATATGCAATATGGGTGTCATTGGAAAGGGCATCAAATAAGCTTTATGACCATATCTTTTATTTTTAGATCAGAGGTTTGTAGGCCCTTCTGTACCCTTTTGAAGTTAAGATATCATTTAGGTACCAAGAGTCCCATGCCATTGAGACTTTTCATATATGGCACCTAAAATGCCCTTAAGTCCAAATTAAAATCTGATTAAGCTCTGATTTGGCTAGCCCCACTTAGGACTCAACCTAATTTAGGTTTCCCATAATTAGATTAGCCCAATTAGCAAGCAACCGGACCCAATCCAATTGGGTTAGGAATTAGGTTAGCCTACATATGCTAGTATGCAATCTGGCTAACCAATTAGGATCCTACGACCTTAATTAAATCATGAATGACTTCCTTGGCCAAGTCTCTATTGTGTGTGATCCATTGAGTTCCACATCTAACCAGCAATAGGTTTAGGTTTGAGCCGATTCGATCTGATCGAACCCGATTGACCTAATTAGGTCAAATTGGCTTACCTAATTGTCCAATTCGAATCATACATCGAATTGACTTATGAAACTAAACCAATTGGTTCATGAAAACCTACAAGACAAGATTGATGTCCAGCAATGTATCATACCTACCCGGAAGATGAGAAATTTGGTAAAAAATATCAAAATACCCTTCAATAGTAAGTTACCATGCAATTCAATCTTTCGATCTCCCATTATCCCGATTAAGTGATAGGTATGGATAGATGTCAAACCCTAACACTTCATCATATTGAATCTCAGCTCGATCATGAGGACTCAGCTGATGACTGATTAGATTCCACTAATCTCATCCTGCTTTGATCAAAGGCTCCTTGACTCACTCATCGAAGAGATTGCATGGGATAACAATTCCTCTTACTAGGAATGATCGATTCCTTGTTGGTCCACTCACATCCTTTGTACACCTTCCACCATACACAGAACACCCTGTACATGTCATAATGGCATGAATGAGTATAAACCAAAATATGGCTTAGTGTGCATAAGGAACCATGGTGACCTCAGGTCTAAAGATCACTTGCACAACTTCTACTCTGGGATCTATCTTTTGACAAGTAGTAAGACTTTCATATGATAATTCTGGTGTGGATCAGTCTAGTGTACTCATACCTTGATGAGCACCCTTATCCTAGTATTAGTATCTCTACACAAGTAGTTGTGAGATCAACCATCCTCATCAACTGAGCATACATAGGATAAGCCAGTCTTTCCAGATTCATTGATCCCCGAATCGATGGTCCAACAACTAGGAACATTCTAGATTAGGATTTATAGGAAATTAGGTCTCATTGTTATGAATTCCATCATAATCCTAATTCTATTTCCCTACTCTATGGGGTTCATCATAATCAATAAAAACATGACACAGCAGAATATGATGAATCAAATGCCTTTATTAATATGAAAGTATGTCATACATGAGCTGGAAGTTTACAAAAAGGCCCTCATAATGATTGGATCTTAGGGCACTTTTCAATCACCAATAGGTTGGGTCCGAGTTGTATGGATAAACTAGTGCATCCAATCCTCCAACTATTATTGAAAACTGGTGTTTAAGGCTAGAGGTCCAGAGGCAAACGCCCTTAGTGGACTGGTGGTTTTTAATTAAGACCCTGTCACAAGCAGGGGGAGCCTCCCACCACCCCACCTCTTACTTGGCCAGTGGAAGGATTAGTTGCTGAGTTGAGTGTAAGTTGAGTCGACCCATTCCACTTTGGCTCTAGGTCTAGCAAACTGTAGTCAGTGTTAACCTTGTGTGCTTGACTGCATCATAACACCTTGACAGATTGATTGCATGACCACTAGGTTAGGAACCCAATATCAAAGGTCTAAACCCCATCCCAGCTCAGCATGGACTCCAACTTTGAGACCTTTATAAAGACCATAACTGATCAGTTTGCCTAGATGAACCACAAGTTCGACCAATCCAATACCCAATCCCAAAACCAGTTTGCCCAGATGAACCACAAGTTCGACCAATCCAATACCCAATCCTAAAACCAGCTTAACCAGTTGACCACCTAGATGAACCAAATGAATCATAGATTTGACCAAATGACCCAATCAATTAACCAAGCAACCAATAGGATTGACCATTTAACCAATAGTTTTGACCAGGTAGGAAACCAATTAGGAGACCTAAGGAAAATCCTTAAGCCCCATACCATACCTAAACCTGAGCCAAACCTTAGGACCCATGTTGAGCCCAACCCTAGGAAACCCGATCATGATTCCTTTGACCAGGATAAGAGAGCCACAACCTATAGACCTGATTCCAAATCCTATGAACTTAGTTCCTATGCACCTAGATCCACAACCTATAGACATGATTCCAAATCCTATGAACCTAGTTCCTATGCACCCCGATCCTCTGAACCCAGATCTTATGTAACCCGATCCTATGAGTCCAAGGGATCTGTGACCCTTAGTCGACCTAAATCCAATAGGAATAGTATCCCCAGATATGAGCCCAGTACTAGGCTAGTTTCCCTTAGCCAACCCAAACCTGATAGGATTATTACCTATGGGTATAGGCTAGTTTCCCCTAGTCAACCTGAAACCCATAGGATTAGTACCCCTAGAGCTGAACCAAGTATTAATCAGGTACCCCTTAGTCGACCTGAACCCATTAGGACTAGTGCCCTTAACCCAAGACCAGGTCCTAGCCAAGCCAACCCGAGCCGACCCAACTCGAGCCAATCCGGGCCTAGTATCCCACTAATTCCCATGAATGATAGGAATGAGGACCTTGAAGTTCAAATTGGTTGCACTGATATTCAAGATTTAGGGATCCCCAGGTTGAGGATCTAGAAAAGAATAAGAGCAAGTCATTAGAGGTTTAGAGAAGACCTAACATCATATGCTTTAGATGCCACAAATTAGGACACTATGCTAGCCAATGCCCAACCAAAGCCTTACATATAGGAGAGCTAGAAAAGAACGAGTCTGAACCCATTGCTGAACTTGAGGAAGAGGTGTATGAGGCTGATCCTGGTCTGGTAGAAGAGTATGAAGAAGATGAATCCATTGAAAATTTAGAGAAACAAATTCCTGAGCCCTCTAAAAAATCTAAAGAAGACATCTAGGAATTGAGTCCAGTAGAGGAATGTGAAGAAGAGGAACAAAAGAGTGAACCCATTGAGGAATCAAAAGAAAAAGATCCTGAACCCACTATAGAATTTGGAGAAGTGACTGAGCCAAGATCAAACATAGTTGATGAGGGTGAGGGTTCACTAGAATTGTCCATTAAGGAGGTCCAGGAACCAATCTCTAAGGAGCAATCTGAGGAAGTTGATATTATTTTAGAGGACTTTCCTAGTAAGCTTCCCAACGACCTTCCTGATGACTTTCCACCAGTAATGGATTCCCAGCCTACTCTAAAACTAGTACCTGTAAACCACTATAGTGCCAAACATGTGGTTAGGACAAGCACCTAGTTAATTTCTCTTAAACATAAGAGCTTGTTGAACCATGTCTACCCTAAGGACTTCCATGCTACAATCCATGTCCTACAATTCTGGAAAGAATATTTACTACCCCTAGGAAGATTACGGTACCCATACCATAAGACTTTTAGGTTTTCTGATTCCCAGAAAATTTTAAGTTTAAAACCTGAAAGATGGATTGAATTTTGGGTCTACAACTTTAACATACGGGATAAAGTAAGACTAGAGGATGAAGTGCTATGTGGTTTTAATTATGAAAGATCCCTAGGCCTAATCCCATTATTCACATATGCACAGATCTCTGCAAAGCATCTGCATTAAGACATTAGCATTCATTTGAACACTGATAATAACATGACTAATTCTTGAATTCGAGTCAAAGAGTATGCTGAGGGAGATCATGTAGAGATTAGGTCTAGACCTGAGTGGTTTCCTCCGAGAGCCATTAAGAAGCCACATGCTTGTAAAGCTGGACCTTTACAAGTGATAAGGATAGTTGACCCTAATGCCTATATGTTACCACCGAATTTAAGCATTAGCTCGACTTCCTATCTTAAGCCTAGTTGTGCATAGGGCACCAGCAATGACACCTAGTGAGATTTTTGGACCTTACCCTATTCTTGAGAGAGAAACCTTACCTGAGTGTCCACTAAATTGCCCTGGAAGAGGAATATGGATCGAGCGTGACTTGGACGGCCAAGCTATTATGACCCAAGACCAAGGCTATCCACACCGTTTGGTCCAATGACAAGGCCGACTGGACTCTGAATGTTCATGGATCCCTCGAGAGGACCCGCAGCACCATAACCTAATCCTTTTACTTACACCAGATTGACCTTTACTCGACAGGGTTGAGTTTCTTCCACCTCGGGAGAATTGATAGGGACATCAGGATCAACCCTAGTTCACTATGGGTCCCTGAATTTTGAGTCCCTTAGCTATTTTTCACATTTTATTTTTGCATCCAATAATCAAGTCCTATTAGCCCTTTGAGTCTTGTAAGAAGAGCATAAGTCTGTTGAGTCAATTGAAGTCTAATAATAAGGGTTTATCATGTGAGCCCAATGCAACCCTTTGTGTTCGATAATTAGGGTTTTGTTCAGTTAAGCCCGATTGTGCTCACTTAAGTCCTGTAATGAAGTCTAATTTTGAGTGAGCCGAATTTTATAATAAATACCCTATTGAGTCCTGTAATAAGTTGAGTTATCTCAACCTCATAAGTCCAGTACAGTTGAGTCTAGTGTAAGTTGGTGTTTGATGGGGATATCAGATCAGACATAGATCTCAAGCTTCAATTTATTCTCTAAGTCATGTGTTGGTCAATTTTGAGTCCTGTAATAAAGTCCATCAATGGAGTCCTTTAATAAGTTGAGGCAAGAAGTCCAATTGAGTCTAGTGAATCCCTTACCTCAACCTTATAAGTCCATTGAGTCATGTACTTGAGTCCATTTGTAAGTTGAGTGAGCCCACTTGTCCAAGTTTAGTGAGTTTACTTGAGTCCTGTAATTTTCAAGTACAAGAAGAAAGGATCCCTAGATCAAGAGTTTATCAGGCCTCACCCAGAAGCTGGAGACCTTGCAACTGCACCCTACTCAAACCACCCTGGACCTTTCATGCCACCCAAGCCCATGGAGCCTACATATTGGAAGATACCAAGCGCCCCATGGAATATTCCTTCTCCTAGGTGCCCCATCCCAGAAGCCCATCAGGTGTTGGCACCCCAGAGTGAGCCCATAAGCCCAAGTACCCCAAAAGAGGACCAAGTCAAAGGAGAATATTCTTTTCTAAGTCAATTAGGAGAAGACCTGGTCAAAGGAGAATATTCTTTCCCAAGTCAATTAGGAAGTGTAGTTTTATTCAAATTTTGTAATCCTCTTCCTAATCAAACTATGTAATCCTTTTTCCAATCAAATTTTGTACTCCAATCCTAACAAGGAGAGGACCTAAGTAAGCCTATAAATACCCTCTCCCTCCCCCTCTTGTAAGATAATCTCTTATTCATGAAATAAACTCTGGTAGATTTTTGTTAGCTTATCTTCTCTTGTGTGTTCTTCTTTGAAGTGAGTGTGAGTGATACTTGTGTGCCCTAATCCCTTCTAACCCTAGCCACCCAAAGCATCAACTCTCCAAGCCCTAACATGCCCAAGGGCAAGAGCCCTAGCCGACCATTCCAGTCAGGCGTTCTTCTTCCACTCCAAGGCCACCAACCCCTACAACTCCATCTTCCAACCATCCTTCAAACCGATCTTCAATTTCTTATTTTTCCCTTCTTGTTTGCCTCTAACCTTTGACGTCTGCAGAATTCCTCCGGTACCATGCCCCTTGGATGATATTTTTCTTGCCTCCAAACGAAGCTAATAAAAAGCGAACGGATTCACGAAAAAGTGATCGGACCATCCAGGTGCCGATTTGAGCAGAGCGATCTCTTCTACAGCAAATAGAAATCATTGCTTGGTATGGCAAACCCAATTCCCATCTCACTTTTTCTGATTTCTTGAAGTTGAACAAGCTCCTAATAGGCCTTCTTAGACCTAGGATCCTGAATTTCTTTTTTTTTTTATTAATCTCGCATGTGGGTAGGATGTTAATTGATACAGGATAACCCTAACCTAATCTAGGTTAGTTTCAGGAATCAAAATCATAAAACAACCAAAAAAATATTTGCTTACTTTAATCTGATTTCCTTCATCTTTATCCCTTGCATATTATCCTGCATCATATTAGAATCCCAATCCTCATCAATATTAGTCCAGTTTTGTATAAGAGAAGGATTACCAGCCAAAGCATTTACCAAGCCCTCCCAAATCATAGTAGATTCCAAGCCCATGAAGCCTCCCACCTGAAAATACCTAGCATCTAGAAAATATTTTTCCTTCTAGGTGCCTACGCTTAGAAGCCCATCAAAAGATGGCACCCCATGTCTCCACCATTCAAGCCCACAAGCTGGTGCCCCTCCCAGACCCTCTTCAAGACATGGCACCCAGCCCAAGCCCATTCATGAATGGCATCCCAGCTAGCCCAAGCCTAGTCCAACAATGTGGCACCCCAAGTCCAAGCCTAGCAGGGAGTGGAAAAATCAAAGCAGTCCAAGAGAATTTCATCTTAGCCCAAGCCCATAAGGAGCCCTTTGACCAAGTCCAAGAAGGAGAGAGAAGTCCACATCCAACTAGGAATCAAGTTTTAATTCTATTCAAATTATGTACTCTTAGTCCTAAGTCAGTTTATAATTCTCTTCCTAATCAAACTATGTACTCCTAGTCCTAAATAGCTTTGTAATCCAATCCTAACAAGGAGAGGACCTAGGTGAGCCTATAAATACCCCACCCCTCTACCCTCTTGTAACAATTTTGAATGAATGATTGATTGAATGAATGAATATATTTTGAGAGAAAATTTGAGTATTCTTTCTTCTATTGTGCCTTTATTCTTGTGAACATTGAGCTTTGTAAGGAAGTGTTGCCT
This sequence comes from Areca catechu, assembly GCA_021397845.1. Classification (NCBI taxonomy): domain Eukaryota; kingdom Viridiplantae; phylum Streptophyta; class Magnoliopsida; order Arecales; family Arecaceae; genus Areca; species Areca catechu. The sequence goes on from CM038049.1 coordinate 130,918,613, forward strand.
TTGCTCTTTGAGCATCGAGGGGCGTGAGACCCTGGTTATCAAAACCCTAGCCTTCTTCCACCTTGGGCGCCCAACCATCAGCTTCATCTTGGCCACCCCTGCGACCCTCTCTCTTCCTTTCTTCTTCAGTGATTCACCCCTTTTCTCCTTATTTTTCTAACCCTTCTTCGGTGTTTTACAGGTTCCTCAAATTTCATGATGTCAAGGTTCCATTTGCCTAGCCATCAAATCAGCGGATGAAAAGCTAGCGGATCTGCAGGTTTTTGGCTTGACTTTCCAGGCCGCATTCGGGAGTGACGAGTGATCTCTTCATGGAAGTAGAAGTAATCATTGCCAAGTACATACACCCTAGCCCTCTAGATCGGGTTATTGCATAAGAGCTAGTCCTATATGGGTTTCTTAGCCCTAGCAGTCCTGTTTTTATCTCTTTTGAGGATCTTTTTGCATGCTTGTGGTCTAGAATTTCTATAGGATCACCCTTTTATCTATTTGACCTAAAATTTGGGAATTAAAATTCTATGTTAATGCTAAATCCATGAAAATTTCCTTGCATGCTAATTAGTTCCCCATCACCATATCATGTCAGGATCATGATCCATTCCACTTATAGATAATTAATTTAGAAAATCAATAAAAAAGAATTGAAAAGGAATTGAAAGTATTTATTCAATTGTACAGAAAAGAAAATAAATATAAAAATTAATTAAAGGATACATGTACTTCCATATAAACTGTATCTCAATCATGTATGGCTCTTGACTACATCGTCTTGAAGATTTGAGACTCTTTCATAGCACATTGTCTTATGAAGAATTCTTTTTCTTTATTCCTCTCTCTCTCTCTCTCTCAAAGCCTAGACTATTTACAAAAAAAATAAAATAAATGATATTGGCATCTGGCTCTTGGCTCTCTGCTTCATTTCTCCTGCTTCCTCTCCCTGGTTCTCTTTAAATAGGCTTTAAAATAGATGAATCCTGGATGAATTTGAGTATGGAATCCTTGTAAAATTAGATGTTGATCTGTGGAATATTTTTAAGCCTTTGATCTTGGTCATATGCCTAAAAGGCTACTACATCACCACTTCATGAGAGCCCAAACCTTGTCTAATTCAATATGCCATTGGATCTTCATCTTAAAAGTCATCAAGATCGTGCCTTGGGATGACTTCTTTGACTTGGAATCCAATTCCACTAAAGGCAACAATAGTGAGCAGAGGAGCAATGGCTTGGTCCAGTGAGGGGGTGGCAATTGACAGAACAGGGAGGAGGTGAGGTGGCATCGAAGAAGAAGAAGAAAATGGCAGTACTAATAGTGTGTTGGGTGAAGGAAGAAGATGTCTTGGACCGGTGATAGGCGATGACTCTAGATCAGGCCGATGATGGTGACGAATCAGGCGAGAGGTGGTGATGTGGAAGGAAGCAACGTGTGGCATTGGGCACAGTGATGGGTTTCTCGAGAGCATCTCAGGTGGCTAATAATGGATTGGTGATAGCAGAGGAAGAGCTCGACAACAAGCTTCTTTGACAGGTGGACAGCCTCTTGGATGGTGGTTGGCATGGTGGCAGAGTGGAGAAGCAGTGGTAATGGCTGTCAAACATGGTGTTGGGTAGCTGATCAAATGAAGAATATGGTGGCCAGTTAGAAAATTGATTCTTCGATGGCTTCTTTGGCCATAGATGAACCCTCAGAATGGTGGTGACTGTGGCGGGTGGCTCCGATGAGTTGTTGGAAGGCAGGCAGCTTGAAATGAGGAGGATGGTCCATAGAGTAAGGGCATGGATCGGATGGTGGGGGCACCAGGATCTGACATAGATTGCTAGGCCCTATCTGGTTTACTAATTAGGATTTTCCGAACCCTTAACAATGTATCAAGTTTTGTAATAAAGTTAGTCCAGTTGAGAGTTTTGTTAGCTGAGCTGAGTGAGTACTGTAATAAGTTGAGTTATCTCAACCCCAGTCCAGTCCAATTGAGTCCTGTAAATTGTATTAGTCTAGTCCAAGTATATACAAGAGGAGGAGCACCACAACAGAAGCCTATAAAGCCTTCATATATGAATATTCTAGGGCCAACCCCAGAATATTCCCTTCCAGGCAACACAAGCCCATAAGTCCAATTCAAGTGAATCCCATGGCACCCCAGGTATAATCCAATCCAACTTCAAATGGGTCCCCAGGAATTTCTAGCCCACCAGGAGGACATGAACTAGACCCATGCGCCAAGCATTGGAGGCCGCCCAAGTCCAAGGAATCAAGCCCATGCGCCAAACTCCTTTGAAGGCTGCCCAAGCCCATTTGGAGGAGACCATTTGCTGCCCAAAGGCCACGCCCAAGCCATCTTGGCATCCAAGCCCGAAGAAAGCCCTTGACCAAGTCAAAGGAGGAGAAGAAATCCAATTCAAACAAGGAGATCAAGTTTAATTCCCATTCAAATTGTATTCTCCTAGTTTAAAGGAAACTTGTAATTCCTCTCCCACTCAACTTTGTAATCCTATCCTAACTAGGAGAGGATATGGGGAACATCTATAAATACACCACCCCTCCCCCTCTTGTAATCAATCTCTTTTCATGAATCAAAACCCTGTTGAAATTTTGTGTTAAGTTGTGTTCTTGTGTTTGAAGTGAGTGAGTGACACTTGTGTGCCCTAGTTCTTCCAAGCCTTGGCTGACCAAAGCAAGCTTTTTCCAAGCCCTAATCCACCCGAGGAGAAGAAGCCCTAGCCATCCACAACAAGGAGCTTTCTTCCCCTCCAGGCCGCCAGCTTCAATCAGCCCTGATTCCACCCTTTCAAACCATAGTTTTTCTTTATTTTTCTATTTGTTCTCTTGCTAACCTCTGATGCTTGCAAGATCCTCATAGTATTCACCTCCAAGGAGGAATACTTCTTTGCTTCCAGGACTGATTCAAGATAGCTACCCAAATCGAGGAATTGAAGGATGTCTTCCAGGCAACAATCCCGAGTGTTGTGTGACCCCTTCATCAACAGGATCTTCGAATCGGTGCTTGGTACAATACTTCCCCCTCATAGTTTCTGATTTGTTGAAGGTACGCTATCATAGCCGGGGGTTTCTCAATCTCCAAGATCCTTTCTTTTATTATTTTGCATGAGTTCTTATGCGGGTATGTGGATTCTTTGCATTGCTAGTTTACCTGCTAATCTTTACTTGATTTCAGGACATTAGCCTACAAATTAAAATTCTAAAAAAAATAGAAAAAAATTATTTTCTATTTTCCTGCATTCATGGTAGTCTTAGGTTCATCTTGCATCAATTTGGTATCAGATATAGTTTAGGATAGCTTGCATCTTCATCAAAATCACAAAAACATTCATTGCTATTTTTTCTACATCCTATCATCTGTAGTAGGTGTTTGAGTTTCAGTCTAGTTCATTATCTTAAGAATTTTATTTTTTATTGAAATCTTCATGACATACTCTTTGTTTATTAATGACAATTATCTTAATTTTTAATTATTTTTACTAAAAAAAATATAAAACTTTCTACATCTTAGAAACCCTAATAGAAATCTTGAACTTCTGGATACAGCCTGAAAACCCTAGGTTTTGCATCATCATCCAAATTTTTCTCTATATGAAATTTGATAGAGATCATCTCCTCTATTAATACTCTATCTTGAAATTTTTCTAATTTTTTCTGCATCAAAAACCAAACCACATTCTGCATTGAAATAAACCCTAATTTCTATTCTGCATACTTGATCAAACCAAATCTAATCAACTTCCAAACCCCACCTCATCCAAGCCCTAATTTTGTTTGATAATTTAATCAACTTAAATTTAATTTGCCACCTCATAAAAAAACAAAAATATTTTATTTTCTGATTGTTATTAGTTGCATTAGAACTCATTAATTGTCATCATTTCATCTAATCAATTTTAAAGGCAATTTCCTCTCTCAGATCAGGGCAGGATTTCATCACCTGTCTTGGGCCCAAAACAACCACCCAATATCATAACCCAAGCCTTAATTAAAATCAATTAGCAACCTAATTACTCTAGAGAGCTTAGGAACACCAACAGGTCAGGTCCAAATTGTGTGGGCCAACTAGTGCACCTAATTTCCCAGCTGTTACTGAAAACTAGTGTCTAAGGCTAGAGGTCTAGAGGCAAACATCCTAAGTGGAATGATGGTTTTTAATTATGACCCTGTCACAGGTAGGGGGAGCCTCCCACCACCCCACCTCTTACCTAGCCAGTGGAAAGATTAGCTGGTGAGTTAAGTATAAGTTGAGTAGACCCATTCAATTTTGGCTCTAAGTCAAGCAAACTGTAGTCCATTTTCTCTTGTGTGCTTGACTACATCATACCACCTTGCTTGTTGATTGTATGACCACTAGAGTAGGAACCCAATACCAAAAGTCTAAACCCTAGCCTAGCTCAACCATGGAACATAATTTTAAAACCTTCATGAAATCTCTTACTGATCAATTAGCCCAGCTTAACCAGACAAATGCCCAATTAACCACCCAGATTAACCAGTCCAATACCGAATCCCAAAACTAGTTTCCTAGAAGAACCTCAAGTTTGATCAATCCAATACTCAAATAAATCAGGGACTTGACCAAATGACCCAATTGAATAACCAAGCAACCCATAGGATTAGTACCCTTAGATATGAGCCTAGTATTAGTCCACTTCCTCTTAGTCAACCCCCTCTTACCATCCCATTGGTTTACCAGAATGACCTTGAAGAGGAGATATATAAAGCTGATGTGAGCTTAGTGGATGTGTCTGAGGAAGAAAAAGAAGAGTTACCTATAGAAGACCTAGAATTGTTGACCCAGTAGATACCCAGACTAAAGCTAACCTAGAATTAGTTGACCCAGACCATACCCAGATAGAAGACAACCTAAAGTTAGTTCACCCTGACCACACCCAAACTGAACCTATAATGGAAGACTAGTTAGAGGAAGAGAACCCAGATACTATTATTAGAATCTTACCTGAGGAGACACTAGAAGAAAGCTCAATTATAGAGCCCAGTCCCAAATTTCATGAACCAGAAGTCTTTATTGAGGATTTGGCTTATCAGTGCCCTCAGGATGAATCCCCTCCTATAGTTTTCATTGACGATCTCTTTGGTGCGGGCACCAGACTCAGAAGAAGACTTCAGAGCTCTATCTGGATCTCTGATTAACCTTGCCTGAAGAATTAGGGTTTTTTGGTTTTTAATAAGAGTTGACTAGATCAACTTAATTTAGCTTGAGTCTACATTACCTGCATTTTATTTTGTTGAGTCATGTTGACTCAGTAGTGGACTAGGGTTTCAAACTGGGATTTTACACTTTCTTCCAAGACCAGGCAAGTGGACACCACACTCCCAGCCACACTCCCAGTCCAGGGGGTGCCATATCCACATCCAGCAGCTTTTGGTCCCCACTCCACAGATGGCAACCTCCTTCTCTCATGCGCCAGATAAGGAGAAGTCTACCAAGAGACCACCAATCAAGGGGGCGGCCAAGACTTTCCCAAGAATTCCAAAACAAAGAAGGGAAGAAATTCTCTTGGAAGAGAACTTCAAGGGGGCGCCCACTACCTGCCAAAATCAATCAAAACAAAGATGGGAAGGACCTTGACTTAGGGAGGAAGAAAAGGAGGAGTCCAAAAGAGTTGATCCAGGGAAGGAAGAAAATTTTTCTTGAAAATCCAAGCAAGGTGGCGCCATCTACCTGCCATTTATAACCCAAATCCTATTTTTTTGGTATTTTGGCCGACCATATGTAAGGGATTTGCCCTAATTTGGAGATCCCCTCCTTTAGTCCCACATGGGAAGATGTGAAACCCTCCTCCCTTGTAATGCCTTTTAAATTAAACCCCTCTTGTAAGTTTACAACAATCAGATGAATGAAAGAAATTTTTTCTTGAGCAAACTTGTGTTTTCTCTTGTCCGCACTTGCTTCCAGGTGTTGAGCTCCGTGAGGGAGTAAATCCGGGTTCCCCTGGAACCTTGAGGAGGTGAGAGATCTCCAAAACCCTAAACCCTAGGTTAGCCACTCAATTCCCAAACCCTAGCCGCCATCACCCTTCTCTTTCCACCAAGCCCTAGTCTTTTCCTCTTCTCATGGCCACCATCTACAAGTCCAGGCCGACCACCATCATCCAGCTCCAGTCCAGATACTGCGGATCTACAATAATTCTAAGAGGAAGTCAGATCGGCCTCCAGGAGAATTCGGTTCCAGCAACTTCGGCTTTCAAGTTCTTCAACCTGGTAAGATCTTTTCTTGAGTTTCTGAATTCCTTCACTTGTTCCTCTTCTTTCCCAGATCTTGAGTCCAGGAGAAGCCGACCAAACCACAAGACCAGTATTGGAGGATCCATTGCGAAGATAGCCGACTCCGAGGATCCCACAATCTGCTCGAGAGAGTTCTTCCACCAAAATCCTGAGAAGATCACTGTCTGGTTAGTAAACCATCTCTTCTCTCTATTTCTATTCTGTTGAAAGTTCAGAGCGAAACCCTAGGTCTGGGAGTTTCTCAACCCCCAGCGATCCGTTACTTCTGAACTACTCTGATAATTTAGTTTCTTCTAAACTGTGCTTTCAATCCTTACCTAGTTTCCTTCAACGTAGTTTAGCTTTACTTTGAGTCGAAGCCAATTTCTAAAATATATATATAAAAAAAAGAATTAATCTTAATTTTACTTCCGCATCTCATCACCTTCTTTGTTCTGCATCATTTTTGATATCAGATCTTTCGTTCTGCATCATTTTTGGTATCAGCACTTTCGTTCTGCATCATTTTGGTATCAGAGCCCTGTCTAGGGTTTCTGTTTGATTGCCTGTTTGAGTCCCTCTCTTTTTACTTTGTCTGCTCGAAGTAGACTCCCCAGGACGTCCGGTCCTAGGAACGAAGCGAGGTGCAAAGCTCCTCTTCCCATTCCACGGGGTGTTCCTAGGGTGTGTAGGGGATCCGTTGGGTTACAACTTCATAGCAGAAATTGTAAATGGGGAAGTGCTCTATTTTCAGCCCATAATTTCCCTGTTGAAGGAATTATTTCTCACTACAGATAACTCCAAATTCAGTGATTTTTATTTTGCTGAAACCAGTATAATTGAAACTAATTTGCATAATTTTCTCATGATTTATTGGTTTCCGTGTGATTTCTGAGAATTAAATTACTGCAACTCTATTTTTGTGTTCTACAATCCATTTATTTTTGAGTGTTCATCTCTTAATTCAACTTAAGGGCATTTGAGCATCTAAGATAAGGGGAGGAGTTGATAACCTCTCCTTAGCCCAAAACCACCACCCCTTCATTCGAACCTAAGCCTCTAATCTAAAATTGATTAGACCTGATTTGCCCTAGTGGGCTAGGAACATCAACAAGTCGGGTCAAGGCTAGTGTTGAGTCAGTTTGCCTGGTTACTCTGTGTGTGCTTTGTACTCAGTATCTAGAATGGTGGTTCAGGGATTCCATCCCGAAGGGCTTGTTTGCTGGTTCGCCTACCGGCCAATCTCTGATTGGTGTCTAGGATTGGCATTCAGGGACCTAACACTCCCCTTACACCTGCCTGGCTGAGTCCTGAGTTACTACAGGCTAGCTTGCCACTCTGATTGGGCATCTAGTTTGGGCTCTAAGTCTAGTTAGCCAGTAGTCGCTTTAGTCTAGTCACATTCTGTGTGCTTGCTTACATCATCATGTCTACCCGGAATGGAGTACCCTACCAACCTAGTCAAACCCAACCAGATTTAGAGGCCATGGTTAGAAATCTTACCGAAAGTATGACCAAATTGAGTCAGGACATGAATGAGGGTTTTTCCCAATTTAGGGATCGAGTCCAAGTACTTGAGAAATGTAGACATCAAAATTGGACCCCTGATCCAAAATTTAATAGGCCCCAACCTCACCCATGTCAGGAGCCTAGGAGGACCTTATACCATGATCCCGAGCATAACCTTAGGAAGCCTAACCATGATATCTATAGTGTGGATCGTGTCTATGAGAGGTCCTTACAATATTCTAGACCAATCACTCAACAACCCAAGTCTTCTAGATCAAACCATTTAGATCCACACCTATGCCCAAGTAAGGTCTCTACTAGCTTGAAACCCAGTGTGACCCAGGTTCCTATATCGCAAGAATGTTTGTTTTGTGGAGAAAGAGGCCATAAATCTAGTCAGTGCCCATGCATAGGACTGGCTTGTGCACAGCTAAGTGGTAAGAATCCTAAGGATGACATTAATGAGGGAGAACCCAAGCCTACCAATGAGGAAGAATGGTTAGGTATGACAAGCCTAGAATCAGTTGACCCGATTACCACTGACCCGAAACCCATTGAAGATGGCATCGAGGAAGTATATGATGCTAGCTTGAGTCTAGTTGATGAATATGAGGGGAAAGAACTTGAAGAATGTGACATTGATACTATTGGTTCCTTACCTGAGGAGACCTTGGAAAACAACAAACTGGTAGGACCTAGTTCAGAAATTCAAGAGATTTGTGAGAACCAGGTTCCTTTAGTCAAATACCCCCAGGAAGAACTCATAGTGTTAGCCCGAGCTATTAGTTCGTACCCTCTAATGACAGTCATTCCCCAAGTACCAATTGAAGATCTTTGCACTGAACTGTTTAAGTTTGCCCACCCTATGATAGATCCTCTCCTTAGGATGACTGAATCAAGCCTCTTACAATTGGACCTTGTCCCATGCTCAGCCACTAAGGTCTCTCCCGTAACCTCAGTTGGACATCCTTTTCTTGAGCGGATTGATTCACCCAGTCCTGTAGAAGTCCTCCTTATGACCCCAGATCCCTTCCTTCGCAAGACTGACCTACCCTTCTATAGAGTTTACCTTTCCTCACCCATAGGTCAAATTTCAAGTCTTGAGGTCATCATCCATAGGCCCTTCCATGAATCATTCTCTAATCCATTTCTTGAAAAAGTGGATCATTATTTGCTTAGAGAACAAACCTTAACTATTGCAATCACATGTCCTAGGCTACTCCCCGAACCATCTCTTGACCCATTCCTGGGAGTAGCAAACTTTTCCTTTCGTAAGGATGACCAGTTGACATTCATAGATCACCATTCAAACCTTCAGGTCACCACCTTTAGCCAGCAGATAATTCGAGACTCCACCTCATATTTCCTCCCTTTCTCTAGGACTTCCAATGCTTCTTACACCATCCAAGTATACTTTGTCAAAGTCTTTAGAGTGAATCACATGTCAGAATCTATTGGGTTTGCCACCTACTTCTGGAAGACCTTATGGAACCTACTAGGCACCCACGATAAGTTCTCATGCTCTGCATGCCATCCTCCGACCCAAGGTCAAACCCAGAGAGCCATAGTTTGTTAGGTTTAGACCTAGGGTTCCTTTGAATAAAAGTCCATTCTTTAGGAATGCATCGTCAAGCGAGTTTAGGACATTGTCTTAGATTTTGATTGAGTGAGAATACCAGGAATTGGGATTTGTATTTACCCAGGGCTAAATTTGCATATAATGACTCGGTCAATAGGTCTACGGGTTAGAGTCCATTTGAAATTGTGCATGGTTACAAACCCCACACACCTCTTGACCTAGCTCCTTTACCAGTCCACACACGGGTCTCCGAGTCTGCCAAAGTTTTTGCACAGCATATAAAAGACTTGCATAAAGAAATTCAAGCCAAAATAAATTTAAGTAACGAAACTTATAAGAAATTGGCTGATTCTTAAAGGCGAGTCAAAACTTTTGACGAAGGAGACTATGTAATGATTAGGTTAAGGCCTGAACGGTTTCCTCCTGGAACCGTTAGAAAGTTACATGCTAGGGGAGCTGGACCATTTAGAGTGGTAAAGAGAGTAGGATCCAATGCCTATGTGCTCGAGTTGCCTCCAGAACTAGGCATTAGCTCCACTTTCAACATTACAGACCTAGTAGAGTATAGGGAGCCAACTGTGATTCCCAGTGAGGCTTTTGAACCTAATCCTGCTCTTGAGAGTGAACCTGACCCTGTGTGTCCACCAACAAATTGGCCTGTGAGGAAAGAGCAGATTGAAAAGATCCTGGATGATCAGGTTATCTCTACTCATAATCGAGGATACCAAAGATACCTGGTCCGCTGGCTAGGAAGGCCAGATTCTGATGACTCTTGGATCTCCCGAGAAGAGTTACAAGAGCTGGACCCAGACCTCTTGGAGAGATACCAGAGCCAACTTGATCCTTACTCGACAGGGTCGAGTTCCTCCCACCCTGGGAGAATTGGTGCGGGCACCAGACTCAGAAGAAGACTTCAGAGCTCTATCTGGATCTCTGATTAACCTTGCCCGAAGAATTAGGATTTTTTGATTTTTAATAAGAGTTGACTAGATCAACTTAATTTAGCTTGAGTCTACATTACCTGCATTTTATTTTGTTGAGTCATGTTGACTCAGTAGTGGACTAGGGTTTCAAACTGGGATGTTACACTTTCTTCCAAGACCAGGCAAGTGGACACCACACTCCCAGCCACACTCCCAGTCCAGGGGGTGCCATATCCACATCCAGCAGCTTTTGGTCCCCACTCCACAGATGGCAACCTCCTTCTCTCAAGCGCCAGATAAGAAGAAGTCCACCAAGAGACCACCAATCAAGGGGGCGGCCAAGACTTTCCCAAGAATTCCAAAATAAAGAAGGGAAGAAATTCTCTTGGAAGAGAACTTCAAGGGGGCGCCCACTACCTGCCAAAATCAATCAAAACAAAGATGGGAAGGACCTTGACTTAGGGAGGAAGAAAAGGAGGAGTCCAAAAGAGTTGATCCAGGGAAGGAAGAAAATTTTTCTTGAAAATCCAAGCAAGGTGGCGCCATCTACCTGCCATTTATAACCCAAATCCTATTTTTTTGGTATTTTGGCCGACCATATGTAAGGGATTTGCCCTAATTTGGAGATCCCCTCCTTTAGTCCCACATGGGAAGATGTGAAACCCTCCTCCCTTGTAATGCCTTTTAAATTAAACCCCTCTTGTAAGTTTACAACAATCAGATGAATGAAAGAAATTTTTTCTTGAGCAAACTTGTGTTTTCTCTTGTCCGCACTTGCTTCCAGGTGTTGAGCTCCGTGAGGGAGTAAATCCGGGTTCCCTTGGAATCTTGAGGAGGTGAGAGATCTCCAAAACCCTAAACCCTAGGTTAGCCACTCAATTCCCAAACCCTAACCGCCATCACCCTTCTCTTTCCACCAAGCCCTAGTCTTTTCCTCTTCTCACGGCCACCATCTACAAGTCCAGGCCGACCACCAGCATCCAGCTCCAGTCCAGATACTGCGGATCTACAACAATTCTAAGAGGAAGTCAGATCGGCCTCCAGGAGAATTCGGTTCCAGCAACTTTGGCTTTCAAGTTCTTCAACCTGGTAAGATCTTTTCTTGAGTTTCTGAATTCCTTCACTTTTTCCTCTTCTTTCCCAGATCTTGAGTCCAGGAGAAGCCGACCAAACCACGAGACCAGTATTGGAGGATCCATTGCGAAGATAGCCGACTCCGAGGATCCCACAATCTGCTCGAGAGAGTTCTTCCACCAAAATCCTGAGAAGATCACTGTCTGGTTAGTAAACCATCTCTTCTCTCTATTTCTGTTCTGTTGAAAGTTCAGAACGAAACCCTAGGTCTGGGAGTTTCTCAACCCCCAGCGATCCGTTACTTCTGAACTACTCTGATAATTTAGTTTCTTCTAAACTGTGCTTTCAATCCTTACCTAGTTTTCTTCAACGTAGTTTAGCTTTACTTTAAGTCGAAGCCAATTTCTAAAATATATATAAAAAAAAAGAATTAATCTTAATTTTACTTCCGCATCTCATCACCTTCTTTGTTCTGCATCATTTTTGGTATCAGAGCTTTCGTTCTGCATCATTTTTGGTATCAGCGCTTTCGTTCTGCATCACTCTTCCGTGAAATTAATAACTCATACTTCCATAATGCAAACATTGCAGGTATACATCAACCCCATAAGGTCAACCTTATTAGTCTAGGACTAATCCCTAACATCCCTTCCTGTATCCTATTCTATCCGATCAACCCCGAATCCTTTTCTTACTTTATACCCTACCAAACTAACCCTGAACCTACCTATTATATTCTGCCCTCTCCAGAAGCTTCTCATGTTTTCCTAACCACTAGGTTGCATTTTGTAGAATTTTGCATGTTACATTCATTCATTGAGCATGTCATGTTTGCATCTTACTTTTGGAGGACCTTATGGCACCTAGTAGGAGTCCATGCACCATTTTCATCTGCATGTCACCCTCTTGACAAAGGGTTAGATCCACAGTTGTAGTTTAGGGTTTAGTCAAATTTGCATGTCAATAGGAGTTGTTCATAGAGGAAACCTAAGAACAAATCCCCAAAGAACAACACCAGGAAATAGATGTGGGTAGTGAAATAATATTTGGTTTTGAGTCCAATCAGTCTATAGACCTACTTCATGATGCGGGAGTATTTATGCACATTAGTTTTTTTTTTTGTTAGGCATTAAGTTAGAAGTTTGTATCCCAAATTTCAAGCCAAGATATTAAGTAAAGATTTCTATAGAAAATTTGAAGCACAGGCATGCATAAATAAACCCTAAAAATGAAAAAACAGGACCGCCAAGGCTAAGAAGCCTTGGTTAGGACTAGCTCTTCTGAAATACCACTACCAGAGAAGTCTAGGGGGTGTACCTAGTAGAGATCTGAAGTTCGATCCATGAAGAGTTCGCTCGTCGCTCTCGGATGCGGCTTGGAAAATAAAGCTATCGAACCTATGGATTCGTGGCTTTCAATCCGGTGGCCCGAAAACTGGTAAGATGGAATCCTTGGATTTGTGAACTCTGAGGGACCTACAAATCACCTTTCATGGGTTAGAAAACAAGGAAAAGTAGGCTAGATGGCTCAAAGAAAAGAAAGGGGAAGAGGTTGGAAGAGGGCGGCCAAGGGATGAAGATGGCTGGTGGCTTGGAGGGAGGGTGCAGGGATCACATAGAAATCCTAAGAGATCACACAGATATCCTTAATCACACAGAAACTCACACAGAACTTTGAAGAAAACTCAAGAAAAATTCATTCATAATAATTCAATCATTAGTTATAAGAGGGTGGAGGTGTGTGGCATTTATAGATGTTCCCATGCCCTCTCCTAGTTAGGATAGGAATACAAGATTTGATAGGGAGAAGGATTACAAAGTGGCATAGACTAGGAGTATATAATTTGAGTAGAAATAAAATAGGATCTCCTTGTTAGAATTGGTCTTCTTTGCTTCTTTGACTTGGTCAAAAGCTTTTTCTTAGACTTGGATGCCTAAATGGACTTGGGCTTGAACTTTAGGGTAGCAAGGGCATCCTCCAATGGGCTTGGGCAGTCTTCAAACTTGGGCGCATGGGCTTGGTCTTGGGTAGCCTCCAAGGTTGGCGCATGGGACTAGTTCATGTCCTCCTGGTGGGCTGGAAATCTTGGGATCCATCTAAACGTGGACTTGGAAAGGCCTGGGGTGACAGGGCTCCTGAGATTGAGAAGTCTCCTGGGCTGGGGCGCCTATATATTCCCAGGTATCATGTGGTGCTTGGAATCTTCATATGTGGAGCTTCATGGGCTTCTACTTTGAGTGATGCGGGATGACTCTAAGAATGCTAAATATATAGGAAAAATAATAAACTAATTTTTTTTATATTTTTTTAAATATTAAATTTATAGGATAAATTTCTAAAGTTAAGTAAAGACTAGCAGGATATTCAATAATTCTAAAAATCATCATGATCGCAAAGAACTCATACAAGATAATAAGTAGCCAGGATCTGAGAGTTGAGAAACTCCCGGTTTAGGATAGCTTATCTTCATCAAATCAGATAATAAGAGAAGGGTAGGTTTCTTACCTATCATAGATTAAAACTTTACAGTGAAAAGGATCACTCGCACTCTGATTGGAGTCTGTAAGAAGAAGCTTCGATTCCTTGAATCAGATGGCTGATCTAGACCCGATCTGAAGGCAAGAAAAGCCTCCTCTGGGGAGGTGAAACACCTCGAGGATTTTGCAAACATCAAGGTCAATCAAAATAGCAAATAAAAAAGAGAAAAGGAATTAGAGTTTTGAGGGAATCAGGATTTGGGTTAGGAGATGGCAGCCGGGGAGAAAGAAGCTCCTTGTCTTGGATGGTAGCTAGGGCTTCCTTTGCTTGGGTGTGGCTGGTCTCCAAGGATGCAAAAGAATGCTAGGCCAGTAGGGATTCGGCCGGGGTACATAAGGAGAGCATTCAAAGTAAAGAACCAAAACAAAGACACCAATCATAAGGTAATAACACAAACTTTCAGCAAGTTGTATTCATAAGAAAGAGATGATTACAAGAGGGGATGGGGTGGGGTATTTATAGAGTTCCCATGCTCTCTCTAACTAGGATTACACTTAGGTTACAAGTCCTCTTCTTAGTTAGACTACAAGTCTTTTCTTAGCTAGGTTAGAATTACAAGGTTTAAAAGGATTATGAATCCCAACCAGGTTAGAATTTGACCTAGTCTTATCTTCTTTCCTCTCCCCACTTGGCTTTGGACCAAGTCAACATGTGAGGACACCTAAGCCCTCTTGGAATGGCATGTTGGGCTTCATGGGAAGCAAGTGGGCCGGCCAAGGGGGCCTTGGTTGCTTGGGCTTTGGGCCCTGGAAGTTGGGATGGCCTGATAGGGAAATATTCTTGGAATCTTGCTTCTTAATGGACCTGGGCTTGGTGCTTGGACTTGAATTTGAAGGCATGGAGTGTTGGGATAACCTGGGAAACATGGGCTCCTGGCATATAGAATATTTCGGAAGCATGTAGAGGGAATATGGCCATCTGGAGGGCATTTGGAAGGAATCAGGTTTCTGGAAGCATCTTGGATCCTGGGTTAATCTAATGGGCTGAGGAGTGGCCTCTGACTCCTGGATGTGGCATGGTGGAACTCTAAAACAGGGTAACCTCCTCTCTCGTACAAAAATTAGGCTCATACTAGACTCATAACTGATGTACAGGACTCAAAATACTGACTAGGTTGAGAGTTGAGACAACCAAAGGATATGAATTAATAAAATATTATTTTTGGCAGCTCATCACATACTTAATTTCCCTGAAATGAACTCTTTCCATGTGATGAAGTCCTTAGGATTACACTGACTTCGATACAGAGAGGATGTATCGAGTGGTCTTTAAATCCTGTTCACAACCAAAGGATATAATGTACTGGACGGCAATATATCAAGTATAGGTTGTTGTAGTTCACATCGTTTGGTTGTCCTCTTGACCAAATGAGTGTGGTGACACTGATGTGATCTGCAAGTGGGATATAAGATATCTTATTAAACGTGACTCCATGTAGCCCCTTTCTGCCAAAGGGATACTCACGATTGGATATGGGTATATGTGTCCCTCTGACCTGAGATCATCATGGTAGCTTGCAAGCAACTCCCTGTGCTTTGGTGCCGGACTACCCGGATTTTTAATCCGGTGATGGAAGGTTTCTTGGTACAGGCAAGTACTTGTGGAGCAGTGATGGACCAAGATGGAATTGACCTGTCCAAATAGTTTGGATTGAATGTCTCGCAGTATCTCAATTTAGCAAATCCTTGGCCGGGGTAGTCCTAGTGAAGAGTCACTAGGCTTGCAAGGTTGAGACACGTAGTCGACCAACTCAGTCTGGGTTGGCAGCCCAATCTCAGTCGTCCTGAGCATTAGAGGTCAAAGGGATGAATTATACGGTAACCATATGCCAGAGGTTCGATAGTTTGCTCCTGCATCTTCGACCTATCCGGATGCCGGGACCCATTGCTAGATGGTTTCCTGTGCTGGTACTAGAAATTATTCTTGTGCTACCGTTTAGGTTCGAACCTATGAGGTCACACGCCACAGAGGATAACTCTCTGTTCCGGATACCGATTACGATTGGGAATCATCTCGGTTTTATGGTCACAATATTTTTTTGAGCACACTTTTCCCTATCTTGCCCTTGTCTGTGTCAACCGAAAAATGTTCCGAGTTGACCAGCTCTACGCCAGGATTTTTTTGAATCAGTTTTGAACTGATTCGAAGTTCGTTTCGGCCTCCAATTGGTTGTGAACCAATTTTATTCCCTGAACCAGGTTCAATTGGATTGAACCATTTGGTTTAATGGGATTGAACCAAAATTGGGTTTGAACCAATTTTTGGCTTGGACCGATTTAAGAGGTTGAACCAATGTTTTACTCCTTGGAACGTTTACACGGTGATACACGTTGGAGAAAAACTCCATGCGACCGAAGCCCAAACGACCAAACAAATCGCTGGCATCTCTTCCTCTTCTCCCTCCACCGTTTGGTATTAATGGTTTATTAATCCTGGTTTAAGGCTTGTTAATTGGGTTAACCACCAGCTGCCCCTTGGCCTTCCATCGCTCCACCTCCCTCTCCCTCCCAGCAGCCTTTATAAACACCAAACCAGCATCCCTGTTCAGAGTTAGAGTTTAAAACGAGAGAAAAACTTCTCTTCACCGTGAGAGAGGCTTAAAGACAGAGATATTTGGGCATTCTTTGAGAGGCTTAAGGAGAGAACATCTGGGGCTGGGTTTAGGAGCTTTAGAGGGAGAGAAACAAGGCATTAATCCATTGTTTTGAAGTGCTCAAGTTCTGCCCAGTGCTGCAGAATTCTGTGATCGTGAAGCCCTCTTCCGGCAGCTAGCACCGTGCATAGAGGCGGATCTGAGAGCCCCGGGCATGTCTCCCCTCTAGAGGGAGTACCATTCTACTCCTAGGAGCAAACCACGCGGACCGGGATCATCCCAGCTGCTCCGAAATGAAGGCCAAATTCTGCTGCCCAGTTCGGCTGCAGAAATCTGGCAGTAGACTTTGGTGATTTATTTTATTTTTTTGGCTAAGATTTGATTATAGTTATTGGAGGCAAATCGAAGAAGACTTGTCCAAGTTGCTGCTGTTCAAATTTGGAAGCAAACGGAGGTCCGGAAGGTGGTGTTCCGATGACGTTTTGCAAGCCAAAAATAGAGTCCCAAGGAGGAAGACGACTGGAATAACTTTATTCCAGTTATTCCAGTCTATTCCAGGTTTATTCCAGAGTTATTCCAGGCAGAATAAAGGTATGGAAAATTAATTTCTTAATCATGCATGGATAGATTAAATTGTTTAATATTTTATAAATATTTTATATGATTATAAATGCCTAAATGCAACTAGATTTAGATTAGTTCCTAGCGGAGTAGATTTCCGCTGCGTGAATTTTAAAAATTATTTTAAAATCCAATCTGCTCCCACAGATGTTTGCATGCCTAGTGTAGGATCTTGTAAAACCACCTGCATTGTTTACTTTCAGTGGTATCAGAGCCAGGTTGCAATTGTAATCTAATCTAGTATGCATTTTAATAGATTAAAAATTGTTTAATCTTAAAGATGTATCAAGTTTTCTTTTTGGAACCTAGTTGAGACTTTCACCATGACCGTGTGTCTTTGATACGATGCGGATCGTCTGTGTTAGCCTCTTCAGAAGGATCCTTAAAGAATATTAAAAATTAAAAACTGTTTTAATTTGCAGATACATGATTTAGGCATGTTTTATAAAGTATTTGTAAAATATTTTTTGATGCATGATTTGGTATGTAAAAATGTTTTACATAAAGACTTAATTAAAAAATATTTTAATTAAGTGTTTGGCTTATTAAAATTTTTTTTTTAGGTTTATGAAATCTAATACTATTTGCATAAGCCATTTTTGGGTTAATTGGGTTAGCTGACTAGTTGGATCCAAAACTGGGTTAGACCTAAGTTTAGTTGAACCGGATAATAAGAAGATTAAACAAAAGTTGTTTAAGGTCCTTCTTTAGAACTATCTAATAGTTAGAATAGTTGATCCGTTCATCTAAAATGAATCCAATTAGTGGCTCAATGGATGCCCGAGTCTTTAGGCTAGTCTGATCGAGTCTGGTAAATCGACTGGTGTCGAGGTAGGTTTGGCATTGTGATCATGGCTGTATGAGGCTACCTCTTTCCTGGCCAACTTGGTTGGTGTCTAGGAAAGATGGTTAATGACGGATACTCACCCATGATCTCACCTACCTGGCTAGTCGAGTCGACCAGAACTGATTGGAAAAGCTCAATGACTCGAGTTAACCCATGTCACCCAGGTTGATCGGTCTGACTGATCTATAGGTGCCCATGGATCATTTGTTGATTTATTTCAACCCTTCTGGAATCTGATTGATTCAGTGGGAGGATGATCCATGTCCTTGTCTCTTTTCTTCTATCACAATAAAAAATCCTCTAAATTATTAGGTCCCTAAAAAGACTAAGTCAAGGAGTTGATAGTGTCTTAGACTCCCATTAAGTTGGATAGAAATGTGTCCACTAGCTTGGTGTGCATCGGTAGTTCCATAGAACGGGTGTACATCTGGCGACTGGAATTTCTATCTGATCGATGATGGTTCAGTGCAACCTCCTTAACTGGACCAGGTGGGCCGGCCATAGTCGGGCTTGGTCTTTAGTTAGCTGGAAGCATTGGATTTGTTATTTTAATGGTTGGACCTAACCAGAGACCCGCAATAGGAGGCCCCTAGGCCTATTGGGGTGCTCTCTGGGGCAAAATAAAATACTGAAAATTGTTTAGGGAAATAATTGGTTTACGAACCTACCTTTAGGCTCGTATGGGTGAGCCAGCCATAGTCGGGCTCATGCGAGGCCTATTGGATTTCAGTACCCACTTGAGAAAAAGTATTTTCACGGATTGGAGTTAGAGGCTACCAATCTGAAAAATTAGTGGGAGAAACCTTTAGACTAAAGTCCAAGTCTTTTGGTTAAGTTATTAATTCATCAACTAATATGGTCTAATTTTCTTTTCAGATGTCTTCCAATTTATCGCTCCGGTCACTTCTCGATAACGAGAAGTTAAAGGGTCACAACTTCGATAGTTGGTATCGAAGATTGAGAATTGTTCTAGAGCATGAACGGATCCTCTATGTAATAGCGGATCCGGCACCTGAAATCCCTCCCGCTAATGCACGGAGTGCGGTCAGAGATGCTTATCTGAAGTGGGTCTCTAATCGGACTACTGTCCGATGCATCATGTTAGCGGCTATGAACAATGAGTTCAGTCGCAAATTCGAGGAGGCTCAACCTGATGAAATCCTTCAAAAGTTAAAGAAATCCTTCGGCACCCCGGATGACGTAGAACGGTACAAAGTGTCTTGTGCCATCTACAACTCTAAGATGCCAAATGGTGGTTCAGTCACTGATCATGTATTGTACATGATCGAGTTGATTGAAAAGTTGGGCAAACTCGGATGCCCCTTGCACGAGCAGCTCGGCAAGGATGCGATCCTGAATTCTCTTCCCTCCTCCTATCTTGATTTTCTCGATCATTATAGAATGAACAAGCTTGCAGTAAACTACCATGGTCTTTTGGGGTTACTGCAGACTTTCGAGAAAGACCACCAACTGAATAAGAGGGTGGTAAATTTAGTGGGAGGTAGTAGAGGTCATCGTCCCTTTAAGAAAGGGAAGAAGAAAATAAATAAGAAGGGAAAGAAGGTGCAGAATGTTCCTGGCCCTAGTCAGACCAAGAAGTATAAGGCTGATCAGTCTTCTGCAGAATGTTTCTACTGCAAGAAGAAGGGACACTGGAAGAGGAACTGTCCTCTTTATATTGCGTCCCTTGATCCGAACAGGCCGAGGAAGCAGAAGTATGCTGAACAAGGTATTTATATGATAAAACCTTGTAATTACTCAATTATTGATACTGCTAACTGGGTATTGGATACTGGTAGTCCAATTCATGTTTGTAACTCGTTACAGGGACTTCAAGTTAGCAGAATATTTGAAGATGGAGAACAGTTTCTGAGCATCGGGAATGGAAACTGTGTTCCAGTACTGGCGATCGGAGTCCTGCGTCTTGTCTTTGAGTCTTGTACTGTCGAACTAGTCGATTGTCACTATTGTCCTAGTTTCATTATGAGCATAATCTCTGTAGGCCTTTTGGCCAATTATGGTTTTGAACTTTCAATAAAAGGAGATTTTTGTAATGTTATTTTGAATAACTCTGTTATAATGAAAGCTAGATTAAATAATGGCATATACGTACTATCAAGGCCTGTTAGTGTAATGTACACTTCTAGCAAATGCCCAAGGTTAGATAATGTCAATGATTTGTATCTTTGGCACTGTAGGCTAGGTCATATTAACCAAAATAGGATAAACAAGATGCGAGGAGATGGACTTCTCGAGGTCAGTGATTCTGAATCACTGCCCACTTATGAATCCTGTTTACTTGGTAAAATGACCAAGTCACCTTTTACTGGAAAGGGTGAACGGGCTACAGAACTTCTAAGTCTAATACAGTTAGTGCCAGAGAATGATACAAATATTTCATTACTTTTACAGACGACTTTTCAAGATTCGGTTATGTCTTTTTAATGAGACATAAGTCTGAATCGTTTGAAATGTTCAAACGATACCGTAATGAAGTAGAAAAGCAAACTAGAAAAAGTATTAAAACCCTTCGATCTGATCGATGTGGTGAATACTTATCTGATGCTTTTTTGACATATCTTGAGGAGAATGGAATTCTCTCTCAGTGGACTCCTCTAGGAACACCACAGTTGAATGGTGTGTCTGAAAGGAGGAATCGAACCTTGTTGGACATGGTTCGATCCATGATGGGCTTTGCAACTCTGCCGCTATCCTTTTGGGGATATGCGCTTCAGACAGCCTGTTACTTATTAAATAATGTTCCAAGTAAGTCTGTTGTCTCCACTCCGTATGAGATGTGGAATGGGCATAAACCCTCAATCTCATATCTTCGGGTCTGGGATTGTCCGGCTTACGTAAAGCATTTAGACTCAGACAAACTTGGTCCTAAGTCTGACAGGTGTTTATTCATTGGTTATCCTAAGGAAACCAAAGGGTATTTCTTCTACTTGGAGAATGAACAAAAGGTGTTCGTTGCTCTTAGAGCTATCTTTTTGGAAAAGGAGTTCCTTGGAGAAGGAACTATAGCTTCTAAGATTGAACTTGATGAAGTTCAGCCAATAGAAGAACCTACACACTCTAAGGACATCATAAAACCGGCTATGATTGAATCACACCCAGAACCCATTAGGAGATCCGGTAGAATACCGCGTCACCCGGATAGATACTACGGTTTCTTGGTCAGGGACGGCGATCCCATTGAGCTCGATGAGAACAATGAGGATCCGATCACCTATATGGATGCACTTCAGAGATTTGACTCTGTGGCATGGCTTGGAGCCATGCGATCCGAAATGGAGTCCATGGAAATCAACAATGTTTGGACATTGGTTGATCCGCCTGAAGGAATAAAACCCATCGGGTGTAAATGGATCTTCAAGAGGAAAAGGGGCGCAGATAGGAAGGTAGAGACCTATAAAGCCCATCTGGTTGCCAAGGGGTATCATCAGCGATATGGTATTGATTATGACGAGACTTTCTCCCCTGTGACAATGCTCAAGTCCATTCGGATCATGCTTGCTTTGGCAGCATATTTTGATTACGAGATCTGGCAGAAGGATGTCCGAACCGCTTTCCTAAATGGGGAGCTGGAAGAAGAGGTGTATATGATACAGCCTAAAGGGTTCACATCCACAGATGAATCAAAAGTATGCAAGTTGCAGAGGTCCATCAATGGACTCAAGCAAGCATCTCGAAGTTGGAACTTATGGTTTGATAGGTGTATCAAATCATCTGGCTTCGTTAGGAACGGAGAAGAACCGTGCATCTATAAATGGGTTAATGGTTCTGTGATCGTATTCCTAGTACTGTATGTTGACGATATTCTCTTAATCGAGAATGATGTCGCAGCATTACAAGGAATAAAGGTCTGGTTATCATCTCAGTTCTCCATGAAGGACTTGGGTGAAGCTTCTTAC
This sequence comes from Areca catechu, assembly GCA_021397845.1. Taxonomy (NCBI): domain Eukaryota; kingdom Viridiplantae; phylum Streptophyta; class Magnoliopsida; order Arecales; family Arecaceae; genus Areca; species Areca catechu. Next base: position 130,940,442 of record CM038049.1, read on the forward strand.
ATACTAGGTATGAAAATCTATAGAGATAGATCTAAAAAGCTTTTGGGACTGTCCCAGTCTATGTACATTGATATTGTGTTGAAACGGTTCAGCATGGAAAATTTCAAGAAAGGCTATCTCCCGATAGGTTCTGGAATTACTCTTTCCAATAAGGATTGTGCGACAACTCCTGAGGAAAGAGAACGCATGAATAAAATACCTTATGCTTCTGCAGTAGGCTCTATCATGTATGCTATGACTTGTACTAGACCAGACATGGCATACTCACTAGGAGTAGTGAGCAGATACCAGTCTGACCCAGGTGAGGCGCATTGGAAGGTGGTTAAGTCCATCCTTAAGTATTTAAGAAATACTAAAGATCAATGGCTGATTTATGGAGAACCTGACTTGAAACTTGTGGGGTACTCTGACTCCAGTTTCTAGTCGGATAGAGATGATAGCAAGAGTGTGTCAGGGTTTGTATTTACCCTGAATGGAGGAGCGATCTTCTAGAAAAGTTCTAAGCAGGCAACTGTTGCAGACTCGATATGCGAAGCATAATATATTGCAGCATCAGATGCGGCAAAGGAAGCTGTCTGGTTGCGGAAGTTCCTTGGAGAGCTAGGGGTGGCACCTTCCCTAGATGGTCCTGTTCTAGTATACTGTGACAGCACTGGAGCCATTGCTCAAGCTAAGGAGCCGAAAGCTCATCACCGCACCAAACATATTTTGCGGTGCTACCACCTCGTACGAGAGATCGTGGAACGAGGCGACATCAATCTTCTGAAGATCGATGGAAAAGAAAATCTGGCCGACCCCTTCACTAAAGCCCTCGGAATAAAAGAGTTCGACTATTGTAAATGGGAAATGGGTATTAGATACTCTTCTGATTAGCTTTAGTACAAGTGGGAGTTGTTGGGAATTGTGTCCCAAACCCAATCACCTGGGTTGTAGGCGGTTGTGTTAAGTATTGTACTCATTTTATGAATTAATAAAATATTATTTTTGGCAGCTCATCACAAACTTAATTTTCCTGAAATGAACTCTTTCCATGTGATGAAGTCCTTAGGACTACACTGACTTCGATACAGAGAGGATGTATCGAGTGGTCCTTAAACCCTGTTCACAACCAAATGATATATTATACTGGATGGCAATATATCAAGTGTAGGTTGTTGTAGTTCACATCGTTTGGTTATCCTCTTTACCAAATGAGTGTGGTGACACTGATGTGATCTGCAAGTGGGATATGCGATATCTTATTGAACGTGACTCCATGTAGCCCCTTTCTGCCAAAGGGATACTCACGTTTGGATATGGGTATATGTGTCCCTCTGACCTGAGATCATCATGGTAGCTTGCAAGCAACTCCCTGTGCTTTGGTGCCGGACTACCCGGATTTTTAATCTGGTGACAGAAGGTTTCTGGGTACAGGCAAGTACTTGTGCAGCAGTGATGGACCAAGATGGAATTGGCCTGTCCAAACAGTTTGGATTGAATGTCTCACAGTATCTCAATTTAGCAAATCCTCGGCCGGGGTAGTCCTAGTGAAGAGTCACTGGGCTTGCGAGGTTGAGACACGTAGTCGACCGACTCAGTCTGGGTTGGCAGCCCAATCTCAGTCGTCCTGAGCATTAGAGATCAAAGGGATGAATTATACTGTAACCATATGCCAGAGGTTCGATAGTTTGCTCCTGCATCTTCGACCTATCCGGACGCCGGGACCCATTGCTAGATGGTTTCCTGTGCTGGTACTAGAAATTGTTCTAGTGCTACCATTTAGGATCGAACCTATGAGGTCACACACCACAGAGGATAACTTTCTGTTCCGGATACCGATTACGATTGGGAATCATCTCGATTTTATGGTCACAGTATTTTTTTTAGCACACTTTTCCCTATCTTGACCTTGTCTATGTCAACCGGAAAATGTTCCGGGTTGACCAGCTCTATGCCAGGATTTTTCTGAATCAGTTTTGAACAGATTCGGAGTTCGTTTCGGCCTCCAATTGGTTGTAAACCAATTTTATTCCCTGAACCAGGTTCAATTGGATTGAACCGTTTGGTTTAATGGGATTGAACCAAAATTGGGTTTGAACCAATTTTTGGCTTGGACCGGTTTAAGAGGTTGAACCAATGTTTTACTCCTTGGAACGTTTACACGGTGATACACGTTGGAGAAAAACTCCAAGCGACCGAAGCCCAAACGACCGAACAAATCGCTGGTGTCTCTTCCTCTTCTCCCTCCACCATTTGGTATTAATGGTTTATTAATCCTAGTTTAAGGCTTGTTAATTGGGTTAACCACCAGCTGCCCCTTGGCCTTCCATCGCTCCACCTCCCTCTCCCTCCCAGCAGCCTTTATAAACACCAAACCAGCGTCCCTGTTCAGAGTTAGAGTTTAAAACGAGAGAAAAATTTCTCTTCACCGTGAGAGAGGCTTAAAGACAGAGAGATTTGGGCATTCTTTGAGAAGCTTAAGGAGAGAACATCTGGGGCTGGGTTTAGGAGCTTTAGAGGGAGAGAAACAAGGCATTAATCCATTGTTTTGAAGTGATCAAGTTCTGCCCAGTGCTGCAGAATTCTGTGACCGTGAAGCCCTCTTCCGGCAGCTAGCACCGTGCATGGAGGTGGATCTGAGAGCCCCGGGCGTGTCTCCCCTCTAGAGGGAGTACCATTCTACTCCTAGGAGCAAACCACGCAGACCGGGATCGCCCCAGCTACTCCGAAACGAAGGCCAAATTCTGCTGCCCAGTTCTGCTGCAGAAATCTGGCAGCAGACTTTGGTGATTTATTTTATTTTTTTGGCTAAGATTTGATTGCAATTATTGGTGGAAAATCAAAGAAGACTTGTCCAAGTTGCTGCTTCTCAAATTTGGAAGTAAACGGAGGTCCGGATGGTGGTGTTCCGATGATGTTTTGCAAGCCAGAAACAGAGTCCCAAGGAGGAAGACGACTGGAATAACTTTATTCCAGTTATTCCAGTCTATTCCAGGTTTATTCCAGAGTTATTCCAGGCAGAATAAAGGTATGGAAAATTAATTTTTTAATCATGCATGGATAGATTAAATTATTTAATATTTTATAAATATTTTATATGATTATACATGCCTAAATGCAACTAGATTTAGATTAGTTCCTGGCAGAGCAGATTTTCGCTGCGTGAATTTTAAAAATTATTTTAAAATCCAATCTACTCCCGCAGATGTTTGCATGCCTAGTGTAGGATCTTGTAAAACCACCTGCATTGTTTACTTTCAGCAGGAGGGGCCTCCCACACTCCCACCCCCTATCTGGCCAGTGGAAGGATTAGCTACTGGGTTAAGTGTAAGTTGAGCTGACCCATTCAATTTTGACTCTAGGTCTAGGAAACCCTAGATTAAGTTAACCTATTTTGCATGCTTGGCTGCACCATTTCATTTTGACTGATTATTTGATTATATGACTACTAGATTAGGAACCCAATACCAGAAGCCTAAAACCCAAACTGATTCAGCCATGAATCCCAATTTGGAGGCCATCCTGAACCAGCTTGCCCAATTGACTACCCAATCCCAAACCTAGTTTGCCCAACTAACCCAATCCAATATCCAGACCCAAAATCAACTTACCCAATTGAACCAAGCCAATACCCAAACCCAAGACCAGCTTCCCCAAATGGACCGTAGGTTTGACCAAACCGATACTAAGCTTGACCAACTGATCCAAGAAAGTAATCAAGCAATTCATAATTTTGACTAAGTAGGGGACCAATTAGGAACCCTAGGCAAGACCCACAGAGTTGAACCCTTGCCCTATAGACCCTAGGAACCCATAATCCCTAGATATGAACCTAATAGTAACCCACTATCCCTCAGTCAACCTGAACCCTATAGGATTGATACCCCTAGATTTGAACCCATAACCTTTAAACCCATAACCTATGAACCCATAACCCTTAGTTTATCCACCCCTGTTACCCCAGGCTTTAGTCAATTTTCCATTAGCGAAACCCCTCTTACCACCCCATTGGTTCACCAAGATTACTTAGAAGAAGAAATTTATGAGGCTGACCCATGTCTAGTAGAGGAGTATGAAAATAATGAATCTATTGAAGATCTAGAAGAGTACCCTATAGAAGACCCAGGATTAGTTGATTATGACTAAACCTAGATAGAAACCAATCCAGTGTTAGTCTAGAGTCCAATAAATTTATATACCCAATAACCTGTCCCCACATGCACTAGTCTCTACACAGCATATGCATAATAAAATTAGTCAAGAGTTGAACCTAAGTAATGAACTAAATAACAACTTGGCTAATTCTCAAAGAAAAGATAAAGAATTTTCTATAGAGGATTTTGTGATTGCAAAGGAATTTTCTGCTCGCGAAGCTGGCCCATCCAAAATAATGAAGAGTAATGGACCCAATGCCTATGCATGTGAGATACTACCTAATTTAGGTATTAGCTCCACCTTCATCATCTCAGATCTTATAGAGTCTAGGGAGCCGGCAGTGATACCTAGCGAGCACCTTGAGCATATCCCTCCCTTTGAGAGAGAACCCATCCCAGAGTGTCCACATACAAATTGGCCTATAAGTGAGGAAAAGATTGAAAGAGCTCTAAATGATCAAGCTATCAGTATCCAAAATAGAGACTGTCAGTGGTACTTGGTCCGGCGGCAAGGTCGACCAGAATCTGAGGACTTGTGGAATGCTAGAGCGGATTTGCAGCACCTCAACCCAGACCCTCCTTGAGCCAAATTGACCCATACTCAACGGGGTCGAGTTCCTTCCATCTCGGAAGAATTGGTGGGGACACCAGGATAAGATACTGATCACTGGATCCCATTTGGTTTTCCTAGTCATGTGTCAAAGTTTTGAAAATTTTGTAATCAATTAAGATTGAGTCCTGTAATAAGTTGAGGTTAGTTGATTTGTCTCAACCCTTATCCTAGTCAGTATTTTGAGTCTTGTACATTAGTTATGAGTCCAGTATGAGTCCAATTTTTGTACAAGAGAGGAGGTTACCCTATTTTGAAGATCCACCAGGCCACATCTAGGAGTCAGAGGCTACTACATCAGCCCATTGGATTTTGTGTGACAACTCAGGATCCAAGATGCTTCCAGAAATCCTGATTCCTTCCAGATGCCCTCCATATGGCTAGATTCTCTCCAGATGCTTCCAAAATATTTCATATGCCAGGAGCCCATGTTTTCCAGGTTATCCCGGCACTCTAAGCCTTCAAATTCAAGTCCAAGTACCAAGCCTAGGTCCATTAAGAAGCAAGATTCCAAGAATATTCCCCTATCAGGCCATCCTAGCTTCCAGGGCCCAAAGCCCAAATGCCCAAGCCCCCCTTGGCCGGTCCACTTGCTGCCCATGAAGCCCAACATGCCATTCCAAGAGGGCTTAGGCATCCTCACATGTTGACGTGGTCCAAATCCAAGTGGGGAGAGGAAAGAAGAGAAGACTATGTCAAATTCTAACCTAGTTGGGATTCCTAATCCTTTTAAGCCTTGTAATTCTAACCTAGCTAGGAAAGGACATGTAGTCTAACTAGGAAGAGGACTTGTAACCTAAGTGTAACCCTAGTTAGAGAGGGCATGGAAACTCTATAAATACCCCACCCCTCCCACTCTTGTAATCATCTCTTTCTTATGAATACAACTTGCTGAAATTTTGTGTTATTACCTTGTGATTGGTGTCTTTGTTTTGGTTCTTTACTTTGAGTGCTCTCCTTGTGTACCCCAACAGAATCCCTACTTCCCTAGCATCTTTTTACATCCTTAGAGACCAGCCACACCCAAGCAAAAGAAGCCCTAGCTGCTGTCTAAGACAAGGAGCTTCTTCCTTCCCGGCTGCCTTCCCCAAATGCTAATCCTGATTCTTTCAAAACCCTAGTTCCTTTTCTTCTTTTAATTTGCTATTTTGATTGACCTTGATGCTTGCAGGATACCTAAGATGTTTCACCTCCCTAGAGGAGGCTTTCCTTGCCTTCAGACCAGGTCTAGATCAGCCACTGATTCAAGGAACTGAAGCTTCTTCATCTAGGCTCCAATCAGAGTGTGAGTGATCCTTTCCACTACAAAGTTTCAATCTCTGACCGGTAAGAAACCTACCCTTCTCTTATTATCTGATATGAAGATAAGCTATCCTAAATCGAGAGTTTCTTAACTCTCGAGTCCTGGCTACTTATTATCTTGCATGAGTTCTTTGCGATCATGATGATTCAATGCATTGCTATCATATTTGCAAGTTCTTACTTTTATTTAGAAATTTAGCCTACAATCCTAAATTATAAAAATCATAAAAAAATATTTTACTATTTTTTCTGTATATTTAGAATCTTAGAGTCATCCCGTATCACGGTGCATGTACCAGTGCAAACCTTGATGTGTGATTCAAAATTTTTTTTAATATTTTGTTAAGAAGGAGAAGGGAGAAGAAGAAATTTTGAAAAGAGTTATAAAGATGAAAGCCTAAGAAGTCCTAGAGCTAAGAAAATAGAGAAGAGTTAATATTTTTGTTTTTATAATTTTTTAAATACTTGTCAATCAAACTTCTATCCTAGGTTATCCTAATTTTAGATAGCTCATAACTGCTAAGGCCACCATGGAGCCCTCCAAGTTAAAGACTAACCAGCCAACTAGCTTGGTAAGGATAAGGTCGGTGGAAGTCTCTTGTTGCTTTCCTTAGATACCAAATAAATTGGCCAAGCCAGTAAATGGAACCAATTAAGTAACCACCTTCCTTAGGACTCTTGTCCCTAAACTCCTTTCCTAGATGCCAATCAACTAGCTAACCTTGACCCGGTCCAACTCTTCCGGGTGCCTTATCCTAATGAGCTCGAAAATTCTTAGGGGCTAATGTCTAGTTAATTTTAATTAAAAGGCTTAGGTATACAGGATGAGGGTGTCTTATATTGTTTATGAGTTAGGCCCTTAAAATATTTTATAAAATATTCAATGCAAAAAAGAGGGTGTCCAATACAAGTCATAAGCCCTTAAGGTTTAATTAGTTTTTCTATTTTAGTTAAGTATTATATAGTGTTTGTAATTTCTTTTTGTGTTATGCTATCTGTTGCCACCTAAATCATCGTGGTCTATAGCTTTGACATGTCACGGACTTGTCGGACTCCCAGTGGGTGCTTGGTCCTCTTCTCCGGTCAGCTCCAGAACTAGCATGACATGTCAAAAAGAGGAGACCCGGGCCAAGGATTCCAGTGGGGACACTCCAACGATCAAGTCAGTTGGGATGATCAAGGAGAGCAGAACCTCTGTAATGGAGAGCTTGGGATCTCTCTGCATAGAGGATGAAAGATGAGATGTAAGAAGTAGAAATACGAGGTTGATTAGAGATCAGAGAGCTGGGATGTTTTCTTTGATGGTTCCTTTCCTGTTTGCTCTATGAGTTTTACCAGTTGCCTTTCTCCCCTCTCTCGAGGGTCCTTTCTTTTGTTTTATATGAGAAGGATGGCCCAGACCAAGTATGGGGCTTCACTGAGATGTCCCTTTCCTGGTATCCCTTTTAAAAAAGATTTTCTTAATCCGTGGCCTCCCTCTTGTTGGACCGGTCCTCAGAAGGAGATCCTTCTATTGGGGGCGTTTGTTGGTGTAGTACAGATCTTATTCCTCTGGTGGTGTAGTTTCTCATAGGAGGGCAGGCACCATGCTACTGAGCCCCGAGCTATGGTGAAGTATTTCTGGTGAGGACACCAAAGTTAGAAAGAAACGTCAAATCACTTCCAGCTTTTTGTGGATCACCAATGAATAACCTATCTTAATTTTAATTTCAGCATGTCATTGAGTCCTGTAATTAAAGTTTAGTCTACTTTAATTTTGTTTTAGTCTTGCAATTTGATCCAATTAGGGTCAATTTGATCATGCTAGGTTTGCTTTAGTCCTAATTAGTCAAGTCGAGTCAAGTTGGTCTTATAATTAGTCAAGGGGTTTACAATCTAGCCAAGACAAGACATCTGATCAAGCCAAGTGGAAGGATGCCCAAGGGAGCATGCCACATCACCTTATCATGCCATGTCACCTCATCATGCCACGTCACCACCCCACTCTCCTTGGTCGGCCAACTCATGAAGGAAGGGCGCCTACTTATGAAGCATTCAAAATTCAAATGATAAGAGGATTATCATCCATTCCAACAAGAGCAAGTTTTAAATCAAGAGAAGTTGGAAGCCCACCTTTATCCACACTTATCCTTATCTTATCTAGCATGGACAGGCCTTATCATGTATTCAAATGAGCCTTATCCTTATCTTTCTATCATGTAAATGAGTGTCTATAAATACCACCCTCATCACCGCCCTTGTAATAAGATTTTTTTTTATGAATGAAATTATTTTTCTCCAATTCCTTTGCTATGAGAGCATTGTCATTTATGAGAGAGGGTGTGAGGTCCATTGGGCGTGAGGTCCAAGTTATCCACCAAGTCACAAGATGCCATCAAGCCACCTCTTTCCCGTTCTCCCTTTCTACCTTCCATTCTTTTCCATTCTTCTTTCACCCTCCATGACCACTAACTAGTTCTTTTGTAGGATCCCTGATGTCCACAATCTGAAGTGAAGATCTTCCTTGCCTTGGAACCATCAACATTGTGGACTACACCTGAGGAACAGAAGTCTCAAGTTCAGGCGCAAAATCATGAGTGCAGAAATTGATTCCACTTCAAAGGGGCGATACATCATTGTTGGTGAGTAAACCCAATCCTAAACTCTGTAGATCTAATGATCCTTTGAAGTTGACTATCCTAGTTTAGATAGTTTCTCAACCATTGGATCCTAATTTCTTCATTTGATTGTATGAAATTTCATTGCGGGTATCTTTGTAGTATTCTAATAGTCTTCTTAATTAGTTTCATCGATCTCTTTTTGCATGAGTTTGCTGAAATCTTAATGTTCATTGCTCTTTTAAAAAAAGATAGGTTACTAAACATTATAATAGCATCTCTTTCATCCCACATCATTTTTGGTATCAAAGCCTGGTTAGACTAGGGCATAAAAACTAGTTGCTGTAATTTTTGCATTCATCCTAGGACTAGATCTCGAAAAGCTCTTCTAATAGCTCTTTGGATCTTAGTTTAATTTGCATGTTTTTTTTAGTGATTTGTCTAGATCAAATCAGATCTGAAATCTTCTCATAGATTTTAGATCTGAAGTTTTTCAATTTTTTTTTTTTTCATTCTTAGTCTACTCTTAGTGGAAGGAAATCATGCCTCCTTAATAGGTATACGAAAGTAGACTGTCATGACCCATGAGAGTAATGAGCTATGGCGAACATGATAACCTGATATTGGAGAGCCTGTTGTGCTTAGTGTATGCTTGCATGATTGACTAATTGATTGTTTTAATTGCATGTTTAATCTTCTAATCACAACCTAGGTCAAGATTTCCGGCACATCTTGAATCTTTAAACTACCTAATCGAATCTTAAATATTTAAACTTTAACTTTTGAATTTTGAAATCTGAAATCTAAAAATTGAAATTTAAAATTCAAAATTCAAATCTGAAATTTAAAATTTAGAAGTTTAATGATGCGGGACTAATTAGCATACAAGGGAATTTTCATAGATTCAGCATTAAGTTAAGATTTTAATTCCTGAATTTTAATTTAAATAGATAAAAGGGTGATCCTATAGAAATTTTAGATTGCAAGCATGCAAAAAAGACCCTCAAAAGAAATAAAAATAGGACCACCAGGGCTAAGAATCCCCGGTAGGGCTACCTTTTCTGCAATATCAAGATGTAGGGGGCTAGGGGGTGTGTACCTGGCAATGTTTGCTGCTGCTTCCATGAAGGGGTCACTCCTCGCTCTCGGATGTGGCCTGGATGGTCAAGCCAAAAATCCAAGGATTTGTTGGCTTTTTATCCGCTGACTCGATGGCTAGGCAAACAGACTCCAATTCACGTGAAATTTGAGGGATCTGCAAAATACCACAAAGGAGTTAGATGTGATGGGAAACTTGCTGGATTTATGAAGGAACAAAGGAAAATGAGATAGGATGGGGCAGCTTGAAGATGGCTTGAAGAAGGTGTGTGTCCAAGGTTGATGAAAGTGGGTGTCCAAAATGATAAAAAGCTCACAATGAGCTGACTAGATCGACTAAGCTCAACTGAGCTAAACATAATCCAAAATTCGACTCAAAAAAAACTCTAATGATATGAATCAACTCTAAATATAGGACTCAGATATAACAAAAATCAAACACAGAACTCAAGGGCCCAAAACAGGACTCAAATTGATTCACTTGAGCTTAATTAAGCTAAACCCTAATTAGAAGTCTTCAAATGACTTAACTAACTCAATGCCTAATTACAAGACTCAAGGGCTAACAGGACTTGATTTTTGGACAAAATTAAAAATTGGTTAAGGGATTGAAAGATCTCAAAATTCAAGGATCCATAGTGAACTAGGATTGATCCTGATGTCCCCATCATTTAAATTTGGAATTGCATGTTAGTTCTAGATCTTCTATCCTGTTGACTAGTTAGATTGGTTGTGCATTCATTCATTTGAAAATACCTAAGGGCATGCTATCATAAGATAAGGAAAGGGTTTCATCACCTTTCCTTGGCCCAAAAATAACCAACCCTATCTTGCATTGTCCTAACCTTAAGATAAAACCAAGTAGAAGCTTAAAAACTAGGGACACCCACAAGTCAGGTTCATATTCATGTTGAGCCTTAGTAGTGATTGATTCTATGTGTGCTTCTGAATATTGGTGTCTAAGGCTAGGGGTCTAATGACAAATGCCTTAAGCAGATTTGTCGTTCTTTAATTAGGACCTCATAAAAGTGAGGGGAGCCTTCCACAGTCCCACTTCTTACATGGCCAGTTGAAAGAGTACCTACAGTCTTGGTTATTACTTAGTCGATTCATGCTATATTAAACTTCTAGGTCTAGGAGTCCTAGAAGCTAAGATTGTATTGCATGACCACTAGAGCAAGAACTCCATATCAATAGCCCCAAACCAAAACAAGTCCTGCCATGGACCCAAATCTGGAAGCCTTGATGAGATCTATGACAAAACAGTTTAGGCAACTCAACACTAGGTTTGACCAAATGGAGGAAAGAATAGAGAACCATGAAGAATCCCATATGACTCATCCTGAGCCTGAGTTACCTAGACCCACTCCCTTAGGTCCAAGAGCCTAACGTCATGAACTCACCCCTGAACCTAATCCTAGGCATCTCTATCAAGATGTTAATGATCAGGAGGAAAGAGCCCTTAGGAATATATGACTTGATGCACCTATCTTTGATAAAAATTTAGACCCTAAGGTGTACATTGATTGGGAGAGTGACATGGACCAATATTTTGAGTGGTATAAGATGTCGGAAGAAAGAAAAGTCAAATTTTCTAAGCTTAGGTTAGTCCGACAAGCTAGATTGTACTGGGAGAATGTTGAACGAATTAATCACCAAAGAGGAGATTTGTCCATAGTCACATGGAGAGCCATGAAGATTAAACATAGGAAGAAATAACTACCCTTATCCTATGAGCAAAGACTTTTAGATTAGTGGTAGAAATTGACCCAAGATAATAAATCCGTGTTCGAATACATAGCCAAATTCAACGAATTTGTCATGAGGTGTAGTATAGTTGAGTCGGAGGCAGTCACCTTATCTAGGTTTCGAGCAAGCCTATATGAGGACATTTAGAGAGAATTGTTTCTAAGAGAAGTAAACTAATTTTTTGTGTTTTTTATAATTTTATTTGCAGGCTAGATTTCTAAAATAATGTAAAAACTAGCAAAAAGACTAGCAGTGCAAAGAATAATCGGGTCGCAAGTATACTCATGCAAACCAATGAAATATCCAGGACCCGAGAGTTGAGAAACTCCCGGTTTATGATAGTTTATCTTCATCTAAATTAGATAATAAGAGTTGGAAATGTTTCTTACCAGTCAGAGATTGAAATTCAAAAGCAGCAAGGTTCACTCACACTCTGATCGAAGCCTGAAAGACGAAGCTCGGTTCCTTGAATTAGATGGCTGATCTGGACCCAGTCTGAAGGCAAAGAAGGCTTCCTCAGGGGAGGGGAAGCACCTCGGGGATCCTACGAGTGTCAGGGTTAATCAAAACAGTAATTAAAAAAAAAGAAAAGGAACTATGGGTTGAAAGGAATCAGGATTATGGTTAGAAGATGGCTGTTTGAAGCTTGTTGAAGATCTCCATGCTTGGTGGCCTAGGGCACTCTTTCTTCGACGTGTGAAGGCTTGGATGGTAGTGAGTTAGGGTGTGGATGGAATCTAGGGTAGCAAGGAATTCGTCCAAGAACAAAACACAAACTAATGAACCAAAACAAAACACCAACACAAGGTAATAACTCAGAATTTCAGCAAGTTGTATTCATAAGAAAGAGATGCTTACAAGAGGGGGAGGGGTGGGATATTTATAGAGTTCCCATGCCCTCACTAACCATGGTTATACTTGGGTTACAAGTCCTTTTCCAAATTGGAATACAAGTCCTTTCCTAGCTAGGTTAGAATTACAAAGTTTAAAAGGAATAGAAATCCTAACTAGGTTAGGAATAAACTCGATCTTCTCCTTCTTCTCTTTAACTTGGACTTGGTCAAACCTCTTTGGACGTGGTCAACACTTCAAGGATGCCTAGGGGGGCATGTTGGGCCTCTAGGAGTAGTAAGGGGCTGGCCCAAAGGGGCTTGGGTGCATGGGTTTAGACCTCTGGAAGCTGGGATGGCCTGGTAGCCTGGTAGCAGGAATATTCCCTGGAATCTTGCTTCTTAAGGGCTTGGGCTTGGCACCTGGGCTTGATTTCTTTGGGCTTGGATGCAGGTAGACCTCTAAAATCATGGATGCCCTAGTTTAGGAATATTCTCTGGCATCTGGGGAGGAATCTAGGCATCTGGAGGGCATCTGGAAGGAATCAGGATTTTCAGAAGTATCTGGATCCTGGGTTGTCACACAAAATCCAATGGACTGATGTAGTGGCCTCTGACTCCTGGATGTGGCCTGGTAAAACTCTAAAATAGGGTAACCTCCTCTCTTGTACAAAAATTGGGCTCATACTGGACTCATAACTGATGTACAGGACTCAAAATACTGACTAGGTTGAGGGTTGAGACAAATCAACTAACCTCAACTTATTACAGGACTCAATTCTAGTTGATTACAAAATTTGACACATGTCTAGGTAAACCAAATATGGCCCAGTAATCTATGTCTGATCCTGGTGCCCCCATCAATTCTCCCGGGGTGGGAGGAACTTGACCCCATCGAGTATGGGATAACTTGGCTCTCATAGTGCTCGAGTAGGTTTAGGTTGAGGCACTGAAGATCCTCACGGGTGATCCATGAGTCCTCAGATTCTGGCTGACCTTGCCACCGAACCAAATACCTCTGATAGCCTCTATTTCGGGTATATATGGCTTGATCATCCAGGATTCTCTCAATCTTTTTCTCAATATTTGGCCAATTGGTTGGTGGATACTCTTGGATGGGTTCTCTCTCAAAGGGAGGGATAGGCTCAAGGTTTTCGCTAGGTATCGCTGCTGGCTCCCTAGACTCTATAAGATCTGAGATGATGAAGGTGAAGCTAATACCTAAATCAGGTAGTATCTCATGTACATAGGCATTGGGTCCACAGATATTCATCATCTTGGATGGGCCAGCTTTGCGAGCAAAAAATTCTTTACAACTACAAAATCCCCTGCAAAATTCTTTATCTCTCTTTTGGGAATTAGCGAAGTTATTATTTAGTTCATTAGTTATGTTTGCTTTTGACTAATTTACATATGCTGTGCAGAGGGTAGTGCAAGTGCAGACATGTAATTCTGGTTGTGCATTTATTGGACTCAACTAGTACCTAATAGACTCGACTAGACATCCCTATCAAAGGACATTTTATTGGACTCTAAGGGATAAAACCTAACAGATTATAGACTCTTTAGGTTTGATCCTATCATAACATGCACATGAAAATGTGACATGAACTCTTAGTAGATGCCAGAGGGTCTTCTAGAAGTAGGAAGCAAACATGGCTGACTCGATGAATGAATGCAGTATGCAAACCTCTACGAAATGCAACCTAATAGTAAAGAAAACATAAAAAGTTTCCTGAAATGGTAGAAAATAAGAGGTGGGTTCATGGTTGGTCTGGCAGGATGAGAAATAAGGAGATGGTTCAGGGTTAATTAGAAAGAGTAGAATATTAGAAGGGATTTCAGGGATGAGTCCTAGACTAATGAGATTTACCTTATGGGTTTGAGGCATATCTAAAGGGTCTGCATAATGGAAGAAGGGGTCATTGATTTCAGGAAAAAGATCAAGTGGTGTCAAAGAGGTGAGTTCATCCTGAGGGCATTGATCTAAAGAGATTAAGTCCTTAATAAACTCTTCTGGTTCATAAATCAAAGGACTGGGCTCTCTAATTGGGCTTTCTTCTAGTGGCTCCTCAAGAAAGCTTTAATAGTGGGACTGGATTCCTCATAGTCTTCTTCCTTTAAAGGTTCTTCCACTATAGGTTGGGTGTGGTTAAAGTTAGCTAACTCTAGGGTGGCTTCAACCTGGGTATTTACTGGATCAACTAACACTAGATTGGCTTCTATCTGGGTTTTTACTGAATCAACTAACATTGGATTGGCTTCTACCTGGGTTTGGTCAAGGTTAACTGATTCTAGGGTGGTGGATTGGGTAAATTAGGTTTGGAATTGGGTAATTTTATGGGCCCATTGTTCAATTAGGGCCTTGAGGGTTTCTAGACTGGTCTCCATGGTTAAACTGGGTTGGACTTCAGACTCAACTAATTCTGGGTTGGTTCCTATTGGGGTTTGGTTATAGTCAACTATTTCTGGGTCTTTTATAGGTGTTTATTCCTCTAGATCTACAATAGACTCATCATCTTCATACTCCTCCACTAAACTTGGGTCAGCCTCATATATTTCTTCTTCTAGGTTATCTTGGTGAACCAATGGGGTACTAGGAGGGGTTTGGCTCAAGGAAAATTGACTAAAGTCTAGGGTAACAGGGGTGGGTAAACTAATGGTTATGGGTTTATAGGATATGGGTTTAAAGGTTATAGGTTCAAATCTAGCGGTATCAATCCTATAGGGTTTAGGTTGACCGAGGGATAGTGGGTTACTATTTGGTTCGTATGTAGGGACTATGGGTTCCTGGGGTCTATAGGACAAGGGTTCAACTCTATGGGTCTTGCCTAGGGTTCCTAATTGGTTGAGTCTTTGGTTCATTTGGTCAAATTGGTTTATTCAGGTAGCCAATTGGGCATTCATTTGGGCTAACTAATTTTGGGTTTGGGTGTTGGACTGGTTTATTTGGGTAAGCTGAGCTTGGGTTTGGGTACTCATTTGGGCAAGTTAAGCTAGGATGGCCTCCAAAGTGGGGTTCATGGTTGGGGTGGGCTGAGATTTGGACTTTTGATATTGGGTTCCTAATCTACTGGTCATACAACAAATCAAACAATCAAAATGAAAGGATGCAGCCAAGCATGCAAAAGAGAAAGAAAAGGCTAGTATAATCTAGGGTTTCCTAGACCTAGAGCCAGAAACTGAGTGGGTCAGCTTAACTTACACCTAACCCAATAGCTAATCCTTCCACTGGCCAGGTAGGGGGTGGGAGTGTGGGAGGCCCCCTCTGCTTTCGCAGGGATCCAATTAAAAACCACAGCACCACTTAGGTCGTTTGACTCTGGACCCCTAGCCTTAGACACCAGCTTTCAGTAATAGCTAAAAGGTTAAATGCACTAGTTGGCCCACACAGCTCGGACCCAACCTGTTGATGTTTCCTAGCCCACTAGGGCAAATTAGGTCTAATTGATTTTAATTAGGCTTGGGTTAGTATGATGATGGTGGTTTTGGGCCCAGGACAGGTGATGAAATCCTGCCCTGATCTGAGATAGAGAATTGTCCTTAAGATTAGGTTAAGAATGATGGCAATCGATGGCCCTGATGCAATCTAAAACAATCAAAAAATAAAATATTTTTTAATGATTTATGATGTGCCAAGTTAGGTTTAAGTTAACTGGGGTTAGCAAATAAAGTTTGGCTTGGGATTGGGATGTGTGGAAGTTGATTAGGTTAGGTTGAGTCAAGATGCAGAATTTAGCAGAAATCAAAAAAATTAGGGTTCAGATGATGCAAAAGTTGACACAGATCCCGATGCATAAAAAAATCAAAAAAAATCTGGGACAGAGGATGGATGGTGATGATGAAACTTACCAAATCTTATGTAGAAAAAAAATCATATGGTGATGCAAACCTAGGGTTTATTTGGACTGCTGCAGAAATTATTAGGATTCTATTAGGGTTTCTAATATACCAAATTTTTATAATTTAGGAATTCTATAAAATTAATTAAAAATCTTCATAAAATATAGAACTAAACAGAGAACAATTCATGCAAATTTCAGAGAAAAATAAAATTTTTAGATGGTCAAAAATAGATGCAAAACTGATACCTAATGCAGTGGACAGAATGCTGAAATTAGGGTTTGTGATTGCAATGCAGATAAAAACTATCCTAAACCCACTCTGATACTAAATTGATCCAGGATGACTCTAAGAGTTCTAGATATATAGTAAAAGTAGTAAACTAATTTTTTTGTGATTTTTATAATTTTATTTGCATGCTAGATTTCTAAAATAAAGTAAGAACTAGTAGAAAGACTAGCAATGCAAAGAATCATCGGGTCACAGGCATACTCATGCAAACCAATGAAATATCTAGGACCTGAGAGTTGAGAAACTCCAGATTTAGGATAGTTTATCTTCATCTAAATTAGATAATAAGAGTTGGGAAGGTTTCTTACCAGTCAGAGATTGAAATTCAAAAGTAGCAATGTTCACTCATACTCTGATCGAAGCCTGGAAGATGAAGCTCGGTTCCTTGAATCAGATGGCTTATCTAGACCCGGTCTGAAGGCAAAGAAGGCCTCCTCAGGAGAGGGGAAGCACCTCGGAGATCCTACAAGTGTCAGGGTTAATCAAAACAGCAATTAAAAAATAAGAAAAGGAACTATGGGTTGAAAGGAAACAGGATTAAGGTTAGAAGATGGCTGTTTGAAGCTTGTTGAAGATCTCCTTGCTTGGCAGCCTAGGGCACTCCTTCTTGGATGTGTGAAGGCTTGGATGGCAGTGAGTTAGGGTGTGGAAGGAATCAAGGGCATCAAGGAATTCATCCAAGAACAAAAACACAAACTAAAGAACCAAAACAAAACACCAACACAAGGCAATAACTCAAAATTTCAGCAAGTTGTATTCATAAGAAAGAGATGCTTACAACAGAAGGAGGGGTAGGGTATTTATAGAGTTTCCATGCCCTCACTAACCATGGTTACACTTGGGTTACAAGTCCTCTTCCAAATTGGAATACAAGTCCTTTCCTAGCTAGGTTAGAATTACAAAGTTTAAAAGGATTAGAAATCCTAACTAGGTTAGGAATAAACTTGGTCTTCTCCTTCTTCTCTTCAACTTGGACTTGGTCAAACCTCTTTGGACGTGGTCAACACTTCAAGGATGCCTAGGGGGGCATGTTGGGCCTCTAGGAGCAGCAAGGGGCCGGCCCAAAGGGGCTTGGGTGCATGGGTTTGGGCCTTTGGAAGCTGGGGTGGCCTGGTAGCCTGGTAGCAGGAATATTTCCTGGAATCTTGCTTCTTAAGGGCTTGGGCTTGGCACCTGGGCTTGATTGCTTTGGGCTTGGATGCAGGTGGACCTCTGGAATCATGGATGCCCTAGTTTAAGAATATTCTCTGGCATCTAGGGAGGAATCTGGGCATTTGGACGGCATTTGGAAGGAATCAGGGTTTCCAGAAGCATCTTGGATCCTGGGCTATCACACAAAATCCAATGGGCTGATGTAGTGGCCTCCGACTCCTGGATGTGGCCTGGTGGAACTCCAAAATAGGGTAACCTCCTCTCTTGTACAAAAACTGGGCTCATACTGGACTCATAACTGATGTATAGGACTCTAAATTGAAGCAGAACAAAAACTCTGATACTAAAAATGATGCGGAATGAATATATGGAATGCGGAAGCAAATTAAAATTAATATATATTTTATATATATATATTTTCAGAAGTCAGCTTTGACTCAAAGGAAAGATAAACTAATGTTGAAAGAAACTAAGAAATGACAGAGAGCACAATTAAAAGGAGTGGATTATCCGAGTAACTCAGAAGTAGGATCGCTGGGGATTGAGAAACCCCCAGATCTAAGGTTTGCTCTAAGTTTCAATGAAATAGACAAAGTGAGAAGGGAAGGTTCTTGTTACCTAACAGTGATATCTCTCGTTTCTTCAATTGGAGGACACTCTCGAGCAGATTGTAGGATCCTTGGAGATGGGGTATCTTCGCAATGGATCCTCGGATTGTAGTCCTATGGCAAGGTTGGCCTCCTTCTCGAACTCAGGATCTGGAAGAAGAAGAATAAAAGAAAAACCAGAAACTCAAAGAAAGACACTGACCTGAGGACTTAATGAAGATTGTTGGATGTAGAAGTTCCGCATATCTTGATACTGATATGACTCTCCTTTTGAACTGGCTCTGTAGTTGAAACAGTTGATCTGAACCTGGATGCTGGTGACCGGCTTCGATGTGGAAGAGAGGGGCCGTGGGATGAAGATGGAAAATTAGGGTTTGGTGGTGGTGGAGTAGAGATGGGTAGACTAAGCTAGGATTTTGGGGTTGGAGATCTCACACCTCCTCAAGGTTCCTGTGGAACCCGGAATTACTTCCTCACGGAGCTCAACACTTGAATACAAGTGCGGAAGAGAGAAACACAAAGTTGCTCACAAAGAAATTGATTTCATTTATCATTTCATAAGATAAGTTCAAGTTACAAAAGGGGCCTAATATATAGACCTATAAGAAAAATCAAAACCATACAAGTTCCCATGTGGGACTAATAGGACTAATCTACACTTTAGGCATCAAATTCTCTTCCCTTGGCCAACCAAGACTCCTTCCATGAGTGAGCGGCCCAAAAACTCCAAGAAAACTTGAAAATCAGCTCCAAATGGCAGGTTATGGGGGTGTCTCCTAGTATCTCTCCATGAATCAAGGATTTTTCCTTCATGGTTTGGCTCTTTTGGACACCTCCTAGTCTTGCTCCACAAGTTTAGGCTTCTTCTTTTCATGGCTTTGGCACTTTAGGAAACTTTTGGGTGCCTCCTTGATTTTCTCTCCAAGACATGCTCTCTTCCCTTTTATAACTTGGATTTTTTATGGAACATTATGGGGCACCTCCTTGATCCTCTCTTCAAGAAAGATTTTTGCCATCCTGGCTTGGGTTTATCTGGAAAGAAGTTGGCTCCTCCTTGGATTGAGGTATCTTGATGGATTTCTCCCCCAAGTGGTGCAAGGAAAAGGGGAACTTACTTCTTATGGTGTGGGGACCAAAGACACTGGATGGAGATGTGGCAGGGAGTATGGCACCCACTTTTAGCTGGACCATGGAAGAAAAAATGTGGCACCCTATGGCAAAGGGAATGGTGCCAACCTGGACCTGGACTTGGACTGAGTCAACATGACTCTATAAAAACTGAAATGACAAAATTACAGACTCAAAATTGGGTTGATCAAGTCAATCCTTATTACGAAAATGTGGAATGCGGAAGCAAATTAAAATTAATGTATTTTTTTATATATATTTTCAGAAGTCGGCTTTGACTCAAAGGAAAGATAAACTAATGTTGAAAGAAACTAAGAAATGACAGAAAGCACAATTAAAAGGATTGGATTATCAGAGTAACTCAGAAGTAGGATCGCTGGGGATTGAGAAACCCCTAGATCTAGGGTTTGCTCTGAGTTTCAACGAAACAGACAAAGTGAGAAGGGAAGGTTCTTGTTATCTAGCAGTGATATCTCTCCATTTGGTGGAAAAAGGACTCTCTCGAGCAGATTATTGGATCCCAGGAGTCAAGGTATCTTCGTAATGGATCCTCTGATAATGGTTCTTGGCAAAGTTGGCCTTTTCTTGAACCCTGGATCCTGGAGAGAAGAAGAACAAGGTTAGGAACAAGAGACTCAGGGAAGAGAGTTACCAGAGTAGAAGAAAGGATGGGATCTAAAGGTCTTCAGCTGATATGGAACTCCTAGGCTACGGATTTGGGACTTCTTCTCCTGGATCTGCTGGATGGACTCTGAAGTAGTGGTTGCTGACTTGAAGATGGCTGGACTGGGGGTCCTAGTGGTCGGCCACCCTTTGGAAGAAGAACCTTGGAGATGGTGTAGAGGCTAGGGTTTGGTGGTGGTGGAGTAGAGATGGGTGGACTAAGCTAGGGTTTTGGGGTTGGAGATCTCACACCTCCTCAAGGTTCCTAGGGAACCCGGATTTACTCCCTCACGGAGCTCAACACTCAGAATAAGTGCGGAAGAACAAGACTTTGCTCAAAAACAAGGGATTTCATTCATAAGATTTCATAAGATAAGTTCAAGTTACAAAAGGGGCCTAATATATAGACCTATAAGAAAAATCAAAACCATACAAGTTCCCATGTGGGACTAATAGGACTAATCTACACTTTAGGTATCAAATTCTCTTCCCTTGGCCAACCAAGACTCCTTCCATGAGTGAGCGGCCCAAAAACTCCAAGAAAACTTGAAAATCAGCTCCAAATGGCAGGTTATGGGGGTGTCTCCTAGTATCTCTCCATGATCAAGGATTTTTCCTTCATGGTTTGGCTCTTTTGGACACCTCCTAGTCTTGCTCCACAAGTTTAGGCTTCTTCTTTTCATGGCTTTGCACTTTAGGAAACTTTTGGGTGCCTCCTTGATTTTCTCCCCAAGACATGCTCTCTTCCCTTTTATAACTTGGATTTTTTATGGAACATTGTGGGGCACCTCCTTGATCCTCTCTTCAAGAAAAACTCTTGCCATCCTGGCTTGGGTTTATCTGGAAAGAAGTTGGCTCCTCCTTGGATTGAGGTATCTTGATGGATTTCTCCCCTAAGTGGTGCAAGGAAAAGGGGAACTTACTTCTTATGGTGTGGGGACCAAAGACACTGGATGGAGATGTGGCAGGGAGTGTGGCACCCACTTGTAGCTGGACCATGGAAGAAAAAAATGTGGCACCCTATGGCAAAGGGAATGGTGCCAACCTGGACCTGGACTTGGACTGAGTCAACATGACTTAACAAAAATTGAAATGACAAAATTACAGACTCAAAATTGGGTTGATCAGGTCAATCTTTATTACAAACCCTAATTTTCTCGGGCAAGGTCAATCAGAGATCCAGATGGAACCCTAAAGTCTTCTTCTGATTTTGGTGCCCGCACCATAAATACTGGCTAGGTTGAGGGTTGAGACAAATCAACTAACCTCAACTTATTACAGGACTCAATTCTAGTTGATTACAAAATTTGACACTTGGCTAGGTAAACCAAATAGGGTCCAGTAATCTATATCTGATCCTGGTGCCCTCACCAATGGCTTAGATTAAGCCTATCAGGTCACTAGTGTTGGCTTTGGCTCCTTGATTTTGATGAATAACAAAACGTTGAGTATATGTTTGGACTAATATTTCAATTGGAGTATGAATTTCAGGACATAGGTACATCAATTTTTTTACTTAAGAGTATTAAAATTGTTAACATCAAAGCAAGATGAATTTCGATGTTTAAGTTATCTTCTTACCTTGGAATATTGATAAAATGATCACTTTGGTCCTTATGAAGATGAGTCTAAGAGGATATTGGATAAAATTTGTAATTTTTTGAGTTTGGCATACATTTTTGAAATGGCACAGAGCAAGTGTCGACTCATGGACTATGTATCGACTCAAGGTGTCGACTCATGAAGAAAATAAAATACTTTAGAAGTCTGGCATGCAGAGTTTCAAATGGCATGCTAAGTGTCGACTCAAGAGATTGACTCACAGGTTCAAGTGTCGACTCATAATGTCAACTCATAGCCTGAAACAAAAAATGGATGGAACTATGTAATTTCTGGAATTTTTGTCAAGTGTCGACTTAAGTGTTGACTCACAAACTCCAAGTGTCAACTCACAGGTCGACTTATAGCCTGTGATCAGAAGGACGCAGAACGTTAAAAATTCAAATTTTTTTCTCAAGTGTTGATCCAAGTGTCGACTCACAAATTTCAAGTATCGACTCATAAATCGACTCATGAAGAAATTCAAGTATCGACACTTCATGTAATGGCTAGTTTTCCATAATTTCAAAATTATTTTCAAATGGCTCCAAATGGCTAGTTTCTTCACTCTAACGGTCTCCAATAATTTTTTCAGTGATTTTGAGTTATTTATCACTCACTAAATTCATTGAAGACAACAACAACAAGAAGAGACAAAGTTTATCTTTTTATAAAAGATAAGTGTGAGCTTTAAAGTAGATTCAAAAAGCCCTCTACTCATCTTTGAGCTTTCAAATCATTAGCCAAAAGTATACATTCAAATATTCCAAGAAGAAGATGACTAAGCATTCAAGAAGAGCTTCATCGACATTTATTTCCATTCATTTAGGAGTTGTTTCTTGTGCCTATTTCTGTATATTTGCTTTTATTTGTTGTTACTAGTTTCAAAGGTATTGAAACTAGTATTAAAGGTTGTGGTGAGCCTAAGAGATAAAACCAACTGGTGAGGATACCAGAGCTAGGAAGAGATGTCAGAACCCTCCAAGCTCATTGTGGATCACCAATGAGTAGTTATTCTATTTTAATTTCAGCTTGAATCCTATAAGTAAATTAGTTTGCTTTGATTTGCAAATTAGTCAAGATAGGTTTGCTTGAAGTTGAGTCTTATAATTGAATTAGTCAATGGGGTTCAAGCTCAATTGTTAGCCAAGGTCAAGTCCAATTGTTGAAGTCATGCCACATGGAGCCTTGTTACTTGCCACTTAGAGTGGTATGCTTTACTACATCACCTTGGATGGCCAATTCAATGTCAAAGAAGGTTGTCTTTTATTTACATCAAGATAACAGGACAACAGGAAATTCGGACAACAAGTCAACATGACATCGAAGACTTTATCTTTTTTTATCCAAGGTGGGTGCCTCATTTGTCTTATCTCCAAGGAGGGCACCTCATTTTGTCACTCATTTGAATGCATTTAAGAGAAGTAAAGTAGAAGGACTCCTCATCCCACATTTCTCCTTTATCGCCCACATCAAGGATGGTTGGCCAACTCAAGCATTTATTTCAAATTCAAATGGAAGGTTCATCTAAAATTCAAACTCAAAGAGTTAGTCATATCCCTTCCAAGGTTCATCCAACATTCAAAGAGTTTTCTCTTATAAAGAAGCTTATCCAAATGCCAAGAAGGAGTTCACACCAAGAGAGGAGATGGATTAGCACTATTTGTGAGAGGAATGGGATGCCATCTCTTCTCATTTTGTCACCCAATATTATTTCATCGCCCATTCCATGGAAGATTCTAAGTGCAAGGGAGTCTACTTAATTTGAATTCAAGAAGATTTCATCCAATTTCAAAAGGAGATAAGAGTCCAATATTATCCTCTCAAGGGGCTCTATCTTTATCTATCTTGTATTTAAATGAGTTTGTTCTTATCGTGCTACTATGTAAGGGGTTTATAAATACCATCCCATTATAAATACCATCCCATTCCCCTCTTGTAAACCATCTTCTGAATTATTAATGAAACTCTGTTAGTTTATTTTTTTATAATTGCTGGTTAAGCATTATAATATGTCTTACAATTAGTGGTTAAGCATTGTAATGTGCTCTACTGGTTAAGCATTGCATTTGTGTGTGCGGAGTGCCGAAGCCTAGTTATATTCCAAGGGTCCAAGATCCAAGTAGCCAGACATCACCATTTTTGATATCCAGCCCAGATCCAGATCCAAGCCAACCATCCCTCATTCTCTCTCTTTTTTATATTTCCACATCTTTTCTACCCTACTAATCACAGTTCTTTGCAAGATCCCTAGAGCTCTCAATCAAAAGAGGAGGTTTTCCTTGACACCCAACCAACAATAGGAAGATCTACTTCGAAGGAACTGAAGTTTGTAATCTTACCGCGAGATCTTAAGAGTTGAATCCAGATCTATTAAAATGGAGGAGGAAAAAGCATTATTGGTAAGTAACCATCCGAATCTCATTAGATCTGGTTGTTTGAAGTCAGGACGTCCTAGTTTTGGTGGTTTCTCAATCATCGGTCCAGCATTCTTTAAAGATTGCATGCTGATTATATTGTGAGTAGCTAGTAGAAACTTAGTTTATCTTCATTAAATTAATTTGATAGCTTATCTGATTGCTCATCAAAATTAAACTCTTAATTGTTACATTGGTCATTGCATCCATCTTGCATCAACTTTGGTATCAGAGCCAAAGGTTAGACTAGGATATTTAGTGACTAGCTGAAATTTCTGCACTATTCTAGCTTTGGATCTGGAAGGCTCTTCCATAGCTCTTCAGATCTTAGTTTTCTTTGTATTAATTTTGGTAATTTAGCCAGATTAAAATCAGATCTGTAATCTTCTCTCATAGATTTTAGATCGAAAGTTTTTCAAAAAAAATTTTTGTATTATTTTCTTAGTACTTTCTGGTGGAAGGAAATCACGCCTCCTGAGCGGGTATACGCAAGTATACTGTCATGACCCATGGGAGTAATGAGCTAAGGCTGGACGTGATAAATCGATATCAAAAATCAGTTGTGCTTAGTGTTTGCATGTTTGAATTGTTAATTGCTTGAAAGAGTGCATGTTAATCTTTTAAGCACAACCTAGGATAAGATTCTGGCACATCTAGATTTTGAATTTATCCAACCTAATCTCCAAGAAAATTCAAATTTAATTTCTATAATTTAAATTTTAAAATTTAAAATTCAAATCTAAAATCTAAATTAAAAATTTAAAATTTAAAGTTTAAATTTTGAGTTGCAAGTGTTATCTTATCTTATCTTGGTAACTAGTTTGATTAGATTGTGCATTCATCCTATTTGAAATCACTTAAGGGCATCCTATCATAAGATAAGGGAAGGATTTCATCACCTTTCCTTGGCCCACAAACAACCAACCTCATCTTGCAATGTCCTAGCCCTAATCTAAAACTGAGTGGTAATCTAATACAACTTAGGGACACCAACAGGTTGGGTTCGAGTCATGTGAGTGAACTAGTACACTTAACCTTTCAATTATTACTGGAAGCTGGTGTCTAAAGCTAGAGGTCCAGAGGAAAATGCCTTAAGCGGACTGGTGGTTTTTAATTAGGATCCTATGTCAAGCAGGAGGAGCCTCCCACCACCCCACTACTTACCTGGCCAGTGGAAGACTAATTGTAAAATTGGGTGTAATTTGAGTTAACTCATTCCACTTGAGCTCTAGGTCAAGGAACCATAGAAACTAGGATTGTATTGCATGACCACTAGATTAGGAACACCCTATCAACAACCCCAAATCCAAACCAGTTCCATCATGGACCCAAATTTGGAAGCCTTGATGCAAACTATGACTGAACAGTTTAGGCAGCTCAATACTAGGTTTGATCAAATGGAGGAAAGAATGGGTAATCTAAAAGAATCCCATATGACTCATCCTGATCTTGATTTACCTAGATCCACTCCCACAGGTCCAAGAGCGCAACATTGGGAACTCACACCTAAACCTAATCCTAGGCGACTCTATCAAGATGTTAATGACCAAGAGGAAAGAGCCCTTAGGAACATTAGATTTGAGGTACCTATCTTTGATGGAAACTTAGACCCTAAGGTGTATACTGACTGGGAGAGTGATATGGACCAGTATTTTGAGTGGTATGAGATGTCTGAGGAGAGGAAGGTCAAGTTTGCCAAGCTTAGGTTAGTCAGGCAGGCTAGGTTGTACTGGGGCAATGTTGAGAGGCTTAACCACCAAAGAGGAGATTTGCCCATAGTCACATGGAGAGCCATGAAGATTAGACTTAGGGAGAAATACCTACCCTTGTCCTATAAGCAAAGACTCTTAGATCAGTGGCAGAAGTTAACCCAAGGTAATATATCCGTGTCTAAGTACATAGCAAAATTCAACGAGTTTGTTATGAGGTGTGGTGTAACTGAATCGGAGTCGGTTACCTTATCTAGGTTTCGAGCAGGCCTACATGAGGACATCCAGAGGGAATGTTTCTAAGAGAGGTCCATGACCTAGATCAGGCTTATCAGATTGCTAGGGATTATGAGAGATTCTAGAGAGAACCCGTTACTAGATGACCCAAACCTAATAGGTTTAGTACTCCTAGAAATAGGCCAAGTGTAAACCAGTTTTCCAATAGCTGATCCAAATCTACCACTCCTCTAGCTCATAAGGATAATAAAGGAAAGGCACCTAAAATCCAAAGGACTAGATACCAAACTATTCGATGTTTCAATTGTAAAAGCTATGGTCATCATGCTAGTCGGTGACTCGTGCGAGCCTTACACATAAGAAAGTTTGATGAGGAGGATCCAGTAACTGTGGAAGTTAGCAAATGAGTTTGAAGGGGTGAAGGGGATGAGGAAGACTTAGAGTCACCTGATCTCCTAGGAGTAGTTAGGTGTATCTTGATGCAGACCAAGAAGAACAAGGACTAGCATAGGACTAATATCCTACAAACTTTCATTATGGTAGGGAACAAAGTTTGCAAAATTGTCATAGATAGTGGAGGCTGTGTTAAGCCATTTTGACAAATGCTGTTAAGAACCTAGGTTTAACTACAGTGCCCCATCCCAACCTTATAAGGTTTCTTGGATTGACTCAACCTCCGTTCCTATTAAATTTAGATGTCAGGTTATAGTCCAAGTCCAGTCATATCAAGAGAAGGTCTGGTGTGATGTTCTCCCAATGGAGGTCAGTAGTATTATTTTAGGTAGACCCTGGCTGTATGACCATGATGTTACCCTTTATGGTCATTCCAATTCATGTTCCTTTAACCATCATGGTAAAAGGATAGCCATAAATTCAACCCCATCTAAGGAAAATATTAAGAGAGGGTCTAGCAATTTAAGGAAGAAAGAGCCAGGACTTAACCTAATCACCACGAGGGAACTAGAGCATGAGTTGACTGAAGGTGCACCATTTTAGATTCTAACTACTAAGGAAGTTTCTGACCACCCCAACAAGAGCACCCTAAGGAGATAGTATAATTTTTGAAAGAATTTCAGGATGTGCTTCTTGAAGACCTACCCGATCAACTGCCACCCTTAAGGAACATTCAGCACACCAGAGATTTAGTCCCATGAGCTACCCTACCAAACCTCTCACATTATAGGATGAACCCTACAGAACATCTAGAGTTACAAAAACAAGTAGGGGAACCACTTCAAAAAGGATTTATTAGGGAGAGTCTTAGCCCATGTGCAGTTCTAGCAGTGTTAACCCCACAAAAAGATGGCACTTGGAGGATGTGTGTTGATAGTAGAGCCATCAATAAAATAACCATGAAATACCGTTTCCCTATTCCTTGTTTGGATGACATGCTAGATATGATGGCCAAATCATCTATCTTTTCAAAGATTGACCTTAAGAGTGGCTATCACAAGGTTAGAATCAGACCCGGGGATGAATGAAAAATAGTCTTTAAGACTAAGGATGGCTTATATGAATGCTTTGATGCCTTTTGGCCTGTCAAATGTCCCAAGTACTTTTATGAGGATCATGACTAAGTATTGAAAACTTTTCTTGGAAAGTTTGTAGTAGTCTATTTTGATGATATCCTCATATATAGTAAAACTAAGGAGGATCATTTAGACCATCTCCGACAAGTGTGTCAAGTCCTTAGGAGAGATAATTTATATGCCAATTTTAAGAAGTGTAGTTTTTAAACCTCAAGAATCATTTTCCTATGCTTTGTTGTGACTTCTGAAGGAGTTTCAGCTAATACTGAAAAAACTAAGTCCATAGTTGAGTGGCCTGTGCCTAAAAACGTACACGATGTTCATAATTTCCATGGCCTTGCTACCCTTTATAGGAGATTCATTCGAGGATTTAGCACAATTGTATCACCTATCATGAATTGCCTTAGGAAAGGAGCCTTCGAGTGGACCAAGAGTGCCAATAGAGCCTTCTTAGAAATCAAGGATAAAATAATCCAAGCACCTATGTTGAGATTACCTGATTTTTCTAAAGTTTTTGAGGTTGCTTATGATGCCTCTAGAGTTGATACAGGTGGAGTATTGAGTCAAGAGAGTCACCCTATAGTCTTCTTTAATAAAAAATTAAATGAGGCTAAACTTAAATACTTAACTTATGATAAAGAGTTTTATGCGGTAGTGCAAACTTTGAGGTATTGGAGACATTACCTACTGCCGTAGTAATTTGTCCTTTACGCAGATCATGAGGCACTTCGATTTTTAGGTTCCCAAAAGAAGTTAAACCTAGGCATGCAAAGTGGGTGAATACATTCAAGCCTATACTTTTGTGCTAAAACATCATATTGGTACTGAGAATAAGGTTACTGATGCTCTTAGTAGACGATCCATACTCCTTAACTCAATTAGTACTGAAGTTGTAGGATTTGATAAACTGAAGGATCAGTATGAAACTTGTCTTGATTTTTGTGAGACCTATCAATCTATTAAACAAGGACCCTCTAGTTTAAATAGCGAGTATACCCTGAAAGATGGCTACCTCTTTAAGGATAATAGGTTGTGTATTCCTAGACCTCCCTTAGAGAATTTTTGATTTGGGAAACCCATGCAGGAGGTCTAGCTGGTCACTTTGGTAAAAATAAGACTATTCTAATTGTTGAGGGCCAGTTTTATTGGCCAAGTTTGAAAAAGAATGTAGCTCAGGTTGTAGCTAGGTATCGAACTTGTGCTGTTAAAAGTAGCAAAAGCAAAACACTGGCTTGTATACCCCTTTACTTGTACAAGATTGTCCTTGGCAAGATCTTAGTATGAATTTCATGTTAGGTTTACCCAAAACTTTAAGAAAACATGATTCCATCTGTGTTGTGGTCGATAGGTTCTCTAAGATGGCACATTTTATACCCTGTTTACAAACTTTTGATGCTTCTAAGGTAGCCAAAAAATTTTTCGATAGCATGGTTAGGTTACACGGTCTTCCTAAAACCATAGTGTCTGATAGGGATATCAGATTTACAAGTTACTTTTGGAAAACCCTTTGGCACTTATTAAGAACTAAGCTAAAATTTTCTACATCCTACCACCCCCAAGTAGATGGTCAGACGGAGGTAGTAAACTGGAGCCTGGGGAACTTGCTTAGATGTCTTGTAGGTGGAAACACTGGGAATTGGGATCTTTTACTACCAAGAGCTGAATTCGCCTACAATAGTTCAGTCAATAGGTCTACAAGCAAGAGTCCATTTGAGATTGTCCATAGGTATAAACCTAAAATGCCTTTAGATCTTATTCCCTTGTCCATGCATGCATGCATTTCTGAATCTGCAGTCATATGCACAGCATATTAAGGAATTGCATAAACAGATAAGTAAGAAAGTTATTGAGAGCAATGAATCTTATGAGTATATGGCTAACTCACATAAATATTTCAAAGAATTTAATTAGGGAGACTCTATCATGATCAGGCTTCGTCCTAAACGGTTCCCACCTGGAACTTGAAGGGAAACCAGTGCACCAGATGCCTACCCTAGGCACGCTACACTAGAAAGTAGGTATTACATAATTAAAAATTTTAAACATGCAAATGGAAAAACCTACTCATGCATAGGATCTAACATAAACATGATACATGAAATAGATAACCAGGCATGTATAGGCAAGTGCAATAATTATAAATAATATGATAATTTTTAGATCTAAACATGCATGATAACAAAAATAAATAACATACATTGTAATGCTTCATTTTGTTCTGAATTTGGATCGAAGCAGGAAGAAGCCGACTCCAGCAGTCTTCAGAACACATCTGCAACAGCAAGAGGAAGAAGGATCGGTCCAATCCCTCGAGATGTCCAAATATCCATCCTCTAGAGTATCCACGCAGGACTCTCGCTGATCCAACTTCTAGAAGGATGCTAGTCCTCCAGGAATCAATGACAGGTTTTGGATAGGTGGAGCCAGGAAAGCCAAAAGGTCCACACTGACGGTCTTCTCTAAGACCGCCCAAAATCCACCAATAGCACACAAAAGAAATCAAAAATAGGGGAGGATGACATGGAATGCTTCAACCAATTTTTGCACTCAAATACTCATCCCCAAAATTCGCTGCTCCTCTCTAATGCCTGTTACTTCCCCTCTCCCTCATCAACTCACGGCCTTTAACAAAAAAACAATAAGAGGCGGAGAACAAACCCTTGAAGCCCTGTTCCTCGGACTCTACATATGCCCTGTTTCTTTTTCTCTCGCTCCCTCATGCCCTGTTTCTTTTTCTCTCGCTCCCTCATATGGCCAGCAACCAGCAAATAAAACCGGTAGAGAAAACTCGAGAAGCAGGGAAAATATCGGGAGAGAGAGTCCGGATAAAACCAAAACCTATTTGATAGTCTTGATCAGTAAAATGCTGGGAACTCGCTGGCTCGGATGAGAGCAAAGAAGCACCAAAAATATCATGAAAACAGGGACCGTGTGGATAGGAATTATGAGGGGAAAAATATACCGTGAGATCTGTTTCCAGTTCACGATGCAAAAGGATCAAAATCTGAAAACCCATTCAAGCATTTAAACTTCAATCGATCTTCAAGCTCATCTAATCAACATGTAAACAAAAACCATTTACACGGTAAAAAGATAGGAACAAACAACCAGCGGTGAACCAAAAACACCAAGTAAAATAAACCAAGTTTTAAATCGGTTCAACAAACCAAAAACCGGTTCATAAAAACCCCGATCTGATCAAACCCGATCAATAAGAAAACTGGGTCCAGTCCTGATCTACTAGGAACAATTCCTGGTTAACCAAAACCAATCCTGGTCGATTCAAATCAGACTAGGTGGACCAGAAAAATTCCAATGTATGCTCGATCAAACCGTTTGACCTTAATACCGAAACGATTCTCAATCATTGATTGGCTCTCGAATCAAGAAGAAATCCTCTATGATGAGTGACCTCATAGGTTAGAACCTAAACGTAGCACTGGAACACTTTAAGTACCAGTACAAGATACCATCTAGTAATGGATCCCGGCGTCCGGATAGGCCGAAGATGCGGGAGCAATCTATCGAACCTCTGGCATATGGTTATCGTATAATTCATCCCTTTGACCTCCAATGCTCAAGATGACTAAGGATTAGACTAGCAACCCTCACTGAGTCAATCAACAACATGTCTCAACCTCGCAAGTCCAGTGACTCCTCACTAGGACTACCCCGGTCAAGGATTTGCTAAATTGAGACACTACGAGATATTCAATCCAAACAATTTGGACAGGTCAATTCCATCTTGGTCCACCACTGCTCCACAAGTACTTGCCTATACCTAGAAACCTTTCATCACTCAATTAGAAATCCAGGTAGTCCGGCACCAAAGCACAGGAAGTTTCTTGCAAGCTACCACGGTGACCTCAGGTCAGTGGGACACATATATCCATATCCAATCGCGAGCAATCCTTTGGTAGAAAAGAGCTCTATGGAGTCACGTTCAATGAGATGTCACATATCCCACTTGCAGATCACATCAGTGTCACCATACTCCTTTAGTCAAGAGGACAACCAAACGATGTGAACTACAACAACCTGCACTTGATACATTGCTGTCCTGTATAATGTATCATTTGGTTGTGAACCTTTTTAAAGGACCACTAGATATATTCTCTCTATATCGAAGTCAGTGCAGTCTTAAGGACTTCATCACATAAATAGAGTTCATTACATGGAAATGAATAATGTGATGAGCTATCAAAATAAATTTTTATTAATTCATATACAAATTACAATACTGAGCACAACCGCTTACAGCCTAAGCGATTGGCTTTGGGACACAATTCCCAACAGCTCCCACTTGTACTAAAGCCAATCAGAACAGTATATAATACCTATTTCCCTTTTAAAATAGTCGAACTCTTTGATCTTGAGGGCTTTAGTGAAGGGGTCGACCAGATTCTCCTTTCCATCAATCTTCATAAGATTGATGTCACCTTGTTCCATGATCTCTCGCACGAGGTGATAGTGCCGCAGAATGTGCTTAGTGCAGTGATGAAACTTTGGCTCCTTAGTTTGAGCAATGGCTCTTGTGCTGTCACAATACACTATAACAGGACCATTTAGGAAATATGCCACCTCTAGCTCTCCAAGTAACTTCTGCAACCACATGGCTTCCTTTGCTACATCTGATGCTGCAATGTACTCAGCTTCGTATACCGAGTTTACAACTGTTGCTTGCTTGGAACTCTTCCAGTAGATCACTCCTTCATTCAGGGTAAACACAAACCCTGACACACTCTTGCTATCATCTCTATCTGATTGAAAACTGGAGTCAGTATACTCTACAAGTTTCAAGTCAGGTTCTCTATAAATCAGCCATTGGTCCTTAGTATTTCTCAAATACTTCAAGATGGTCTTAACCACCTTCCAATGCACCTCACCTGGGTCAGACTGGTATCTGCTTACCACTCCTAGTGAGTATGTCACGTCTAGTCTCATACATGTCATAGCATACATGATAGAGCCCACTGCAGAAGCATAAGGAACTCTACTCATGCACTCTCTTTTCTCAGGTGTTGTCGCACAATCCTTCTTGGAAAAAGTAATTCCAGAACCTATCATGAGATAGCCTTTTTTGAAATTCTCCATGCTGAACCGTTTTAGCATGGTATCAATGTACATAGACTGGGACAATCCCAAAAGCCTTTTTGATCTATCTCTATAGATCTTCATACCTAGTATGAAAGAAGATTCACCCAAGTCCTTCATGGAGAACTGAGATGATAACCAGACCTTTATTCCTAGCAATGCTGCAATGTCATTCCCGATTAAGAGAATGTCATCAACATACAGTACCAGACATACAATCATAGAACCATTAACCCACTTATAGATGCAGGGTTCCTCTCTGTTCCTAATGAAGCCATACAATTTGATACACTTATCAAATCGCATGTTCCAACTTCGAGATGCTTGCTTGAGTCCGTAAATGGACCTCTATAATTTGCATACTTTTGACTCGTCTGTGGATGTGAACCCTTCAAGCTGTATCATATACAACTCCTCTTCCAGCTCCCCATTCAGGAAAGTGGTTCGGACATCCATCTGCCAGATCTCATAGTCAAAATATGCTATCAAAGCAAGCATGATCCGAATGGACTTGAGCATTACTACAGGGGAGAACGTCTCGTCATAATCGATACCATATCACTGACGATACCCCTTGGCAACCAAACGAGCTTTATAGGTCTCCACCTTCCCATACATTGTTGATCAACCAATGTCCATACATTCAGGTGGATCAACCAATGTCCATACATTGTTGATCTCCATGGACTCCATCTCGGATCGCATGGCTCCAAGCCACGCCTCAGAGTCATATCTCTGAAGTGCATCCATATAGGTGATTGGATCCTCATCGTTCTCATTGAGCTCAATGGGACCACCATCCCGGACTAAGAAACCATGTATCTGTCTGGCTGACGTGGTACTCTACCGGATCTCCTACTCATGGGTTCCAGGTGTGATCCAATCATAGCCGGTTCTATGATGTCCTTAGAGTATGAAGGTTCTTCCACTGATTGAACTTCACCAAGTTCAATCTTAGAGGCTACAGTTCCTTCTCCAAGGAACTCCTTTTCCAAAAAGATAGCCCTATGAGCAACGAACACTTTCTGTTCGTCCTCCAAGTAGAAGAAATATCCTTTTGATTCCTTAGGGTATCCAATAAATAGGCACCGATCAGGCATAGGACCACTCGAAACATTATTCAGCAAGTAACAAGTTGTCTCAAGTACATAACCCCAGAAGGACAGCGATAGATACAGGTCACTGACATTTTCTATCCTTGGGCATTTGCTAGACGTGTACATTATATTAATAGGCCGTGACAAAACATAAATGACATTATTTAACTTAGCTTTCATTATCACAGAGTTATTCATAATAACTTGGCAAAAATCTCCTTTTATTGAAAGTTCATAACCACAATTGGCCAATAGGCCTACAGAGATAATGCTCATAATAAAAGTAGGACAATAATGATAGTTGACTTATTCGACAGTACTAGACTCAAAAACAAGACTCAGAACTCTGACCACCAGCAATGGAACACGATTTTTATTTCTGACGCTCAGGTACTGCTTCCCATCCTCGAATCTCTTGCTAACCTGCAGTCCGTGCAACGAATTGCAAATATGAATAGGACTACCAGTATCCAATACCTAGTTAGCAGTGTTATAAATAAAGAAATTATAATATTTTATCATATAAATACCTTGTGCAGCACCCTGCTGCTTTCCCTTCCTTGGCCTGTTCGAGTCTAAGGATGCCTGATAAAGAGAATAGTTCCTCTTCCAGTGTCCATGCTTCTTACAATAGAAGCACTCTGCACTAGCTTGATCAACTTTCACTTTCTTGGTCTGACTAGGGCCAGGAGCACTCTGCACCTTTTTTTCCTTACCTTTTTTCTTCCCTTTCTTAAAGGGACGACGACCTCTAAAACCTTCCACTAAATTCACCACCCCTTTATTCAGTTGGTGGTCCTTCTCGTAAGTTTGCAGCAACCCCATCAAACCATGGTAATTGACTGCAGGCTTATTCATTCTATAATGATTGAGAAAGTCAAGATAGGAGGATGGTAGAGAATTCAGGATCGCATCCTTGCCGAGTTGCTCGTGCAAGGGACATCCGAGCTTGCCCAATCATTCGATCATCTCGATCATGTACAATACATGATCAGTGATCGAAGCACCATTCCGTATTTTGGCATTATAGATGGCACAAGATACTTTGTACCGCTCCATATTGTCTGGCATGTCGAAAGATTCCTTCAACTTTTAAAGAATCTCGTCTGGCTGGGCCTCCTCGAATTTGTGACTAAACTCGTCGTTCATTGCCACCAACATAATGCATTGGACAGTAGTCCGATCAGAATACTGTCCGATCAAAAACCCACTTCAAATAAGTGTCCCTGACCGAACCCGAGCATTGGCAGGAGGGATTTCGGGTGCTGGATTCATTATCACATAAAGGATCCGCTTATGCTCCAAGACAATCCTTAATTTTCGATACCAGCTATTGAAATTGGGACCCTTTAACTTCTCGCTATCGAGAAGTAACCGGAGCGAAAGGTTTGAAGATATCTGAAAGGAAAATTAAGACCAAATTAGTATATGAATTAATTAATTAAACCAAAAACTTGGACTTTAGTCTAAAGGTCTCTCCCACTAATTTTTTAGATTAGGAGCTTCTAATTCCAATCCATGAAATCATCATTTCATAGTGGGTACAAAAATCCAATAGACCATGTATGAGCTCGACTATGGCCGACTCACCCATACGCGCCTAAAAGTAGGTTCTCTAACCAATTGCTTTCCTAAGCAACTTCCAGTAATAAAGTTTACCCTACAGAACCCCCAATCGGCCTAGGGGCCTCCTATTGCGGGTCTCTGGTTGGGTCCAACCATTAATATGACAAATCCGATGCTTCCAGCTAACGAATGACTAAGTCCTACTATGGCCGGCCCACCTGATCACCGTTAAGAATGTTGCACTGAACCATCATCTATGGGAGAGTAATCCAAGTAACTGGATGCACACCCATTCTATGGAACTGCCAATGTACACCAAGCTAAAGGACTCATTACTAACCCACTTAATGGAAGGCTAAGACACTATTAACTCATTGACTTAGTCTTTTTTCAGGACCTAATAATTTTAGAGGATTTTAATTAAATTGTGATAGAAGAATAGAAAGAAGAACATGGATCAACCTCCCACTGATCAAATCAATTCTCAGGAGGGTTGAATTAAATTCAACATGTTGGTCCATGGGCTCCTAAAGATCAGTCAAGCTGATCAACTTGGGTGACATGGGTTAACTCTAATCAATAAGCTCTTCTAATCAGTTCTGGTTGATCGGATTGGCCAGGTAGGTGAGATCATGGGTGAGTATCTACCATTAACCATCTTTCCTAGACACCAACCAAGTTGGCCAGGAAAGAGGTAGCCTCATGCAGCCATGATCAAAACTGCCAAACCTGCCTAGACACCAATCAATTTACGAGACTCGATTAGATTAGCCTAAGAACTCGGGCTTACCACAGAGCCACTAATTAGATCCATTTTAGAAGAATGGAGTAACCCATCTAACTATTAGATAGATACTAAAGAGAAGGTCCTTAATCAATATTTGATTAGTTCTCTTAAGTCCAATTCAACTAACCTTAGGTCTAACCCAATAAATGGACCCAATCAGACAGCTAACCCAATTAACCCGAATGGCTTATTCAAATAACATTAGGTTTCATAAACCCTAATCTAGCTTGTCATTTAATTAATCTTTCAATTCATAATTATTATATTATAAGCCAACTTTTAATTGAAATATTTTTAATTAAATTTATGTAAAACCCTTTTACATCTTTCATGCATTATATCTAGTCTTATCATATCAATTTATAATATTGCAAGCATTAACAATTATAGACATGCCAATGTATAATCATGTATCAGGATTAAAATATTTTTAATACCATAGGTTTCCTTTAAGGATCCTTCTGAAAAGGCCAACACAGATGAACCTTCTCGTGCCATAGAAATTAGGAATTTTAAATCCTGATTAATATGGACACACGGCCATGGTGAATGTCACAACTAGGTTCCTAAAAGTAATCTCTAATCTGGATACAGATCCAAAATATGCAATCATGATATGTGTTGGGAATTGTGTCCCAAAGCCAATCGCCTAAGCTATAGGCGGTTGAGCTAAGTATTGTACGCTTTGTATGCATTAATAAATATTATTTTGGTAGCTTATCACATTCTGACTTTTTCCTGTAATGAATTCTTTTCATGTGAAGAAGTCCTTAGGACTACACTGACTTTGATATAGAGAGGATATATCGAGTGGTCCTTAAACCAGGTTCTCGACCAAAGGATACATTATACTAGACGGCAATGTATCAAGTGTAGGTTGTTGTAGTTCACATCATTTGGTTATCCTCTTGACCAAAGGAGTGTGGTGATATTGATGTGATCTACAAGTGGGATATATGATATCTCATTAAACGTGACTCTGTGTAGCCCCTTTCTGTCAAAGGGATACTCACGATTGGATATGGGTATATGTGTCCCTCTGACCTGAGGTCATCATGATAGCTTGCAAGCAACTCCCTGTGCTTTGGTGCCGGACTACCCGGATTTCTAATCTGGTGATGAAAGGTTTCTGGGTACAGGTAAGTACTTGTGTGGCAGTGGTGGACCAAGATGGAATTGACCTGTCCGAATAGTTTGGATTGAATATCTCGCAGTATCTCAATTTAGCAAATCCTCGATTGGGATAGTTCTAGTGAGGAGTCACTGGACTTGCAAGATTGAGACATATTATGGATTGACTCAGCTAGGGTTGGCAGTCTAACCCTAGATCATCCTGAGCATTGGAGGTCAAAGGGATAAATTATACAATAACCATATGCCAGAGATTCGATTGATTGCTCTCGTATCTTCGACCTATCCGAATGCTAGGACCCATTGCTAGATGGTATCTTGTGCTGGTACTAGAATTATCCCAGTGCTACCATATAGGTTCGAACCTATGAGGTCACATGCCACAGAGGATCTCTCCCTGATCCGGGTACCATTTTATGATTAGGAATCATTTCGATAACAGTTTGATTGAGCACACTTTGGACTGACCCGGTTTTGGGTTGACCAGATTTGTTCAGGTTCACCAGGAATTGTTTATGGGTGACCGGGACTTGACCAAGCCTTTTATTAATTAGATTTTGATCTAATTATCATGTGAACCAGTTTAGAACTAGTTTGGGATTTTTTTGAATCGGTTGTGAACCGATTTAAACCCATTTACTTGGTCAAAAGGCTTGGGCAAATAGGGGTTTTAAGAAGTCTTTTCCTCTCCCATTTATTCTCGTTTTTGCTGAGATTAAGCCAATGTTTAATGGCTATTAATTGCTTGGTTGAAGATGAATTTGATTCGTGCTCCAACCTGCTACCCTCTTGCATTCCCAGCCCGTCTCCTTACCTCCCCAATGACCGGTTCTATATGTTTTACGCTGATTATAAATTCTGAGGGTGAAATCGCTATGTAGAGGCGGAAAACATAAAAAAAGCTCCCACATTCCATTCCACTGGGGTATTTGGGTTTGGTTTTGTTGAAAGATTGGGAGAGAAATAGTTCTTTGATTCCTTGTTGTTAGTGGTGCTCAATTGGTGGAGGAAGATAGTGCTATTTTGGAGAAAACAAAATCTGAACAGGGTGTTCTGTTCTTCTTCCTCCCTCCCACCATTCCAAGAGGTTCCCGGTGACTAGCATCGCGTGAGAGCCGGATCTGAGGAGTCCTAGATGTGTCCCCCCTCTAGAGGGTGTTCCCATGAGCACCTGAGAGCCGAATCTACCTCCCTTGCTGCTGGTTGTGTCTCCCCTATTTTTGAGTTGCTGGTTTTGTGTTGCTGCACTTGGAAGAGAGGAAAAGAACGCTCCAATCGATTACTGGAATCCATTGAAGCCCATTCCCTTGTTGTTGCTGCTAGTGCAGATATCAAAGTGTAGCCCATTGTGGTTTGGGTTAGTTGCTGTTGGAGAAGACGTGAAGAGTTTTCCAGAAGGCTACTGGAAGAAGAAGAAGACTGGAATAACTTTATTCCAGGTATTCCAGCTATTCCAGCATTATCCCTGCTTTATTCCAAGGGGGAATAAGGTAAGATTTCTGGTTTTATTTTTCATGCATGCCTTGATTTAGTTTTATAAAATTATTTATAAATATTACATGCCCATTTCATGCCTTGTTTTACCTGTATATGCATCTTGAATAAGTTAGATCTTGTGCGGAGTAGGTTCTTTTCGCTGTTGTTTTAAAAATGTTTTAAAATACATACCTGCTCCCTGTGCTGTTGCATGCTTAGAGTAGGCACTTGCAACCTATGTTTACTTTCAGTGGTATTAGAGCCAGGTTCAGGTGTAACATATCTTGATTGCATGTCTAGTAGATTAAATTGTTTAATCTTTTGATATGTATCTGTATCTTGATCATAGGATATGATTAGGGAGTACTTTTAGGAACCTAGTTAAGATATTCACCATGACCGTATGTCTTTGGCATGATGCGGTTCATCTGTGTTGGCCTCTTCAAAAGGATCCTTTAAGAAAATCAAAGGAACTAAAATTATTTTAATTCATATATATATTTGGCATGTCTTTAAAATTTGTTTTTGGGTCATGTAATATTTATAAAAGAATTAAACTAGATATGATGCATCATTTGATATGTAAAAGGAGTTTTACATGTTTTAATTAAAATTATTTTAATTAAAATATTGGCTTATATTCAAACAATTTTGAATTGTATGATTAAATTAAATGACAAGTTATCTTAGGGTTTATGAAACCTAATGTCATTTAAATAAGCCAATTGGGTTAATTGGGTTAGCTGTCTAATTGGATCCATAATTTGGGTTAGACCTATGTTTAGTTGAATTGGATAATAGGAAGACTAATCAAAAGTTGATTAAGGTCCTTTTAGAACTATCTAATAGTTAGATAAGTTAGTCCATTCATCTAAAATGGATCTAATTAGTGGCTCTGTGGAAGCCCGAGCTTTAGGCTAGTCTGATCGAGTTTGGTAAACCGATTGGTATCCAGGTAGGTTTGGCATTTGTGATCATGGTTGTATGAGGCTACCTCTTTTCTGGCCAACTTGGTTGGTGCCAAGGAAAGATGGTTAATGGCGGATACTCACCCATGATCTCACCTACTTGGCCAGTCGTGTAGACCATAACTGATTAGAAAAGCTCATTGACTCGAGTTAACCCATGTCACCCAGGTTGATAAGCCTGACTGATCTGTAGGTGCCCATGGATCAATTGTTGAATTGGTTCAACCCTCCTGAAAACTGATTCATTCAGTGGGAGGATGATCCATGTTCTTGTCTCATTCTTCTGTCATAACCTAAAATCCTCTAAAATTATTAGGTCCTAAAAATGACTAAATCAAAGAGTTGATGGTGTCTTAGCCTCCCATTAAGTAGGTTAGTAATGTGTCCTTTAACTTGGTGTTCATCGGCAGTTCCATAGAACGGGTGTGCATCCGGTTACTAGAATTGCTCTCTCATAGATGATGGTTCAGTGCAACCTTCTTAATGGTGATCAGGTGAGCCGGCCATAGTTGGGCTTGGTCATTCGTTGGCTGGAAGTACTGGATTTATCATATTAATGGTTGGACCTAACCGGAGACCCGCAATAGGAGGCCCCTAGGCCGATTGGGGTGATCTCTGGGGCAAAATAAATTACTGGAAGTTGCTTAGGGAAGCAATTGGTTGGTGAACCTACCTTTAGGCACGTATGGGTGAGCTGGCCATAGTCGGGCTCATACGTGGTCTATTGGATTTCAGTACCCACTATGAAATAATGATTTCATGGATTGGAGTTAGAGGCTCCCAATTTGAAAAATTAGTGGGAGAAATATTTAGACTAAAGTCCAAGTCTTTTGGTTAATTAATTAATTCATACTCTAATATGGTTTTGTTTTTTCCTTTCAGATATCTTCAAATCTTTCGCTTTGGTCACTTCTCGATAATGATAAGTTGAAGGATTACAACTTCGATAGTTGGTATCGAAAGTTGAGGATTGTCTTTGAGCATGAACGGATCCTTTATGTGATAATAGATCTGGCACCTGAAATCCCCTCTGCTAATGCTCGGAGTTCGGTCAGGGAAACTTATCAGAAGTGGGTTTCTGATCGGACTACTATCCGATGCATCATGCTAGCAGCAATGAACGACGAGTTCAGTCGCAAGTTCGAGGAGGCCCAACCAGATGAGATTCTTCAAAAGTTGAAGGAATCTTTTGGCACACCGGACGATGTAGAGCGGTACAAAATGTCTTGTGCCATCTACAACGCCAAGATGCCGAATGGTGGTTCTGTCACTGATCATGTATTGTATATGATCGAGCTGATTGAAAAGTTTGGCAAGCTCGGATATCCCATGCACGAACAGCTCCGCAAGGATGCGATTTTGAATTCTCTGCCCTCCTCCTATCTTGACTTTCTCGACCATTACAGAATGAATAAGCCTGCAGTTAATTACCACGGTTTGATGGGATTACTGCAGACTTTCGAGAAATACCACCAACTGAACAAGGGGGTGGTGAATTTAGTGGGAGGTCTAGAGGCCGTCATCCTTTTAAGAAAGGGAAGAATAAAAGGAAGGGAAAGAAGGTGCTGAATGCTCCTGGCCCGAGTCAGACCAGGAAAGTGAAAGCTGACCAGTCTAATGCAGAGTGCTTCTAGTGCAAGAAGTAGGGACATTGGAAGAGGAACTGTCCTCTTTACCAAGCATCCCTAGATCCGAACAGGCCTAGGAAGGGAAAATAGAAGAGTGTTGGACAAGGTATTTATACGATAAAACCTTGTAATTTCTCTATTTGTGATACTACTAACTGGGTATTGGATATCGATAGTCCTATTTATGTTTGTAATTCGTTACAGGGACTACAGGTTAGCAAGAGATTCGATGACGGGGAATAGTTCCTGAGTGTCGGGAATGGAAATTGTGTTCCAGTACTGGCAATCGGTGTTCTGAGTCTTGTCTTTGAGTCCTATACTGTCGAGTTATTCGACTGCCATTACTGTCCTAATTTCATTATGTGCATAATCTCTATAGACCTTTTGGCCAATTGTGGTTTTGAACTATCAATAAAAGGAGATATTTGCCAAGTTATTTTGAATAACTCTGTCATAATAAAAGCTAAATTAAATAATGGCATTTATGTACTGTCACGGCCTGTTAGTGTAATGTACACATCTAGCAAATGTCCAAGGTTAGAAAATGTCAATGATCTGTATCTTTGGCACTGTAGGCTAGGTCATGTTAACCAGAATAGGATAAACAAGTTGAGAGGAGAAGGTCTACTCAAAGTTAGTGATTATGAATTACTGCCTACTTGTGAATCCTGTTTACTTGGAAAAATGACTAAGTCACCTTTTACTGGAAAAGGTGAACGAGCTACAGAACTTCTGAGTCTCATACATACTGATGTATGCGGACCCATGACAGTTAGTGCCAGAGGTGGATACAGATAATTCATTACGTTTACAGACAACCTTTCGAGGTTCGGTTATGTCTTTTTTATGAGACATAAATCTGGGTCATTTGAAATGTTCAAACGATATCGTAATGAAGTAGAGAAATAAACTGGAAAAAGTATTAAAATCCTTCGATCTGATCGAGGCAGTGAATACCTATCTATGAGTTTTTGACATACCTTGAGGAGAACAGGATTCTCTCTCAATGGACTCCTCCAGAAACACCATAGTTAAATGGTATGTCCGAAAGGAGGATTCGAACCTTGTTGGACATGGTTCAATCCATGATGGACTTTGCAACTCTACCGCTATCCTTTTGGGGATATGCACTTGAGACAGCTTGTCACTTGTTAAATAATGTTCCGAGTAAGTCTGTTGTCTCCACTCCATATGAGATGTGGACTGGATGTAAGCCCTTAATCTCACACCTTCGGGTCTGGGATTGTCCGGCTTATGTAAAGCATTTAGACTTAGATAAACTTGGTCCTAGGTCTGATCGGTGCCTGTTTATTGGTTATCCTAAGGAAACCAAAGGGTATTTCTTCTACTTGAAGGATGAACAGAAAGTGTTCGTCGCTCTTAGGGCTATCTTTTTGAAAAAGAAGATCCTTGGAGAAGGGATTGTAGTCTCTAAGATTGAACTTGGTGAAGTTTAGCCAGTAGAAGAACCTGCACACTCTAAGGATATCATAGAACCGGCTGTGATTGGATCACACGTAGAACCCATTATTAGGAGATCCGGTAGAGTACCGCATCAATCGGACAGATACTACGGTTTCTTGGTCCGGGACGGCGATCCCATTAAGCTCGATGAGAACAATGAGGATCCGATCACCTATATAGATGCACTTCAGAGATCTGACTCTGAGGCATGGCTTGGAGCCATGCGATCCGAAATGGAGTCCATGGAAATCAACAATGTATGGACATTGGTTGATCCGCCTGAAAGGATAAAACCCATCAGGTGCAAGTGGATCTTTAAGAGGAAAAAGGACATAGATGGGAAGGTGAAGACCTTTAAAGCCCATCTGGTTGCCAAGGGGTATCGTCAGTGATATGATATCGATTATGATGAGACTTTCTCCCCTGTGGCAATGCTTAAGTCCATTTGGATCATGCTTGCTTTAGCAGTATATTTTGATTATGAGATCTGGCAGATGGATGTCCGAACCGCTTTCCTAAATGGGGAGATGGAAGAGGTGTATATGATACAGCCTTAAGGGTTCACATCCTCAGATGGTCAAAAGTATGCAAGTTGCAGAGGTCCATTTATGGACTTAAGCAAGCATCTCGAAGTTGGAACTTACAGTTTGATAGGTGTATCAAATCGTATGGCTTCGTTAGGAATGGAGAAGAACCGTGCATCTATAAGTGGATTAATGATTCTGTGATTGTATTCCCGGTACTGTATGTTGATGACATTCTCTTAATCGAGAATGACATCGCAGCATTACAAGGAATAAAGGTCTGGTTATCATCTCAGTTCTCCATGAAGGACTTGGGTGAAGCTTTTTACATACTGGGTATGAAGATCTATAGAGATAGATCTAAGAGGCTTCTGGGGTTGTCCCGGTCTACGTATATTGATACCGTGCTGAAACGGTTCAGCATGGAAAATTTCAAGAAAGGCTATCTTCCGATAGGTTCTGGAATTATTTTTTCTAAGAAGGATTGTGCGACAACTCCTGAGAAAAGAGAGCGCATGAGTAGAGTATCTTATGCTTCTACAGTAGGCTCTATCATGTATGCTATGACATGTACTAGACCAGACGTAGCATACTCACTTGGAGTAGTGAGCAGATACCAATCTGACCCAGGTGAGGCGCATTGGAAGGTGGTTAAGTCCATCCTGAAGTATTTGAGAAATACTAAATATCAATGGCTGATTTATGAAGAATCTAACTTGAAACTTGTGGGGTATACTAACTCCAGTTTCTAGTTAGACAACGATGATAGCAAGAGTGTGTCAGGATTTGTTTTACCCTAAATGGAGGAGTGATTTGCTGGAAAAGTTCCAAGTAGGAGACAATTGCAGATTCGGTATGCGAGGTAGAGTACCTTGCAGCATCAGATGCAGCGAAGGAAGCTGTGTGGTTGCGAAAGTTTCTTGGAGAGCAAGGGGTGGCATCTTCCCTAGATGGTCCTGTTTCAGTGTACTGCGATAGCACTGGAGCCATTGCTCATGCTAAGGAGCTAAAAGCTCATCACCGCACCAAGCATATTCTGCAGTGCTATCACCTCGTACGAGAGATCGTAGAACGAGGCGACATCAATCTTATGAAGATCGGTGGAAAGGAAAATCTGGCTGACATTTTTACTAAAACCCTCAAAATAAAAGATTTTTATTTTTGTAAAAGGGAAATGGGTATTAGATATTATTCTGATTGGCTTTAGTACAAGTGAGAGTTGTTGGGAATTGTGTCTCAAAGCCAATCGCCTAGGCTGTAGGTGGTTGAGCTGAGTATTGTACTCTTTGTTTGAATTAATAAATATTATTTTGGCAGCTTATCACATTCTGACTTTTTCCTGTAATGAACTCTTTTCATGTGATAAAGTCCTTAGGACTACACTGAC
This sequence comes from Areca catechu, assembly GCA_021397845.1. Classification (NCBI taxonomy): domain Eukaryota; kingdom Viridiplantae; phylum Streptophyta; class Magnoliopsida; order Arecales; family Arecaceae; genus Areca; species Areca catechu. Next base: position 130,985,059 of record CM038049.1, read on the forward strand.
TTCGATATAGAAAGGATATATTGAGTGGTCCTCAAACCAGGTTCACGACCAAAGGATACATTGTACTAGACGGCAATGTATCAAGTGTAGGTTGTTGTGGTTCACATCATTTGGTTGTCCTCTTGACCAAAGGCGTGTGGTGACACTGATGTGATTTGCAAGTGGGATATATGATATCTCATTAAACGTGACTCCGTGTAGACCCTTTCTGCCAAAGGGATACTCATGATTGGATATGGGTATGTGTCCCTCTGACCCGAGGTCATCATGGTAGCTTGCAAGCAACTCCCTGTGCTTTGGTGCCGTACTACCCGGATTTCTAATCCGGTGATGGAAGGTTTTTAGGTACAGGCAAGTACTTGTGGAGTAGTGGTGGACCAAGATGGAATTGACCTGTCCAAATAATTTGGGTTGAATGTCTCACAGTGTCTCAATTTAGCAAATCCTCGACCGGGATAGTCCTAGTGAGGAGTCACTGGACTTGCGAGGTTGAGACATGTTGTGGATTGACTCAACTAGGGTTGGCAGTCTAACCCTAGGTCATCATGAGCATTGGAGGTCAAAGGGATGAATTATACGGTAACCATATGCCAGAGGTTCGATTGATTGCTCTCGCATCTTCGACCTATCCGGATGTCGAGACCCATTGCTAGATGGTATCTTGTACTGGTACTAGAATTGTTCCAGTGCTACCGCCTAGGTTCGAACATATGAGGTCACATGCCACAGAGGATCTCTCCCTGATACAGGTACCATTTTATAATTAGGAATCATTTCGGTAATGGTTTGATTGAGCACACTTTGGACTGACCCAGTTTTTGGTCGATCAGATTTGTTCAGGTTCACCAGGAATTGTTTATGGGTGTCCGAGACTTGACCAAGCCTTCTATTAATTAGATTTTGATATAATTAACATGTGAACCGATTTAGAATTGGTTTGGGATTTTTTGAACCGGTTATGAACCGATTTAAACCTATTTACTCGGTCAAAAGGCTTGGGTGAACAGGGGTTTTAAGAAGTCTTTTCCTCTCATGTTTGTTCTCGTTTTTGCTAAGATTAAACCAATGTTTAATGGCTATTAATTGCTTGGTTGAAGACGAATTTGATTCGTGCTCCAACCTGCTGCCCTCTTGCATTCCCAGCTCGTCTCCTCACCTCCCAATGACTGGTTCTATATGTTTTACGCTGATTATAAATTCTGGGGGTGAAATCGTTGTGTAGAGGCGGAAAACAAAAACAAAGCTCCCACATTCCATTCCACCGGTGTTTTTGGGTTTGGTTTTGTTGAGAGATTGGGAGAGAAATAGTTCTTTGATTCCTTGTTGTTAGTGGTGCTCAATTGGTGGAGGAAGATAGTGCTGTTTTGGAGAAAACAAAATCTGAATAGGGTGTTCTGTTCTTCTTCCTCCCTCCCACCATTCCAAGAGGTTCCCGGTGACTAGCATCGCGTGAGAGCCGGATCTGAGGAGCCTCAGGCATTTCCCCCCTCTAGAGGGTGTTCCCATGAGCACCTGAGAGCCGGATCTACCTCCCTTGCTGCTAGTTGTGTCTCCCCTGTTTTTGAGTTGCAGGTTTTGTATTGCTGCACTTGGAAGAGAGGAAGAGAATGCTCCAATCGATTGCTGGAATCCATTGAAGCCCGTTCCCTTATTGTTGCTGCTGGTGCAGAGATCAAATTGTAGCCCATTTGTGGTTGGGTTAGCTGCTGTTGGAGAAGACGTGAAGAGTTTTCCAAAAGGCTGCTGGAAGAAGAAGAAGGCTAGAATAATTTATTCCAAGTATTCCAGCTATTGCAGCATTATCCTTACTTTATTCCAAGGGAAACTAGTGCACCGGACGCCTACCCTGGGCATGCTATACTAGGGAGTAGGTATTGCATAATTAAAAAATTTAAACATGCAAATGGAAAAAACTACTCATGCACAGGATCTAATATAAACAGGATCTAATATAAACATGATGCATGAAATAAATAACCAGGCATGTACAGGCAAGTACAATAATTATAAATAATATGATAATTTCTAAATCTAAACATGCATGATAACAAAAATAAATAACATACCTTTTCCTTTTGTTCTAAATTTGGATCGAAGCAGGAAGAAGCCGACTCCAGTAGTCTTCATAACACATATCTGCAACAGCAAGAAGAAGGATCGGTCAAATCTCTCGAGGTGTCCAAATATCCATCCTCTAGAGTATCCACGTGCGGGCTCCCACCCTCTAGAATATCCACGTGCGGGCTCTCACTGCCAAGTCCCGGAAGGATGCTAGTCCTTAGGGAATCAATGACAGGTCTCGGATAGGTGAAGGAGGGAAAGCCAAAACATCGACACTAACGGTCTCTCCAGGACCGCCCAAAATCCACCAATAGCACACAAAAGGAATCAAAAACAGGGAGGATGACACGGAATGCTTCAACCAATTTTTGCACTCAAATACTCGTCCCAAAAATTCGCTGCTCCTCTCTAATGCCTGTTACTTACCCTCTTCCTCATCAACTCACGGCCTTCAACAAAAAAAACAATAAGAGGCAGAGAGCAAACCCTTGAAGCCCTGTTCCTCGCACTCTACATATGCCCTGTTCCTTTTTCTCTCGCACCCTCATACAGCCAGCAACCTAGCAAATAAAACCGGCGGAGAAAACCCGTGAAGCAGGGAAAATATCGGGAGAGAGAGTCCGGATAAAACCAAAACCTATTTGATAGAGTCTTGATCGGTAAAATGCTGGGAACTCGCTGGCTCGGATGAGAACAAAAAAGTGCCAAAAATACCATGAAAACAGGGACTGTGTGGATAGGAATTACAAGGGGAAAAATATACCGTGAGATCTGTTTCCCGTTCACGGTGCAAATGGATCAAAATCTGAAAACCCATTCAAGCATTTAAACTTCAATCGATCTTCAAGCTCATCCGATCAACATGTAAAGAAAAATCATTTACACGGTAAAAACACTGAGCAACTGGAGATAGGAACAAACAACCAGCGGTGAACCAAAAACACGGAGTAAAATAAACCAAGTTTTAAATCGGTCCAACAAACCAAAAACTGATTCATAAAAACCCTGGTCCGACCAAACCCAATCAATCAGAAAATTGGATCTAGTCCTGGTCTACCAGGAACAATTCCCGGTTAACCCAAACCAATCTTGGTCGATTCAAATCAGACCAGGTGGACCAGAAAAATCCAATGTGTGCTCCATCAGACCGTTTGACCTTAATACCGAAATGATTTCCAATCGTTGATCGGCTCCCGGATCAGGAAGAAATCCTCTATGACATGTGACCTCATAGGTTCGAACCTAAATGGTAGCACTGGAACACTTTCAGTACCAGCACAAGATACCATCTAGCAATGGATCCCGGCATCCGGATATGCCGAAGGTGCGAGAGCAATCTATCGAACCTCTGTCTTATGGTTACCGTATAATTCATCCCTTTGACCTCCCTAGCTGAGTCAATCCACAACATGTTTCAACCTCGCAAGTCCAGTGACTCCTCACTAGGACTACCCCGGCCAAAGATTCGCTAAATTGAGACACTGCGAGACATTCAATCCAAACAATTTGGACAGGTCAATTCCATCTTGGTCCACCATTGCTCCACAAGTACTTGCCTGTACCTAGTAACCTTCCATCGCCGGATTAGAAATCCGATAGTCCGGCACCAAAGTACAGGGAATTGCTTGCAAGCTACCATGGTGACCTCAGGTCAGAGGGACACATATACCCATATCCAATCGCGAGCAATCCTTTGGCAAAAAGGAGTTCCACGGAGTCACGTTCTATGAGATATCACATATCCCACATGCAGATTACATCAGTGTTACCACACTCCTTTGGTCAAGAGGACAACCAAACGATATGAATCATAACAACCTACACTTGATACATTGTCGTCCTGTACAATGTATCCTTTGGTTGTGAACCTTTTTAAAGGACCACTCGATATATCCTCTTTATATCGGAGTCAGTGCAGTCCTAAGGACTTCATCACATAAATAGAGTTCATTACAGGGAAATGAATAATGTGATGAGCTGCCAAAATAAAGTTTTATTAATTCATATACAAATTACAATACTGAGCACAACCGCTTACAGCCTAAGCGATGGGCTTTGGGACACAATTCCCAATAGGAACCATGAAAAAACTACATGCCCGTAGTGCAGGACCATATAAGATCATAAAGAAAATTGGGTCTAATGCCTATGTGATAGATTTACCACCTGAATTAGGTATTAGTCCAACCTTCAATGTATCAGATCTTGTTGAGTATAAGGAGCCAATATCGATACCTAGTGAGTCATTTGGACCTGTTCCATCTTTGAGAGTGACCCTACCCCTGGGTGTCTACCAGCCAAATTACCAGAACGGAGAGATAAGATTGAGCAGATTTTGGATGATAGAACTATCACTACTAGGAGTAAAGATTATCTGATGTGGGACTTAGATGATACAGGACTATACTAATGACGAGATGGATATGCAAATAAATTTTTTCTTTTGTGATTTAGGTTTTAAAAGATTTTTTGATTCTTCAAGTCAAGCAAAGATTAGACACAGAGGTTCTATAAGCACAAGAAACATCTAGCATGCAATCTTAGCCCCTAAACAATGATGAAGAGAGGATCCCGGGATTAAGAAACCCCGTAGGACTTAGCTCTAAATCAATACCTACTTAGGAGACTAGGGAGAGCAAATCTTGAAGATTCTGATGCGCCCGATGCCGAGTTTGCTCACACTCGCAGATGCGGCCTAGAGGATCGAGCCTTCGACCCTACAAATTCGTCGAATTTTCGTTCGATGGTCCCAAAGGCAAGGGCGACCAAATCCTTTATTCATGGCACCTGGAGGACCTGCGAGCAACCAAGTAAAGGATTAGAAAATAGCAAGTAGGGGTATAAGAAAGTAGGAAGTGTTGGGAAAGGAGTCAAAGATGGTGGTCGAGGAGGGCTCTTCTCATTGGGCATCTAGGTAGATCTTTCAGGTGGCGTCCCAGCTTGAAGATGGAATGGTGGCTTGCAAAGGAGGATGGTAACTCAGGGCCTCTCATCCCTCGATGTCCCGAAGGACAAAGGCACTCTCTCACAGAGTTCCTAGTCTAAGAAGACAAGGGGTAATGGAAGAAGAACTTCTCACTTTTTCATTCATCAAAAAAAAATTTACAAGAGGAGTAGGGCCCTTTATATAAGCACCCAAGTCCTCATTTGAATATTTGAATTCAAATTTGAAAAAGGGGGTTACAAGACTTGATTTTGGGAGGTGCCCATTTGAATTTTGAATTTTTCCTCTCATGAAGCATGGCTAAAATTTGAACTTCTTCTCTCATGAAGCTTGGCATCCAACTTTTGAATTTTGAATCTTTTCTTGGATGCTTGATCTTGGTAGCTTGATTAGGGGGTGGGGAGTGAGGATGTTGTTGGCTAGGATCAAGGAGAGGTTAATGGGCATCCACATGGCTTTTGAATTTGAAATTTTCTTCTTGAACTTGGCTGCCCAAGGTGCTTGGTGAAGTGGCACCTCCCATGCCATATGGCATTGATGATGTGGCACTCCTACTTGGCGTGGAGGAGAGGTGGCTTAGCTCATCTTCGATTGGGCTTAACTTGATTGCCCACTTATGGACCCATCTTCAAACTAGCTTGAGTCCATCTTCAAATTGACTAGAGCTTATGGACCATCTTGGCTTATTAGAGGACCAATTAATCCTAACTTGACCAAATTGGCCAAATTACAAGGCTAAACCATAAATTAAAACTAACTAGATACTAATTATATGATTTGAAAATAAATTATTCAGGCTTTAAGCCTTATTACAGGACCCAACATATTAAAACCCTAATCAGGGATCGATAGAGGGTTGAGGAGCCTCTGTCAAATCCTGATGCCTGTACCAATTCTCTCAGGGTGGGAGGAACTCGACCCTGTCGAGTAAGGGTTGACTTGGCTTTGGTATTTTTCAAGAAGGTCGGGATCGAGACACTACAAGTCCTCTCAGGTAATCCACGAATCATCAGACTCCGGTCGGCCTTGCCAATGAACCAAGTAACGCTGATAGCCTTTTCCCTGGGTTGTGATGGCTTGATCATCCAGGATATGCTCGATCCATTCTTCTCTCTCAGGTATAATTGGATGTGGACACTCAGGGTCGGGTTCACTCTTAAAGGATAGATCAGGCCCAAATGGCTTGCTAGTTATGGTTGCCGGTTCCCTATACTCGACTAAGTATGAGATATTGAATGTTGAGCTAACGCCATAATCCGGGGGTAGCTCAAGCACATAGGCATTAGGGCTGACTCTCCTTATTACTCTTAAAGGGCCAGCTCCATGAGCATGAAGTTTCTTAATGGTTTTTGGAAGAAATTGTTCAGGCCTAAGCCTAATCATTACAGAATCCTCTATTTCAAATTCTTTGGCTTGCTTTCGGAAATCAGTCCAAATTATTTCAAAATTAGTGCTTAATGCAGAACTCTAACATGATGCAAAGTGCAAACTCAACTATTCATTCCTATTAAGAGAAATTTTATTGGACTCTTAGGGCCTAAACCTAATAGACTATAGAATCTCTAGGTTTGACCCTGGTTTGGCATGCACATGAAAATTTACAATGGATTCCTAGCAAATACCATAAGGTCTTTCAAAAGTAGGTCACAAACCTAACATACTCAAAGAACTGGTGCAATCGAACGACCTCAATATAGTGTGATTTGAAAGTTTGAGGAACATTGGAAGCCTTGGTAGTGGGGACACCAAGACCAAGACCAAGTCTCAAGAACCCATTTGGATTACATAATAAAAAGAATAGGATCTATACCATCGAGCCGACCCGAGACTGCCGAGCCAACTCAAGACACGGTCAAACTGAATCCCAGGTGTCAGGGAATTTCCATTTTTTTTTTCAATTTTTGCAATTAAAAAAAAATGTATGGAAAATCCTGTTGAAATCATGGCCGCAACAAACTCTGTAGCCACATTGAAGATCTGTAACTAATCTTGAGATTAGTTATCGTTAACCCCATTGTTTAGAGGATTCTGGAAACCCATTTCATGAGCCTATAAATGAGGCTCGTTTTGTACGAAGGAGGCATGATCAATTTCAATGAAAAAATTACTATTCTTCTTCTCTGTGCCTTCGTTGCAGCAGCAATGTCGAGGAGCGTGAGGCTCCACCGTGCCTTCATTGCAGCCATTACATCATGGAGCATGAGGCTCCACCATTTCCTTCATTGCAACCGCGACGTCGAGAGGTGCGAGGCCCTGTCTATCCCACAGTGTCTCCCTTCCACATTGTCTCCATCGATCGCTACATCTCCCTTCCACATCGTCTCCATCGACCGCTGCATCTCCCTTCCACGCCGTCTCCGTCGACCGCTGCCATCTCTGTCTTCCCCAAAGCACCTTCCAACCCTCTGCTCAGTCTTCAATAAAGGAGCTCCCGTTCATAGTTTAGAAGCTCAGTCCCCTTGAAACCTCCTCCGGTCCTCCCGTCACCAGACCTCCCTCCTCCGGTCTTCCTGTCACCAGACCTCCCTCCTCCGGTCCTCCCGTCACCAGACTGCCCTCCTCCGATCTGTCATGAGGCCATCATCAGCTCCGGATCACCATTCCACAGACCTTTGGCCCAGGCTCGGCTCACCTCCCCTATTCCTCGAGCTCTTAGGAGCATTTTCGGACATCCCCGAGTGCTCAGCTTCCTTCTCGGACGTCTGCCCTGCTGTTCTTCCATTGAAGCCCGACTCCCAGTCGAGAACAAAGTTCCGTCCTCCCTCGGAGACCTCCATGATGCCGTCATCTCCGAACCACCGCCCGACAAAGCTCCGCCCAGTTTTCGGATCGTGTCCCCTATTCCACGAAGATCTCAATCCTTTTTTCTATTTTGGGTCGTGTCTTAGTTGTGGCTATTTCATTTGGTCTGATCCATGGTTTAAATCTTGTAGGATCCTTTTTCGGTACTGAACCTCTGAAGGGAGCCTAGCCATCAACCATTTTCCCTTATGCCTTTTGTTGGATGGCTGATTATTGATCATCTAGGCTACATCTTCCGAGGATAAGTGAACTCATCGCACAGGGAGTAGTTATTACTGTCGTAGGATTTTATTCCTCCTTCCTTGCTTTAGATCTTGTTGCCACCAGGATCGCTGTGGCCCGTAGCTGCTGTCGACGTCGGAGCGCACCTCCTTGTCCGACTCGCTGCCCGGCGGACCTGGACCTGCAAGACAGGGGTTAGTGACCCGAGTCGGGGAACAAATACTCTTAGTCGAGCCCTTCTTGATGGACTCCACACGAGGAGGAATGTGTTGTGTGAATGTGAGTAGCAGGTGTGTCGGTGGAAGTGTTGCCTGGCTAGGGGGAGTCCCTGTGTGGCCCTTCCTCCCGACCTTGCTCTGGAATGCTGGTGGTGCCATGCCCCTCTTCCTGGTGGGGGTTATACTCTCCTCTCTCTCTCTTTTTTTTCTCTTGTGTTCTGGCTTGTGTTTTGCCTGTGTTGGTATTGTTGTGTTACCTCCGGGTTTGTTGCAAACTTGGTTACTGTTGGGCATCCACCTCGGGATCTCCACCGGGCTGTCAGGCACGTGCGGCGGTGTCCCGAGAAGTTTTTCCTGATTCGTGATAAAGGGAGTTGTCATGCACTCCGACACTCCTCTTGGTCGCTTCATTCTGAGAAGCCTGGCTGTACCTCGAATGGTGTGTCGCCACCCCTGGGACTCGAATCTCCCAGTTGGCTTCCTCTCTTGGATGATCCGAGTGGTTGGTGAGGAGCGTGGCATCTCGGTCAGCATGCATCTCCTCTTTTTAGTGTAACTAGTGGCTATAGGCGATCAGTACGGCCTGGGGGGCGCTCCAGTGTAGTCCTTTTGCGATTCCCCGGCATCCCAGGCTGGTGGGTCAATGTCCGAGCTGGAGCCGAGCTGGCAGGGGTCGCTTTGACCTAGACATTTCGAGCTTGCAGGGTCATCCTGGTAGAGTGCGGGCCTGGTCCAGAGGGTGCGTGCTCGGAGAGGCTCCACATGGTGGAGGAGTTCTAAGCTCGACTCTGACCATAGGGCTCAAACCTCCGAGGGTCTCACTCTAGAGGGCAGAAGGCGGGCCTGGTCCAGAGGGCGCGTGCTCGGAGAGGCTCCACGTTGGCGGAGGAGTGCTGAGCTCGACTCCAACCACAGGGCTCAAACCTCCGAGGGTCTCACTATGGAGGGCAGGCCCGGTCCAGAGGGCGCACGCTCGGAGAGGCTCCACATTGGTGGAGGAGTGCTGAGCTCGACTCCGACCACAGGGCTCAAACCTCCGAGGGTCTCGCTTTGGAGGGCAGAGGGTGGGCCCGGTCCGGAGGGCGTGCACTTGGAGAGGCTCCATGTTGGCGGAGGAGTGCTGAGCTCGACTCCGACCACAGGGCTCAAACCTCCGAGGGTCTCGCTCTAGAGGATAGAGGAGGGGCCCGGTCCAAAGGGCGCGCGCTCGGAGAGGCTCCACGTTGGCGGAGGAGTGATGAGCTCGACTCCGACCACAGGGCTCAAACCTTCGAGGGTCTCTTTTCAGAGGGTAGAAGGTAGGCCCGGTCTAGACGGCGCGCGCTCGGAGAGGCTCCACGTTGGCGGAGGAGTGCTAAGCTCGACTCCAACCATAGGGCTCAAACCTCCGAGGGTCTCGCTCTGGAGGGCAAAAGGCGACTCCAGCCTAGGCGTCCCGAGCTCGCGGGCCTGACTTGGTGGAGGACAGAGCTCGGCTCGACGTCTCGAGAGAGCTCAGCTCAGCTCGGCAGTGGAGTCTGGGCTGGAGAATTGACATGGCATCTTTCCTTGACGTGGCACCTGTAGGTTCTCCCACGTCAACGATCTCGCCACATCATTTGCCCCCCACTCCCGAGGCTCGTTAGTGCGCGGCGCTCGGGCTGAAGGGAGTAATTGTGGTGTTAACGTGGAAAGGCAAAAATCTGGCACGATGATGGCCATGATTGCTAGCGCTTCGAGAGATGGCCCTGCAGACCAATGCGGGGATTCCGTGTGGCCATGTTCGAGGAATAGTTAATGTTGGCATAGAATCCAGAGCGGCCGGGATGCCATTTTCGTCGATGGACAACACATTGTGTGGATTCGTTGGCGAAGGGGTTGGATCGATACGAATCTATCGGGTCATTTCGAAATGAAAGGAGGGCCTTATTCGAAACATTTATTCTTTTGAATTCTCTGTGCCTGCTGCTGCTACGCCCAAGCTTTCTTCTTCCTCACAGTAACCTCAGGTTTTCTAAGGAATCAGGTCAGTCTCTTCTTCCTTCTCCCCCCGCTAGAGTAGGATTCTTCCTTCGGGTCTGGGGTCTTCTTGGAGTTGAGTCTATTCTTCCATCCCTCACTTCGAGTCCTTCATTCTCCTGATTCTTGAAGATGTCCCATTTTTGTCCGGGCTTTTGCCCTTCCACTGATCAGGGCGAGGCCGGTCCCTCCGAGCGGAGGCCAGCATCTTCTTCTTCTTTTGGTGGGGAGGAAGATGTAACTCGCTTCGAGCTCAGTAGGAGGCATCCTCCCAATCCGGTACTCATTAGGGAACCAAGATCCGGTCCTTCTCTCCCTCTTCCTTCTTCTGTTCCTTTTCTGAGTCCACCTGGTCCATAGGTCCTGGCAGGGTCGCCTCGACGATCACCGCTGAGGAACTAAGGATCGTTCGGGATGTCTATGGCATCCCTCCTTCTGTTCGGCTCATGATCCCTCGTCCGGGAGAACGGGTCACTTCTAGTGGCCCGAGCCATCTTGCTTTTTATGAGGAGACCTTCGTTGGGGGTCTCCAATTTTCTTTTCACCATTTCTTTTTGTCTGTCTTGGACAACTACCGTTTGGTCCCTGCACAGTTAGTGCCAAATGCCATTAGGGTTATCTTTTCTTTCATTGTGCTTTGCCACCTCCACGGGTTTGTTGCCCAGTTTTCCTTATTCAGGGCCTTCTTCGCCTTGAAGCGCCATCCAACTGAGGATGGATGGTGGTCCTTGTACTCCTTCCCAAAGGGCATCATATTCGAGCTTCCCTTTTCCATCAGGAGATGGAAGGATAAGTTTTTCTTTGTTAAGGTTGAGGGGGTCGACTGGGTCTGGAGCGATCCGGACAAGTCCCCCAACTGAAATTCTGTGGTTGATGCGGCTGACTGGGATGACTACGAGCAGCTCCGCACCACCCAGATTCCTCCTCTCGAGATCCTGTTATCTGAGCAGAACCTCACCGACTCTGGGGTCGACCCAACGAATGGGTTGGGTGAGTTCGACCTGAACTTTCCTCTTTCTTTTTCTTGCATTTCTTGCACTGCTTCCCACAGACTCTGACTATTGTGTAACTTGCATGCAGGGATGATTTTCTCCAAGAGTGATCTACTAGCGATCACTCAGAAGAGGCCACCAACTAGGCTGGCCGGGGAGCCTTCATCGAGGTGAGTCCGGGACGAGAGTGCTCCTGCGACTGCCCCTGAGTTGGTCCGAGCTCGGCTGCTCAAGCTGGTCCAAGCTCAGAGGCGACTCGAGCTGCTCCTGCACCGGTTAAGAGGGTGGCATCCACGGCATTGAGGCCGGCCCAACAGGAGGCTCGGCAAGTTCCCGAGTAGAGCGGTCGTCAGGGGGCGGCCCCCGCTATGGAGCCTGAAGTAGTGGTCTGAGCAAGGGACGCAGGTGTTGCCGCTGCACCTTGCCATTCTTCGAGTCTGCCTGTCGTCAAGATTCAGGGATGAAGAGGTCCGGGCCGCGACCAGGGCCATGACCGAGGCACCGCCTGCACTGGCGCCAGCATCTCAGCCTGCCCCCCAGGGCCCTTCAGCCAGCGGGGCAAGGTTGCCCACTACCAAAGAGGGTAGGAGGGAGGAGGCACGATGCTGACTCCCCTTCAAGATGGGGCCGGAAAGCTCGTTCCTTCGGAACCTCGAACTGGTCGAGCGCATGATGGACTTCTCGATCCAAACATGCGATCGCAAGAAATGGCTGGAATGCAACTGGGCGACGTTATCAGTGCCATCTTCCCCCAGCTCTACTCGGTGAGCTATCTCTTTCTTCATTTTTTTTTTCTTTTTTTTTTTTCTTTTTTTTTTGAGCTGACCTCTTCTCATGGTGCAGATCGATGCCGAGGCCCTCTTCATCAAGGGCTGCTATCAGAACCGGGAGCATCTCGAGTGGCAATAGGCAATCGAGATCGAATCCCTGAAAGCCGACATGAAGGGGAAGGTCGGGGCAAATGGGGCACTTGAATTGAAGGTCAAGGACTTGGAGCAACAGCTCGCCGACACCGAGGGGCGAGCGAAGAGACTTCTAGAGGCCCGTGACCTGGAGTGCAGCCACTCGATGAAAGCCATCGATGATCTCTCCTCCGTCGAGAAAAAGTTGAATTGGTATAGTGCCGAGGCTGATCGGCATAAAGAGGCCTCCCGGGCTGCCCAGGCAAAGCTGGCAGCAGGGAGGGAGAAACTGGCCGTAGCTGAGAGGGCGACAGAGGTGGCAGCTAAGTCGGTGGAGGCTGCAAGGGTGGAGGTCGCCGAGGTGAGGAAGGTGGCTGCCGAGGCCAAGAAGGGTGCCGAGGATGCCGTGGCGAAGTTCAAGGCTTTGGAGGAGTTCATCACCAAGATTCATCAGATGGTGTCGGACTCCTTCTATAAGGGCTTTATGTTCTTGCATGGTTGAGTCGAGGCACTTGTTCTCGAGGAGAGCCGTAGCCTCCTCAGGTATCCTTCGGCTTCGGACACGGAGCCCGATGAGGAGGTTGTCGCGGAAGCTGTGGCCTTAACACCTCCGATGCCAGCTGAGGCTGAACCATCCGAGACTAGAGCTGCCTGCCAGAGATTCTTGAAGGCAGGAACTCTCAGCCTCAGGGCTCAGCAGGGAGGCCGACCGGCATGGAGTAGCCCCTTTTCTTTTTCTGTTTTGTATTTTTATTTTTGTACTTAGTTAGGGTTGCCCGGTATGTTGCGGGCCCGCAGAATACTTGTAACTTGTATTTGATCAATGAAACTTGAGTTTCCTTGCCATCTATCTCTTGCGTGGCTGATGCGGCACTGCATAGGGATAGGATCGTCGGCGAGCTAAGAAGTCACCGAAGATTAGGGTATCCTATTTTTTTTTCTATTTTCTGATTTCTTTATGGTGGTGACGAAGAAAAAAATAGGGATGGAGGATAACGAGGATGGACTACCACGAACCCTGAAACCCACTCTCACAGAGAGACTTCACACCTCTAGGGCATTATACCTACCACCCACCTCACTACATGCAGTCTAGGGTATCTCACCTACCACCCATCTCACTACACGCGGAGCCCAGGGTATTTCACCTCCCACCCAGGTCACTCCTGGAGCCATGAGGAGGATTTCAAAGAATGTGGAGGAAAACGAAGATGGGGGGATAACTAGGGCATCACACCCCTACGATGTCCCGAAGGACAAAGACAACATCAACACCCGCAGGTGAAGACATAATGGGCCATAGCCCTGAACAACAACTGCCAAACCAACTGACAAACCAAATCCCAAAAATTCAATTTCATCTCCTTTTTACAATAGGAATGAGGGGTTATTTATAAGCTCCATAACCCTCATTTGAATTTGAATACAGGATAGGGATAACTCAAATTTAAATACAAGATAGGATAAGATAAGCCTATCCATATCTCAATCATAACCAACAAAATCCTAATTTAAATTTCAAATAAAAGATAGGATAAGATAAGCCTATCCATATCTCAATCATAACCAACAAAATCCTAATTTAAATTTCAAATAAAAGATAAATCCTAAATTTATTTTTCAAATTTATTTGCTGCTCTGAAATTTGTGCTGCTCCGAGATTCGTGCAGGATGATGTCCCCATCATTCTCCTGAGGTGGGGAGAACTCGACTCCGTCGGCGACAACTTCTGGATCGGCTGCAGGCGACGGAGACGGTCTTCACGAGCGATGGTAGCAGGGGGTGTCAACATAGAAAAGAGTTGGGAAGAAGAAACGTACCCTAATCCGTCTAGGCTCTGATACCAAGTTGATGCGGCACTGCATAGGGATAGGATCGTCGGCGAGCTAAGAAGTCACCGAAGATTAGGGTATCCTATTTTTTTTTTTCTATTTTCTGATTTCTTTATGGTGGTGACGAAGGAAAAAATAGGGATGGAGGATAACGAGGATGGACTACCACGAACCCTGAAACCCACTCTCACAGAGAGACTTCACACCTCTAGGGCATTATACCTGCCACCCACCTCACTACATGCAGTCTAGGGTATCTCACCTACCACCCATCTCACTACACGCGGAGCCCAGGGTATTTCACCTGCCACCCAGGTCACTCCTGGAGCCATGAGGGGGATTTCAAAGAATGTGGAGGAAAACGAAGATGGGGGGATAACTAGGGCATCACGCCCCTACGATGTCCCGAAGGACAAAGACAACATCAACACCCGCAGGTGAAGACATAATGGGCCATAGCCCTGAACAACAACTGCCAAACCAACTGACAAACCAAATCCCAAAAATTCAATTTCTTCTCCCTTTTTACAATAGGAATGAGGGGTTATTTATAAGCTCCATAACCCTCATTTGAATTTGAATACAGGATAGGGATAACTCAAATTTAAATACAAGATAGGATAAGATAAGCCTATCCATATCTCAATCATAACCAACAAAATCCTAATTTAAATTTCAAATAAAAGATAAATCCTAAATTTATTTTTCAAATTTATTTGCTGCTCTGAAATTTGTGCTGCTCCGAGATTCGTGTAGGATGATGTCCCCATCATTCTCCTGAGGTGGGGAGAACTCGACTCCGTCGGCGACAACTTCTGGATCGGCTGCAGGCGACGGAGACGGTCTTCACGAGCGATGGTAGCAGGGGGTGTCAACATAGAAAAGAGTTGGGAAGAAGAAACGTACCCTAATCCGTCTAGGCTCTGATACCAAAGTTGATGGGGCACGGGATAGGGATAGGATCGACGGCGAGCTAAGAAGTCACCGAAGATTAGGGTATCCTATTTTTTTTTCTATTTTCTGATTTTTTTATGGTGGTGACGAAGGAAAAATAATAGGGATGGATGATAACGAGGATGGACTACCACGAACCCTAAAACCCACTCTCACAGAGAGACTTCACACCTCTAGGGCATTATACCTACCACCCACCTCACTACATGCAGTCTAGGGTATCTCACCTACCACCCATCTCACTACACGCGGAGCCCAGGGATTTCACCTGCCACCCAGGTCACTCCTGGAGCCATGAGGGAGATTTCAAAGAACGTGGAGGAAAACGAAGATGGGGGATAACTAGGGCATCACACCCCTACGAAGTCCCGAAGGACAAAGACAACATCAACACCCGCAGGTGAAGACATAATGGGCCATAGCCCTGAACAACAACTGCCAAACCAACTGACAAACCAAATCCCAAAAATTCAATTTTTTCTCCCTTTTTACAATAGGAATGAGGGGTTATTTATAAGCTCCATAACCCTCATTTGAATTTGAATACAGGATAGGGATAACTCAAATTTAAATACAAGATAGGATAAGATAAGCCTATCCATATCTCAATCATAACCAACAAAATCCTAATTTAAATTTCAAATAAAAGATAGGATAAGATAAGCCTATCCATATCTCAATCATAACCAACAAAATCCTAATTTAAATTTCAAATAAAAGATAAATCCTAAATTTATTTTTCAAATTTATTTGCTGCTCTGAAATTTGTGCTGCTCCGAGATTCGTGTAGGATGATGTCCCCATCAGTGGCTCTTCCCTTCTTTCTCTCTTTCTTTCACTCCCCTTTCTTCTTTTTTTTTCTCTTTTTGGTGAGTGGGGAGATCAGAGAAGAGGGCCACCTCGCCTGGGGTTGAGTTATTAGACTTCAACGTCGGCAAGTTGGGCACATGGTCATGACACTTGAGTGCTGCTATGCTCGAAGGTGTTATTGACTAAGAGCCATGTGGCTCAAAGGTCTCTTGGCTGGAGATCTTAGCTCTGACCTTGGGTTAGCATCCTGGAGCTGGGCTCGGGGATGTTGATGACTGAGAGTTGCATGGCTCGAAGGTCCCTTGGCCAGAGATCTGACCTCCGGTCTTGGGCTGGCATCCTAGAGCTGGGCTTGGGGATGTGGATGACTGAGAGCTGCATGGCTCGAAGGTCCCTTGGCCGGAGATCTGAGCTCCGGTCTTGGGCTGGCATCCTAGAGCTGGGCTCGAAGACGTGGATGTCTAAGAGCTGCATGGCTCGAAGGTTCCTTGGCCCGAGATCTGAGCTCCGATCTTGGGCTGACATCCTAGAGCTGGGCTCAGGGATGTGGATGACTGAGAGCTATGTGGCTCGAAGGTCCCTTGGCCAGAGATCTGAGCTCTGGTCTCGGGCTGAGAAGTGGTAGCATTATCGTCGTGTTTCCCTCTCGTTCTCTTTCTTTCCTTCCCCTCTCTTCTTCTTTTTCTTTCTCTCATTTTTTTTTGATGAACGGGGAGATCAGAAAAGAGGGTTCTTGCCGTGTTTCCCTCTCACTCTCTTTCTTTCCTTCCCCTCTCTTCTTCTTTTTGAGTGGGGAGATCAGAGAAGAGGGTTCTTGCCATGTTTCCCTCTCGTTCTCTTTCTTTCCTTCCCTTCTCTTCTACTTTTTGAGTGGGGAGATCAGAGAAGAGGGTCACAGGACTTGATTGCCTTGGAGCTAGGCTCGAGGCCTTCCTAGACGGGGACCTAGGCTCGAGGCCTTCCTAGACGGGGAGCTAGGCTCGGGTCCACGGGGAGCTAGGCTCGGGTCCAAGGGTTTGAGGGCTTGGCTCAGGTCTTTGGTGCCTTAGAGCTGGGCTCGAGGCATTGATAGGAGCTACTTGGCTCCAAGATCCCTTGGCATCTCGGAGCTGGGCTCGGAGATGTTTGAGATTGAGAGCGGCATGGCTTGATGATCCCTTGACATCCTGGAGCTAGGCTCGAGGATGCTTTGAGACTAGGAGCTGTATGGCTCGAAGTCCCTCTGACATCCTGGAGCTAGGCTCGGGGATGCTTTGAGACGGGGAGCTACATGGCTCGAAGATCCCTTGATGTCATGGAGCTAGGCTCGGGGATGCTTGAGATTGAGAGCGGCGTGGCTCGATGATCCTTTGATATCCTGGAGATGGGCTCGAGGATGCTTTGAGACTAGGAGCTGCATGGCTCGAAGATCCCTTGACATCCTGGAGCTAGGCTCGGGGATGCTTAAGATTAAGAGCGACGTGGCTCGTAGATCCTTTGATGTCCTAGAGCTGGGCTGAGACTAGGAGCTGCATGGCTTGAAGATCCCTTGATATCCTAGAGCTAGGCTCGGGGATGCTTGAGATTTAGAGCGGCGTGGCTCGTAGATCCTTTGACGTCCTGGTGCTGGGCTCAGGGACACTTTGAGACTGGGAGCTGCATGGCTCGAAGACCCTCTAACATCCTGGAGCTAGGCTCGAGGATGCTTGAGATTGAAAGCGGCGTGGCTCGAAGATCTTTTGACATCCTGGAGCTAGGCTCGGGGATGCCTGATATTGTTCCCTGCAAGACATATAGATACTCGTGTAAGGAAAAAGTCATTATCATTATTATCAATAAGAAACCTTACATCATAGGTGGCGTCTTCGCGGACTGTGGGCACTCCATGTTCGGGGGAGCCTGACGCCGTTGAGATCTTCGAGGTGATAAGCTCCTCGTGATGGGGCTTCGGCCACCTTGTAGGGACTTTCCCAATTTGGTGGTAGCTTTCCATGTTCTCGGGATTGATTTGCCTATGCCCGGCGCAGCACCAGATTTCTGAGCCCAAAGGTTCTTGGCCAAACCCGGGCATTGTAACGCCGGGGCTGCTTGTTGCCGGCGAGTTTTATTGGGGCTGGCGTTGAGCGGGTTGGGCCTAAGTCAATCTTAGGATGACGTTATGAGCCATAGGAAGCCCGTTGACAACAAAAGTCGTCATAGTGGTGCTCTTGGAGGGTTCCATCATCATAAGGAAGCTCTGCGGTCATAAGGAAGCATGTTCGCGGAGCTTCCGTTATCGACTATGGTGCACTTTTCCAGGGTGGTTCGTGATTATCATCCTGATGACCGCGGCATCTTTATTTACCTTTCTTCCCTGCTTTCTCCTTCCCGGACAGTGGGGCGTACATTATCAGGGTCCCCTGCCCCCCCGGGTCCTTTTGGATGCACGCGCAGCTCCCCAGGTGATCACGCCCACTAGCTTCATAGTGGGGCGGCTGTCGATGGTTGGAGCTGGCGGTTGGAGATGGCGGGAGAGCGGCGAGCACCTGGGCCCTGCTTGAGGTCTGCTCCCCTCCGCAAACCTCTGGAGGTAGCCTCTCTTGATGAGTTTCTCGATTTCTTACTTGAGGCTGCGACATTCTTCGATGTCATGGCTGTGATCGCAGTGAAGGCGATAATACTTTGTCTCGCCATGACCGGTGAAGGGCTTCAATGGTAGCGGGTGTTGTAGTCCACTAGCTCGCTGGTTGAGCCTTGCATACTGGCGAACCGGTGGGAGAACTCCGCAAGCCCATGCTCATGTTTCTCCAGGCACCTTTCCGCTACGAGCCTGATGGCTTCATTAGCGGACCCCTCCACCGGAGGAGATGGAGAAGGTGACGTGGGTGCCCTTGGGAAGGGGAGCCCCTTGCACGGCTAGTGGAGGCCTCTTAAGCTTGTGTCATCACCGTTCTTCCATGGAGTGTGAATCTGTAAAGAGGTGGGAGGCTTGATCCACCCCCTACCTGGCGCGCCAATCTGTTGCCGCCAGGATCACTATGGCCCATAGCTGCTGTCGGTGTCGGAGCGCACCTCCTCGTCCGGCTCGCCGCCCCGCATTCCTGGACCTGCAAGATAGGGGTTAGTGACCTGGGCCAGGGTTTCCAATGGGGGCATTCCGATGGTCAAGTCAGTGACGATCCAGGGGAACAGATCCTCCTGGTCGACCCCCTCTTGATGGACTCCACACGAGGAGGAATGTGTTGTGTGAATGTGAGTAGCAGATGTGTTGGGGGAAGTGTGGCCTGGCTAGGGGGAGTCCCTGTGTGGCCCTTCCTCTCGACCTTGCTCTGGAATGCTGGTGGTGCCATGCCCCTCTTCCTGGTGGGGGTTGCACTCTCCTCTCTCTCTTTTTTTTTTCTTGTGTTCCGGCTTGTGTTTTGCCTGTGTTGGTGTTGTTGTGTCACCTCCAAGTTTATTGCAAACTTGGTTATGTTGGGCGTCCGCCTAGGCATCTCCGCCGGGCTGTCAGGCGCGTGCGGCGGTGTCCCGAGAAGTCTTTCCTGATTCGTGATAAGGAGAGCTGTCATGCGCTCCGACACTCCTCTTGGTCGCCTCATTCCAGGAAGCCTGGCTGTACCTCGAATGGTGTGTCGCCGCCCCCGGGATTCGAATCTCCCGGTTGGCTTCCTCTCTTAGGTGATCCGGGTGGTCGGTGAGGAGCGTGGCATCTCGGTCAGCGTGCATCTTCCCTTTCTAGTGTAACTAGCGGTTGCAGGCGGTTAGTACGGCCTGGGAGGCGATCAAGTGTAGTCCTCGGGCGGTTCGTCGGCATCCCAGGCTAGTGGGGTCCACGTCTAAGCTAGAGCCGAGCTGGCAGGGGTCGCTTTGACCTAGATGCTCCGAGCTTGCAGGGTCGTCCTAGCAGAGTGCAGGCCCGGTCCAAAGGGCGCGCGCTCGGAGAGGCTCCATGTGGCGGAGGAGTGCTGAGCTCCACTCCGACCACATGGCTCAAACCTCCGAGGGTCTCGCTCCGGAGGGCAGAAAGCGGGCCCGGTCTAGAGGTGCGCGCTCGGAGAGGCTCCACGTTGGCGGAGGAGTGCTAAGCTCAACTCCGACCACAGGGCTCAAACCTCCAAGGGTCTTGCTCTGGAGGGCAGAGGGCGGGCCCGGTCCAGAGGGCACACGCTCAGAGAGGCTCCATGTTGGCGGAGGAGTGCTGAGCTCTACTCTGACCACAGGGCTCAAACCTCTGAGGGTCTTGCTTTGCAAGGTAGAGGGCGGGCCCGGTCCGGAGGGCGTGTGCTCGGAGAGGCTCCATGTTGGCGGAGGAGTGCTGAGCTCGACTTCGACCACAGGGCTCAAACCTTCGAGGGTCTTGCTTTGGAGGGCAGAGGGCGGGCCCAGTCCGGAGTGCGCACGCTCGGAGAGGCTCCATATTGGTGGAGGAGTGCTGAGCTCGACTCCGATCACAGGGCTCAAACCTCTGAGGTTCTCACTCTAGAAGGAGAAGGCGGGCCCCAGTCCAGAGGGCGCGCACTCGGAGAGGCTTCACGTTGGCGAAGGAGTGCTGAGCTCTACTCCGACCACAGGGCTCAAACCTCCAAGGGTCTCGCTCTGGAGGGCAGAAGGCGGCTCCGGCCTAGGCATCCCGAGCTCATGGGCCCGACCTGGTGGAGAACAGATCTCGGCTCGCCGTCTAGAGAGAGCTTAGCTCAGCTCGGCAGTGAAGTTCGGGCTGGAGAATTGATGCGGCATCTTTCCTTGACGTGACGCCTGTCGGTTCCCCTATGTCAGTGATCCCGTCACATCAGATCTGACTCTTTGAAATGTGTGCATGTCCTTGATCATAGATTTCTCAATCTCTGAGTCCTAGTTCTTTCTTATTTTATTGAGCCTAGCATGAGGGAATGCATGACCTAAAGTCTATCCTATTTGGATATTCTCCCAGAATCTGTGTTTATTATAAGTATCAGTACTCGTATGGGTTCTCAGGGTGATTTTCATGCATGTCGTCCCCCATCACCCTTCTTTGGTATTAGAGCATAGGTTAGGACATGCATTTTGTTTAGCTCACTCACTATTTTTTTATAGCATTTTGTTAGCTTTAATCTTGTTCATATTAGTTCTTTTGCATGGTTTAGTTTCTACCTCATTTCTTTATTTCAATTATTTTATCGCAAGCATACAAAATATATATATATATCTGTGTTTCATTTCTATTTTCTTAGTTTGCATTTGGATCATAAAATGTGCATTTCATGTTTTGCATTAAGCTACTTAAGGGTGGCAATATCATAATATAAGGGAAGGACTTCATTACCTTTCCCTAGCCCAAAACAACCACCCTACATTTCAGACCCAAGCTTTTAATTAAATCAAGTAGAAATGTACTTTTGCTCTAGAGAGCTTAGGGACACTAACTAGTCGAGTCAAGACTAAGTGTCTATTCATGGCGTCAGCCCTTTCTGTGTGTGCTACTGCTCTTGGTGTCTAAGATTGGTGATTCAGGGCTAGTGAGTTGGTCTGCCTACATGGCCAATCCCAGATTGGTGTCTAAGGTTGGCAATCAGGGACCTACACTCCCCTACACCTACTTAGCCAAGAACAAGGTTACTACAGACTGGCCTGCCACCTTGATTTAGGCAACTAGTTGAGATTCTAGGTCTAGTATATCGTAGACAAATTTGTGTGCTTGAATCATGTCCACTAGAGCAGGAACCTCATATCAGCCTGAGTCATCTATGGACAACCCGCAAGAAGCCCTGCTAAGGACCATGTCAGAACACTTTGCCTAAATGTCTGCCCAATTGTCTACCCAATTGACCACTCATATAGATAATAAGTTAAACTAATTTGAGGCAAGACTTGATTCCATGGAGGGTCCCTAGGCCACCATTTGAGCATGAACCTGAGACCCCGTTTTCTCCACTGACCAACCCTAAGAGAGATAGAAACTTTGATCCCTTTGAGAAACCCAATCCTAGGAGAGTTCAGCAGCTTGATCCATTCCAAGAACCGAACCCTAGAAGGCCCAATCAGGATTTCATTGACCAAGAAGAAAGAGCCTTCAAGAGTATCAAACTAGAAGCACCCACCTTTGATGGTACCCTTGACACTAGGATATACCTAGACTGGGAGAAAGAGATGGACTAGTACTTTGAGAGGTACGAGATGACCGAAGGTAGGAAATTTAAGTTTGCCAAGCTTAGGTTGATTTGTCAAACCAAGATGTATTGGGATAACGTGGAAAGGTTAGTTAGGTAGAGAGGACAGGAGCCCATAGCCACCTGGGGAGATTTGAAAGCCAAGCTTAGGGAAAAATACCTTCCTGTGTCATACCATCAGTGACTTTTAGACCAATGGCATAGACTGGTTCAGGGAAACAAGAGTGTCATCGAGTACATAGATAAGTTTGACGAGTTAGCCATGAGATGTGGGATAAACGAGTCTGAGTCTATGATCTTATCAAGGTTTAGATCTGGCCTGTATGATGATGTGAAGAGAGAGTTGTATTTGAGAGAGGTACGGGATTTATAACAGGCTTACCAGGTAGCTAGGGACTTTGAGCAGTTTCATAGGACTCCTAGAAGCCAATACCCTAGAACAACTCAAACCTACCCGAGCTGACCCTACCTTGCCCGTCGAAATCTGAGTCAACCCGACCAAAGTCATCCCAATTCGAGTCGACCCGACCAAAGCCTGAGTAGGCCCAAGCCCAGCCGACCCAGTCCAGCCTGTCCCAACTTGAGTCGACCTCTAGATGACAAAGGAAAATCTGTAGAAGTATCCAAAAAGTTTGGCACCTGTTTTAGATGTCACCAGCCTGGCCATTACTCTAGTAACTGCCCCACGAGATCCCTTCATATAGGTGACTTAGAAGAGGAAGGAAACCTAGATGACACCTATGAATGTGAAGAGGAAGTGTACGAGGAAGGTTTAAACCTAGCAGAAGAATATGAGGGAGATGAAGAGAGTTGTGACCCCACTGACCTTATGGGAGTTGTTAGATGCATCCTAACCCAATCTAAGGAGCAAGAGGACTGGCATAGGACCAACATCCTACACACCTTTATCAAGATAGGGGAGAAGGTTTGCAAAATCATCATAGATAGTGGGAGATGTGTAAATGCTATTTCTGCTAGTTCTGTCAAGACCTTAGGGCTAACCCCTGTTCCCCATCCTAGCCCATATAAGGTATCCTGGATTGACTCCATTTCAATACCCATCAAACTTAGATGCCAAGTCCTGATTCAGTTGCAATCTTATAAGGAGAAAGTTTGGTGTGATGTGCTACCCATGGGGGTAAGCAGCATTATATTAGGGAGATATTGGCTGTATGATGATGATGCTATCCTATTTGGTGAAAACCAACACTCCTGTGCATTTAACTATTTAGGGAAGAAGATAGTGATCAACCCTATTCCCCCTAAGGATGAAATTAAGAAGGGAACCAGCTCTTTGAAGGAAAAGAAACCCGAATTACATTTAATTAGTGCCAAAGAGCTTAAGAGAGAAATTGCTGAGGGATCACCTATCTAGATTTTGACCACCAAGGAAATTAGGAAACCAGCCCTAGGAGAACACACCTAGGAAGTTGTGGAAGTTTTGGAGGAATTCCAAGATGTTTTTCAGATGATCTGCCTGACCAACTTCCACCACTTAGGGACATCCAGCACGCCATAGACCTTGTCCTAGATAAACCCTACCTAACTTGCCCCATTACCGGATGAACCCAACTGAGCACCAGAGATTACAAAAGCAAGTTAGTGAGCTGTTGAGGAAAGTTTCATTAGGAAAGCTTAAGTCCTTTTGCCGTTCCAGTCCTTTTGACACCTAAGAAAGATGGCACATGGCGGATGTGTGTGGATAGCCGTGCCATAAATAATCACTATCAAGTATGGTTTCCATACCCCGCCTAGATACCTGTTAGACATGATGGCAGGAGCCACCATCTTTCCAAAATTGATCTTAAGAAGTGGCTACCATCAGGTAGAATCAAACCCGGGGAGCTGAGTGGAAAATAGCCTTTAGACTAAGGATGGTTTTTACAAGTGGGTAGTATGCTTTTTTGGCTTGTCCAATGCACCCAATACTTTTCATAGGATTATAACCCAGCTTTAGGATGTTCATAGGTAAGTTTGTGGGTAGTTTATTTTGACGACATCCTAATTTTCAGCAGAGCATTTTGGCCTTGTCCAATGCACCCAGTACTTTCATGAGGATTATGACCCAGGTCCTTAGGATGTTCATAAGTAGTTTGTGGTAGTCTATTTTGACGACATCCTAATTTTTTAGAAGAACTAAGGAGGACCCTTAGACCACCTAAGACAAGTTTGTATGGCCCTTAGAAGATAGTCTCTATGCCAATCTAAGAAAATGTGAGTTCTTGACCCAGAGTCATCTTCCTAGGATTTGTCGTGACCCCCGAAGGAGTATTTACTGATCCAGAAAAGATTAAGTCAATAGTTGAGTGGCCAGTACCCACTAATGTTTCTGATGTCCATAGTTTCTATGGTCTCGCCACTTTCTATAGAAATTTTATTCAGGATTTTAGCACCATTGTCTCACCATCACTGACTGTATTAGGAAGGATCCTTTGAGTGGACCAAAGCTGCCGACAAAGCCTTCTTAGAACTTAAAAAAGATGACCCAAGCACCCATTCTGAGATTGCCCGACTTTTCCAAGTGTTTCGGGTAGCTTGTGATGCCTCTGGTGTAGGAATAGGAGGAGTCCTAAGCAAAGAGACCACCCGTAGCCTTTTTTAATAAAAATTAAATGAGGCTAAGCTTAGGTATTTGATCTATGATAAGGATTCTATGCCCTTGTACAAGCACTGAAGTATTGGAGACACTACCTATTGCCACACGAGTTTGTGCTATACTCTGACCATGAGGCATTAAGATACCTGAATTCCCAAAAAAAGTTAAACCCTAGACATGCTAAGTGGGTAGAGTATATTAAGCTTATACCTTTATTCAAAAACACCAAGCTGGAACTGAAAACAAGGTAGCCGATGCCCTTAGCAGATGATCCTTGCTTCTAAGTACCATTAAAACTGAGGTTGTAGGGTTTGACCAAATCAAAGAGCAGGACGATACCTGTCTTGATTTTAAGAAGATTCACCAAGCTTTGAGTATAGGATCATCTAGAGAATACATCCATTATACCCTGTTAGATGGTTATCTATTTAAGGTGAGTAAGTTGTGCATCCCAAGAACTTCTTTGAGAGAGTTTTTAGTTTGGGAGACCCATGCAGGAGGATTAGCAGGATATTTTGGTAGGATAAACCATCTTAGCTGTTGAAGAGCATTTCTTTTGGCCGAGTCTAAAAAGGAAGTAGCCTAGATCGTAGCTAGGTATAGAACTTGCCGCTTTTGCCAACAGCGAAAATAGAACACTGGCTTGTATACCCCTTTGCCCATTCCAGATTGTCCCTGCAAGATTTAAGTATGGATTTTGTTTTAGGATTGCCTAAAACCTAAAGAAACATGACTCCATTTTTGTTATGGTTGATAGGTTTTCCAAAATGGCCCATTTCCTACCATGTAGTCAACTTATGAAGCTTCTAAGTAGCCAACTTTTCCTGGATGAGATAGTTCGTTTACATGGCCTACCTAGAATGATTGTGTCAGATATAGATGTAGGTTCACCAGTTACTTTTGGAGACCCTGCTGCACATGTTAGAGACTAAGTTGAAATTTTTTACTGCCTATCACCCCCACTGATGGCTAGACTGAAGTAGTTGGGGTAGGCTCAACTTTAACATCAGTAGGTGGAACAGGGGGCTGTGAAGCAAGAGGAGTAGGAATAAACAGTCATGGTGTAGAAGAAGGAGGTGAGTGAGCAGGCTCTCTAAATGTTGAAGCTCTTGAAGCCTTGGCGGCAGAAGAACATCTCGATAAGAGTACCTAGATAGTCCGAAGCTCGGTAGAGATGCCCTGAACTCCCTTCTGTAAACACTAAAGCTTTGCAGTATGTTGGGCACTAAGAGCATCCACTACTCCTCTTAGTCGATCGAAATCCATGCATAGGTCTCTAATATCAGACTGAATGTCATCCTGCAGGTGCTGGCAACTCTCAACTGCCTCAACTCTAGAAGTCAACTGACTCAGCTCTGTCTTGATCTCTTGAAGTCCTGTATCAACTTTTTGATGAAGCTTGCCAAACATCGAAGAGAAGGTGCTCGAAAGGGACTCTGAAAGCTATCTCAGCTACTGTGCAATAAAGGCTTGTGAAGCATTCTGAACATTGGTTGATGTTGAGGTGCTGATGGAGCAACTGAAGGTCCTGGTGGAGTCCTAGGACTACCATGCTGTCTCTCTGTCTATCTATGCTCCTCAGTTTAGCCTCTGTAACATGATCATCATCATCATCACCTCTGTCAGTGGTAGTCTCAGTGTCAACCATGGGGTGCTTTGCCTGATCATCATCATCCTCATCTGAAGAAGGGTGAACCACCCTCTATCTTGACACCCTCTTCATCCAAATTCCTTCAACCTAATGGTAGCCCATCCATTGTAGGGACTTTGTCGAATAGGTATCAGTATGATGCAATGGTCTACTGTCCTCTCTAGTAAGGTCTATCCCAAAGTCCTGAAATAGTAAAGTGAAAACTATGCCATAGGGAAGGCACGCTTTCACCCTCCTTGCTGCTTCCCCTCATCTGAACCAGCATAATGTATGGTAGATTGAGGGCCTCCCCCTCAATCAAGCATCTCATAAAGGCCAGATCTCGCTTGCTCACCCAATCAAATTAGCCTGTCCTCGGCAAGAAGACCTGCTAATCATGTTGTACAACAATCTCATATCCAGCGACAACATGTTAGCCTGCACAATCCCCACATCATCTACATATCTTCTCTCAAGGATGATTCTAAGGGTTTTCTTCTTATCTTTTACACTAAGTGATTCAGTCCTTCATTAGGCATGTGCAGAACATTGCTTAATCTTTCTCATCCACACAAACCTCACTCCTTTAATAGTTGATTCAATATGATTATCACCAAGGGTGAGATTTTCATAAAAGGTTCTTACTAAATTAGGATAAGTCAGAGTGCCCAAGGAACAAAAGTCACTCCACCCTTGAGCCTATATCCAATCTTCTATTCTTAGCCCAAGTTCTTCCAAAAATGAAAAAACTATTCTTCTTCCACTAGTAACTGGGCAGTTAGCCATTGAGATTACCTATCTCGTGAAGAAGGTGACTCATTCCTTTCCTTCTCTTGTTCTTGAATAGGGGTTGACTCCTCTTCTCTACATTTTGACCTTCTTTCCCTCTATGAACTAGATTCCACATGCCTTGCTCTCTTCCATACTGCCATCATTGGAGCCATAACTGAAATCAACGTGGAGAGATGAAATTCAGGCAAGGTGGGGGTAGAGAGTGTGGTCCCTGGGCTTTGGAAGGGTTTTTCGGTAGTTCGGCTAAGGTTCACTAAAATAAAAGCCCTAGGTTTGGTCCTATGGGTTATATAAAAACACCTAGCCCAAAATCCGAGTCTGCTTGGCCAAAAGTATGACTGCTCGAGTCGGCTCGAGCAAAAACTCACAAAAAGGTTCTAAAACACTCTAAAAAGGTTTCTAATGAAGAAGACACTATGTAAGGTTGTCATTGCCCTTAAATTGATGTAGGAGTCTTCTAGATAATTTTTCTTAATTTTAGAAGAAAATAGGTCAAATTCTAAAATGGGTCATATAATCTTAATTTTCCTCTAATCATTTCAACTCTTTCTTCATTAATGGCTTATTAAAGATGTCAACAAGTTGGTTTTCTGTTGGAATGAATTCATGTTTAATTTCTCCATTTTGTACATGATCTCTAATGAAGTGATGTCTAATTTCTATATGCTTCTTGAATGCTGAATTGGATTTTTTGTCAAATTGATAGCACTTATGTTATCACACTTGATAGAAATTTTTGTTTGAATAATACCATAGTCTTCTAGTTGTTGCTTAATCCATAACACTTTGCACAACACTACCTGCAGCCACATTCTGTCTTAGCAGTGGATAGTGCTATAGTGTTTTGTTTTTACAGTGCCATAAAATTAAGTTCAACCTAGAAACTGGCAAGTATCACTATACTTTTTTCTATCAATTTTATATCCACCATAATCAGCATCAGAGAAACCAATTAAATCTAATGAAGATTGCTTAGAATACCATAGACCAAGACTATTTGTTCCTTCTAGATATTTTATGATTCTTTTAATAGCATTATATATGATTTTTTAGGATTTGATTGAAATCTAGCACATATATATATACTGAACAAGATATCAGGCCTACTTGTAGTTTAAATACAACAATGATCCATCATACCTCGATAAAGCTTTTGATCAATGTTGCCACCATCTTCATCTTTATTTAATCTGTAGGAGGGGCTTATGGATGTGCTCATTTCTTTGGTGACTCCATACCAAACTCTTAATGATCTTCTTGATGTACTTTGCTTGGTTGATAAAAATTTCTTTATTTGTTTGCTTAATTAGGAGTCCAAGGAAATAGGTTAGTTCACCAATCAAGCTCATTTCAAACTCACCCTGCATCAACTCAGCAAATTCTCTACAAGATCCTCATTAGTTGCACCAAAAATAATGTCATCTATATAAATCTGTACAACTAACAATCATTCTCTTTCTTTTTAGTAAATAATTTTGATTGTACTCTATTCCCTCTAATAAAGTTATTTTCAGTAAGAACTTGCTCAATCTATCATACCATGCTCTAGGTGCCTGTTTTAATTCATACAATACTTTATTAAGTTTAAAACATGATTTGGAAGAGTATGATTTTCAAAACCTGGTGGTTGTTCTACAAAAACTTCTTCTGAAATAAATCCATTCAAAATGTACTTTTTACATCCATTTGAATTAATTTGAAATTCATGTACAAGCAAATGCAAGTAAAATCTAATGGCTTCTAATCTTGCTACAGTGCATAGATTTTATCAAAATCTATTCCTTCTTCTTGATTATAACCTTTAGCCACTAATCTTGTTTTATTTCTAATTACTTTTCCTTTTTCATCTAACTTATTCCTATAAACCCATTTAGTTCCTATTACAGGATGGTCTGAGGGTCTGTTTACTAAGGTCCATACATTATTTCTTTCAAATTGGTTAAGTTCTTCATGCATGACCATCATCCAATTAGGGTGATTTTTAGCTTCTTCTATGCCATGTGGCTCTACTTATGAAACAAATGCTAGATAATCATGTGCTTCTCTAAGTGATGACCTAGTCTTAACACCTTGTGAGGGATCACCTATAATCAAATCTCTAGGGTGTGAAGTTATGCACCTCCATTCTCTTGGTAGATCACTAGGATCTCTACTTACCATTTCTTCTCCTTCTTGAGTTGGTTTGTCCTTCATGCTGATGTCTTCCATTGCTTGATCAAGTGTACTTGCATCATTATCTGTACACTCTTCTTTTTTAGAAAGATGATGGGTTAGATTCATCAAAATAACATGAATAGATTCTTCTACTGTTAATATTCTTTTATTAAACACTCTATAAGCTTTGCTATTTATTGAATAACCCATAAATATAGCTTCATCAGATTTAGCATCAAACTTTCCTAGGTTATCCTTTCTATTGTTTAACACAAAGCATTTACAACCAAATATATGAAAATAATGAATGCTAGGTTTTCTATCATTCCAAAGTTCATAGGAGATTTTCTTTAAATCGATCTTATCAAAACATGATTCAAAATGTAACAGGCAGTGTTCACCGCTTCTGCCAAAAGTACCTTGGGAGATTGCCTTCACATATATTTTCGTGGCCATCTCTTCCAAAGTCTTATTCTTTCTCTCTACAACACCATTTTGCTATGGTGTTCTTGGAGTGGAGAAGTTGTGATCAATGCCGTGCTCAGTGCAATAATCATCAAAATACTGATTTTCAAATTATGAGTCGTGATCACTTCTAATTGAAATAACTGAAAGATTTTTCTGGTTTGAAACTTTCTTGTGAAATTTTTGAAAAACTATAAAAGCTTCATCATTGTGTGCAATGTATAAAACCCAATTAAATCTCGAAGAATCATCTTCTATCACAAGTCTATATTTCATACCACCTAGGCTTGTAGTCCTAGTTGATCCAAATAGGTCCATGTATAGTAGCTCATGTGGTCTAGAAGTAGAAACCAAATTTTTTGATTTAAAACTCCCCCTAGTTTGTTTACCCAATTGGCATGCATCACAAATATGTTCAAAATCAACTTTGAATTTTGATAAATCTCTAACTAGATCTTTAGAAATCAATTTAGCAATTGTATGCATGCTAGCATGACCTAATCTCCTATGCCAAAGTAAACTAGACTCCTTGGTTTTAGCATTCATTGCTATAAGACTTGTACTACTAGACATGGCTAGATCATTCAAATCTACTACATATATGTTTCCAAGTCTATGCCTAATGAGCTAAGTGCTAGAATCTAGTAAGTTAGTTACATGCATATTAAAGATTCAAAGACAACCTTGAAGCCTCTATCACATAATTACTAATACTAATAAATTGTGCTTCAATTTGTCAACTAGTAATAAATTTTAAAAATGTAGAAGGGGTTATTCTGATCTTATCATGCCAATTATCTTTCCCTTACCATTGTCACCAAAAGTGACCATTCCTTTGATACGGGATGATTTATGCATGCAAAGTATTTTTCATGATTAACAAAGGAGTTAGGGTTTTAGATCCCGAATTTCAAGCCAAAATTCAAAGTAAAGAATTCTAGGAAATTTTTAGAAGTCATGCATGCAGAAATAAATCCTAAAAGTTAGAGAAATCAGGATTGCCAAGGTTTAAGAAAACCCTAGTAAGGCTGCTCTTCTGCAAGACCACTACTGGGGAGTCAAGGGGGTGTACTTGATAATGGTTGAAGTGCTTGATGAAGATTGTGCACGAAGAGATCACTCTCGCTCCCGGATGCGGCCTGGAAAATCAAGCTCTTGACCCTGTGGATTCGTGGGTTTTTGCTCGATGATTCGATGGTTGATCAGAAGGTATGATCGGATTCATGGGAACTAAAGGACCTGCAAATCACCATCTATGAGTTAGAAATGGTGTAGGGATGAAAAAATAAATTAAAAAATAGCATGGAAAAGAGTGTTTTGTGTTGGGCAGCCAAGGATTGGATGGAGGGGGCTAGGGTTCTGATGTTGGGGATGGAGGCAGGGCACAATAAAAAGGAGAAAATAATTCACACACAGCTCACACACAGCAAAGAAAGAAAACTCAATTTAGTTCATCAATTCATCTCCAATTACATGAGGAGGGGAGGCCTTTACATAGGCTTACAAACTTGGGGCTTAAGAAAGGGTATACAAGTAATCTCATAGTAAACCCTAACCTATACACACTCTCCCTCAAGTTCTCTCCACTTTGACTGAGTCTCTCTCTCTTCCTCTCCTTCTCTTGGTCAGCCAAAGGGTGGTGACCCTAAGGGTGGTTGACCAAGAGGTGGTAACCCTAAGGGTTGGTGCCTTCTTGGTTGCTCTTGGGCCCTAGGAGGCCCACTTAATGCTGGGCAGGCTTCAAGGCTTCTTCAGCTGTTCTCCTCTCTAGCGGGTTGGATCATATGTCCTCCAGGTCTCTTCGATGGCTTCATGCTATTAAATGGCTCAACTGGGTGGATGACTAGAGTGTTATGCTGACATGCTTCAAAATGATTTGAGTCTTCTTTTTTACAGGACTAGATTGGACTCAATAGACTAGACTCACACTTACATATTTAACTTCAAATTTACATGACTCAAAACTTGACTTGACTTAACTGACTTGACATAACCCAAAAACTGATCTCAAATCATAATAGTATGGATCAAAATCCAAATACAGGACTCATATATTGAAAGGCCCAAAACATGACTCAGGGGCCATACAAAGACTCATATGGACTAACCCACAAAACTCAAATGAACTCACTCAAATTAACTACCCTAATTACAAAATGGACTCAAATCTTAAACTCTAATTTGATAACCACAGAGGATTAAGAAGTCTCTACCAAAGTCTGGGACTTTTGATGTCCCCATCAATTCTCCTGGGATGGGAGGAACTCGACCCTGTCGAGTAAGGGTCACACTGATATGGTGTCTCTATGGAGGGTCTGAGTAGAGGTGCAACAAGTCCTCTCAAGTAACCCATGAAGCATTGGATCTTGGTAGACCTTGCTAATGGACCAGGTGGTGCCGAAAATCGCTATCCCGGGTCAAGGTAGCTCGATCGTCCAGGACATGCTCGATCCGTTTTCCTCTCTCAGGCCAAAATATAGGTAGACACTCAGGATTAGGCTCACTCTCAATGGATGGGGTAGGTTCAAAGGCCTCACTAGGAATCGCTGTCGGTTCCCTAGACTCAACCAGGTCTATGGTATTGAAGGTAGAGCTAAAGCCAAACTCCAAGGGCAAATCATGCACATGGGGTCCTACCTTCTTTATTACTTCTAAGGATCCAGCTCTGCGAGCATGAAACTTCTTTTTAGGCCTAACCTAACCAAGATAGAATTCCCTACATTAAATCCATTGGCTCTTATTTGGGAATTAGCCCATTTGTTAAATGTTTCATTACTTAAATTACTCTTATGGCTAATATCCTTATGCATATGCTGTGCGATGTTCAGTGCAGGTGTGGATAGTTGAACTAGGTTTATGGACTCCTAACGGCTGAGACAAAGGACTCATACTAACACCTAATAGACTCGACTATGTGATGCGGGATGACTCTAAGATTGCTAAACATGCATGAAAATAGTAAACTAATTTTTTTAGTGATTTTTATAATTTTATTTGCGGGCTAGATTTCCAAAATAAAGTAAGAACTAGCGGAAAGACTAGCAATGCAAAGAATCATCATATCGCAGGCAAACTCATGCAAAATAATAAATTCCAGGACCCGAGAATTGAGAAACTCTTGAATCAGTATAGCTTATCTTCATCAATCAAAAATAAAAAGAAGGAAAGGATATTACCAATCAGTGATTTGAAGAACTTCCGATGAAGAGATCACACAGCACTCTGATTGGAGTCTGGATGATAAAGTTCGGTTCCCTTGGTTAGATGGCTGATTTGGATGGTTCTGGAGGCAAAGAAAGCCTCCTCTGGGGAGGTGAAACACCTTGGGGATCCTTCAAAATGTCAAGGGTCAATCAAAACAGCAAGTAAAAAAAGAAAGGAAACTAGGTTTAGAAGGAATCAAGTTAGGGTTTAGAAGCTGGGCTGTTTGAAGCTTGTTGAAGATCTCTTTGCTTGGTGGCCTAGGGCACTCCTTCTTGAACGTGTGAAGGCTTGGATGGCAGTGAGTTAGGGCGTTGAAGGATGCTAGGGCCGCAAGGAATTTGTCCAAGCACAAGAACACAAACCAAAGAACCAAAACAAACAAAGTAACACAAGCTCGCAAGCTCAAATAAATTTCACCAGGGTTTTGATATCATGAATAAAAATTGATTACAAGAGGGGGAGGGGTGGGATATTTATAGATTTCTCATGCCCTCTAACTAGGGTTACACACTTGGGTTACAGTCCTCTCCTAACTAGGTTAGAAAAACAAATCTTAAAATAATTAGGAACATAAGTCCCAACTAGGTTAGGATTTGACCTAGTCTTCTCCTTCTCCCTTCATGCTTTAACTATTCCACTCAAGGACACCCCTTGGACTTGGTCAACACCTCAAGGACACCTAAGGTGGCATGTTGGGCCTCTAAGAGCAGCAAGGGGCCAGCCCAAAGGGGCTTGGGTGCATGGATTTGGGCCTCTGGAAGCTGGGGTGTCCTGGTAGCCTGGTAGTAGGAATATTCCATGGAATGTTGCTTCTTTAGGGCTTGGGCTTGGCACCTGGGCTTGATTTCCTTGGGATGGGATACAGGTGGACCTCTGGAATCATGGATTTCTTGGTTTAGGAATATGCTCTGGCATCTGGGGAGGAATCTGGGTAGCTGGAGGACATTTAGAAAGAATCAGGATTTTTGGAAGCATCTTGGATCCTGGGTTGTCACACAAAATCCAATGGGCTGATGTAGTGGCCTCTGACTCCTGGATGTTGCCTGGTGGAACTCCAAAGTAGGGTGACCTCCTCTCTTGTAAAAAAATTGGGCTCATACTAGACTCATAATTGATGTATAGGACTCAAAGTACTGACTAGGTTGAGTGTTGAGACAAATCAACTAACCTCAACTTATTACAGGATTCAATCTTAATTAATTACAAAATTTTCAAAACTTTGACACATGACTATGTAAACCATCTGGGATCTAGGGATCTGTGTCTAATCCTGGTGTCCCCACCAATTCTCCCGGGACGGGCAAAACTCGATCCCGTCGAGTATGGGTCAATTTGGCTCAAGGAGGGTCGGGTTGAGGCGCTGCAGATCCGCACCAGCATTTCACACATCCTTAGTTTTGGCTGACCTTGCCAACGGACCAAGTACCAATGACAGTCTTTATCCTAGGTATCGATAGCTTGATCATCTAGAGCTTTCTTAATCATTTCCTCACCATAAGGCCAAATTATTTATGGTCGCTCTGGGGTGGGTCCTCTCTCAAAGAACGGGAGTGGCTCAAGGGTCTCGCTGGGTATCACTGCTGGCTCCCTAGGCTTTACATAGTATAAGATAATGAAAGTGGAGCTAATACCTAAATCAGGTGATATCTCAGGCACATAGGCATTGGGTCCACTACTATTCATTATGTTGGATGGGCCAGCTTCGCGAGTAGAAAATTCTCTGATAGTTACATATTCCTTTGCATAAAATTCTTTATCTTTCTTTTGAAAATTAGCCAGTTATTTTTTAGTTCATTAATTATGTTCAGCTTTTGACTAATTTCATGATGCATATGCTGTGCAGAGACTAGTGTAGGTGCAGACATACAGATTAAGTCTATGGACTCATATTCAGATGTTGTTTCATTACATACACCTATTTGTTTTGGTTGTTCTTTAGGGATTTGATCCTGGGCTTCCTCTATGAACAACTCTTGTAATTTCTCAGTTTCACCCATAAAGTTTGATTCGGGCTTACTTACTTCTTCAATTATTAAAGTGGGTTCAGGATCAATTCTCATGACTTCCTTAGTGGGTTCAGAAGGGTCTACCTCTAATTCTTTAGCCTTAATTAAATTTACTCTTCATTTTGCTCTAAGGCTACTAGAATTTCTTAAATTCCTAGGCTGACTGGGGCAAATCACAAACTTTTTCCCATGACGATGAAAGGTACAGATGTTGGTTCGACCAGATAAGACAGCATTATGATCATATAGCCATGGTCGACCTAGAATGACACTACTAAACTTCATGTGAAGGACATCACACCAAATCTCTTCTTCATATGATTGCAATTTAATTAGGATTTGGCACCTAGACTTGATTGGTATAGAGGTGGAATCTACCCATGATACTTTATAGGGGTTAGGGTGTGGAACTAGGGTCAAGCCTAAAGATTTAGCTGTCTTAGTAGCAATGGCATTGACACAACTACCACTATCAATTATAATCTTATATACTTTATTCCAAAACTTAACAAAGTCTGTAGGATGCTAGTCCTACGCCAATAATCCTCAGGTTGGGTTTGGGTTAAAATACATCTAACCACCCCTACTT
The DNA here is from genome assembly GCA_021397845.1 of Areca catechu. NCBI lineage: Eukaryota > Viridiplantae > Streptophyta > Magnoliopsida > Arecales > Arecaceae > Areca > Areca catechu. The sequence goes on from CM038049.1 coordinate 131,020,334, forward strand.
GATCAAATTCCTCCTCATCTCCTTCATATTCCTCTATCAAGTCTGGTTCAGCATCATAAACTTCTTCTTCTAGGTCATTGACATTGGGTTTAGTCTCTTGTTCTTCAAGCTTTCCTATGTGTAATGACCTGGTGGGACACTGACTAGCATAGTGACCTACCTTATTACATCTAAAGCAGGCATTGGGGCTGGGGCTTGGGGCTTTCTGAGACATGGGTGCCTTATCCTTGACAATTCTAGTAGGTGAATAATTACTTGCACTAGATAGACTCGGACTCGAGTTAGGTCGAGATGGGTTAGGGTTGGGATGGTTTAGGTTGGGATTGAATCGGGTTGGATTAGGGTTGGGTCGGACTGGGTTACGGTTGGCCCAACTGGGTTGGAGTTAAATCGACCTAGGTTGGGGTTAGGATTTGGTTTACCCTGGTATACTTGGTTTGGGTTTGATCTTGGAAATTGGGTATTGTTCCTAACAGGTCCAGACTTCTGATAGGTAGGTCCTTTTTGGAATTGTTCATAATGTCCAGCTATTTGATAGGCTTGTTCCAAATCATGGACCTCCCTCATGTATAGTTCCCTTTTTGTTCCAAATCATGGACCTCCCTCATGTATAGTTCCCTTTTAATGTCCTCACGCAACCCAATTCTAAACCTGGATAGGGTTTGGTCTAAGGACTCGGTTACACTACACCTAACATCGAACTCATCAAATTCAGCAATATAATCTGACACTGATCTATTCCCTTGATGAATTTTGTTCCATTGGTCTAAGAGTTGCTGATTGTAGGATTCTGGTAGGTATTTCTCTTTGAGTTGCAATTTCATCTCTTGCCAAGTAGTTATAGGTGGAAGGGCTCATTGTCTCATAGTATGCTTAAGATTAGCCCAATGTAATCTAGCTTGATGAATCAACTTAATCTTGGCAAATTTATATTTCATCTCTTTACTCATTTCATACCATTCAAAATAATAATCCATATCACCTGCCCAATCTACATAGACCTTTTTTTCAAGACTTCCATCAAAGGTAGGTGCTTCTATCCTAATATTCCTCATGGCCCTTTCATCTCGATCATGGGCTTCATGTTGGGGCATTCTATGGTTTGGGTCTTGGATAGGGTCAGGGTTGTGGACTTCCCTATGGTTGGGCTCTTGGTACATTTCCTGAGGTTGAACTATCCTATGGTTAGGCTCTTGGTATGGTTCCTGAGTTTGGGTTCTACTAGGGTTGGGTTCCATGAATTGAACCTAGGTTTGGGTCCTCCTAAGGTTGAGTTCCATAACTTAATCTAGATTTAAGGTTTCCCTAGGGTTTTAAGAGGTGGAACAGGATGGGTCAGGATAGGGTTTTGAGAGGTGGAACAGGATGGGTCAGGATTAGGTTCAGCATTGGAGTCTTGGGTTTTCTCTATAGTCTCTAGTTAATTCTCTACTTGGTTTAATCTAGTGGTTAATTGGTCGATCCTAGTGGTTGTTTGGTTGTTTGGTTGTTTGCTTGGGTTATCTGGTTGAGTTAAGTGGTCAACTGGACAAGCTGATTTTGGGTTTGATCATGTTTGAGATCCATCTGAGCTAACTAATTTTGGGTTTGGATGTTGGATTGGTGGATCTGCGTGATTAATTGGGCAACCATCTGTTCATTCATGGTTTTTATGAAAGCCTCAAAATTGGGATCCATGATTGAGTTGGGTTGGGGTGTAGACTTATGGTATTGGGTTCCTAATCTAGTGGTCATGCAACAAATCAAACAATCAAAGTGGAATGATACAGCCAAGCATGCAAAAGAAAAAAGTTAGTACAATCTAGGGCTTGCTAGACCTAGAGTCAAAACTGAATGGGTCAGCTCAACTTACACTTAACCCAGCAGCTAATCCTTCCTCTGGCCAAGTAGAGGGTGGGAGTGTGGGAGGCCCCCCTGCTTTCGTAGGGATCCAATTAAAAACCACAACACCACTTAGGTCGTTTGACTCTGGACCCTCAGCCTTAGACACCAGATTTTAATAATAGCCACCGGATTAAATGCACTAGTTGGCCTACATAATTCGGACCCGACTTGTTGATGTCTCCTAGCCTACTAGAAAAAATTAGGTCTAATTGATTTTAATTAGGCTTGGGTTAGTATGATGATGGTGGTTTTGGGCACAGGACAGGTGATGAAATCCTGCCCTGATCTGAGATAGAGAATTATCCTTAAGATTAGGTTAAGAATGATGGCAATCGATGGCTCTGATGCAATCTAAAATAATCAGTAAAATAAAAATATTTTATGAATATTTATGCAATGACAAATTAGGTTTAAGTTGATTAGGTTAGCAATCAATTAGGCTTGGGATTAGGGTGTGTGGAAGTTGATTAAGTTAGGTTTAGTTAAGATGCAGAATTAGTAGCTTGGGATTAGGGTGTGTGGAAGTTGATTAAGTTAGGTTTAGTTAAGATGCAGAATGTTGTAGAAATCAAAGAATTAGGATTTCAGTTGATGCAGATTTTGACATAGATCCTGATGCATAAAAAAATCAAAAAGAAAATATGGAATAGAGGATGGACGGTGATGATGATTTCTACCAATTTTCATGCAGAAAAAAATCATATGATGATACAAACCTAGGATTTTCTGGACTGCTATAGAAATTATCAGAATTCTATTAGGATTTCTATTATGCTAAATTTTAAAAATTTAGGATTTTAGTAAAAATAATTAAAAATTTTGATAATTACTAAGACAGAAAAGAGGACATGCAATGCAAATTTCATAGAAAAATAAAATACTTATGATGCCAAAATTAGATGGAAACTAGACACCTAATGCAGTGAATTAGGGTTTGTGAATGCAATGCAAATAAAAAAACTATCCTAAACCCGCTCTGATAACAAACTAATGGAGGATGGCTCTAATATTGCTAAACATGCATGAAAATAGTAAACTAATTTTTTAGTGATTTTTATAATTTTATTTGCAGGCTAGATTCCCAAAATAAAGTAAGAACTAGCGGAAAGACTAGGAATGCAAAGAATCATCATATCGCAGGCAAACTCATGCAAGATAATAAATTTCAGGACTTAAGAATTGAGAAACTCTTAGATTAGGATAGCTTATCTTCATCAAATCAGAAATTAAAAGAAGGAAAGGATGTTACCAATCAGTGATTTGAAGAACTTCCGATGAAGAGATCACACAGCACTCTGATTGGAGTCAGGATGATGAAGTTTGGTTCCCTTAGTAAGATGGCTGATTCGGATGGTTCCAGAGGTAAAGAAAGCCTCTTCTATGGAGGTGAAACACCTCGGGAATCCTGCAAAATCTCAAGGGTCAATCAAAACAGCAAGTAAGAAAAAGAAAAGAAACTAGGTTTAGAAGGAATCAGGTTAGGGTTTAGAAGCTAGGCTGTTTGAAGCTTGTTGAAGATCTCCTTGCTTGGCAGCCTAGGGCACTCCTTCTTGGATGTGTGAAGGCATGGATGGTAGTGAGTTAGGGCATGGAAGGATGCTAGGGCACCAAGGAATTCGGCTAAGTACAAGAACACAAACCAAAGAACCAAAAAAAACAAAGTAACATAAGCTCACAAGCTCAAATAAATTTCACCAGGGTTTTGATATCATGAATAAAAATTGATTACAAGAGGAGGAGGGGTGGGGTATTTATAGAGTTCTCATGCCCTCTAACTAGGGTTACACACTTGGGTTACAGTTTTCTCCTAACTAGATTAGAAAAATAAATCTTAAAACAATTAGGAACATAAGTCCCAACTAGGTTAGGATTTGACCTAGTCTTTTCCTTCTCCCTTCATGCTTTGACCATTCCACTCAAGGACACCCCTTGGACTTGGTCAACACCTCAAGGATGCCTAGGGTGGCGTGTTGGGCCTCTAGGAGCAGCAAGGGGCCAGCCCAAAGGGCTTGGGTGCATGGGTTTGGGCCTCTGGAAGCTGGGATGGCCTGGTAGCCTGGTAGCAGGAATATTCTATGAAATTTTGCTTTTTTAGGGCTTGGGCTTGGTACCTGGGCTTGATTTTCTTGGGTTGAGATGCTGGTGGACCTCTATAATCATGGAATCCTTGGTTTAGGAATATACTCTGGCATCTGGAGAGGAATCTGGACATTTGGAGGACATCTGGAAAGAATTAGGGTTTCTAGAAGCATCTTGGATCCTGGGTTGTCACACAAAATCCAATGGACTGATGTTGTAGCCTCTGACTCCTGGATGTTGCTTTGTGGAACTCCAAAGTAGGGTGACCTCCTCTCTTGTAAAAAAAACTGGGCTCATACTGGACTTATAATTGATGTACAGGACTTAAAGTACTGACTAGGTTGAGCATTGAGATAAATCAACTAACCTCAACTTATTACAGGACTTAATCTTAATTGATTACAAAATTTTCAAAACTTTGACACATGACTAAGTAAACCATATGGGATCTAGGGATCTGTGTCTAATCCTAGTGTCCCCACCACTATGCATCCCTATCGATAGAGGTTTATTAGGACTTAACTACAACTTAGGCATGGGGCATGAGTCGTGGTTGATGGGTGACATGCAGATGAAAATTTTCCAGGAGCTCCTAATAAGTGCAAGAGGGTCTTCCACAAGTATGTAGCAAATGGGATGGTGTCAACTCCATTATTGATTTTGATGATAAGCAAAATGATTAAGTATAAGTTAAGTACTAATGATTTCTTTGAAGTATGTTTTTATTGAAAAAGGTGCTCACAATTTTGAAGAAGCTTGTTTGTTTAAAGAAACCAAGTTTGGATGAAAAGGATTGATCAAAGAGGACTTGGAAACTCAATATTTACTTGATTTGATGAATGAGTTAAGTAGAAATTTGTTTTAGCTCAAGTTCAGACCTTTCTATGAAGAATTCAGTGAAGTGTCGACTCAAAGTGTCGACACATGACACCAAGTGTCGACACATGGAAGTGAAGTATCGACTCAGGGCGGTATGCAAGAATGTTTCAGTTGGCATGGTTGAAGTATCAACACATGAACCTAAAGTGTCAATTCAAAGTATCGACACAAGGATCAACACATCGCTTGAGATTTTCAAGCCACAAAACTTGCTGAAATTGAAGAACTGCTGAAGAGTCGACACATGGAAGCAAGGTATTGATTCAAAGTATCGACTCAACTGAGTAAGTGTCGACACATCTGAGATTTCCAGAGAACCATATTGGAATGTTTGAATTGGGTGTCGACTTAAGAAGTTCAAGTGTCGACCTTATGTATCGACTCACAGCCTGAAGTGTAACACATAGAGTTCTGAGAACAGTAATGGCTAATTTTTCAAATGTAGAACTCGTCCATTTTGCCCTCCAATGGCTAGTTTTTCAAGTCTAATGGCTAGAAATAGGATTTGAGGCCTTGGAAAAGTATTTATATGCTCAAAATAAAATCAAATAGAGAGGAATTGAATATTATTGAAGAGAATAAGAAAAGAGCATTCAAGTGAGAGCTTTAACTCCTATTCATTGAAGATTCAACCACTCTCAAGCACAAGCAAGCCTCTAAGCATTCAAGAGCCTTCAAGAGTATTGAAGATCATCCATTCTTGAACATTCAAGAGGCTTCAACAAGTTCAAAGCATCTTTACATCGAGCTTCAAAGAGATACCCTCTTTTGTTTAGAAAGCTTACTTTGTTTCTTTACTTCAAATCTTTATTTGTTGTAAGGGTTCTTGGTTAGCCTATTGTAAAACCAAGGGAGGTTATTGATTAGCCTTTGAAAACCAATTAGGTTCTTTCTTAGCATGTAAAACTAAGTGAGGTTTTGACTTGTTGGTCTTGTAAAACAAGTTGGGTTTTTGATTAGTGAGCCCCAAAACTAATCAACTGTAATCGGGTGTGATTATAATAAATTTTTAAGGGGATCTTGGGAGTGGATGTAGGTGCATTGGATAGCACCGAACCACTATATTTCTTGATCTTTGTGGTTGATTGATCTCTCTCTTGCTTTTCATTTATTGCTCTTTATTTTCGTTGCGTTTTTACTTAAAAGCATTACAATTGAAGTTATTGTACCTTACCTATTTAATTGTTGAATTGGATTGCATTGCATTGCATCAAGTAAAGTAATTTTAATTTTTAGAGACCCAATTCGTCCTCTCTCTTGGATTGCTTACAGGTAAAAAGTGATATCAGAGCCCTGTTCTCAGTATATAGGCTTTACCACCTTGAGTAAAGATCTATGGCAGCCCCAATTGGTACTAGCATAGTTGAGGGTCAAGCCTCAAATAGACCTTCATTTTTCAATGGATCAAATTATACATATTGGAAAACTAGGATGAGAATTTATATGCATTCTATTGATTATAATTTATGAAGAGTGGTAGATAAGGGTCCTCATATTCCTTCAGTAGTGGTTAATGATGTTTCCATCCCAAAGCTCGAAGATGATTGGGATGAAAATGACATTAAGCAATCCGAGATCAATGCCAAGGCAATGAATCTTTTCTATTATGCATTAGATCCTAGTGAATTTAATAAGATATCTACATGCACTTCTACTAAAGAAATATGGGACACACTTGAAGTTATCTATGAGGGTACCGATCAAGTGAAGAACACTAAAGTAAATATATTAGTGCACATATATGAGATGTTCCGAATGGAACCTAATGAATCTATCATTGATATGTACACAAGATTTACTAATATTGTAAATGGAATGAGAAGTCTTGGAAAGGTTATGTCTAACGTTGATCTTGTGAATAAAATCCTTAGGTCACTTCCAACATCGTGGGATCCAAAGGTGACCGCAATTCAAGAAGCCAAGGATGTTGATAAACTACCTTTAGAGTAGCTGGTTGGATCGCTCATGACTTATGAACTTAATTTGAAACAAAAATCAATGGACATGGACAAAAAGAAGAAGGGGATCGCCTTCAAGTCAAATATACAAGAAGAATCCTCAATAGATGAGTCCGAAGATAATGAGGAAGATGAAGGTGAAGAAGCCCTCCTTGCATGAAAGTTCAGAAGATTTATAAAGAAGAGGAAATTTCCTTACAAAAAAAATATCAATCAAAAGAAAAAGGAAAATAGAAAGAGAAAAAAAGAAAAGGAAAAGGAGAAGGAAATACCTACATGCTTCGAATGCAAGAAGCCGGTACACTACAAGTTCGATTGTCCTCTCCTTAAGAAATCTAGGAAAAAATTAAGAAAGAAGGTAATGATGGCCACCTAGAGCGACAGTGAAGACTCCAGTTCAGAAGAAGAGTAGACCGAAGTTGCAAATCTTTATTTAATGGCACATCAAGACAATGATGAGATAAATTCCGATACTGAGATTGATTTTATGTTTGATGAACTTAGAAATGCCTTTGATGAACTCATGTATGATTATAAACTAATTTTAACTGAAAATAAAAAGTTGAAAAAACATGCAAATAGTTTTTCTCTTGAAAACAATTCTTGGCTAAAGGAAGTTAATGACTTGAAATCTAAATTGGATGTTTTTGAGAAGAAAAACAATACTTTGTCAATGGAGAATGAAGTTTTGAAAAGATCTAAGAATGTCATTTCTAACAATGATCTTTTGAAGAAAAACAAAGATTTAGAACTTGAAAATACTAAGTACAAAAATGAACTTGAAAAGATACAACCTTTTGTTGAAAAATTTACTTATAGTTCAAAAAAATTAAACCTACACTTGAATAGTCAAAGAGCAGTTTTCAATAAAGCAGGTTTAGGTTTTAGACCACAAAAACAATAAAAGTATTTCAAAAGCTTTTTTGTACTTGCATCATCTAGCATCACTTGTTTTTCATGTAAAAAGTTAGGTCATAAATCATTTCAATGCAATTTAAGAAAAATCAATTCTTTTGGTAAAGTGTGGGTTCCAAAAAGAACCATTTTGAATGCTAACCCTAAAGGACCCAAGTTGGCTTGGGTACCTAAAAACAAAGCTTGATTTTATTGCAGGCGTGTCTTGCAACCAAGGAGAACAAAAGATTTTGGTATCTTGATAGTGGTTGCTCAAGGCAGATGACCGGAGATGTGAAGCAATTTACTTCTCTTGAATCTTTGAATGGAGGGAGTGTGACCTTCGATAATAATGGTAAAGGAAAAATCATTGGTATTGGTAAGGTTCATATAACTCCTTCTAGTAGTATTAGAAATATACTTCTAGTTGATGGTTTGAAATACAATCTTTTAAGCATTAGTCAGTTTTGTGATAAAGGTTTTCAAGTAGTTTTTAAATTATCATATTGCATGATTGCTAGTCCAGATATAAATTGAGTAAAATTCATTGGAAAAAGACATGGAAATGTTTATTTGGTAGATTTGGATGATCTATCTTTGCCTAATGGAGATGCCTTGTTGCAATGAATTCTACTAAGGATGAGACTAGCTGGCTTTGGCATAGAAGATTAGGGCATGCTAGTATGTATCTACTTTCAAAATTTTGCATAAAGAATTTAGTTAAAGATTTACCTGAACTTTGTTTTGAAAAAGATAGAATTTGCCAAGCATGTCAATTTGGTAAACAAGTTAAAACTTCTTTTAAACCAAAAGGTTTTATAACTACTAGTAGACTCCTAGAACTACTTCATATGGATCTCTTTGGACCAACTAGAACATCAAGTCTAGGAGGCAAGAGGTATGGATTAGTCATAGTGGATGATTTTTCGAGATTTACATGAGTTTTCTTTTTAGCACATAAAGATGAATCATTTTCTGCATTCATACAGTTTTATCAAAAAGTTTCAAACTAAAAAGGTGTTTCAATTATTTGCATTTGTAGTGATCATGGAACTAAATTTGAAAATCAAGATTTTGAAAACTTTTGTAATGAAAAAGGAATAGAACATAATTTTTCTGCATCTAGGACACCTCAGCAGAATGGGGTAGTAGAAAAAAAAATGTACTTTGGAAGAAATGGAATGCACTATGCTTTGTAAAAATGATTTGCCGAGATATTTTTGGACTGAAGCCATTAATACTGCATGTTATATTTTAAATCAAGTTTTAATCCGCCCAATTTTGAAGAAAACTTCTTATGAACTTTGGAACCAAAGAACACCAACTTTGAAATATTTTCCAGTTTTTGGTTGCAAATATTTTATTTTAAATAATGAAAAAGATAATCTTGAAAAATTTGATGCCAAGTCTAATGAAGGTATCTTTTTAGGATACTCCACATCAAACAGGGCATACAGAGTTTTTAATAAAAGAACTTTGGTTGTAGAAGAGTCAGTGCATGTTGTTTTTGAAGAATCTACTAACAAATCCTCCAGAAAAGAGGATACTTTTGATGAATATGCAGGTGCTGGCAAGATTTAAAAATTGACACTGAATGATCAACTTTAACCAAGTGAAGAAGATCAAGACAAAATGAGAAAGGTGATGACAGTCCAAAGCACCAAGATCTACCTAAGGAGTGGAGGTATGCTCATGGACATCCTAAGGAATTAATCATAGGTGATCCATCTAAAGGGATAAGAACTCGAGCCTTAATTAGAAATAAATGTGATTATATAGATTTTGTATCTCAAGTAGAATCTAAATGTTATGAAGAAGCTGAAAAAGACCCTAACTAGATTAATGCCATACAAGATGAACTAATTCAGTTTTATAGAAATAATGTTTGGACATTAATAGAAAGACCATCTAATGTTTCTATTATTGGCACAAAATAGGTATTTAGGAATAAACTTGATGAAAATGGAATTGTTATTAGAAATAAGGCTAAGCTAGTTGCTAAAGGCTACAACCAGGAGGAAGGGATTGATTTTGATGAAACTTTTGCTCCTGTTGCTGGACTTGAAGCAATTAGATTACTATTAGCATTTGCTTGTTTTATGAATTTTAAACTATTTTAAATGGATATAAAGAGTGCTTTTCTAAGTGGTTTTATAACTAAAAAGATTTTTGTCAACCACCCGGATTTGCAAACCATGTACATCCTGATCATGTTTTAAACTACACAAAGCACTTTATGGATTAAAGCAAGCACCTCGAGCCTGGTATGAAAAACTCAGCAAATTTTTGATTGAAAATAAATTTTCTAGAGGCAATGTTGACAAAAGACTATTTTTGAAAAAGAAAGATAATGATTTATTAGTAGTACAAATATTTGTTGATGACATCATTTTCGGTGCTACTAATGAAATTCTTTGTCAAGAGTTTGCCAAGCTAATGCAGGGTGAGTTCGAGATGAGCTTGATGGGAGAACTCAATTTCTTTCTCGGACTCCAGATCAAGCAAACTACAGATGGTATCTTCATCAACCAAGCTAAGTATACAAAAGAAATTATAAAGAAGTTTGGGATGGAAACTACTAAAGCAATAGGTACACCTATGAGCCCCTCTTGTAGACTTCATAAAGATGAACATGGTAAATCTGTAGATCAAAAGTTATACAAAGGTATGATTAGCTCTTTACTGTTCTAATTGCTAGTATACCAGATATAATGTTCAGTGTATGTATGTGTGCTAGATATCAGTCTGAACCCAAAGAATCATATTTATTGGCTATTAAGCATATTATTATATATCTATCTGGTACTATTGATATTGGATTATGGTATTCTATAAATTCATCTGCTGAATTGATTGGATATTCTAATGCTGATTTTGTTAGTTGTAAATCGGATAGAAAGAGTACTAATGGTACTTACCAATTTCTTGGAGTTAACTTAATCTCATGTTTAGAAATAAATAAACTTCAATTGCACTATCCACAACTGAGGCTGAGTATATTGCAGCAGGAAGTTGTTGTGCTCAAATCTTGTGGATTAAGCAAGAACTTGAAGATTTTGGAATCAAGTTGGCTAGTACACCTATTAAATATGATAATACCAGTGCTATTTGCTTGACTAAAAATCCTGTTCAACATTCTAAGAGCAAATATATTGAAATTAGACATCATTTTATTAGAGATCATGTAGAAAATAATGATGTTATGCTTGAATTTATTAGTACTAAATTTCAATTAGCTGATATTTTGATTAAACCTCTTCTGGAAGATCGATTTTGTATAATTAGAAGAGAGCTCGGGATCATTAATTCTTTTGATTAAATTTTTCCTATCTTTGACTCAAATTAGATCAATTTGACATCAATCTTTGCCAATCTTGTTAAATTTCATTAAATTTAATCATGTTTCCAGTGATTTTGATCTATGCTTGAATCTCTTAATTTTTGGTTTTTAAGTTGATGTGTCGACACATTGATGTGTCGACACCTGAATGTGTCGACACATTCGTGTGTCGACACTTGAATGGTAGCAAACCGACAATAAAGGATTTTCCGAACCATCTTCTCCCCATTTCTTTCTCTTATTCGAGCCGACACATGTTCTAAGGTACTCCTCACTATTCTTCCCACTATTTCATGTTTTAAACCCATTGTTCCTTTGATTTGGACACCCGGTAGTTTGGATTTTGTTGGATTTTTTCTCCCATTTGGATTTTAAGCTTCAGAAATCCTAGGTTTCAACCAAAACCTTGCCCAATTCTTTAATTCAAGCAATGGGACCCCGAAAGCAAGTAGTCCATCGACCTCGTTAGTCAAATCAGGAAGAAGAGTGAAGGACGAAGGCTAGACATGAGGCAAGAGCTCTTGATCCGCCTGCACGACTACTTTTTGTACCTTCCAGCTGGATGAGCTCGATGACCATCATTGGGGGACGATGAGTGGACTTTACTTTTGTCGACCAGTAGCATTTAGGATTGGACAGTGGATTCGATAGGTAGGTCTGACCTTATTTTGCTCACTCAGTAAGAGATATTACCCCGGGCTTATGCGAGAGTTTTGTGGATCACTCGCCCGCGGGACTGATGGATGGTTAGCACAAGTGAGAGGCCGGGATATCCCAGTTTCATCAAAGGTTTTGAGCAGAGTATGAGATATACCGATGACTGGATCAGTGGTGGATAGTTTGATGGACTGAGTGAGTGGACTTCAGTGCATCTTTGAGTCTGATATATTGCCTGAGGGAGCCACCGTACCCGCATCCCGACTATCTACAGAGATGAGACTGTTACATCATATTATGGCCTGGATACTTCTGCCAAAGATTGGATGCTTCAATTACATCATTGAGCTGGAGTTGCTAGTGATGGTCTTTTTGGTTCAGCATACGCACGTCTGCATTCCAGTGCTTATGATTCACCAGATGACGGAGGCATCGACTAGCTAGCGACTCTGCCTGCCATATGGGATGGGATTGACAACTTTTTTCAGAGAGTATGGCATCAGCTTTGAGGATGAGCCCTATCGCATGCTACTTCATACTGATGTGTATGACATCATGTCATTACACCGGATGGGATATCATCTATTCTGAGGCCAATGGACTCTCAGGATATCTGGTCAGGTCGAGGATAGAGCTGATGATGACGATGCTGTAAAGGAGGAGCGCATCCTCTCTGATGAGGCAGGACCTAGCAAGAGTCAGCCTGAGACCGCAGCACAGCCAGTGATTGCATCTTTGTCTGATCCTACTACTTCAGCGCAGCCTCAGCCAGCTCAGATGGAGACTCCAGTTGTTTCTAATAGCTTGCTGGACAGAGTCAAATGCATTGAGATTGATTTGTTGATCGTGAGACAACATCTTGACTGTTTCATAGCAGAGACCAGAGAGAGCCATATTGGACTTAGTGATGACATCCCAGCTATATTGACTGCACTATCCAGACCTTCAGCGATTACTCCGGTTGCTGATACTGCACCACTTGCTCCTACACCTGTTGATGATGTTGATGGTGATGATATTATTGGAGATATTATAGGTGATGATGATGGAGATGATGAGGAGACTAACTCCAACAGATTTGATTTTCCAGATCTTACTTCAAAGCCAGTAGTGGAGGTGACGGCAGACTTGCCCAAGAGTCCTGTTCATGATCCTTCTAGTTCACCTACCTAGACTCAGTCCCATCCTCTACTTCTAGATTGGATGATCACATTCCTATACCTATTCTTTCTCAAGTTATCGATACTTCTGTTATACATACACCTATTATTGACACCCCTATCATTAATACATCGATTGCAGACTTATCAGTTCATTCTGTAGCTGATACTTCTATCCTTGATACACCTGTTGTATCATCAGCTGATACCCCTATTTATGACACATCGATTGTTGATACTCCCACTATTCACACATCCTTACTTATCCGAGAGCTTGGATTTTATACACCTGGCTTTCAGTATCTTGACTCAGGTCATTCTTTTGATCGCATGCCACTTCCGACGTTGCTGAGACTATCGACCTGATTTGTTCCGTTCCTGCGGAGGACATTGCTTCTACCTCTACTACTCTAGCCAGAGGTCAGGCATATGCTCATCGCAGAGGGCATGGTCATCGTACCCCTCCACGGCCGACCAGGACCCTACTCAGAGATCTCAGATCCATGTGGCCGCGAGCTCGATCTTCTATTGATATAGGATCGATTGAGATCAGTTAGTCTTCTGATGATACTGATGATATGGATGAGGATTAGGACACTTATATATTTTTAGATAGCTTATTTTATGCATCTATGTATGTTTTATATATTGATTGTACAAACTCTGACTAGAAATGAAATATCATGTTATACTCAATGTTTGTAAGCTTGAATGAATGAATGGATTTTAAATTCAATACAATATACTTTTGAGCGAGTAGTTTAGTGATAATTGAATGAATGTATGTTTTATATTCAGCCTATTTGTCTTCCTACCTTTTTAATGATAACAAAAAGGGAGAGTAGTATTATGATGGTTTTATGAGATATAAGTATAAATGCAATATATTCTTGGTGATTTATATTTATGATGTTTTGTGATGTGCAATATATTTTATGGATGAACAAATTTTAAAAATTATTTTTGGAAACTTGAATTGAAAATGTTTACAGATTCCTTAAGAAAGGGAGAGCTATACTTTGTTTTCATTGAAAATCCTTTTTAAAGTGAATTTCATCTTAAAACCCCTTTTTAAATGTTTGAAAAGATATTTATAAACTATTTTATAGATCATGAATTCAAGGGGAGCTTTGTTCATTACTGAAATTCTCTTGTAGAGTATCATGACACATGTATTCTTTGGCTTAAATGTATCCCAAAATTCTAATACTCTCAATCATCATAACAAGCTCTAACACTATTAATCTTGACACTATTTTTGTTCTAAAATATTATATAAATACTGCAAATTACATTGATACATTTAATGCATCTAGTTCTATGCACTTTGATGAATTCTTTCAAAAGCTTTTTAAGCAATTGATACTTAAGGATTTTGTCATCATCAAAAAGGGGAAGATTGTTGACTCCATTATTGATTTTGATGATAAGCAAAATGGTTAAGTATAAGTTGAGTACTAATGATTTCTTTGAAGTATATTTTTATTGAAAAATATGCTCATAATTTTGAAGAAGCTTGTTTGTTTGAAGAAACCAAGTTTGGATGAAAAGGATTGCTCAAAGAGGACTTGGAAACTCAATATGTACTTGATTGGATGAATGAGTTAAGTAGAAATTTGTTTCAGCTCAAGTTTAGACCTTTCTATGAAGAATTCAGTGAAGTGTCGACTCAGGACGGTATGCAAGAATGTTTCAGTTGGCACGGTTGAAGTGTCAACACATGAACCTGAAGTATCAATTCAAAGTGTCGATACATGGATCAACATATCGCCTGAGATTTTCAAGCCACAGAACTTCCTGAAATTGAAGAACTGCTGAAGTGTCGACACATGAAAGCAAGGTGTTGACTCAAAGTATCGACTCAACTGACTAAGTGTCAACACATCTGAGATTTCCAGAGAGCCAGATTAGAGATATTTGAATTGGGTGTCGACTCAAGAAGTTCAAGTGTCGACCTTATGTATCGACTCACAGCCTGAAGTGTAGACACATGGAGTTCTGAGAACAGTAATGTCTAGTTTTTCAAATGCAGTACTCACCCATTTTGCCCTCCAACGGCTAGTTTTTCAAGTCTAATGGCTAGAAACGGGATTTGAGGCCTTGAAAAAGTATTTATATGCTCCAAATCAAATCAAATAGAGAGCAATTGAATATTATTGAAGAGAATAAGAAAAGAGCATTCAAGTGAGAGCTTTAACTCCTATTCATTGAAGATTCAAGCACTTTCAAGCACAAGCAAGCCTCCAAGCATTCAAGAGCCTTCAAGAGTATTGAAGATTATCCATTCTTGAGCATTCAAGAGGCTTAGACAAGTTCAAAGCATCTCTACATCGAGCTGCAAAGAGATACCCATTTTTGTTTAGAAAGCTTACTTTGTTTCATTACTTCAAATCTTTATTTGTTATAAGGGTTCTCGGTTAGCCTATTGTAAAACCAAGGGAGGTTATTGGTTAGCCTTTGAAAATCAATTAGGTTCTTGGTTAGCTCATAAAACCAAGTGAGATTTTAACTTGTTGGCCTTGTAAAACAAGTTGGGTTTTTATTAGAGAGCCCACAAAACTAATCAACTGTAATTGAGTGTGATTATAGTAAATTCCCAAGGAGATCTTGGGGAGTGGATATAGGTGCATTGGATAGCACCAACCACTATATTTCTTGGTTTTTGTGGTTGATTGATCTCTCTCTTGCTTTTCATTTATTGCTCTTTACTTTCGCTGCATTTTTACTTAAGAGCATTACAATTGAAGTTATAGTACCGTACTTATTTAATTATTGAATTGGATTGCATTGCATTGCATCAAATAAAGTAATTTTAATTTTTAGAGATCCAATTCACCCCCCCCTCTTGGATTGCTTATTGGGCAACATATGGGCTCTTAGGATTTATGCAACTTGATAATCTTAACAAAATGTGACCTAATGTTTCTAGATACATGAGATGACTCGAGGAAGGGTAGGAAATAGGAAGGGGATTTCGGGACCAGTTCTGGACTAAAGAGACTGACCTTAATGTATGAACATTTTATTATGTCTCTAGGCAAGAAATGGTCCATGCTATGGAAGGATGGGTCAACAATTTCTGGGAAGAGGTCCTCAATGGAAACTATGGGAGGGGATTCATCCTGAGGGTACTGAATTAAATTGATCATGCCCTCAATAAATTCCTTGGGCTCTTGAATCTTAGGACTGGGCTCTATAATTAGGCTTTCCTCTAGTGGCTCCTCAGGCATGATTTTAATAGTAAGGTCAGGTTCCTCATGGTCTTCTTTCTCTAATTGTTGTTCCAAGATGGTTTCGGTTTGGATGTGGTCAGGGTCAGCTACCTCTAGATTGGCTTCTATCTGGGTACCTATGGGGTCAACTTATTCTAGGTCTTCTAGAGATGTCTCCTCTTCTTCTCCCTCGTAATCATCCACTAAGCTCACATCAGCTTCATACACTTCCACTTTAATGTCATTCTGGTGAACCAGTCGGGTGGTAGGAGGGGTTTGGTTAAGGGAATACTGGCTAGTGACTGGGATAGCTCGGGTGGGTCGACTAAGTGGTACCTAACCAGTATCTGGGTTTTGACTATGGAAATTGATCCTAGTGGGTTCAAGTTGACTACGAGGAAGGGGACTAGTACTGGGCTCATATCTAGGGATACTAATCCTATGGGATTCAGGTCGATGGCCTATAGATTCATTCTGCTCATAGGTCATGGATTCAGATCTATAGGTCATGGGTCTACTGGGCTTATAGGGTGTCGGTGCATAGGATCTAGATGCGCAGGATCTATGGTAATAGGATCTGAGTCATAAAATCTAGGTTCAAAGGTTCTAGTGATGCGGGATGACTCTAAGACTGCTAAATATGCATGGAAAATAGTAAAAAATTTTTTTAATGATTTTTATAATTTTATTTGTAGGCTAGATTTCCAAAATAGAGTAAGAACTAGCGGAAAGACTTGCAGTACAAAGAATCATCGGATCGCAGGCAAACTCATGCAAACTAATGAAATAACCATGATTCAAGAGTTGAAAAACTCCTAGTTTAGGATAGTTTATATTCATCAAAATCAGATAATAAGAGAAGGAAAGGTTTCTTACCAGTCAGAGATTGAAATTCAGTAGTAGAAGGGGTCACTCACACTCTGATCGGAGCCTGAATGAAGAAGCCTTGTTTCCCTTGAATCTAATGGCTGATCTGGGTGGTCCGGGTAGAAAAGAAGGCCTCCTTAGGGGAGGGAAAGCACCTCGGGGATCCTAGAAGCATCAGGGTCAATCAAAACAGAAATAAAAAAATAAGGAAAGAAACTATAGTTTGGAAGGAATCAAGATTAGGGTTAGAAGATGGCAGTCGGGGAAGAAGAAGCTCCTAGACTTGGACGACAGCAAGGGCTTCTAATCCTTGGGCATGGCTGATCTCCAGGGATGCAAGGGGGTGATAGGGCAGTAGGGTTTCAATCCAGAATACAAGGAGAGCACTCAAAGTAAGAACCAAAACTCAAACACAAGGCAATTGATCAAAATTTCAACAAGGTTTATTTATAAGAAAAAGATGCTTACAAGAGGGGGAGGGGTGGGGTATTTATAGAGTTCCCATACCCATACTAACCATGGTTACACTTGAGTTACAAGTCCTCTTCCAAATTGGAATACAAGTCCTTTCCTAGCTAGGTTAGATTACAAGGTTTAAAGGGATTAGGAGTCCTTGCTAGGTTAGAATAACTTGGTCTTCTCCCACTTTTCTTCAACTTGGACTAGGTCAACTCTTTGAACGCCCACTCCTTGGGCATGTGGACTTTAGGGCAGCAATAGGGAAGGTCGGCCAAGGGCTTGGAAGCTTGGGCTTGGGCCCCCTAGAAGCTGGGTTGCCTGGTTCCTTGGGCTAGCATATTCCCGGTGTCAAAAGAGAATCTTGGTTCTTTTGTCTTGGGCTTGCTTCCTGGGCTTGAATTTGGAGGCCTGGAGTGCTGGGATAGCCTAGTAAACATGGGCTCCTGGCATATAGAATATTCTGAAGGCATCTAGAGGGAATCTGGTATCTGAAATAGCATCCAGAGGGAATCAGGGCACCTGGGTGTCGATTAAGCTCTCCTAAGCTAGTGTAACTGCTTCTGGCTTTAGAATGAAATCTGGTGGAACTCCAAAATAGCATAGCCTCCTCTCTTGTACAAGAAGTAAACTCATACTAGACTCATACTAGTATACAAGACTCAATGTATTGGACTAGGTTGAGGGTTAAGACAAATCAACTAACCTCAACTTATTACAGGGCTCAATCCTAGTTGATTACAAAACTTTGACACATGGCTAGGTAAACCAAATAGGGCCCAGTAATCTGTGTCTGATCCTGGTGCCCCCACCAATTCTTCCGGGGTGGGAGGAACTTGACCCCGTTGAGTGTCGGATAACTTGGCTCTCATAGTGCTCGAGTAGGTATAGGTTGAGATGCTACAGATCCTCACCGGTGATCCACGAGTCTTCAGATTCTGGCCGACCTTGCCACCGGACCACATACCTCTTGGGGGGGACACCAGAGGCACCAAAATAAGATAGAGGCTTCTTAACCCTCTGTGGATTACTTAGTCATATTCAAGTCCATTTGTAATAAAGCTTAGTTCATCTAAGTTATTTTTTTATCACTTGAGTCCTGTACTAATTAGCTCATGTTGAGCTAGTCATTTTCTGGAGTTCAGTACATATCCAGTAATGACTCATACAAGTGAGGACTAAGCTATCCAAGTAAAGACCAACCCAACTAAAGCTATGAGGATCATGGAAAGCCTAGGAGAAGAAATCAGAAGCTCGGGAGACAAGCCCGAAGCCTTGAAGCCCTGAAACACAGTCTTGAAGCCCTGAAACGCAGTCCTGAAGCAAACTAGGCCAGCCCAGGCCCAAGATGAGAGATAAGTGGCACCAAGACCTTATTCTTACCACCCTTGGTCGTCCACTAGGGACACCTCCCTTGGCCAACCAAGGAAAGAGGAGGGAGAGAAATTTTAGAGATTCTTTCTACATATTTTTTCCTTATTTTCTAGCTAGGGTTTGGGTGAGAATATAATTCCTATGTAATTTCTTTTGTATCCTTACATAGAGCCCAAGACTATGGGTCTATTTAAAGAACCCTAGTCTCTTGTATGAGAACTAATTTTTGATATATGAAATATTATTGAGTCTCCAATTTCTATGTGTTTCCCTGTTGTGTGCATTAAGGGATCTTCTGAGAGCTTTTCTTCTTCCCGGTGTTTGCAACTATCTCCTGCCGCCAGCCTGCCCTCCAAAGCCCTGGCCACCAACTCCAAAAACCTTCTTCCCTTTGCTGTTTTCCTCCTATTTCTTGTTCCCCTTTGAGTTTTGTAATCCTTGATAGGTCATTTGCAGGTCCCTCGACTCCTACAAATCCAATGACTCCAGCCAGGCCGCAATCGGATCACCGAGTAGAAAGCCGGATATCCATGGGTCTCTAGCTTGGTTTTCCAGGCCGCATCCATCGAGGACGAGTGATCTCTTCACTGCGATCTTCATCAGGCACTTCAGACATTGCCAGGTACACTCCCTCTACCACCAGTAGCATTATTGTAGAAGAACTAGCCCAACCGAGGCTTCTCAGCCTCGACGGTCCTTCATTTTTATTGCCTGTAGGTCCTGTTATGCATGCTGTAGCCTCTTATTTTCCTATAGAACTCTATAGATCATTCCTTAGTCTATTCTTCGAGATTAATCATACAACTTAATATTAAAATTACAAAAAAAATACTTGCATGCATATAGGTCCCGCATCAATTTGGTATCAGAGCCTGTTTGGGCTCAGTTCTCTCTGGATACTCGGATCGGGCACTTCACCATGGCCGTCCGGTTATAGAAGATTATTAGGGCTTCAAAACCCTCTTTCCCAGTCGACGGGATCTCCTATGGCGGTAGGGGTGCCACTGTGAATTGGCTCATGAAAAAGAACACAAGGAGTTCTTAGGTTTTTTTTAATTTTTGGCCTTCTGAAATATGCACTGTTCTTTTAATTATTTCTCCCTGCTCAGAACTGCAAGAACTTTGATTTTTGTTTTGTGGATTCATCTTAATTCAAAGTATTTTAATAAAGTTTTTCATATTTTATTTCAGTCTGTGCAGTTTCTGTAAGCCGAAATACAGTCTGTAGATTTTCGGCTCTATTTTTTCAGCAAGACAATTTTGGAAGGTTTAGGGTTTTGTTTAGCATCTCTTTGCATATCTTTTAATTTTAGCATGTTTCTAGAATATTATGTCATTGGCTACAAATCATATTTCTATAAGAGAATTAAAAAAAATAAAAAAAATTACATATATAAAAGCTACCTAAAATACTTGAACCCTAATTTGCATCATCTGCCTGCCATCATTGCATAAACTACCTTTAAGGGCACTCTTGCTATGTCAGTTAGGGGGAGGATTTGATAACCTCTCCCTAGCCCAAAACCACATTCCTTGCATTCGGTCCCAAGCCTAACTTAAAATTAACTAGACTTAATTTGCCTTAGTGGGCTAGGGACAACAACTGATCGGGTCCAGGCTAAGTGTCAGATCACTTTGTCAAGCTAACCTGTGTGTGCCTTGTGCTTAGTATCTAGAATGGTGGTTCAGGGATTCAATCCCAAAGGGCTTGTGTGCTGGTCCACCTACTTGGAGAATCTCTGATTGGTGTCTAAGATTGGCAATCAGGGACCTAACAATCACCTTACACCTGCCTGGCTGAGTACAGGGTTACTATAGGCTAGTTTGCCACCCTGATTGAGCATCTAGTTTTGGACTCTAGGTCTAGGAAGCTATAGTTGGTTTGATCGAGTCTTGCATGAGCACTAGATTAAGAGCATCATATCATCCACCACCTCTACTTCTGGCTGAATCCATGGATAACTTTGAAGCCCAACTGAAAATTCTCACTGATCAACTAGCCCAATCCTTCACTCAACTGAATCAGAGATTTGACCAGGTGGAGAATAGGATAGGAACCATAGAGAAAACCTATAGGACCCAGACTAGATCCAATATTGATAGCCTCAACCTAACTCAACCTAGTAAAACCAGGGAGTCCAACCCTAGGAGGACCCAATACTCTGACCCATATAGGGAGCCCAACCCTAGGAGAACCCCTTACCATGACCCCTATTTGGAACCCAACCCTAGGAGAGCCACTAGGTACTTGTGTTGGTAGCACCTAAATATTGTGATCCTGAGTGTGAGGATTATCTTGCATGGGAAAGAGATATGGACATGTATTTTGAACAAAATTGGGGTTTTTATTCTGAAAGATGTCAGTTTAAGTTTGCTAAAGCTAAGTTAGTTCACCAGGCCAGGTCAGATTGGGATAGTGTTAAGAGAATACTTAGGCTAGAAGGCCATGAACCCATAACTACCTGGAGTGACATGAAACTTGAACTAAGGAGAAAGTACCTATCTAAGTCCTATCAGTCCAAGAGACCTACAACCTGTAGATCTTATGACTCCAAATCCTATGAACCTAGAAACCTATGTACCCAAAACCTATGAACCTAGATCCTATGACTCTAGATCTTATTTACCCACACCCTATAAGCCTAGTAGACCCATGACCTATAGATCTAAACCCATGACCAATGAGCAGAATGAACCCAATGGCCATCATCCTGAATCCCATAAAGTTAGTTCTCCTAGATATGATCCCAGTAGTAAGCCACTATCCCTTAGTCAACCTGAGCCTACTAGGAGTAGTGCCCATAATCACAAACCAGGACCTAGCCAATTTTCCCTTAGCTGACCTTCTCCTACCATCCTTTTGATTGATAAGGCTTACATTAACGTGGAAGTATATGAAGCTGATGTGAACTTAGTGGATGAGTATGAGGGAGAAGAGGAGACACCTCTAGAAGATCTAGAATTAGTTGACCCTATAGGTACCCAGGTAGAAGCCAGCCTAGAGTTAGTTGACCTTGACTATACCCAGCCTAAAGCTATAGTGGAAGAGCAATTAGAGAAAGAGAACCTAGATACTGTTGCTAGAACCTTACTTGAGGAAACCATTGAAGAGAGCCAAATTTTAGAGTCTAGTCCTAAAATACAAGAACCAGAAGAATTTATTAAGGACCTGATCTCTTTGAATCAGTACCCTCAAGATGAGCCCCCTCCTATAGTTTCCATTAAGGACCTCTTCCCTAAGATTAGTAATCCATTCTTCCATTATGCAAACCCTGTAGATAGACCTCAACCTCATAAGGTTAATCTCATTAGTCTAGGATTAGTCCATGACATGCTTTCTTATATCGTACTTTATCCAACTAACCCGGAACCTTTTTCTCTACCCTACCAGACTAATTCTGAACCCACTTCCTATTTTCTGCCCTTTCCAGACACATCCAGCATTTCTAGGATCATTAGATTGCATTTAGTTAAGATTAGCATTCTGCATTAATTCATTATGTATGCTAGGTTTGCATTCTACTTCTGGCATACCCTATGAAATTTGCTAGGAGCCCATTGTAAGTTTTCATGTGCATGTCAAGCTAGGATCAAACACAGAGAACCTATAATCTCTTAGGTTTAGGTCCAAAGAGTTCAATTAAATTTCCTTCAATAGGAATGCATAGTCGAGTCTGTTAGGTCCTTTGCATCACATTTTAGGAGTCTGCATGTGCCCAGCATGTTCACCACCTGCACTAATTTTGAAAGAACCTGGCTAATTCTCGAAGAAGGGCCAAGGAATTTGATGTAGTGGATTCTATCTTGGTTAGGCTTAGGCCTAAAAAGAAGCTTCATGCTCGCAGAGCCGGACCTTTTAAAGTGATAGAGAGGGTTGGTCCAAATGCATATGTGTTAGATTTGCCTTCGGATTTGGGCATCAGTTCTACCTTCAATATCACAGACCTGGTTGAGTACAAGGAACCGGCAACGACACCCAGTGAGGCCTTTGGACCTACTCTTTCCATTGTGAGTGACCCTAACCAAGAGTGTCCATAAATTATTTGGCCTAAGAGAGGAGAACGGATCGAGCGTATCCTGGATGATCAAGCCTTAATGACCCGGGGCCGCGACTATCAACGCTACCTGGTCCGATGGCAAGGCCGGCCAGAGTCGGATGATTCATAAATTTCTCGAGAGGACTTGTGACACCTCAACCTAGACCTCCTCGAGAGATATGTGAGCCAGCTTGATCTTCACTCGACATGGTCGAGTTCCTCTCACCTCGGGAGAATTGTTGGGGACACCAGAGGCACCAGAATAAGACAGAGGCTTCTCAACCCTCTGTGGATTACTTAGTCATATTCAAGTCCATTTGTAATAAAGCTTAGTTCATCTAAGTTATTTATTTTATCACTTGAGTCCTGTACTAGACAGCTCATGTTGAGCTAGTCATTTTTTGGAGTTCAGTACATATCTAGTAACGACTCATACAAGTGAGGACCAAGCTATCCAAGTGAAGACCAACCCAACTAAAGCTATGAGGATCATGGAAAGCCTATAAGAAGAAATCAGAAGCCTGGGAGATAAGCCCGAAGCCCTGAAATGCAGTCCTAAAGCCCTGAAATGCAGTCCTGAAGCAAACTGGGCCTGCCCATGCCCAAGATGGGAGATAAGTGGCACCAAGAGCTTATTCTTACCACCCTTGGTCATCCACTAGGGTCACCTCCCTTGGACAACCAAGGAAAGAGGAGGGAGAAATTTTAGGAATTTTTTCTACAATTTTTTTCCTTATTTTCTTACTAGGGTTTGGGTGGGAATAGAATTCCTATGTAATTACATTTGTATCCTTACTTGGAGTCCAAGACTATGGGTCTATTTAAAGAACCCTAGTCTCTTGTATGAGAATAAATTTTTGATAGATGAAATATTATTGAGCCTTCAATTTTTGTGTGTTTCACTGCTGTGTGCATTAAGGGATCTCCTGAGAGCTTTTCTTCTTCCCAGTGTTTGTAACTGTCTCCTGCCGCCAGCCTGCCCTCCAAAGCCCTGGCCGCCCACTCCAAAAACCTTCTTTCTTTTGCTGTTTTCCTCCTATTTCTTGTTGCCTTTTGAGTTTTCTAACCCTTGACAGGTCGTTTACAAGTCCCTCGACTCCTACAAACCCAACGACTCCAGCCAGGTCACAATCGGATCACCGAGCAGAAAGTCGGGTATCCGCGGGTCTCTGGCTTGGTTTTCCATGCCGCATCCATCGAGGATGAGTGATCTCTTCATTGCGATCTTCATCAGGTACTTCAGACATTGCCAGGTACACCCCCTCTACCACCAGTAGCTTTATTGTAGAAGAACTAGCCCAACCGAGGCTTCTCAGCCTCGGCGGTCCTTTGTTTTTATTGCCTGTAGGTCCTGTTATGCATGCTATATCCTCTTATTTTTTTATAGAACTCTTTACATCATTCCTTAGTCTGTTCTTCGGGATTAATCATACAACTTATATTAAAATTACAAAAAAAATACTTGCATGCATATAGGTCCCGCATCACCTCTGATAGCCTCTATCTTGGGTACCGATAGCTTGATCATCCAGGATTCTCTCAATCTTTTTCTCACCAAAAGGCCAGAGTGGGGTGGGTTCTCTCTTAAAGGAAGGGATAGGCTCAAGGTGCTCGCTAGGTATCACTATTGGCTCCCTAGGCTCTATAAGATCTGAGATGATAAAGATGTATCTAATACCTAAATCAGGTAGTATCTCATGCACATAGGCATTGGATCCACTGATATTTGTTATCTTGGATGGCCCAGCTTCGCGAGCAGAAAACTCTTTACAACTATAAAATCCCCTGCAAAATTCTTTATCTCTCTTTTGGGAATTAGCCAAGTTGTTATTTAATTCATTAGTTATGTTCAGCTTTTGACTAATTTTCATATGCATATGCTATGCAGAGGGTGGTGCAGGTGTAGATATGTAAGTCAGGTTGTGCATTTATCGGACTCAACTAATACCTAGTAGACTTGACTAGATATCCCTATCAAAGGACATTTTATTGGACTCTAAGGGATAAAACCTAATAGACTATAAATCTTTAGGTTTGACCCTAGCATGGCATGCACATGAGAACTTACTATGTACTCCTACTAGGTTCCATAGGGTTCTCCTAAAGTAAGCTGCAAACATGACATGTATAATGAACGAATGCAACATGCAAACTCCTATAAAATGCAACCTAATGGTAAAGAAAACAGAAGAAGTTTTTGAAAATGATAGAAAATAAGAAGTGGGTTCAGGGTTAGTCTGATTTGGTGGAAAGTAAGAAAAGGGTTCAGGGTTAATTGGATAGACTAGGATATAAGAACGGGTGTCAGGGATTAATCCTAAACTAATAAGGTTGACCTTAAAAGGTTGGTACATATTTACTAGGTCTGCCTTATGGAAGAATGGGTCATTAATTTCTGGGAAAAGATCTTCAATTAGGATCAAGCAAGTGACTTCATCTTGAGGGTACTGAGTGAGATAAGCTAAGTCCTCAATAAACTCTTTTGGCTCAGGAAATTTGGGACTAGGCCCTATAATTGGACCCTCTTCTAAAGTCTCCTCTAATTGCTCTTCCATTGCAGCTTGGGTATGATTTGGGTTATCTAATTCTAGGTCGGCCACTAACTGATTATGGTCAAGGTTAGCTAAATCTAGATTGGCTACTACTTGGATATGGTCAGGGTTGACTGATTCTAGGGTGGCTTCTACCTAGGTCTCTATTGATTCAACTAATTCTGGGTTGGTTTCTATTGGGGTTGGGTTATGGTCAACTACTTATGGGTCTTTTATAGGTGTTTCTTCCTCTAGATCTACAATAGACTCATTATCCTCATACTCCTCTACCAGACTTGGGTCAGCCTCATATATTTCTTCTTCTAAGTCATCTTGGTGAACCAATGGGGTGGTAAGAGGGGTTTGGCTAAAGGAAAACTGGCTAAAGTCTGGGATAACAGGGGTGGTTAAACTAAGGGTTATGGGTTCATAGGATATGGGTTTAAAGGTTATGGGTTCAAATCTAGGGGTATCAATCCTATAGGGTTCAGGTTGACTATGGGATAACGGGTTACTACTGGGTTCATATCTAGGGACTATGGGTTCCTGGGGTTCAGCTTTATGGGTCTTGCCAGGGTTCCTACTTCGTTATCTAATGGATCAAAACTATGGATTGCTTGGTTACTTGATTGGATCAGTTGGTCAAATATTTTATTCCTTTGGTCAAACCTACGGTTTATTCGGGCAAGCTGGGCTTGGGTTTGGGTATTGGCTTGGTTCATTTGGGTAAGCTGGGCTTGGGTTTGGGTATTCATTTGGGCAAGCTGAGCTAGGATGGCCTCCAAAGTGGGATCCATGGTTGGGCTGGGCTGAGATTTGGACTTTTGATAATGGGTTCCTAATCTAGTGGTCATGCAACAAATCAAACAATCAAAATGAAATGATGCAACCAAGCATGCAAAGAGAAAGAAAAGGCTAGTTTAATCTAGGGTTTCCTAGACCTAGAGCCAGAAACTGGGTGGGTCAGCTCAACTTACACCTAACTTAATAGCTAATCCTTTCACTAACCAGGTAGAGGGTGGGAGTGTGGGAGGCCCCCCTACTTTCGCAGGGACCCAATTAAAAACTGCAACACCACTTAGGTCGTTTGACTCTGGACCCCCAGCCTTAGACACCAGCTTTCAGTAATAGCTAAAAGATTAAATGCACTAGTTGGCCCACACAGCCCAGACCCGACCTGTTGATGTCTCCTAACCCACTAGGGAAAATTAGGTCTAATTGATTTTAATTAAGCTTGGGTTAGTATGTTGATAGTTGTTTTGAGTCCAGGACAGGTGATGAAATACTGCCCTGATCTGAGATTTTGAGTTGCCCTTAAGATTGGTTAAAATGATGGCAATCAATGGCCCTAATGCAATCTAAAACAATCAATACAATACAAGTATTTTATGAATATTTTATGCAATGACAAATTAGGTTTAAGTTGATTAGGTTAGCAATCAATTATGCTTGGGATTGGGGTGTGTGGAAGTTGATTAGGTTAGGTTGAGTCAAGATGCAGAATGTAGCAGAAATCAGTGAATTAGGGTTTCAGTTGTTACAATGTTTGACATAGATCCTGATGCATAAAAAATCAAAAAAAATCTAGAATAGAGGATGGACAGCAATAACAAATCCTACCAAATTTTATGTAGAACAAAAATAAGATGATGATGCAAACCTAGGGTTTTGTTCACTATTGCAGAAATTATCAAGATTCTATTAGGATTTCTAATATGCCAAATTTTAGAAATTTAGGTTTTCAGTAAAATTAAGTAAAAATTTTGATAATTATTAAGACAGAATAAAGGACACACAGTGCATATTTCACAGAAAAATAAAATATTTATGATGCCGAAATTAGATGTAAACTGGACACCTAATGCCATGGATAGAATGCAGAATTAGGGTTTATGAATGCAAAGCAAATAAAAAAACTATCCTAAACCTGCTCTAATACCAAACTAATGCGGGACGACTCTAAGACTGCTAAACATACATGAAAAATAGTAAAATAATTTTTTTTATGATTTTTATAATTTTATTTGCAGGCTAGATTCTCAAAATAGAGTAAGAACTAGTAGTGCAAAGAATCATCGGATCGTAGGCAAACTCATGCAAATTAATGAAATAACTAGGACCTGAGAGTTGAGAAACTCCCGATTTAGGATAGTTTATCTTCATCAAAATTAGATAATAGAGAAGGGAAGGTTTCTTACCAGTCAGAGATTGAAATTTAGTAGCAGAAGGGGTCACTCACACTCTGATTGGAGCCTGGATGAAGAAGCCTTGTTTCCCTTGAATCTGATGGCTAATCTAGGAGGTCTAGGTAGCAAAGAAGGCCTCCTCAAGGGAGGGGAAGCACCTCAGGGATCCTGCAAGTGTCAGGGTCAATCAAAACAGTAATAATAAATTAAGGAAAGAAACTATGGTTTGGAAGGAATCGAGATTAGGGTTAGAAGATGGCAGCCTGGGAAGGAAAAGCTCCTAGGCTTGGACGGCAGCAAGGGCGGGTTTCAATCCAAGAACACAAGGAGAGCACTCAAAGTAAGAACCAAAACTCAAACACGAGGCAATTGATCAAAATTTCAACAAGGTTTATTCATAAGAAAAAGATGCTTACAAGAGGGGAGGGGTAGGATATTTATAGAGTTCCCATGCCCTCACTAACTATGGTTACACTCGGATTACAAATCCTCTTCCAAATTGGAATACAAGTCCTTTCCTAGCAAGGTTAGAATTACAAGGTTTAAAGGGATTAGGAGTCCTAGTAGGTTAGAATAACTTGGCCTTCTCCCACTTTTCTTCACCTTGGACTAGGTCAACTCTTTGGATGCCCACTCCTTGGGCATGTGGACTTTAGGGCAGCAATGGAGATGGTCGGCCAAGGGCTTGGAAGCTTGGGCTTGGGCCCCTTGGAAGCTGGGTTGCCTGGTTCCCTAGGCTTGCATATTCTCGATATCAAAAGGGAATCCTGGTTCTCTTGTCTTGGACTTGCTTTCTGGGCTTGAATTTGGAGGCCTGGAGTGCTGGGATAGCCTAGTAAACATGGGCTCCTGGCATATGGAATATTTCGGAGGCATCTGGAGGGAATCTGGCATCTGAAATGGCATTTGGAGGGAATCAGGGCACCTAGGTGTCGATTGAGCTCCCCTAAGCTGGTGTAACTACTTCTAGCTTTAGAATGAGGTATAGTGGAACTCCAGAATAGCGTAGCCTCCTCTCTTGTACAAGAAGTGAACTCGTACTAGACTCATATTGGTATACAGGACTCAATGTATTAGACTAGGTTGAGGGTTGAGACAAATCAACTAACCTCAACTTATTACAGGACTCAATCCTAGTTGATTACAAAACTTTGACACATGGCTAGGTAAACCAAATAGGGCCTAGTAATCTGTGTCTGATCCTGGTGCCCCCACCATCTAGGTTCATAGGTACTGGGTTCATAGACCTAGGTAGTGTGGATAAAGATGGCTCAGGTTTGGATCTAGTTTGAGTCCTACGGGTTTTCTCTAGGATTCCTAGCCGAACATCTACTTGGTCAAATCTATGAGTCAATTGGGCATTCGATTGGATCATCTGGTCATCCATTTGGTCTAATCGAGTGTTCAATCGGGCCATCTGGTCACTCAAGGTCTTTAGGACAGCATCAAGATGGGATTCCATGGGTTCAGCCAGTTATGGAGGTGGTGGATGATATGAAGCTCTTGATCATGCAAGACTCAAACAAATCGACTACGGGTAACTAGACCTACTAGAGCCCAAACAGAATGGGTCGACTCAACCTACACACAACTCAACCCCTAATCCTTCCATAGGCCAGGTAAGAGGTGGGATGGTGGGAGGCCTCCCTGCTTAACGCAAGACCCAATTGAGGAACCACCGATCTGCTTAGGTCGTTTGACACTGTACCTTTAGCCTAGACATCAGATTCCAATAATAGGAGAAGTATTGGGTGCACTAGTCTTCCCACAATGGTTGAACTCAACTTGTTGATATCCCTAGCTCTCTAGAGCAAATTAGGTCTAATCTATTTTAGTTTGGGCTGGGTTCAGATGCAAGAATTGTGGTTTTGGGCTAAGGAGAGGTGATCAAATCCTCCCCCCATATGACATAGTAAAAGTGCCCTTAAGGTAAGTTATGTAGATGATGGCACACATATGAAATGCAAATTAGGATTTTGTAGTTTTGGTATTTTCTGATTTTGAATATATATATATATATATATATATATATATATATTGTCTTTATATTTGGCAGGAACTAAAATATACAGAAAAGTACCTAATATGCAAAAAATATGCAGAAAATTATAATATGCCAAAATTATGCAAGAAGAACCCTAAACATACTAAAATTTATCTTGCTGAAAAATAGAGCTGATTTGTTCTCAAGAAGTATTCCGGCGTGAAGAAAATTCACAGACCGAAATAAATTATGAGAAAATTTATAAAAATACTTTCAATTCTATGGAATCTAGAAAAATAAAAATTAGAATTTTTAGATCTTCTTATAGGTAGAAAATGTAAAAAAATAGACTATATATAAGAATTATGGGATGCAGAATTTTGCCCTAAACTATTCTCTGATACCAAATGATGCAGGATGATTTATGCATGCAAAGTATTTTTTCATGATTAACTAAGGAGAGTTTTAGATCCTGAATTTCAAGCCAAAATTCAAAGTAAAGACTTCTAGGAAATTTTTAGAAGTCATGCATGCAAAAATAAACCCTAAAAGTTAGAGAAAACAGGATCGCCATGGTTTAAGAAAGCCCTGGTAAGGCTGCTCTTCTGTAAGACCACTACTTGGGAGTCAAGGGGGTGTACCTGTAAATGGTTGAAGTGCCTGATAAAAATTGTGCACGAAAAGATCACTCTCGCTCTCAGATGCGGCCTGGAAAAGCAAGCTTCTGATCCTGCAGATTCGTGGCTTTCTACTCGGTGATCCGAAGGTTGATCAGATGGTATCCTTGGATTTTGCAGGAACTGGGAGACCTACAAATCACCATCTGTGGGTTAGAGAATGGTGTAGGGATGAAGAAATAAATTAAAAAATAGCAAGGAGAAGAGTGTTTTGTGTTGGGCGACCAAGGTTTGGAAGGAGGGAGGCTAGGGTTTTGATGTTGGGGACGGAGGCTGGGCACAAGAACAAGGAGAAAATAATTCGTACACAGCTCACACACAGCTCGCACATAGCAAAGAGAGAAAACTCAATTTAGTTCATCAATTCATCTCCAATTACATGAGGAGGGGAGGCCTTTATATAGGCTTACAAACTTGGGGCTTAAGAAACGGTATATAAGTAATCTCACAGTAAACCCTAACCTATACAAACTCTCCCTCAAGTTCTCTCCACTTTGACTGAGTCTCTCTCTCTCCCTCTCCTTCACTTGGTCGGCCAAAGGGTGGTGACCCTAAGGGTGGCCGACCAAGGGGTGGTAACCCTAAGGGTTGGTGCCTTCTTGGTTGCTCTTGGGCCTTGGGAGGCCTACTTCAATGCTGGGCATGCTTCAGGGCTTCTTTAACTGTTCTCCTCTCTAGCAAGCTGGATCACATATCAT
Source organism: Areca catechu (assembly GCA_021397845.1). NCBI lineage: Eukaryota > Viridiplantae > Streptophyta > Magnoliopsida > Arecales > Arecaceae > Areca > Areca catechu. The sequence goes on from CM038049.1 coordinate 131,051,207, forward strand.
CTAGGTCTCCCTTGATGGCTTCATTCTCCTAAATGGCTCAACTGGGTGGATGATTGGAGTGTTATGTTGAAAGGCTTTAAAATGATTTGAGTCTTATTATTTTTTACAGGACTAGATTGGATTCAATAGACTGGACTCACACTTACATAATTTAACTTCAAAATTTACATGACTCAAAATTTGACCTTACTTAACTGCCTTGATATAACCCAAAAACTGATCTCAAACCCTAATAGTTTGGATCAAAATCCAAATACAGAACTCAAATATTGAAAGGCCCAAAACATGACTCAGGGACCATACAAAGACTCATATAGACTAACCCACAAAACTCAAATGAACTCACTTAAATTAAGTAAACACTAATTACAAATTGGACTCAAATCCTACACTCTAATTTGATAACCACAGAGGATTGAGATGCCTCTGCCAAAGTCTGGGATCTCTGATGTCCCCATCATCCTTCATCTCTTGGGTGATTGATGCAGAACGAAAGCTCTGATACCAAAAATGATTCAAAATGAAAGCTTTGATACCAAAAATGATGCAGAACAAAAGAGATGATGCGATGTGGAAGTAAATTAAGATTAATTTTTTTATTTTTCTCTTTTTTTTTATATATTTTCAGAAGTCGGCTTTGACTCAAAGGAAAGTTAAACTAAATTGAAAGAAACTAGATAATAATTGAAAGCAAAATTTAAAGGAACTAGATTATCAGAGTAGTTCAGAAGTAAAGGATCGCTGGGGGTTGAGAAACTCCCAGACCTAGGGTTTCGCTCTGAACTTTCAACAGGACAGAAGTAAAGAGAAGAAAAGGGTTACAGACCATGCAATGATCTTCACAGAGTTTAGTGGAAGGACTCTCTTGAGCAGATTGTTGGATCCCCGGATTCAGGTATCTTCGCAATGGATCCTCCAATACTGGCCCTTTGGCAAAGTTGGCTTCTTCTGAACTCAAGATCTGGGAAAGAAGAAGAACAAGTTATGGAACCAGATACTCAAGGAAGGATTTACCAGATAGAAGAACTTGAAAGCTGATGTTGCTGAAATCCTGATTCTCCTGGAGGCTGATCTGACTTCCTCTGGAATTTGCTCTGTCTTCAAAGTAGCCGAACTGGACCTGGATGCTGGTGGTCGGCCTCTACTTGGAGAGAGGGGCCGTGAGAGATGGGGTAGGCTAGGGTTTGGTGGAGTGAAGAGGATGATGGGCGGCTAGGGTTTGGAAGTGAAGTGGCTAACCTAGGATTTTGGGCTTGGAGATCTCACACCTCCTCAAGGTTCCTGGGGAACCCGGATTTACTCCCTCACGGAGCTCAACACCTGGATGCAAGTGTGGAAGAGAGAAACACAAAGTTTGCTCACACATAAATTGGATTCATTCATCATATGTTTTTAAAACTTATAAGAGGGGTTTATTTTATAGGACTTTACAAGAGGTCAGGGTTTTACATCTTCCCATGTGGGACTAATAGGATGGATCTTCAAATTAGGTTTGTAGAATCAATTCCTTTCCATATGGCCGGCCAAGAGGTTCCATAAATGTTGATTGAAAGCTCCAAATGGTAAGTAGGTGGCGCCTCCTAGCCTTGCTTTTCAAGAAAAAAATTTCTTCCTTCCATGGCTCAACTCTTTTGGACACCTACTTTTCTTTTTCCCCAAGTCATGGCTCTTCCCAACTTTGCTTTGGACTTTTTAGGCATGGATTGGGTGCCCCCTTGAAGTGCTCCCCAAGAAATGCCTCTTTCCTCCTTTAGCTTGGCCTTTTAAGGTACATATGGGGCGCCTCCTTGATTTTGGCTTCAAGAAAAATTCTTGCTCCCTTGGATGTGGGGACCAAGACACTGGGATGGAGATGTGGCGCCTCCTGGACTCTGGCATGTGGCTGGGAGTGTGGCGCCCACTTACTTGGGCTTGGGAGAAAATGTGGCACCCTGGAGAAGACCTAGACCACTACTAGGACTTGAACTGAGTCAACATGACTCAACAAAATTAAAATTGCAGGAAAATACAGACTCAACTAAAATTGAGTTGACCAAGTCAACCCTTATTACAAAACCAGAAAATCCTAATTCTTCGGGCAAGGTCAATCAGAGATCCAGATGGAGCCCTGAAGTCTTCTTCTGAGTCTGGTGCCCGCACCAGTGATGAATTGTTCCTTGTCACCTGTCATATATCTTGAACAACCGCTGTCTAGATACCATCTTTTCTTTATATTCTGGGCTGTAAGACATTCCTGCAAGATAATCTTGGAGTTCTTTTAGGTACCCAAGCTTTCTTGGATCCTTGCAGGTTAGTAGGATTGGTTCCTTTGGGAACCCAAATCTTTCTAATTTTACTTATATTCTTCTTTTTCATATTATATTGAAATGACTTATGATCAACCCCATTGCAAGAATAACAAATAATTCTAGATTTTTGAAAAGGTACAAATGTAGAAGCTCTATATGCAGAAGTAGAAACATTTGATGCCAAAGATTTTTGATTTGAAAACTTAGGTCCATAAGTTTTTGAAGGTATAAATCTGGTAGCTGAAATTCCATTAGTATGCAAAGGATTATAACCAATTCCAACTTTGCTACTTGAATCTCCTTGATCTTTTAGAATCAATTATAGTTTGTTTGAACTTAATGTTAGCTTTTCAACTAAGGGTTTAAGTTTTTCAACTTCTTTTTACAAACCAACATTTTCTTCAAATAAAGCTTTATTTTTTTCTAGAAAATCATTCTTTTCAATTTCCAAAGTTGTATACTTTTTAGAAAAGCCACTCAATTCTTTTTTGTAAAATTTTATTCTTTTCTAAAATATCTTCTTTTTCTTTCATTAAAATATCATTGCTATTTTTCAAAGACTTTATTTTCAAACCAGCCTTTTTATACTTAGTTAATAATTCATGGAATGCAGTATTTAATTCCTCAAATGTAAATTCATCATGAGGTTCAGGAGACATTACCTCATCTTCAAGACCCATTAGACATATGATCATTATTTTTATGGTCTCTTCTTCTTCATTTGAAGTTGACTCCTTGCTGTCACTCCAAGTTGCAACCATTGCTTTCTTCTTTTTCTTCTTATAAGTTTTTTCCAAGTTTGGACAATCTGATCTAAAGTGCCTTGATTTTTTGCATTCATAGCAAATAGGCTGTTGCTCTTTATCTTTATCTGTTTTCTTGTCCTTGTCCTTGTCCCTGCTATATTCTCCTTTCCTATGAAACTTTTTCTAGTATCTTTTCTTTTTCTTGCCCATAAATTTCTTGAATCTCCTCACTACAAGTGCAATATCATCGTCTTCTAGTTCATCTTCGGAGGAAGGGCTTTCTTCATCAATTTCCTCTTCTTGTTTCTTCAACTCTATAGCAGCTTTGAAGGTAATTGACTTCTTTTTCTTGATGTCATCTTCATTTCTATGCTGCATAGTAAGCTCATATGTGATCAAGGATCCTAATAGTTCATCTAGTGGTAATGTGTTGAGGTCCTTGGCCTCTTGAATTGCAGTCACTTTCGGGTTTCATTTGTTTGGAAGTGATCTCAAAATCTTTTGTACGAGATCTACATTAGAATAAGTCCTGCCAAGACTCTTCAAACCGTTAATAATATCTGTGAAATGTGAGAATATGACAGATATAGTCTCATTCAGTTCCATCTTAAACAGTTCAAGTTATGTACAAGAAGATTAATTTTAGATGTTTTCACTTGGAAAGTTCCTTCATGGGTTACCTCAAGTTTATCCCAAATTTCTTTTTCTGAAATGCAAGTAAAAACTTGATTAAACTTATTTGCATCCAAAGCACAATATAACAAGTTCATGGCTTTGGCATTCAGCTCATCCATTTTTATGTCGTGTTCATCCCATTCCTCTTCAAGTTTTGGGACATCCATGCCATCAACTTTTTCATGGGTGTATGAGATCCCTTAAGAATAACCTTCCATGATTAAAAGTCTACTGCTTATATATATATATTTTTATTCGGGCTTTCTAGTAGGTATAGTTGTGCCTATGAATAGTGGAGGTCTATTTGTGGATTGGCCTTCGACCAAAGAAGTACTCATAGGGTTTGCCATATGATCTTTACTCTAAGTAAATTCAGAGACACTGCTTTGATACCAGCTATTGCCTAGGTGGCTAACCCAAGGGGGGGTGACTTGGGTAATTAAAATTTTTGCATGTGCTCTTTTTCAAAGTTCTTAGTGTAGTATGTGCTGTGAGTTAAGTGACTAATGCGGAAGCAAATAAGAACACAAAAAACACAATCATAAACATAGCAGATTTTATAGTGGTTCGGAGCAACCTAGCTCCTATGTCCACTATCCAAGATACCACTTGGAATTTTCACTATATTCACCCTCAAAATATAGTTGGATTGCTTTTACGGGCTCGCAATCCAAAACCCAAACTTGGTTTTATCCCAAGTTTACCAAAAATCCAATACAATATTAGTTTTATTCGGGCTCACTAACAACCCACTCTTGGTTTTTAAAGGCTCACCAAAAATCATTACAAATCCAAGTTACAGCTTTTGCTATTCTTGGAACAATTTAAACAAAGAGTAGAAAACACAAAGCAACTCTATGACAAACTGAAGTTGCCGGATGGTTGCAGTTGCAGCACTTAAGAAGCCCTCTTGATTGCTCTTTGAATGCTCTTTAAGGCTTATAGTTTCTTCAATAAATACCTCAAGAATTCAGATGGAAGTTAGGTGTGGTTTTGAGTGCTCTCTTGAATGTTCTTTCAAAAGCTCATTAATTTTTCATTCACTTCTCATCTATCCTTTCAAAAGTGATTCAAATTCCTTAAATATATTCCCCTTAACTGATTTTAAGAGGATATAGCCATTGTAGACTATTGGGATTCAAAATATGATTATTGGAGACCATTTTGGATTCAAAAAGAGAGTTCTGGAACTAGCCGTTACTCACTTAGAACTGTCATTCGAGTCGGCTCGGATGGGTCGAGTCGGCTTGGTTCCTCAAGTTGGTCAAAACTTCACTCTGGTCGAGTCAGCTCTTCTTCTTTGTGTCAGCTCGCCTGGCTGGTTCTTTAGAAATGAGATTTTCTAAACATTGGAAGAGTCGGCTCTTCTGACTCGAGTCGGCTTGGCTGTCTGTCTGAGAGACTTTCACTCTGGTCAAGTTGGCTCGAATTCTCAGAACTTTAGAAATCACACTCTGCCAGAGTTGGCTCTTCATTCTTGAGTCAGCTCGAATGTCTGCATGCCAGAATATTGCATGCCGTGCTAGACTTGGAGTCGGCTCTACATTCTTGAGTTGACTCTAGTGACTTGGCTCAAGAAACTTTCCAAACTTCTTAGATTTCTTTCAAAGGCATTCAATCAAGTCCAAAAGCTTTTTAACTCCATCAAAGTTAAGTCTAAGAGATTTAAAATAGAAAAATACATAGAGATATCCCATTTTCATAAATATATAGTTGATTTTTCTTTGGGCTATACATTACATAATACAGTTCTACAGAATAAACTTGTCATACACCAAGGTTGTAGGAAGAGTGGTCTTTCATTTAAAACATCCTACAAAAACTTAGAAAATACTTGAAAAGAGTTAGTAATTAAATGCATGCTCCAATATTTGTTTATCATCAAAATCATTCTAGGGGTCAACATACTGCAAGACACGCATGCACGTATATATTCAAGCTATTGATTATAATATTTGGAGGATATAGTCAAAGGCCCTCATCAGCCCACTATCTTGGTTAATGGCATTCCCACCCCTAAATTAGAAAAAGATTGGGATGAGAATGACATTAAGCAAGCAGAGCTTAATGCTAAGGCCATGAATTTATTATTTTGTACTTTAGATCCAAGTGAATTTAATAGAATATCTAACTGTACGCTACCAAAAAAATTTGGGATACACTTGAAGTTACCCATGAGGGTACACATCAAGTGAAGACCATCAAAGTAAACTTGGTCATTCATACTTATAAGATGTTTAGGATGGAACAAAGTGAAATAATTAGTGAATTGTATACTAGATTTATAATCATTATTAATGGCATGAGAAGTTTGGAAAAAGTAATTTCTAATGCTGAACTAGTTAACAAAATTCTCAGGTCTCTTCCGGCTTTATGGGATCCAAAGGTCATAGCTATTGAAGAAGCCAAGGATGTTAATACCCTTCCACTTGAGCAGTTCCTAGGATCATTAATGACATATGAGCTATCATTGAAATAAAAAATAGTAGACAATGACAAAAAGAAGAAAGCTATTGCGTTCAAGTCCACAACCAAGGAGGAATCAAGTGATGAATCTGATGAAGATGAAAAGGAAGATGAAATAGCCCTCATATCAAGAAAATTCAAGAAATTTATGAGAAGAAAGAGGTTCAACTATAAGAAAAAACCACAAAAAGGAGATCATAGCAAGAAGAAAGAAAAAGAAAAGGAAAGGGAGCAACCCATATATTTTGAATTTAAAAAATCGGGACACTACAAAATGGATTGCCCCACACTCAAAAAGAGCAAAAAGAAATTTAGAAAAAAGGCTATGATGGCAACATGGAGCAAAAGTGAAGATTCAAGTTTCGATGAGGAACAGCAAGAAGTGGCCAACCTTTGCTTTATGGCCAATGATGATGAGGTAAGTCCTAAACCTGAAAATGACTTTATTTTTGATGAATTGCATGATGTCTTTGATGAATTTGTCATAGAATATCAAAAACTTAAATTGAAAAACAAAGAATTGAAAAAGCAAAACTTAGAGCTTTCAAAATCAACTGATAAGTTTTTGATAGAAAATAATAGTTTGATTCAAGAAAATAAAAACTTGAATAAATAAATTATTGTCTTGAAAAATGAAAAAAAGATCTTCTAAAAGAAAAAGACTCTTTGAAAAAGGACAAAATTTTTACTATAAATGAAAAACTTGCTAAACAAAATAAGGAGTTTTTGCTAGAAAATAAGAGATACAAAGAACTTGGTAAAGTAAAGCCATTTGTTGAAAAGCTTACCTATAGTTATGAAAAACTAAACATGCTTTTAAATAACCAAAGAGCAGTCTTTAACAAAGCTAGCTTAGGTTTTAAACCACAAAAAATAGCAAAAATACTTTAAAAGTTTTTTTGTACATGCTTTCTCTAGCATTACTTGTTATGCTTCTGATAAATTTTGACACAAATCTTATATGTGTAATAAAAGAAAGTTAAATGTTGTTAGAAAAGTTTGGGTTCCAAAAGGAACCGATTCAACTAACCCTAAAGGATCCAAGATGACTTGGATACCTAAAGTTTTCACTTGATCTATTTTGTAGGTGTGTCTTGCAACCAAGGATAAAACAAGAATGTAGAATCTTGATAGTGGTTGCTCAAGATACATGACTGGGGATGTAAGGCAATTCTCATCTCTAGAAGCTTTAAATGGTGGAAACGTGATATTTGGTGATAATGAAAAGGGCAAAATTGTCAGTATCGATAAAGTCCATATCATCCCCTCTACTTATGTTAATAACATTTTGTTTGTTGATGGTTTAAAACATAATTTGTTCAGTATAAGTCAATTCTATGATAAAGGATTTAAAGTCATTTTCGAATCTTCTTTGTGCATGGTATCTGGTCTAGATGACAAAGGTATTAAGTTTATTGGTCATAGGCATGGAAACATTTACATGGTTGATCTTGATGATCTACCTATGCAAAATGGTCAATGTCTAGTGGCAAAGGAAGCCAAGATCAATGAAACTAGTTGGCTTTGACATCATAGACTAGGGCATGCTAGTATGCATTTGCTTTCAAAATTGAACAAAAAGAATCTTGTAAAGGATTTGCTAAAACTCACTTTTGAAAATATAAGATCTGTAGTGCATGTCAACTTGGAAAACTAACAAAATCTTCTTTCAAACCAAAAGGAGTAGTATCTACAACTAGACCCCTGCAATTACTTTACATGGACCTCTTTGGACCAACTAGAACAATTAGTTTAGGAGGCAAGAAGTATGGTTTAGTGATTGTAGATGACTATTCATGTTTTACATGGGTAATATTTTTGGCTCATAAAGATGAAACGTTTTCAGCATTCATTAAATTTTATAAAAAGGTTTCAAATAAAAAAGATGTTTCAATTATTTCTTTACGTAGTGATCATGGTACTGAGTTTAAAAATCATGACTTTGAAATGTTATACAATGAAAATGGAATTAATCATAATTTTTCTACACCTAGGACACCTAAAAAAAATGGGGTGGTAGAAAGAAAGAATAGGACATTAGAAGAAATGGCTCACATAATACTTTGTGAAAATGATTTACCTAGATATTTTTAGATGGAAGCCATAAACACTGCATGCTATGCTTTAAATCATGTTTTAATCTGTCTGATTTTAAAGAAAACACCTTACAAACTTTGGAAGGTAGAAAATCCACTATTAAATATTTTCATGTTTTTGGATGCCGTTGTTTCATTCTAAATAATGGTAAAGATAACTTCGATAAATTTGATTCCAAGTCAGATGAGGGTATCTTCTTAGAAAATTCTACTTCTAACAAGGCATACAGGGTCTTCAATAGAAGAACTCTTCTAGTTGAAGAATCCATCCATGTTGTTTTTGATGAGACTAATAAAAAATCTTTTAGAAAAGAAGATACTCTTGATGATGAAATAGGTATTCAAAAGATTGGAAAATGATTATCAATAATGGACCTTTCGAAGAGCAAGAAGGTGATCAAAATGATAAAGAAGAACAAGTGCAGGAATAAGAGCTTCATCTTTACCCAATCCATTACTGAAAGAATGGAGGTATGCCCATGGACAGCCTAAAGAACTTATCATTGGTGATCCATCGAAAGGGATAAGTACTCGTTCCTCTCTAAGAAATGTATATAATTACTTAACTTTTGTATCTCAAGTAGAACCTAAATCAATTAAAGAAACTAAAAAAGATTCAAATAGGATAAATGCCATGCAAGATGAGTTAAATCAATTTAAAAGAAACCAAATTTGGACTTTAGTTGAAAGACCTTCTAATATTTCAATAATAGGAACAAAATAGGTTCTTAGAAATAAACTTGATGAAAATGGTTTGGTAACTAGAAATAAAGCTAGATTAGTTATAAAAGGTTATAATCAAGAAGAAGGTATCAATTTTGATGAGACTTTTGCACTTGTTGCTAGACAAGAATCAATTAGATTATTACTTGCTTTTGCTTGTTTTATGGATTTCAAGTTATTTAAAATGGATGTCAAAAGTGTTTTTCTAAATGATTTTGTTGAAGAAGAAATGTATGTTGAACAGCCTCCTAGTTTTGAAAATCATGAATGCCCTAATCATGTCTTTAAACTTCATAAAGCTTTGTATGGTTTGAAACAAGTCCCAAGAGCTTGGTATGATAGACTAAACAAATTTCTGCTTGAAAATAGATTTTTAAGAGGCAATGTTGACACTACACTATTTTTGAAAAAAAAAAAATTGATTTATTAGTAGTACAAGTTTATATTGATGATATCATTTTTGGTGCTACTAATGAAATACTTTGTCAAGAGTTTGCAAAGCTTATGCAGGGAGAGTTCGAGATGAGCATGATGGGAGAGCTAAACTTCTTTCTCGGACTTGATGGAGAATAGATGGTAGGATCGTTGGTGAGCCTAGAAGTCACCTAGATTAGGGTACCATATTTTTTTGAATTTTTTTTCTAGGGGTGGCGAAGGAATAGTGGGATTGGAAGACAAGAATTTGAATCTCGTGGACTTTGGGACTCATCCTAACAAAGAGACCTCTCACCTCTAAGGCATTACATCTTCCTCGATACTTGGAGGTGCTAAGTTGAATCTCAAAGGTCATGAGGGGTTAAAGAAAATGGATTGGGAAGGAGGATAACTAGGGCCTCACGCCCATGCCCGAAGGCGAAGGCAAGAAGAATCACTCTTCTAAAAACTCAAATTTTTTTTCTCCAAAAACTTTTTTTTTTACAAAGGACTGAGGGTGGTATTTATAGACCTGTCCAACCCTCATTTGAATTTGAATATAGGATAAAAAGATAGAGATGATTCAAATTCAAATACAAGATTAGATAAGATAAGCCTATCCATATCTCAATCCAAACCAACCAAATCCTAATTCAAAATTCAAACAAAAGATAAAAATAAATCCCAAGCAAATTTATTCTAAATGTCCTCCGAGATTCGTGCATCTTCGAGATCCATGCATCTCTGAGATCCATGCATCTTCGAGATCCATGCTGCTCTGGGATCCATGTCGCTCCGAGATCCATGCTGCTTCGAGATTCGACGGGCCTATGTCCCCATCAGGACTCCAGATCAAGCAAACCAAAGAAGGGATCTTCATTAACCAAGAAAAGTATACAAAAAAAATATTAAAGATGTTTGGGATGGAAAGTACCAAACCATTAGAAACTCCGATGAGCCCTTCTTGTAAACTTGATAAAGATGAACCAGGTAAAAATATAAGTCAAAAATTATATAGAGGTATCATTGGTTCGTTATTATACTTAACTACAAGTAGGCCAGATATGATGTTCAGTGTATGTATGTGTGCTAGATATCAGTCTGCTCCTAAAAAGTCTCATTTATTGGCTGTTAAGTGCATACTTAGATACTTGTCTGGCACATTGATATTGGACTATACTCTAGAGATTCATCTATTGAATTGATCGCATATTTTGATGCTGACTTTGCTGGATGTAAACTAGATAGGAAAAGTATAAGTGAAACATGCTAGTTTCTTAGAGTGAATTTGATCTCATGGTTTAGCAAGAAACAAAATTTAGTTGCTCTATCTATGATGGAAGCCAAATATATAGCAGCTGGAAGTTGTTGTGCTCAAATTCTATAGATCAAACAACAACTCGAAGATTTTGGCATTAAATTAAATAAAACTCCCATAAGATGTGATAATACGAGTGCAATAAATTTAACTAAAAATCCAGTTCAACATTCAAGAAGCAAACATATTGAAATAAGACATCACTTTATAAGAGATCATGTACAAAATGATGATGTAATGCATGATTTTGTGTGTACTGATAGACAACTTGCTAATATTTTCACAAAACCCCTTAATGAAGATAGGTTTTGCATGATTAGAAGAGAGTTAGGTATCATTGATCCCTTTGTTTGAAGTCTCTTCAAATTCTTGTTGAATCCTTTCAATTGCTCAAAAGTACTCTCAATTATATCTTAGATTGGCCCCTAGACACTTCTTCAGTTTTTTGGGATTTTATGGAAAAAATTTTTTCCTGAAAATTGACTAAGTGTCGACACATGGAAAATTGCCCAAGTGTCGACTCATCGAAGTGTCCACACTTGAGCAATCTTCAAGTGTCGACTCACGAATGGTTGGTCTGATTTTTAGGGCATCCCGAAAGTCTTTTTCTCACTTTCTTTTCACATTCATCTCCTTCTTGTGGTCCCCAAAAACTATCCAAATTTCCTAGAACAGTGGATTCCTGCTCTTAACCTTCAATTTTTAAGTAAATTTCTTCCTTTCATCCTACTCTGTTTTGGTTTGTTCTGATTCCTTTTTCAATTTCATGCATTTTTTGTTGTGTTTTGGCTCGATTCCACTCGTGTTTTTCCCTTCTCCTACCTATCCCTCTCCACTTTGGTCTAATTTCACTCTTTTGGTTCTTTTTTGATCCAATCCACCATCTCTTGGTTCTTTCCTCTTTCGGTTTACCCTCTCTATTCCCGTTCTTCTCCTCTTGTGAGTTATAGTGGTATGGCACCCAAAAAGCAAGTAGTGTTTCACAAGAAGAGGTCGGCCTTTGAGCATGGGGAGCTGAGTTCTAGAGAGAGGAGGTGAAGGCTCATCAGGACGCAGCTGAGCAGTATGAGCAGCAGCCCTAGGATCTGCCTCCATAGGTTTCCCTGCAGCTGATAGAGTGGCAGGGAAGGTGATAGCTTATGGCAGATGAGTTGACTTATAATTTTGGGACTTCGAGGGATTCATCATTGGTGATCTTCTGAGAGAAGCTGGACTTGTACCCTTCTTCACCATGCACGAGAAGTACTATTCACACCTGATCCGTGAGTTTTATGGTAGCCTAGCTACAGATGGCCTCAGGTGGAGTGCAGTGGTTAGGGTTGTACATATTCATGTGACCACCGAGACTATTAGCAGGATTTGGCAGATTCCTCTCAAAGGAATTGTAGCAAACTATGTAGGTAACAGGGATGCTGCATTTAGATGTATTCTGGAGAGAGAGGATATCAGTGGTGTTTCGATGGTGTCGGCGAACTAGTTGTCTCTTGAGATGAGAGTTCTACATTACATCATTGCTCGGATTCTGATTTCGAAGACTGAGAGATTCAACTTCATCACCGAGCGAGAGTTAGTGCTTATGATGGCTCTGAGACAGCAGATAACTATCAACTTACCTATGATCATGGTGCATCAGATGGGTGAGGCTGCTACACAGCATAGATTATGTCTACCTTATAGTATGGGACTCACCCAGATCTTTAGAGAGTTTGGTATCCCATTGGAGGGCGAGGCCTCCAAAGAGATTCTCCACACATACACCTATGGAGAGAAATCTCTACACCATATGGGATTTAGGCGAGTCGGTGGCAGGTGGGTTTGACGAGAGTTTAGGCAGGAGCCAGATGAGGAGGATGAGATTAGAGCCACTAAGGCAGGACCATCAGGACCTATTCCACAGTCTACACCCTCTAGACCTGCACTGGCTATTACTTCTGGATCCGAGCCATCCACTCCGGCACCTACTCATGCTCCAACCACAGCTCCTAGAGATACTACAGAGATTGACCCTACATTTGAGGAGTTTATCATGGCACAAATCACTGATGTTCGAGAGGAGGTTTTGGGATTGTCTGTCCGGACTAGTAGATTGCAGTTGGAGCTGCATGGATTAAGGACCCATACTGATGAGTAGCTCACTGGTATTCAAAAGATAATGGAGTCTGGTTTTATAGAGATCAGAGACATGCTGAAATCGTTACTGCCTCCAGCAGGACCTTCAGCTCCTCCACCTCCTCCTCCGCCAACAGACGATGATGACCATGATGTACACATGATGACACTACTGGTAGTGATGCTGCTCTTGATGGTGATGGTGGTGTCGATGATGCTGATGATGATGGTGACTCTGACAGAGATGGTGGTGATGAGGTAGGAGATTATCAGATTATCAGTAGGAAGGTTCAGACACCAGCTATTCCTGATTAGACTCTGTATGCTCCTACTGATGCTCAGCTTGACTCTTCTTCAATTTATGAGATTCCTGTAGAGACACTTGCTACCCATACTGTTAAGACTACCAGAGTTCTAGCTAGATCAGGCCCTTCCCTTAGGACTAGGAGCATGCTGCATAAAACTCTTAGATCCACATTCTCTAGTGTTACGGCTCCTATAGTGTTAGAGTTTCCTTCTGATGAGGATTAGACTCTCAGATACTTATCTGTACTTCATGTAGTTTTTTTTTAGTTATCATGTTTGTTCAATATTTCCATCTTATGCTTGTAATTTTTTTCAGTCCATGTTATGTTATGTTATGTTATGTCATATTATGATGTGTTATGTTATGTCATGTCATGTTATGTTATATACATTCTGTTGTACTGAAATTGTTTATCAATGAAAGTTATCTTTCTTAATTATGAAATTTGCTTCATTACTCTCTTTTTGCCTATTTAAAAATTTTGTTTTACACACAAATTTAGGGGGATAAACCCCTTTTAATGCTTAATGATGACAAAAAGGGGGAGTAGAAAAGGTTATATAAGTAATAAGTTACTTAAGATAGGGGGAGAAATTAAGAAATTCTAACCTTGAAACTCTTGAAACATTACTGTATGAACTAATAATTTGATTCATTTTCACTTAAATACGTGTATGAACTCTGTTTGATGACAAATATGAAGATGTTTTGATAAACTTATTCATTTTTAGAACTTTTGATGCTATACTAGTCAAATTTTTGAACTTATATGCTTATATACTCAAAGTTTTGTCATCATAAATAAAGGAAGAGATTGTTGGCTTTGGCTCCTTGATTTTGATGAATAACAAAATATTGAGTATATGTTTGGACTAATGTTTCAATTGGAGTATGAATTTCAAGACATAGGTACATCAATTTCTTCACTCAAGAGTATCAAAATTTCTAACGTCAAAGCAAGATGAATTTTGATGTTTAAGTTGTCTTCTCATCTTGGAATATTGATAAAATGATCACTTTGGTCCTTATGAAGATGAGTCTAAGAGGATATTAGATAAATTTTGTAGTTTTCTGAGTTTGGCATGCATTTTTGAAATGGCACAGAGCAAGTGTCGACTCAAGGTGTCGACTCATGAAGAAAATAAAACACTTCAGAAGTCTGGCATGCAGAGTTTCAGATGGCATGCTAAGTGTTGACTCAAGAGATCGACTCACAGCTTCAATTGTCGACTCACAGCTCGAGACAAAAAATGGACAGAACTATGTATTTTATGAAATTTTTATTAAGTGTTGACTCAAGTATCGACTCACAAACTCCAAGTGTCGACTTACAAGTCGATTCATAGCCTGAGACCATAAGTGAAGTAGAACGTTGGAAATTCAAATTTTTTGCTCATGTGTCGACCCAAGTGTTGACTCATAAATTCCAAGTGCGACTCACAGATCGACTCATGAAGAAATTCAAGTGTCGACACTTAGTGTAAGACTAATTTTTCAGAATTTCATAATTATTTTCAAATGGCTCCAAACAGCTAGTTCTTCACTCTAACAGTTTCCAACAATTTTTTCAGTGGTTTTAAGCTATTTATCACTCACCAAACTTATTGAAGACAATAATAACAAGAAGAGACAAAGTTTATCTTTTGAGAAAAAATAAGTGTGAGCTTTAAAGTAGATTCCATGTGAAAAAGCCCTCTACTCACCTTTGAGCCCTCAAATCATTGGCCAAAAGTGTGCATTCAAAGATTCCAAGAAGGAGACAACTCAAGTATTCAAGAGGAGCTTCATCGACATTATTTTCGCTCGTTTAGGAGATATTTCTTGTACCTATTTCTATATATTTGCTTTTATTTGTTGTTACTAGTTTCAAAGATATTGAAACTAGTATTAAAGGTTGTTGGTGAGCCTAAAAGACAAAACCAACTAGGGTTTGATTTATAAATTTAAATTAAAAATAAGTTATAAAAGGTTGCTGGTGAGCCTAAGAGACAAAACCAACTAGGGTTTGACTTATGAGCCCAGATTAAAAATAAGTTATAAAGGTTGTTGATGAGCCTAGGTGACAAAACTAACAAAGGTTTAACGTGTGAGCCTTAGAAAACAAGTTGGCTATAATCTTGGATAGATTATAGTGGAAATTCCCAAGAGAAAGCTTGGAGAGTAGATGTAGGTGCTTAGAATGCACCGAACCACTATACATCTGTATGTTTGTGATTGTTTGCTCATTCCTCTACTTGCTCTTTATTACTTTGCATTTAATTTGCTACTTCTGCATATCACATTGAGCACAATCATTTTATTACACAAATACTCTAAGTTCAGCACATAATTGTTTAAATTTTTAAAATATCCAATTCACCCCCCCTCTTGGGTTGCTTCGCTGGGCAACAGCTAAGGACTATGAGAGATTCCAGAGAGGACCCATTACCCACCGACCTGAGCCTAGTAGGTTTAGTATCCTTGGAATTAGGCCAAGTACAAGCTAGTTTTCCAATAACCAACCCCAACCTACCACTCCACTAGCTCATAAGGATGACAAAGGTAAGGCACTTGAAGTGCAAAGGGATATAAACCAAAATGTATAATGTTATAGATGTCACAAAGTTGGCTACTATGCTGGTCAGTGTCTTGCACGAGCCTTATATATAGGAGAGCTTGATGAAGAAGACCCAGAAACTATTGAAGAATGTGAAAAGGAAGTGTATGAAGCTGAGCCAAATCTAGCAGATGAGTATGAAGGGAACGAGGAAGATATAAAGTCATCTGATTTACTGGGAGTCGTTAGGTGTATCCTGACTCAGACTAAGAAAAATGAGGACTGGCATAGGACTAGCATCCTACAAACCTTTATTGAATTATGGGAAAAAACTTGAAAAATCATCATAGATAGTGGTAGCTATGTTAATGCTATTTCCACAAATGCTATTAAGAACTTAGGTTTATCTATAGTTCCCAATCCTAACCCCTATAATGTTTCTTGGATTAACTCAACCTATATTCCTATTAGATTGAGATGTCAGGTTACAGTCCAAGTCCAATCATATCAAGAAAAAGTCTGGTGTGATGTTCTCCCAATGGGGGTTAGCAGCATTATCTTAGGTAGACCCTGGCTGTATGACCGTGATGCTACCCTTTACGACCATTCTAATTCATGTTCCTTTAACCACCATGGTAAAAGGATAGTTATAAATTTGACCCCATCTAAGGATAACATCAAGAGAGGGTCTAGCAATCTGAGGGAGAAGAAGCCAGGATTAAACCTGATCACTACCAAGGAACTAAAGCATGAGAGGTGCAAATCAATTGCTCCACAAGGAGAGCATGAGAGGTGCAAATCAATCGCTCCATAAGGAGAGCATGAAAGGTGCATCCATGGACATGTTGCTTCGCATCATGTCTAGTTATCTCCTTCCCTTTTGATTCCATCTTTTTTATTGCCTTCATGACCTTTGAGATTCACCCTAATGGCTCCATGTAGGAGATTGGTGAGATGCCCTAGAGGTGAGAGGTCTCTCCGTGAGTGTGAGTCTTAAAGTCCATGAGAGTCCAAACTTATGTCTTCCATCTCCATTGTTTCCTTCAACACCTCCTTAGAAAAGAAAAAAAATAAAAATCTAGTGGTACCCTAATCTTTGGTGACTTCTCAGCTCGTCGACGGTCCTTCATCTCATCATGTCCCGCATCACCCTCAAATCAATGGCCAGACTGAAGTAGTGAATCAAAGTCTAGGGAACCTGTTAAGATGCTTAGTCGGTGAAAATACAAGAAATTGGGACCTTCTGATGTCGAGAGCTGAGTTCACTTATAACAGTTCAGTTAATAGGTACTCTGGGAAGAGTCCATTTGAAATTGTCCATGGGTATAAGCCAAGAAAGCCTTTAGACCTTATTCCCTTACAGATGCATGCATGCATTTCTGAGTCTGCCGAGTCATATGCACGGCATATTAAGGAATTGCATAAAGAAATAAGTAAAAAGATTAATTAGAGTAATGAATCATATATGCATATGGCTAACTCATGTAAAAGACTCAAAAAATTTAATGAAGGAGACTCTATTATGCTCAAGCTTCGACCTGAAAGGTTCCCACCTGGAATCATGAAAAAATTACATGCCCATAGTGCAGGACCATTCAAGATAATCAAGAAAATTAGACTTAATGCCTATGTACTAAGGTTGCCACCTGAATTAGGTATTAGTCCAACCTTCAATATTTCAGACCTTGCTGAGTATAAGGAACCAACGATGATACCTAGTGAGCCATTTGGGCTTGATTTTACTTTTGAGAGTGACCCTACCCCTGAGTGTCCACCAACCATAATACCAGAATGGCGAGATAGGATTGAGCGGATTATTGATGACAAGACTATCACTACTAAGAGTAAAGATTATCAACATTACCTAGTTCGTTGGCAAGGGCAACCTGAATCTAAGGATTCGTGGATCACTCGAGAGGATCTGAAAAGGATAAACCCAGACTTGCTAGATCATTACCTGAGTCAAGTTGACCCATACTCGACAGGATCGAGTTCTTCCCACCCTGAGAGAATTGGTGAAGACACCAAAGCTAGAAAGAAATGTCAGATCACTTCCAGCTTCTTGTGGATCACCAATGAATAACCTATCTTAATTTTAATTTCATCATGAGTTATTGAGTCGTGTAATTAAAGTTTAGTCTACTTTAATTTTATTTTAGTCTTGCAATTTGGTCCAATTAAGGTCAATTTGATCAGGTTAGGTTTGCTTTAGTCTTATTTAGTCAAGTCGAGTCAAGTTGATCTTGAATTAGTCTAGGGTCTAGCTCACTGTGAGCCCTTATAGACCAAATAGCCCAGCTGAACCATAGGTTTGACCGTGTAGACAATCGGTTAGAAACCCTAGAGGAGGCACATAGGCCTCACAGTGAGCTAGACCCTAAGACACCTCCCCATCCTAGGAGAATCCCTCGACCTGACCCATTCCCAGAGATTCAACCAAGGATGCCCAATCAGGACTTCATAGACCAAGAAGATAGAGCCTACAAGAACAAATGATGCGGGACAAGCCTCGATCAATATTTATTTTAGGAAATTGGATCTCTCCAGACGTCGGCTTCTAGCATTGCGAGCGAAGATTAAGGAAGTGGCAGAAGGATCTTCCTTTATGGTGAAGGGAAGTGCAGCATTGGGATCGGATGTGGTGTTTGCATGGATGGAGGCGCAGATGGAGTCTGGGTATTGCATTAGCATCGGACCGATGAAAAGAGGAGGCAGGGGTAGGAACTTCGATCATAGATTGGAGGAGGTTGGATCTGATAAAAAAACAGGGGAGACTTCAGAAGGATCCTCGAAAGTTTTGAGTGACGGAAAAGTTAGAATAAGAAGTAGAGAACCAGGAGAAAAGAGAAAGAAACAAGAGAATCTAGAGGAAAGAAGAACTCGAAAAGGGAAAACAGAGAGAAGGAACTGAGAGAGTAGAAGGAGGGGGGGGAGGGAGGAAGTCGGGACACACCCAAACAATTTCTCAAAATAATCTTTTCGCTTCTCTTTTTATTCCAATCACAAAACAACTTAAATTAACTAATCTAAGATATCGATATCCTGATCTCAGATATCTCAATCCCAATCCTAACAAATTCAATCTATTGTTTAAAAACAAACAAATCCAACTAAGGGATAAAATAAATCCTGAAAATAAATAATCAAACTAAACAACCGATAAGATAAGATAAATCCTAAATTATCCTAAAATTTCTGATAACTTATTCTTAAATTTGAATTCAAGAGTGGTGCTGCATCAGGATTAGTACTGATGATGACTTCAGGATTTGTGCTCATCGACTCCAGGATCTTGGGCTCCAGGGCTTTGGCTGGGTTGGGCTTCAGGTTCTGGGCTGGGCTTCTAGGTTAGGCTAGTTTCAGGTTTTGGACTGGGCTGGGCTTCAGGTTCTGGGCTGGGCTTCAGGTTTGATCTAGGCTATTTCAGATTCTGGGCTAGTCGATGTCCCCATCAACATAAGGTTAGAAGCCCCCACTTTTGATAGCTGTCTTGATCCTAAGGTTTACGTAGATTGGGAGGAAGAGGTAGACCAGTACTTTAAGTGGTACGACATGTCTGAGGAGTGCAAGTATAGGTTTGCCAAGCTTAAGCTAGTCCACCAGGCCTGGTTATATTGGGCTAATATTGAGAGAACACTTAGGCAAGCGGGCCATGGACCCATAGTTACCTGGGAAGCATGAAAGCTAGTCTTAGAGCCAAATACCTCCTAGAGTCATACCATCAGGGGTTACTGGACCAGTGGCAGAGATTGAATCAGGGTAGCAAGAGTGTGGCTGAGTATATAGCAAAATTTGATAAGTATGCCATGCGGTGCAATGTAGATGAGCCTGAGTCAATCACCTTGTCTAGGTTTAGAGCTGGCCTCAGGGAGGAGATTCAAAGAGAGATCTACATAAGAGAGGTTAGTGACCTGGACCATGACTACCAAATTGCTAGGGATTATGAGCATTTTCAGAGAGGGCCTACCTACCGTAGACCTGAGCCCACTAGATACCCTAGTCAGTACCTAGGAGCTAGTCGGCCTCACCAGAGCCGACCCAGCCCTAGCCGACCTAGCCTGAGTCTAACCAGTCTGAGTCACCCTAACCCGAGTCGACCCCATCCTAGTACTCCTTTAACCCGTAGAGATGATAGAGGTAAATTAGTAGAGGTCCACTGGAGTCCCAATCCCTAGATAACCTATTTTAAATGTCAGAAACCAGGCCACTTTGCTAGGCAATGCCCAGTTAGTGCCCTACACTTAGGAGAGCTAGAGGAAGAAAAGCCTGAACCCATAGCTGAACCTGAGGGAGAAATCTATGAGGCTGATGACCAGTTGTTAGATGAGTATGATGGAGAGGATGAGATACCTGAGCATGAGAAGCTATTAGGAGTGGTTAGGTGTATCTTGACCCCAACCCAAGTTCAGGAAGATTGGCGTAGGACTAACATCCTACAAACCTTTATTAAGATAAGGGATAAGGTGTTCAACATCATTATAGATAGTGGGAGTTGTGTCAATGCCATCTTTGCTAGTCAGTCAAATCTTTAGGGTTGACCACAATTTCCCATCCTAGCCCCTACAAGGTTTCCTGGTAGATTCCACCTCCATCCAGATCAAGTATAGGTGCCAAATCTTAGTTAAATTGCAATCATATGAGGAAAAGATTTGGTGTGATATCATTCCCATGGAAGTAAGTAGTATCATTTTAGGTTGACCTTGGCTTTTTGATCATGATACAATCCTGTTTGGTCGAACCAATGTCTGTGCTTTTAGCCACCATGGGAATAAGTTTGTTATCCACCCAACTCCACCTAGAGACCCAGTTAAGAGAGGTTCTAGTAGCCTTAAGGACAAGAAACGAGGAGTTAATCTAATTAAGGCTAAGGAGTTAGAGAAAGAGATTGCTGAGGATAACCCTATTTGGATCTTGACCACCAAAGAAATTCATGAGCCAACATAGAAGGAACACCCTCCAAAAATTATTAAGGCTCTTAAAGAATTTGAGGATGTCTTCCTTAATGATTTACTTGATCAATTACCACCCCTTAGTGACATCCAACATGCCATAGACCTAGTCCCAGGAGCCACTTTACTAAACCTTCCTCACTATAGAATGAACCTCGATGAGCATCAAGAATTACAAAAACAAGTGGGAGAGTTACTTAGGAAGGGTTTTATTAGGGAGAGCTTGAGTCCATGTGCAGTCCCTACTATACTGACCCCTAAGAAAGATGGTACCTGGAGGATGTGCGTAGACAGTAGAGCCATCAACAAGATAATTATAAAGTATAGGTTTTCCATCCCCCGATTGGACGATATGCTAGATATGATGGTCGGTGCTAAAGTTTTCTCTAAGATAGACCTTAAGAGAAGCTATCATCAGGTTAGGATTAGACCTGGGGATGAGTGGAAGACTACATTCAAGACTAAGGATGGCCTGTTTGAGTGGGTTGTGATGCCTTTTAGCCTTTCGAATGCACCAAGTACATTTATGAGGATAATGACCCAAGTCTTGAGAGAATACACTGAAAAATTTGTTGTGGTCTATTTTGATGATATCTTGATTTATAGAAGGACTAGAAAGGACCACCTTAGTCACCTTAGTTAGTCACCTTAGGTTAGTATGCCAGACCCTTAGGGAGAATAGCCTCTATGCCAACATCAAGAAATGTGAGTTCATAACACATAGGGTTATTTTCCTAGGCTTTGTTGTCACCCCTGAGGGAGTTTTTACAGATCTTGAAAAGGTTAAGGCAATTGTTGAGTGGCCTGTACCCTCTAGTGTCTACGATGTACATAGTTTCCATGGCCTAGCAACCTTTTACAGGAGATTTATTAGGGGTTTTAGTACTGTCGTCACACCAATAACCAATTGCATCAGGAAGGATACATTTGAGTGGACCAAAGTAGCTGATAAGACCTTCCTAGAACTTAAGGATAAGATGACCCATGCACCCATCCTTAGATTACCTAATTTCTCTAAGGTGTTTGAGGTCATTTGCAATGCCTCGAGAGTAGAAATAGGTGGGGTACTGAGTCAATAAAACCACCTTGTAGCCTTCTTTAGTGAGAAAATGAATAAGGCTAAACTTAAGTACTCTACCTATGATAAGGAATTTTATACGATAGTCCAGACCCTTAGATATTGGAGACATTACTTACTATCATAGGAGTTTGTCTTATTTTCTGACCATGAGGCACTCTGGTTCCTGAACTCCCAAAAGAAACTCAACCCAAGGCATGGTAAATGGATCGAGTACATTCAGGCATACACCTTTGTCCTGAAACACCATGCCAGAATCGATTATAAGATAGCAGACGCCCTTAGCTATAGGTCTTTGCTTTTAAGTTCAATTAGCACCCAAGTTATAGGGTTTGATAGATTAAAGGATGAGTATGAAACCTGCCTAGACTTTGGAGACATTTACCAGACCCTCAGGCTAGGACCATCCAGTACCCATAGTGATTATACCATTCAGGATGGCTACCTATTCCAAAATAATAGACTCTGTATCCCTATAACTTCTTTTAAGAAATTCCTGATTTGGGAGATGCATGATGGAGGTTTAGCTGGTCACTTTGGTAGGAATAAGACCATCTTAGCGATAGAAGACCAATTTTATTGGCCAGGTTTGAAAAGGCATGTTGCTCATATTGTAACCAGGTGTAGAATTTGTGCTATTGCAAAATAGTAGAAGAAAAACACTGGTCTCTACACACCCTTACCAGTGCCTGATCGCCCTTGGCAGGATCTTAGTATGGGCTTCGTGTTAGGATTACCTAAGACCCAGAAAAGACATGATTCTATCTTTGTAGTGGTCAATAGGTTCTCTAAGATGGCTCACTTCATCCCATGTTCCCAGACCTTTGATGTGTTTAGAGTAGCCAAGCTTTTCTTAGATAATGTAGTTAGACTCCATGGCCTACCCAAGACCATCGTATCAGATAGGGATGTTAGGTTCACCAGTTATTTTAGGAAAACCCTCTGGCACTTGTTAGGGACCAAGCTTAAGTTTTCTATAGCCTACCATCCCCAAACAGATGGCCAAACCGAAGTGGTGAACTGTAGCCTAGGAAACCTCCTTAGATGCCTGGTAGGTGAACACATTGGAAGTTGGGATTTATTGTTGCCTAGAGCAGAGTTCGCCTACAACAGCTCAGTGAATAGGACTACGGGAAAAAGTCCTTTTGAGGTAGTCCATGGGTATAAGCCTAATCATCCCATTGATCTGATTCCTTTACCTGTTCATATACAAGTCTTAGAGTCTACAGAGTCATTCGCACAGCATATTAGAGACTTGCATAAGGACATTAGTCAAAAGATTAACCTAAGTAATGAAACATATAAGAAACTGGCTAATTCCCGAATAAAGGGTCAAAGAATTTGATGTAGGGGATTCTATCATGATTAGGCTTAGGCCTAAATAGTTCCCACTCGGGATCATTAAGAAGCTTCATGCCTGTTGAGCCAGACCTTTTAGAGTGATAGAGATGGTTGGACCAAATGCCTATGTGTTAGATTTGCCCCCGGAATTTGGTATTAGTTCTATCTTCAATATCCCAGACCTGGTTGAGTATAGCGAACTTGCAGTGATACCCAGTGAGGCCTTTGGACCTACTCCATCCCTTTTGAGTGATCCTAGTCCAGAGTGTCCACCAATTAATTGGCCTGAGAGAGGAGAATGGATCGAGCGTATCCTGGATGATCAAGCCATCCGACCCGGGGCCACGGTAATCAATGCTACCAGGTCCGATGGCAAGGCTGGCCAGATTCAGATGATTTATGGACTTCTCAAGAGGACTTGCAGTGACTCGACCCAGACCTTCTCAAGAGATATGTGAGCCAGTGTGATCCTTACTCGACGAGATCGAGTTACTCCCACCTCGGGAGAATTGGTGAGGTCACTAGAGGCACCAGAATAAGACAGAGGCTAATAAACCCTCTGTAGATTACTTAGTAGTGTTTGAGTCCAATTTGTAATAAGGGCTTAGCCAATTGGAGTTTTCCTTTTCATTATTAGAGTCCTGTACTCATAGTTGGATTCATACCAGTAGGGCTGGGATCAGTGAGTCAAGTTAGCTCATGTTGAGCTAGTTTTTTTTTCAAGTCCTGTAAATGTTAGTCCAAGTTCAATGAAGACTCAAGACCAAGCCAGTACAAGTGAAGACCAATCTAACTTGAAGTTATAAAGACCAGGAAAGGCCCAGCAGGAGAAATTCAAAGCCCTAGAATCCTTGAGAGCAGCTTGGAGCCCTAGACCGCAGCATGAAGCAAACTGGGCCAGCCAAGGCCCATGAAAGAAACCAAGGGGTGCCACATTCTTATGCTTACCACCCCTTGGTCGGCCACTTAGGGTCACCTCCCTTGGGTGACCAAGGCATGAAAGAGAGAAGGGGTTTGAGGGAAAGAAGGCTAAGGACTTTCCATGTTTTTTAAGCTAGGGTTTGGAGGGATGCAAATTCTTATGTGAAGACCTTTTTATCCTTACTTGGAGGGCAAGCTTATGAGTTTATAAAAGAAGCCCTCCTCTCTTGTATGAGAAACTTTTTAATAAAATTATTAAGTTTTCATATCTGCTATGTGCTTTGCTGTGTGTTAAGGGGATTCTGTGTGAGCCCCTCCTTCCTCCTTGTCTCCTGCGCCCAACCTCTAGCCGCCATCAAACCCTGGAAGCCTTCTCTCCAACCTTGGCCACCCAACACCAAGACTCTTCTTCTCTTGCTATTCTTCAGTTTATTTCTTCATCCTTTCATCAATTTCTAATTCTTGACAGGCTTTTTACAGG
Organism: Areca catechu; assembly: GCA_021397845.1. Taxonomy (NCBI): domain Eukaryota; kingdom Viridiplantae; phylum Streptophyta; class Magnoliopsida; order Arecales; family Arecaceae; genus Areca; species Areca catechu. Next base: position 131,075,655 of record CM038049.1, read on the forward strand.
TCCCTCGAAGCCTACGAATCCAACGATTCTAGCCGGGCAGCGATCGGATCACCGGGTTAAAAGCCGAGAATCCGCAGGTCTTTGACTTGATCATCCAAGCTCTATCTGGGAGCGAGAGTGATCCCTTCGTATACGATCTTCATCAGGCACTTCAACCTTTATCAGGTATACCCCCTCTACTTGCCAGTAGCATTATTGAAGGGGAACTAGCCTAACCGGGGCATCTTAGCCTCGGCGGTCCTCTTTCTATTACTTTTTAGGTTCTTTCTGCATGCTGTTGCTTCTTATTTTTGCATAGAATTGTCTACTTTAATTCTTGGCCTTATTTTTGGGAGTTAAATACATAACTTAATATAAAAAAATACAAAAATACTTATGAATACATTTTAGTTCCGCATCATTTATACAAGAGGAGAAGAACCAGCCTCAAAGTAGAAGCCCATGAAGCTCCATATATGAAGATCCAAGCCCCACATGATACCCGGGAATATTCTAGGCACCCCAGCCTAGGAGACTTCTCAATCCCCGGAGCCCATGGCGCCCCATGCCTTCCCAAGACCATGTTCAGATGGAGCCCAAGATTTCCAGCCCACCAGGAGGACATGAACCAGGCCCATGCACCAACCTTGGAGGCCATCCAAGACCAAGCCCATTGGAGGATGCCCTTACTACCCTAAAGTTCAAGCCTAAGTCCATTTAGGCATCCAAGCCCAAGAACGAGCTTTTGACCAAGTCAAAGAAGGAGAGAAGACCAATTCTAACAAGGAGATCCTATTTTATTTATACTCAAATTGTGTACTCTTAGTTCTAGGCCACTTTGTAATTCTTCTCCCTATCAAATCTTGTATTCCTATCCTAACTAGGAGAGGGCATAGGAACATCTATAAATACCCTACCCCTCCACCCTCTTGTAACTAATGATCAATTATTATGAATGAATTTCTCTTGAGTTTTCTTCAAAATTTTAAGTGAATTTCTATGTGATTAAGGGTATCCGTACGATCCCTCAGGGTTTCTGTGTGATCCCTCTACCTTGCCTCCAAGCCACCAGCCCTCTTCATCTCTAAGATGCCTTCTTCAAACCTCTTCCCCTTCTTCTTCATTCAACCATCTAGGCTATTTCTCCTTGTTTTCTAACCCTTGTTAGGTGATTTGCAAGTCCCTCAGAGTTCACAAATCCAAGGATTCTAATTGACTAGCTTTCGGGTCATCGGATTGAAAGCCACGAATCCACAGGATTGATAGCTTTATTTTCTAGGTCGCATCCGAGAGCATAGAGTAAACTCTTCATGGATCAATCTATAAATCTCTACCAGGTACATCCCCTAAACTTCTCTAATAGCAGTATTGCAGAGGAGCTAGTCCTAACCAGGGCTTCATAGCCTTGGCGATCCTGTTTTTTCACTTTTAGGATTTATTTCTGCATACCTGTGCTTCAAAATTTTTATAGAATTCTCTACTTAATATCTTGGCTTGAAATTTGGTATACAAACTTCAAACTTAATTTTTAATACAAAAAAATAATTGGAATGCATGAATAATCCTGCATCATTTGGTATCAGAGCATGTTTTAGGGTTAGTTTCTGCATCCTATAATTCTCATACATGGTTTATTGTTTTTACTATTTTTGTGTATAGATAGATTAGAAAACCTTAATTCTTATTTCTCTGGATTTCTCATAATTGATATTATTTTTTAGAATTTTATCATGATTTATTTCAGCCTGTAAAATTTGTTTCATGCCTATTTTCTTTTGCCCTAGAAAACTTCTGCATCCTATCTTTGCATTAGGAGTCTGATTTTTGGTCTATTTCATCATCTTAGAAATTTTATTTTTTATTAAGATTTTTACTAAATACTTTCTTTTTAGTTTTGATAATTATCATAATTTTTAATTATTTTTACTAAAAAAAATATAAAACTTTCTGCATCTTAGAAACCCTCATAGAAATCTTGAACTTCTGCATATAGTTTGAAAACCCTAGGTTTTGCATCATCATCTGAATTTTTCTCTGCATCAAATTTGGTAGGGATCATCTGCACTGCATCCTCTATCTTGAAATTTTTCTTGTTTTTTTATGCATCAAAAACCAAACCAAACTTTGCTTCCAAACAAACCCTAATTTCTATTCTGCATACTTGACTAAACCAAACCTAATCATCTTCCAAACCCTACCTCACCCAAGCCCAAATTTTGTTTGATAACTTAACTAACATAAACTTAATTTGCCACCTCATAAAAGATAAAAAAAAATATTTTATATTTTTTGATTGTTATTAGATTGCATTAGGTTTGTTGAATGTCATCATCTCATTAAACTAATCTTAAGGGCAATCTCAATATCTCAGATCAGGGCAGGAGGTCATAACCTGTCCTGGGCCCAAAACAACCATCCAGCATCAGAACCCAAGCCTTAACTAAAATCAATTAGCAACCTAATTGCTCTAGAGAGCTTAGGGACACCAACAGGTCGGGTCCGAATTGTGTGGGCCAACTAGTGCACCTAATTCCCCAGCTATTACTGAAAACTGGTGTCTAAGGCTAGAGGTCTAGAGGCAAACGCCCTAAGTGGATTGGTGGTTTTTAATTAGGACCCTGTCACAGGCAGGGGGAGCCTCGCACCACCCCACCTCTTACTTAGCCAATGGAAGTTGTAGACCCATTCTATTTTAGCTCTAGGTCTAGCAAATTGTAGTCCATTTTCACTTTGTGTGCTTGAATGCATCCTACTTGTTTGATTGATAGCATGACCACTAGGTCAGGAGTATAGTACAACCAGTCTAAGCCCAAACCTAATTCATCCATGGAACCCAATGTCGAAACTCTTCTAAAAGCCATGAATGAACAGATGGTTGCTCAATTAACCACCCAGATTAACCAGTCCAACACCCAATCCCAAAACCAGTTTGCCTAGATGAACTTCATGTTCGACCAATCCAATACCCAGATAAATCATAGACTTGACCAATTGATCTAATCGACCACCCAAACAACCCATAGGTTTGACCAGGTAGGAGACCAATTAGGAAACCTAGAGAAAACCCCTAAGCCCTATACCAGATCTAAGCCTGAGCCTGACCTTAGGATCCATGCTAAGTCGAATCCTAGCAGAACCCCATACTCTGACCCATACCAAGAGTCCAACCCTAGGAAACCTAATGGGGAACAAGGGGTAGGATCGTTGGTGAGCCTAGAAGTCACCTAGATTAGGGTTCTTTTTTTTCTTTTTTTTTTTGTAGGGTGGTGGCGAAGGAAAAAATGGAGATGGAGGGTAGGAAAATTTGACACTCTATGGACTTGGGACTTGCATTCATGGAGAGACCTCTCACCTCTAGGGCATCTTACCCATCCCACTACATATAGCCTAGGGCATCTTACCCATCTCACTACATGTGGAGCCTAGGGCATCCCACTCAAATCGCTACCTAGGGCCATGAAGGAAAATTCATAAGAGCATAGAGGGGACTCGATGGGAAAGGGGATAACTAGGGCCTCACACCCCTCGATGCTCGAAAGTGAAAGAATAGGGTCTCACACCCCTCGATGCCCAAAGGTGAAGGAAAGACGGGCCTCTCACCCTCCCCATGCAGGGTGACCGAAAAGAAACACTCTTTTCTAAAAACAAATCTTTATTGGCCAAACTATTTTTTTTACAAAGGACTGAGGGTGGTATTTATAGACCTTTCTAACCCTCATTTAAATTTGAATACAAGATTAAAAGATATGAATGATTCAAATTCAAATACAAGATAGGATAAGATAAGCCTATCCATATCTCAATCCTAACCAACCAAATCCTAATTCAAATTTCAAACAATCGATAAATCCCAAACTAATTTATTTGGGATATCCTTCGAGATTCATGTAGCTCCAGAATTAGTGCTTGCTTTGGGATCCGTGCCACTCTGGGATCTATGCTGCTTCGAGATTTGAGCAGGCCGATGTCCCCATCATTCTCCTGAGGTAGGGAGAACTCGACTCCGTCGAGTTTGGATCAGTGGGGACTCTAGTGAACTGCATCTAATCAAAAGAGGCTCCACTCTGATAATGGTGCAGCTTTAAGATTGCTGCAGCTTTGAGGAGCGTGTAGGGTTCTAAAATCAGCAAATGAGATGGGTGTTGCTTTCACATTTGTGCAGCCTCCTCTTCTCCTCTATGAAGAGAAACGAGACCATGGAGGAACTCGTGGAGGGGTTCACCGGCGGGCTCTCCACTGGAGAAGATGATGCTGGTGGCAATAGGCTCACTGGTGCCAGTTTGACAGGCCCATATGAAGTCGATCCCAGCCTGCATCTACCCATGGAAGCCGATGACACAGAGCCCCACCCGATAAAAGAAGACGTCACCAATCTCGATCTTAGGGATGGACCTGATAATCCAGTGGTTGCGGTTGAGCCAAAGGTTCTGCTGGTTCATCAGCATCGCCGCGATGAGGTCGGCTTGGCCTCATCACCCCAGAGGTGGCAATGGTAGCGACAGGGGCCACCACGGGGTAGCCTTCATCCACTCCTTGGCCTGGCACAGGAGGTGCTGTAGTGACTCGAAGGTGATCTAGTTACGACGGACGACATCCCGGATGTAGATCTTGTCGGCATCGACAACGAAGGAGACAACGTAGCGGAGAAGGAGCTCGTAGATGAGCTAGAGGTGGTGCCAGGCAGGATCGAGGTAGGGGTCCTCCTCCTTCGAGTCGGCACTCTTGGAGCCGGTATTCTCATGGGACCCCAGTGGGAGGCAGCAGAAGATGTTGATGCTGATGGTGCGGATGAGCTCTTCTTGGATAGGCTCAAAGATTCAGCCTGAGCCAGACTGGATGAAGTCGACGAGCTCGAGGAGGGTCTAGTGCTTGGCCTCCTTCTCGCGGGCAGATTTCTATTGCTACAACTTCTCCCGGACCCGGCTCAGGTGGTTTGGCTGGAGCGCTCCTCTCCCGGTTCCTGCAAAAAAGTCTCCAAGGATTGGTGATGTTCCAGCGAGGTACCCTCCGATGCTTAAGTTAGCGGGAGCTTGAGGGCAACAGAATGGAGGAGTCAAATGGAGTTAAGCATATGGAGTAGGAAGATAATACTTAGCCCTTGTTTGAGGTCCCCCGTTTACCTTATATAAGCATGGGATACTACCAAATTCTGTTAGGGAATAGGCTGGGAATACCCGATTTGCCCCTAGGAGAATCAGGATTATGGCCAGGTGGCACCAGGACATGGCCACGTCACAGGATTTGTTGTAACAGAATTTTGGTACCAGCTGGAAGAGATTTCTGAAGCCTTCAGATGAGGTCCTAAAGAAGGCGGGTCGATAGGACCTTCGGTGAAGTGGGTCGATTGGACCTCTGCTATAGTAGGTCAGACGGGCCTCTAAAGAAGCAGATCCGATGGACCTTTACTACAGTGGGTCGTTCGGACCTCTGCTGGAGTGGGTCGGTCGGACCCTCTGATGCAGAACGAAGGACACGAAGAAAACCTATTGTTATTTTGAAAAGAGGAAAAACACCTAAAGCAAACCAAGGATCATGGAAGGGCTAAGAAGCCTCCGGGACTAGGATAGAACGACCCCTGAAAATCCTAAAACGACTGGGCTCTTTTGGTTTTTTTAAATTTTTTTTTCTTGGCAGAGATGGCGAAGGAACGATGGGGATGGGAGGCTGGGACGAGAACTCCTAGACCTTGGGACTCATCCTAACGAAGAGACCGTCCACCTCTAAGGCATTACGCCCTCCTCAATACTTAGAGGCGCTAGGATGGATCTCAAGGTCGCGAAGGACGGGGGTGGGGGAGAACTCCTAGACCTTGGGACTCATCCTAACGAAGAGACCGTCCACCTCTAAGGCATTACGCCCTCCTCAATACTTAGAGGCGCTAGGATGGATATCAAGGTCACGAAGGACGGGGGGGGGGGAGAACTCATGGATCTTGGGACTCATCCTAACAAAGAGACCGTCCACCTCTAAGGCATTACGCCCTCCTCAGTACTTAGAGGCGCTAGGATGGTTCTCAAGACCACGAGGGAAAGACACGAAGGTGGGAGGGAGAAAGGAGATACTTGGGGCCTCACACCCCTCGACGTCCCGAAGGACGAAGGAAAAAGAAGGGCCTCAGCACAGAACCACACACTGGAAGAACACTCAAAAATTTCATTCAACTATTTTTTTTTACAAGAGGAGTATGGGTATTTATAGATGCCCATATCCCTTTTGAAATTCAAAAATAAAATCCCCTGAAATCCTCCCTTGATTTTGAAATCAAATTCAAAATCAAAATCCCCAAATTTCCCAAATTACATTTATTAAAAAAATTACCAAATAAATCCCGTTTATTTGAATTTTGAAATCCCCTCCGCTCTGAAACTCGTGCTACTCCAAAAATCATGCAAATCAACTCTTCTCCACCACTTTGAGAAGCGTGCAGAAGCTTCATTTGGCTGCTCTGAAAAGCATGCGGAAGCTCCTTCACGGCCGAGCAAAAGGGCACCTGGACCTTTGGCAACCGCTTTGAGAAGCATGCAGAAGCTTCATTTGGCTACTCTGAAAAGCGTGCGAAAGCTCCTTCACGGCCGAGCAACAGGGGACCTGGACCTTCGGCACCCGGCCCAACGGGCGGTGGCGGGGCGGCCTGGTGGCGCGCTAGTGGGCGGACGGCGGTGGTGAGGTGGCACGGCGGCCAGGCGGCGAAAGGCGGCCGCGGCGGTCATGGGCGACCGTTGGTCTTCCACGGTCGCTAGACTTCCCACGGGCGTGAGGCGTCGGGGCTGTCGGCGGGGCGGCAGATCGGCGGCGTGCCGGCGGGCAGGCGGCAGCGGCGGGGTGGCACGGCGACCAGGCGGCGAAATGGTGGCGGCCACCGTGGGCGACCGTTGGTCTTCCACGGACCGCAGGACTTCCCACGGGAGTGAGGCGTCGGGGCTGCCGGCGGGGCGGCAGGGCGGCGGATCGGTGGCGCGCCGGTAGGCGGGCGGCAACGGCGAGGTGGCGCGGTGGCCAGGCGGCGAAATGGTGGCAGCGGCCGTGGGCGACCGTTGGTCTTCCACGGACCGCAGGACTTCCCACGGGCATGAGGCCCAAGGACGCCGGCGGGGCGGAGGGCGGCGGATCGGCGGAGCGCCGGCGGGCGGTCAGCAGAGGCGGGGGTCGGGCACGGCAGATCGCGGACCGGTAGGGCAAAAAAAATCAGAAAAAAAGGCCTCTGTGATTTTTTCTGGAGGTTGAAGGAGATAGGAATAGCCTGGAATAAAGTCAGAATAACATTGGGATAACATGGGAATAAAGGGAATAGGTGGAATAGCGGGAATAACTAAAATACAAAAATTCTAAATTTTTTTTTTAAAATTCTAAAAAAAATGAAAGGTGAAACCCGGATAGGTTTCGGGTCCCCCATCATTCTCCTGCAGCACGAAGAACTCGACTCTGTCGAGTTCGAGGACTAAGCAAATCCTAGCCCGCTGCTAGCTCTGATACCAAATTGATGTAGAACGAAGGACACGAAAAAAACCTATTGTTATTTTGAAAAGAGGAAAAACACCTAAAGCAAACCAAGGATCGTGGGAGGGCTAAAAAGCCTCCGGGACTAGGATAGAACGACCCCTGAAAATCCTAAAACAACTGGGCTCTTTTGGTTTTTTTAAATTTTTTTTTCTTGGCGAAGATGGCGAAGGAACGATGGGGATGGGAGGCTGGGACGAGAACTCCTAGACCTTGGGACTCATCCTAACGAAGAGACCGTCCACCTCTAAGGCATTACGCCCTCCTCAATACTTAGAGGCGCTAGGATGGATCTCAGGGTCGCGAAGGACGGGGGTGGGGGAGAACTCCTAGACCTTGGGACTCATCCTAACGAAGAGACCGTCCACCTCTAAGGCATTACGCCCTCCTCAATACTTAGAAGAGCTAGGATGGATATCAAGGTCACGAAGGACGGGGGGGGGGGGGGAGAACTCATGGATCTTGGGACTCACCCTAACGAAGAGACCGTCCACCTCTAAGGCATTACGCCCTCCTCAGTACTTAGAGGCGCTAGGATGGTTCTCAAGACCACGAGGGGAAGACACGAAGGGGGGAGGGAGAAAGGAGATACTTGGGGCCTCACACCCCTCGACGTCCCGAAGGATGAAGGAAAAAGAAGGGCCTCAGCCCAGAACCACACACTGGAAGAACACTCAAAAATTTCATTCAACTATTTTTTTTTTACAAGAGGAGTATGGGAATTTATAGATGCCCATATCCCTTTTGAAATTCAAAAATAAAATCCCCTGAAAACCTCCCTTGATTTTGAAATCAAATTCAAAATCAAAATCCCCAAATTTCCCAAATTACATTTATTAAAAAAAATTACCAAATAAATCCCGTTTATTTGAATTTTGAAATCCCCTCCGCTCTGAAACTCGTGCTACTCCAAAAATCGTGCAAATCAACTCTTCTTCCACCACTTTGAGAAGCATGCAGAAGCTTCATTTGGCTACTCTGAAAAGCGTGCAGAAGCTCCTTCACGGCCGAGCAATAGGGCACCTAGACCTTTGGCAACCGCTTTGAGAAGCATGCAGAAGCTTCATTTGGCTGTTCTGAAAAGCGTGCAGAAGCTCCTTCACGGCCGAGCAATAGGGCACCTGGACCTTCGGCACCCGGCCCAGCGGGCGGCGGCGGGGCGGCCTGGTGGCGCGCCGGCGGGCGGCGGCGGGGCGGCCTGGTGGCACGGCGGCCAGGCGGCGAAAGGCGGCGGCGGCGGTCGTGGGCGACCGTTGGTCTTCCATGGCCGCTGGACTTCCCATGGGCGTGAGGCATCGGGGCTGCCGGCGGGGCGGCAGGGCGGCGGATCGGCGGCGCGTCGGCGGACGGGCGGCAGCGGCGGGGTGGCGCGGCGGCCAGGCGGCGAAACGGCGGCGATGACCGTGGTTGACCGTTGGTCTTCCACGGACCGCAGGACTTCCCACGGGCGTGAGGCGTCGGGCTGCCGGCAGGGCGCAGGGCGGTGGATCGACGGCGCGCCGGCGGGCGGGCGGCAGCGGCGGGGTGGCGCTGCGGCCAAGCGACGAAACGGTGGCGACGGCCGTGGGCGACCGTTGGTCTTCCACGGACCACAGGACTTCCCACGGGCGTGAGGCCCAAGGACGTCGGCAGGGCGGCAGGGTAGCGGATCGACGAAGCACCGGCGGGCGGTCAGCAGAGGCGGGGGTCGGGCACGGCAGATCGCGGACCGGTGTGGCAAAAAAAATCAAAAAAAAAGGCCTCTGTGATTTTTTCTGGAGGTTGAAGGAGATAGGAATAGCCTGGAATAAAGTTGGAATAACATTGGGATAACATGGGAATAAAGAGAATAGGTGGAATAGCGGGAATAACTAAAATACAAAAATTCTAAATTTTTTTTTTTTAAATTCTAAAAAAAATGAAAGGTGAAACCCAGATAGGTTTCGGGTCCCCCATCACAAAAATGATGCAGAACGAAAACTCTGATACCAAAAATGATGCATAACAGATATATGGAATGCGGAAGCAAATTAAAATTAATGTATATTTTTTATATATTTTCAGAAGTCGGCTTTGACTCAAAGGAAAGATAAACTAATGTTGAAAGAAACTAAGAAATGATAGAAAGCACAATTAAAAGGAGTGGATTATCAGAGTATCTCAGAAGTAGGATCGCTGGGGATTGAGAAACCCCCAGATCTAGGGTTTGCTCTGAGTTTAAACGAAACAGACAAAGTGAGAAGGGAAGGTTCTTGTTACCTAGAAGTGATATCTCTCTATTTGGTGGAAAAAGACTCTCTCGAGTAGATTATTGGATCCCGGGAGTCAAGGTATCTTCGCAATGGATCCTCCGATAATGGTCCTTGGCAAAGTTGGCCTCTTCTTGAACCCTGGATCCTGGAGAAAGAAGAACAAGGTTAGGAACAAGAGACTCAGGGAAGAGAGTTACCAGAGTAGAAGAAATGATGGGATCTGAAGGTCTTCAGCTGATCTGGAATTCCTAAGCTGCGGATTTGGGACTTCTTCTCCTGGATCTGCTGGATGGACTCTGAAGCAGTGGTAGCTGACTTGAAGATGGCTGGACTGGGGTCCTGGTGGTCGACCACCCTTTGGAAGAAGAACCTTGGAGATGGTGTAGAGGCTAGGGTTTGGTGGTGGTAGAGTAAAGATGGTGGACTAAGCTAGGGTTTTGGGGTTGGAGATCTCACACCTCCTCAAGGTTCCTAGGGAACCCGGATTTATTCCCTCATGGAGCTCAACACTTGAATACAAGTGCGGAAGAGAGAAATACAAAGTTGCTCACAAAGAAATTGATGTAGAACGAAGGACACAAAGAAAACCTATATTTATTTTGAAAAGAGGAAAAACACCTAAAGCAAATCAAGGATCGTGGGAGGGCTAAGAAGCCTCCGGGACTAGGATAGAACGACCCCCGAAATCCTAAAACGACTGGGCTTTTTTTTTTTTTTTTTTTTTTTTTAAAAAAAATTTTCTTGTCGGAGATGGCGAAGGAACGATGGGAATGGGAGGCTGGGATGGGAACTCCTAGACCTTGGGACTCATCCTAACGAAGAGACCGTCCACCTCTAAGGCATTACGCCCTCCTCAATACTTAGAGGCGCTAGGATGGATCTCAAGGTCACGAAGGACGGGGGTGGGGGAGAACTCCTAGACCTTGGGACTCATCCTAACGAAGAGACCGTCCACCTCTAAGGCATTATGCCCTCCTCAATACTTAGAGGCGCTAGGATGGGTCTCAAGGTCACGAAGGATGGGGGGTGGGGGAGAACTCATGGATCTTAGGACTCACCCTAACGAAGAGACCGTCCACCTCTAAGGCATTACGCCCTCCTCAGTACTTAGAGGCGCTAGGATGGTTCTAAAGGCCACGAGGGAAAAGCACGAAGGGGGGAGGGAGAAAGGAGATACTTGGGGCCTCACACCCCTCGACGTCCCGAAGGACGAAGGAAAAAGAAGGGCCTCAGCCCAGAACCACACACTGGAAGAACACTCAAAAATTTCATTCAACTGTTTTTTTTTACAATAGGAGTATGGGTATTTATAGATGCCCATATCCCTTTTAAAATTCAAAAATAAAATCCCATGAAATCCTCCCTTGATTTTGAAATCAAATTCAAAATCAAAATCCCCAAATTTCCCAAATTACATTTATTAAAAAAAATTACCAAATAAATCCCGTTTATTTGAATTTTGAAATCCCCTCCACTCTGAAACTCGTGCTACTCCAAAAATCGTGCAAATCAACTCTTCTTCCACCGCTTTGAGAAGCGTACAGAAGCTTCATTTGGCTGCTCTGAAAAGCATGCAGAAGCTCCTTCATGGTCGAGCAACAGGGCACCTGGACCTTTGGCAACCGCTTTGAGAAGCATGCAGAAGCTTCATTTGGCTGCTCTGAAAAGCGTGCGGAAGCTCCTTCACGGCCGAGCAACAGGGCACCTGGACCTTCGGCACCCGGCCCAGCGGGCGGTGGCGGGGCGGCCTGGTGGCGCGCCAGCGGGCGGCGGCGGGGTGGCCTGGTGGCGCGCCGGCGGGCGGACGGCGGCGGCGAGGTGGCACAGCGGCCAGGCGGCGAAAGGCGGCGGCGACGGTCGTGGGCGACCATTGGTCTTGCACGGCCGCTGGACTTCCCACGGGCGTGAGGTGTCGGGGCTGCCGGCGGGGCGGCAGGGCAGCAGATCGGCGGTGCACCGGCGGGCGGGCGGCTTTGGCGGGGTGGCGCGGTGGCCAGGCGGCGAAACGGCGGCGGTGGCCGTGGGCGACCGTCGGTCTTCCACGGACCGCAGGACTTTTCACGTGCGTGAGGCGTCGGGGCTGCCGGCGAGGCGGCAGGGCGATGGATCGGCGGCGCGCCGGTGGACGGGCGGCAGCGGCGGGGTTGCGCGATGGCCAGGCGGCGAAACGGTGGTGGCGGCCATGGGCGACCGTTGGTCTTCCACGGATCGCAGGACTTCCCACGGACGTGAGGCCCAAGGACGCTAGCAGGGCGGCAGGGTGGCGGATCGGCGGAGCGCCGGCGGGCGGTCGACAGAGGCGGGGGTCGGGCATGGTAGATCGCGGACCGGTCGGGCAAAAAAAATTGGAAAAAAAGGCCTCTGTGATTTTTTCTAGAGGTTGAAGGAGATAGGAATAGCCTGTAATAAAGTTGGAATAACATTGGGATAACATGGGAATTAAGGGAATAGGTGGAATAGCGGGAATAACTAAAATACAAAAATTCTAAAATTTTTTTTTAAAATTCTAAAAAAAATGAAAGGCGAAACTCGAATAGGTATCGGGTCCCCCATCACCCTCGGTGAAGTGGGTTAGTCGGACCTCTGCTAAATTGGGTCGGACGGACCTCTGAAGAAGTGGATCTGACGGACCTTTACTACAGCGAGTCATTCGGACCTCTACTGGAGTGGGTCGGTCGGTCTTCACTGGACAGGGTCAGACGGATCTCTACCCCAGCAGGTCGTTCGACCTTCTACTAGGGTGGGTCGGTCGACCTCTGACCCGCTCCAGTCAAAGGACTATCGGCTCTAGTCCGGTTCAAGAGAAAAGCTGATTGGGTGTAACAGTTGCCCCCTGCTCTTCACCTTTGGGAGGTCACGTGGTTTCGAAGGGCGAGAGCATCATTTGGCCTTTAATGTGCCTGTCCCTAGGATGATCGTGGATCTGATCAGGTGTACTATGACCGGTCGTTTCCCATTCCTAAATTCTGTGCCCATGACAGGTGCAGGCACCACATTGGAGGTGGTGGGAGGAGCAGTTAATGCTAATGGGGCGTAATGATGGGCTGATATGCCGACCTGTTGGGTCTCTGATGCAACTTAGACGACATGGCGAGATCTAGATGGTTGGCGCCATGTCGGAAGTGGCTCATCCGTCACTGATCTAGTGATCACGCAGATTGCGGTTGGACATGGCTTGTCGCATCCCATCAACTTCTTCAATGGATTGGGAAGTCATGTCGTTTGATGGCTGATCGCGGTGCTCGAGGAATGCTGGGAAGCGGACCCTCAGTGGCTATAAAAGGAGGAGGTGAAGTCTCAGAGGGAGTTTTCCACTGCATTCGCACTTAAGGAGAAAGGATTCCCCTCTCCTGCTGCTCTTGCCCCTCTAGGAACCCAGATCACTAGGTTAGCTTCCCTCCGCTCCTTTCATCTCCGGTAAAATGGCTTCCGACAGCCATGGCTCCACCTCAGAGGATAGGGAACTGGGTCTTGATGGAATCCCATCAGAAATGACCCGGGAAAGGGTAAAGAGCCTCAAGGTGAGGTTCAATATACCGTCCACCCTGTGCTTGACCATCCCCTATCGAGATGGGAGGGTGAACGGTCCACTGAACTTAGGAGCCCTCCCTGTATATGAAGACCACCTTAAGGCTGGCCTCCGCTTTCCACTTCATGATCTCTTTGTTTAGATCTTCAATGCCTATAGTGATGCAGGACAGATGTACGAGGATGGGTCGCTGGCGAACATAGAAGTCACCAGAGATTAGGGTTTGCAGGGGAGAAGAAAGAGAGGGCGAAAGATGACTAGGGTTCACACAGATTCTCCATGGAGGACAAGCACACAGCAAAGGGGCTCGCACAGATGCCCAAATCAGGGATCACATAGAAATCCTGGGAAGAAGGGGTAGGGATCACACAGATATCCTGGGCTCACATAGATTCCCAAATCAGGGATCACACAGAAACCCTGAGAAGAAGGGGAAGGGATCACACAGATACCCTGGGCTCACACAGATGTCCAAATCAGGGATCGCATAAAAACCCTGGGATCACACAAATCCTTCAGACATAACTCAAGAAATTTTTTTATTCATCCATGGTTATCCTTCATACACAAAAGGGGTCCTTTATAATTAACCTAGGCCCTTGGATTACATGGAATGAAAAGCAAAGAGGGAGGGTGTCAACATGTTGCCTTGTGGGGAGGATTTGCATGAAAGAGGCGCCACATATCTTCCATAATAGATGGGTGATACAAGGAAAAGATCTCATGAATCAGGGGAAAGAGGGAGGGCGCCCATATGCTGCCTGATCTGTGTAGACACAATATGAGTTTCTTCCATCTTCTCTTGGGGGGTCCATAACTTCCATATAGGGCACTGATCTACTTCTTTTTGGGTGGATGATGCCTGTTGTGACTGGATTCCACGTGGATGATGCCTGTTGTGACTGGATTCCACGTGGCTGTTGAGGTGGTAGGGCTCTCGGGTCCCCATCATTCTCCTGGAGTGGGGAGAACTCGACTTCGTCGAGTCAGGCTCAGCGAGGTTGATGGAACCAAAACTAATCAAATCAAAGCAAAGAGACTAGTTCAATTTTTTTTTCACCTTTCTTTCTTTTTCTTTATTGGCTGTCTGAGATTAGTGCAACTTTGAAGATTGTGCAGTGCTGAAATCTGTGCTGCTCCAGAAAGCGTGCTGCTCCAGAAACCATGCACTGAAGTCGGCAACAGTGAAGGCATTTTCCTTCATGTTCGTGCGCTGGATTTCCTTCTTCCCCATGGACTGAAAGTTGGAACAGGGGAGGTCCTCCGGCAGTGGAAACAGGCATGGTGATCTCTCGGATGGTCGTGGAGCTCTCCAATCGACCGGCAGCAGGGGTTGAGGATGGTGCAGCAGCGGACGGCATCAATTAGGAGGGAGCACGAGGATGGACTCAATGCAGTGACCACGGAGTGTGACGAGGCAGGGGATAGCGGAGGTGGCGAGGGCAGTGGCGGGCGCGGTCTGGTTGCAGGCTTCGAAAGAGGCCGAGACGACGTCGGGAGGGGGAGGGGGGGAGGCTACCATGGCCTGGGGCTTCTCCTCCTTATCTTCTTCGTCAGAAATTTCCTTCTTGGTGGTCTTCTCTGTCCACAAGGAGATGGGATAGCTGATAAACTTAGAATGCTTCTTGATCAGATCCTTAAGGAGGCGCTCCTCAAGGTACTCCAACTGATCCTCCTTGAGGAGGAGCGTGATCTTGGTGCCCCATCCGAGATTCTTCCTAGAGGTATCCCTAGTCATAGTGAAGGACCCACCGCCCTGCGACTCCCAAATGTGCTGCTCATCATCATTGTGTTTCATAGTCATAACCACGTTCTCGGCCATGAGATAAGCAGAGTAGAACCCCACACCAAATTGGCCAATCATACTGGCTTCAGCCCCGGCCACGAGCTCCTCAATGAACTCCTTGGTGCCGGACCTAGCAATCATACCGAGATTGTTGACCGGATCGGATTTGGTTATGCCGATACAGTTGTCAATGATGGAGAGGCTATTGGAGGCCTTGTTAGGGACGATGTGGATGAAGAGCTCTGGCTGAGCATTGAGCTTGCTCTTGTCCGTGAGGCTCTCAAACCGGATCTTGTCCAGCGCATCGGAGGCATTGCTGATGAACACCCGAAGGAAGATCTCCTTGTTAGAGTAGAAGGTGTTGATTATGAGGCTGAAGAGCTGGTTAATCTCCGTCTGGAAGGCAAAGGTCTCCGTCTTGGTCGCCATGGCTAAAGAACTCAAGGAGAGGAGATCGGGGGAAGCAGGGTAGGTGCAGAGCGACAGACCGATGGGAGGAGGAGGTCGGGGCGGGAACTTCCAAATCGGTGTCGGTGGAGGCGTGGAGCTGAGCGGAGCTGTGGGTTTGGGCAGAAGATGACAATGGGGCATTAGGGGTCACGGGAAGGAGGCGAATGCAAGGCATTGACGGACCTCGGTGGCTAACAGAGGTTTGATAAGGAGTCTTCCACAGAAAATCTAAACGAGAGAAACTATGTGGAATCGGGGAGGAAGAGAAAACCCAAATCTGCTGGGCTCTGATACCATTTGATGCGGGATAGATGCACGGGGATGGATCGCTGGCGAACGTAGAAGTCACCAGAGATTAGGATTTGCAGGGAGAAGAAAGAGAGGGCGAAGGATGACTTGGGTTCATACAAGTTCCCCATGGAGGACAAGCACATAGCAAAGGGGCTCACACAGATGCCCAAATCAAGGATCACACAGAAACCATGGGAAGAAGGGGAAAGGATCACACAGATACCCTGGGCTCACATAGATGCCCAAATCAGGGATCACACAGAAATCCTGAGAAGAAGGAGAAGAGAACACATAGATATCCTGGGCTCACACAGATGCCCAAATCAAAGATCACACAGAAATCCTGGGATCACACAGATTCTTCACACAGAACTCAAGAAATTTTTTTATTCATCCATGGTTATCCTTCATACACAAAAGGGGTCCTTTTATAATTGACCCAGGCCCTTGGATTACATGGAATGAAAAGCAAAGAGGGAGGGTGTCAACATGTTGCCTTTTGGGGAGGATTTGCATGAGAGGAGGTGCCACATATCTTCCATAATAGATGGGTGATACAAGGAAAAGATATCATAAATCAAGGGAAAGAAGGAGGGTGCCCATATGCTGCCTGATTTGTCTGGATGCCATATGAGTTTCTTCCATCTTCTCTTGGACGGTCCACAACTTCCATATAGGGTGCTGATCTACTTCTTTTTGGACTTGGATGATGTTACGAAGATCTTAAGATACCTAACAGGGTGGATGATGCCTATTGTGACTGGATTCCATGCGGCTGTTGAGGTGGCAGGGCTCTTGGGTCCCCATCATATAGGGTGTCCCTAACGCAGCGACCCCGAATAGTATTCGGGTGATCTGCAGTTTCCTAGACCTCTGCCAGAGGGCTGAAATCGAGTCGAGGTTGTCTTTGTTTTTGTATCAGAGCCCAGATTGATTAGGGTATTGACATCTTCCTTCCTTCACCAACCCCACCATTCTTTTTCCTGTTCTTGTTCCACTGCCGTCCTGTTTGACCACCACCAAGCTAGAGCCACCGCTCCACCATCCCCAACATCTCTGTCTCCTCCCTGATGACATGGCTGCCACCATCGCCTCCCTACTACCCCGCTACCACACCACAGTTCCCCCCTTCCCTTCCGGCGAACTGTCCGTGCCGCCTCATCAACGCCGCCGGAGCCCCCTATGCAGCAGATTCACCATCCACCGCCTGCAGACCCCTTTATCTTTCTATCTCTCTCGTTTCTTCGCTCTCTTCCTCTCTTTGATCACATGAACTCCTTTATCCACCCTTTTCTCCATCGCCGCACTCACTTTTTCTCCCCATCTCACCCTTCGAAATCCAGAGTTTGATGTGTAGCAACGCCGTCGTCGACCTCCGAACCCCTAAATCAGCTTCCTTTTTCCAGTCCAAGCAGAGCCCCGATGACTTCAACTCCATTCTGATCCCAATCCCCAAAGAGATGTGGAGAAATCTTACAAGAAAGGCATCATCTTCCTCATGAAATCTGGGTTTTGCCGGAAGCCCATCATACGTCCTTAACCAGGGAACCATTCCTTCGACTGTGCCAACAATGGCAAGGAGACCAATCACCACCATGGCCGCCACATCCACTCCCTCTCAGGAGAGTCTCCCACTCCTGGTCTGCCGCCCGCTAGATCTAGGCCATGAACAACCACCTCCCGGCTACTTGAGCCAACCGACCACCCGATCATCAGCAATCCACAGCCGCCGGTCTCCAGTTCCCCTCCAGTCCACTGCCATCATCCCCAGCCACACGGATCCTCCCGCCCCAGCCATCATCATTTCCCGTGCTATCGTCGGAGTCATTGCTTCCCTCGTTGCCGAGTGCAAGCCCACTCACCTTCGCTCCTCCACCCCGTCGAACCCCTTCCTCCTCTCCAAGCATCTGTGCCGACTCGTCCGTGACGACGCCCCCGTACCGCCAGCCATCGATCGTGCCGCCCTTCCCTGGCGATGAAACTTCCAAGGACACCGGTGAAGTCCACCGAATTTCTTCACCCGAAGCCAGTCAATGTTCCACCTTGCATCGGGCCAGGAGAGGAAGTCCCCGCATAAACATGAAAGCACTGCATGCTCGCCAAAGCAATTGCCCATCATTGTTACCGATTTCTTCCTCTACACGAATTTCAAAGTGCACGGTTTTAAAAGCTACATGATTTTCAAAGCCGTACCATTTTCAAAGCTACACCATTTTCAGAGCGGCCCTCTTTTGATTGGGTGCGGTTCACTAGAGTCCCTGCTGATCCACACTCGACGGAGTCGAGTTTTCCCCACCTCAAGAGAATGATGGGGACATCGCTAGCACGGATCCCGGAGCAAGCACAAATCCTGGAGCTACACGAATCTTAGAGGATATCTAGAATAAATTTACTTGGGATTTATCTTTATCTTTTATTTGAATTTTGAATTAGGATTTGGTTGGTTAGGATTGAGATTTGGATAGGCTTATCTTATCCTATCTTGTATTTGAATTTGAGTCATCCCTATCTTTTTATCCTATATTCAAATTCAAATGAGGGTTGGATAGGTCTATAAACACCACCCTCAGTCTTTTGTAAAAACATAGTTCAGTCAATAAAGATGAATTTTTAGGGAAAGAGAGATTCTTTTCTTCCACTCCGTAAGGAGAGGGTGTGAGACCCAATCCCAGGACATGATGTGAGGTCATGTCTAGTTATCCCTTTCCCATTCCATTTTCTTTATCCCCTCATGATCTTTGAGATTCACCCTAACCCCTCCAAGTATCGAGGAGGGTAGAGTGGCCTAGAGGTGAGAGGTCTCTTCGTTAGTGTGAGTCCATGAGATTCAAATCCCTATCTTCCATCCCCACTATTCCTTTGCCACCCCTAAAAAATATCCAAAAAAAGAATAATGTACCCTAATCTAGGTGACTTCTAGGCTCACCAATGATCTTACCCCCCGTCCCCCATTAGCAAACTTCTTCCTTCTTAAAAAGGATTTTCGAAGCCAGGAGTGGTGGATGTTCAGTCCCCGCCCTGGCCGGAGGATCTTGGGAGGTCTTCCATCGACTATCCATGGATGGAAGTCCCATTTTTTCTTCGTAGATAGGTTATGGCCTTGGGGCTTTGAGCCAACATGGTGAGAGCCAAGGCCGAAGGCCGTTGACGGGAGGAAAGTGTTGAGGGCCGATGAGGCCGATTTTAATAAGATGGAGGAGGACAACCCCACCTTCATAGACAACCTGCATCGAGAGGATAGCCTTCACTCGACTGGAGTCAGCCAACACCGAAGCTTGGGTAGGATAGAGGCTACCACTGTAGGTCTTCTATTTCTTCGGTCAGACTCATCTTTCTGCTGCTAACTTTAGTTTGTTCTTTGGCAAGTGGGAAAATGAAGCTGGACCTAGCAGCGATCATAGTGCGGGCGGCTAAGAAGAGAGGCATCCGAGCGACGGAGCCGACAGTAGAGAGGCCAAAGAGGCAACGGGTTGAGGAGCCAACTGCCACCATCATGTCGGTGGATTCCGATGATGACGTACCTTTATTGGAGTGGCTGGCGAAGAGGGCCTCGGAGTGCTTGCCTTCAGCTGGGCAGTTGGCTGCCCAGATGAAAAAGGAGCCATCAGGATGGACCGACACGAATACGATGCCAACTTCGCCAATTACAGAGTTGGCACAAGAAGCTCCCTCAATGGTCGAGGGAGGAAGATGATTGAGGGAGGAGAAGTCGATAGGGCGGAGGCTGGTGAAGCTTGTGATGAGGCACATCAGAGACAGCATGCCATAAATAATGCCGAGCAGGTCAAAGACCTGCTCAAAAGGGCCATCACTGACACCGATTGGAATGAATCAGGTCGACGAACTCTGAATGAAGCTGCCAGGAGCTCCTACCGTAACCTGATGGTGGTAAGTCACCTGTTCCTGAGTCTTTGGTCTCTCCTTTATCTTCTATAAGTCACTAACAAGGTCTTGTTGTTTGCAGCTCCTCCATGATGTCCTGCTAATGGATGATAGCCTGGGTGAGTTGCTTTATCTGAAATAGCACTCGACTAAGAGGGCCGAAGGGGCAGAGATGACCAAGGCCGTAGTAGAGGCGGACAAGGCCAAGGTGGAGGCGGCACGGAAGGCCACCGAAGAAGAGCTGTCTGCTTGTCGGGCAGAGGTGGAGGCCCACAAGAAGTAGGCAGAGGACCTGCAGACCCGGCTGGCCGATCGGGAGGCTAGTTTGAGGAGGAGGAAGAAGAAGTTGAGCTCCCTCACCCATAGGCTTGAGAAGGAGAAGGCACGGGTGTCCGAATACGAGAAGCACTAGAGGGAGCAGCAGGCCATGGCAGGGAAATAAATGACCCTATTCTGGGAGTCCGAAGAGCAAAAGGCCATAGTAGCCGACGAGGCCATCAAGAAATATAAAGCCTCCACCGACTTCAAGGAGGAAATGGATGAGGCCGGAGTAGTCAGCTTTGACATCGGCTATGAGGAGTGCCTAGCTAAGGTTGGGTGCACCTTCCCCGAGCTAGAGCTCTCCTTTTTGCAGCTGCCGAGGTAGGTGGAGGAGGAGGGAATAGAAGGAGGAGTGGGCCCGACAAACGGAGGGGCCGAACCTCAGGCTATCACGGACATAGAGAGGGCCCGGGGCCCCTCAGGGTCCGAAGCTGAAGCCCAAGCCACAGCGGATGTAGGGATGGTAGATGTCCCGATCGGGGCATTGGGCACGGTCGAGGGGGACAGAGCTGAAGTCCCACCTGTACCTTTGGTGGGTTAGACCTAGGGTGTTTGTAAAGGTCTGACCTACCTTATATAATGAACCCCCTTTTTTTTTAATGAAATAGGAATGTTTTTTTTTAACTTATCTCCAGTGTCCGTCTTTGTGTATGTTGGGTCGGTCGGATTGACCGAAGCTCTTTCTTCCAAAAATATTTCTAAGTATTGACGGTCGGCTTGATTGGACCGTGAGACCTCCGAAGTAGCCACTGGATAGTGGCTCAGTCCGAACCCAGACACTCAAGAATTTTTCTAAGTATTGGTTTGTCAGCCTGTTCGAGCATGAGACCTCCGAAGTAGCTGCTGGACAGTGACTCGGTCCAAACCCAGACACTTAGAAATTTTTCTAAGTGTTGGATCGTCGACCTGTCCGAGCATGAAGCTAGATCTTCATGTGGATCATTTTGATGCTGCTACCGACCAAAGTTAGATTTTTAGAAGTGGGCTGCACTAGAGCCTTTGCCAACTAGAGTCGGTATTTTGAAAGTGGGCTGACCTAGAGCCTTTGCCGACCAGAGTCGGTCTTTCGGATGTGGGCTGCCCTAGATCCTTTATTGACCGGAGTTGGTCTTTTGGAAGTGGGCTGCCCTAGAGCCTTTGCCAACCGAAGTCGATCTTTTGGAAGTGGGCTGCCCTAGAGCCTTTGCCGATCGAAGTTGGTCTTTCGAAAGTGGGCTACCCTAGAGCCTTTGCCGACCGGAGTCGATCTTTCAGAAGTGGGCTGCCCTAGAGCATTTATCGATCGGAGTCGGTCTTCCGGAAGTGGGCTACCCTAGAGCCTTTGTCGACTGGAGTCGATCTTTCGAAAGTGGGCTGTCCTAGAGCCTTTGCCAACTGGAGTCGGTCTTTCAAAAGTGGGCTGCCCTAGAGCCTTTGCCGACTGGAGTTGGTCTTTCAGAAGTGGACTGCCCTAAAGCCTTTGCCGACCGAAGTTGGTCTTTTGGAAGTGGGCTGCCCTAGAGCCTTTGCCGACTGAAGTCAGTCTTTCAGAAGTGGGCTGCCCTAGAGCCTTTACTGACCGAAGTCAGTCTTTCAGAAGTGGACTGTCCTAGAAGAAGTTGTGGCCTTTATTGATAATATCTGCGAAGGTTGTCTACATTCCACGGGCGCGCCACTTGTTGTCTGTCCAAATGCTTGAGTCGGTAAGTTCTGGCTCGAATTACTTCAATAACTCGATAAGGGCCTTCCAATTGAGAGAAAGTTTTCCATGCTCGGTCAGCCTTGAGATTTTTGTCCTACGCAAAACTAGATCTCCGACCTGGAAGGCTCGAGCCTTAACCTGAGAATTATAGTATCTGGCCATCTTCTGATGATAAGTCACCATCTTCAAGCCCACCTAGAGCCTGGTTTCATCAAGCAGATCTAGGTTAGCCCTCCTTTGTTCTGAGTTGGTCAGTTCGACGAAATGGTCAATCCACAGGGATTGTAAGGAAACTTCCACAGGAATGACTGCTTCACTTCCATAGGTCAGGTTAAATGGGGTCTCCCTAGTTGCCATTCGGGAGGTCGTCCGATAAGCTTAGAGCACCAAGTAAAGCTCTTCCACCCAAAGTCCTTTGGCATCGTTCAGTCGGGTCTTCAATCAGTGCAGGATTGTCCGATTGGTGATTTCGGCTTCTCCATTGGACTGAGGATGGCTGACTGATGTTGGCCAATGGGAGATGTGATACTGCTAGCAGAAGTCACGAAACTTGGAATTATCAAACCGTCTCCCATTGTTAGTAATGATTGTCTGCGAAATGCTGAATCGGAATATGATACAGTTCTGCACAAAATTCTCCACTTTAGCTTCTATAATCTATGTTAGTGATTCGGTCTCCACCCATTTGGTGAAGTAATCAATGGCCACAATTAGGAATTTTTGTTGGCCAGATGCTGGGGGGAATGGTCCTAGGATGTCCATCTCCACTATGCGAATGGCCAAGGTGCGGTGAGTGGAATCAGCTGGCTGGTTGGCTTTCTTTGAATGTTGAAGTATCTCTGACACACGTTGCACTTTCTGACAAAGTCCGACACGTTCCTCTAGATGGATGGCCAGTAATATCCCTATCGAATGATCTTGTAAGCTAGGGATCTTCCTCCCAAGTGGTCACCGCAGATGCCTTCGTGTACTTCTCTGAGTGCGTAGTCAGTGTCAGTCAGCCCTAAGCACTTCAACAATGGCTGTGAGAACAACCGTATGTATAGAGTGCCATCAAGGATGACATACTTTGAAGCCATCCAGCGTACATGCTTGGCTTCGGTCGGATCTGCAGGTAGAATCCCTTTGACAAGGAACATAAGAATTAGGTCCATCTAAGAGGCTTCTTGGTGCGGGCACCAGACTCAGAAGAAGACTTCAGAGCTCCATCTGGATCTCTGATTAACCTTGCCCGAAGAATTAGGGTTTTTTGGTTTTTAATAAGAGTTGACTAGATCAACTTAATTTAGCTTGAGTCTACATTACTTGCATTTTATTTTGTTGAGTCATGTTGACTCAGTAGTGGACTAGGGTTTCAAAATGGGATGTTACACTTTCTTCCAAGACCAGGCAAGTGGACACCACACTCCCAGCCACACTCCCAGTCCAGGGGGCGCCATATCCACATCCAGTAGCTTTTGGTCCCCACTCCACAGATGGCAACCTCCTTCTCTCATGTGCCAGATAAGGAGAAGTCTACCAAGAGACCACCAATCAAGGGGGCGGCCAAGACTTTTCCAAGAATTCCAAAACAAAGAAGGGAAGAAATTCTCTTGGAAGAGAACTTCAAGGGGGTGCCCACTACCTGCCAAAAACAATCAAAACAAAGATGGGAAGGACCTTGACTTAGGGAGGAAGAAAAGGAGGAGTCCAAAAGAGTTGATCCAGGGAAGGAAGAAAATTTTTCTTGAAAATCCAAGCAAGGTGGCGCCATCTACCTGCCATTTATAACCCAAATCCTATTTTTTTGGTATTTTGGCCGACCATATGTAAGGGATTTGCCCTAATTTGGAGATCCCCTCCTTTAGTCCCACATGGGAAGATGTGAAACCCTCCTCCCTTGTAATGCCTTATAAATTAAACCCCTCTTGTAAGTTTACAAGAATCAGATGAATGAAAGAAGTTTTTTTTATGAGCAAACTTGTGTTTTCTCTTTTCCGCACTTGCTTCCAGGTGTTGAGCTCCGTGAGGGAGTAAATCCGGGTTCCCCTGGAACCTTGAGGAGGTGAGAGATCTCCAAAACCCCAAACCCTAGGTTAGCCACTCCACCCCCAAACCCTAGCCGCCATCCCCCTCTCTTTCCACCAAGCCCTAGTCTATTTCCCTTCTCTCGGCCACCATCTCCAAGTCCAGGCCGACCACCAGCATCCAGCTCCAGTCCAGATACTGCAGATCTATGACAATTCTAAGAGAAAGTCAGATCGACCTCCAGGAGAATTCGATTTCAGCAACTTCGGCTTTCAAGTTCTTCAACCTGGTAAGATCTTTTCTTGAGTTTCTGAATTCCTTCACTTGTTCCTCTTCTTTCCCAGATCTTGAGTCCAGGAGAAGCCGACCAAACCATGAGACCAGTATTAGAGGATCCATTGCGAAGATAGCCGACTCCGAGGATCCCACAATCTGCTCGAGAGAGTTCTTCCACCAAAATCCTGAGAAGATCACTGTCTGGTTAGTAAACCATCTCTTCTCTCTATTTCTGTTCTGTTGAAAGTTCAGAGCGAAACCCTAGGTCTGGGAGTTTCTCAACCCCCAGCGATCCGTTACTTCTGAACTACTCTGATAATTTAGTTTCTTCTAAACTGTGCTTTCAATCCTTACCTAGTTTCCTTCAACGTAGTTTAGCTTTACTTTGAGTCGAAGCCAATTTCTAAAATATATATAAAAAAAAAAAGAATTAATCTTAATTTTACTTCTGCATACGCATCTTTGTTCTTTGTTCTGCATCATTTTTGGTATCAGAGCCCTGTCTAGGGTTTCTGTTTGATTGCCTGTTTGAGTCCCTCTCTTTTTACTTTGTCTGCTCGAAGTAGACTCCCCAGGACGTCCGGTCCTAGGAACGAAGCGAGGTGAAAACCTCCTCTTCCTATTCCACGGGGTGTTCCTAGGGCGTGTAGGGGATCCGTTGGGTTACAACTTCGTAGCAGAAATTGTAAATGGGGAAGTGCTCTGTTTTCAGTCCGTAATTATCCTGTTGCAGGAATTATTTCTCACTGCAGATAACTCAAAATTTAGTGATTTTTGTTTTGATGAAACCAGTATAATTGAAACTAATTTTCTTAATTTTCTCATGATTTATTGGTTTCCGTGCAATTTCTAAAAATTAAATTACTGCAACTCTATTTTTGTGTTCTGCAATCCATTTATTTTTGAGTGTTCATCTCTTAATTCAACTTAAGGGCATTTGAGCATCTAAGATAAGGGGAGGAGTTGATAACCTCTCCTTAGCCCAAAACCACCAACCCTTCATTCGAACCTAAGCCTTTAATCTAAAATTGATTAGACCTAATTTGCCCTAGTGAGCTAGGGACATCAACAAGTCGAGTCAAGGCTAGTGTTGAGTCAGTTTGTCTGGTTACTCTGTGTGTGCTTTGTACTCAGTGTCTAGAACGGTGGTTCAGGGATCCATCCTGAAGGGCTTGTGTGCTGGTCCGCCTACCTGGCCAATCTCTGATTGGTGTCTAGGATTGGCATTCAGGGACCTAACACTCCCCTTACACCTGCCTGGCTGAGTCCTGAGTTACTACAGGCTAGCTTGCCACTCTGATTGGGCATTTAGTTTGGGCTCTAGGTCTATTTAGCCCGTAGTCGTTCAGTTGAGTCTCATTTTGTGTGTTTGCTTGCATCATGTCTACCCGGAATGGAGTACCCTACCAACCTGGTCAAACCCAACCTGATTTAGAGGCCATGGTTAGAGCTCTTACAGAGAGTATGAACAAATTAATTCAGGATATGAATGAGAATTTTGCCCAGCTTAGGGATCGAGTCCAAGTACTTGAGGAACCTAGGCATCGAAATTGGACTCCTGACCCAGATTTTAATGTGCCTCAACCTCACCCACACCAAGAGCCTAGAAGACCTTTATACCGAGATCCTGAACCTAATCATAGGAGGCCTGACCCAGAACCTGAGGATAGAGATGATAGGTTCATTCGAAACATCAAGTTAGATGCACCCACTTTTGATGGTAGCCTAAATCCTAAGGTGTATTCTGATTGGGAGGGTGAGATGGACCAGTACTTTGAGTGGTATGCCATGTCTGAGGAGAGGAAATTCAAGTTTGCCAAGATGAAATTAATACGTCAAGCTAGGTTATACTGGGGGAACATTGAGCTGACCACTAGAAGACGAAATGTAGAGCCCATAACCACTTGGCAGGGTATGAAAGAGAAACTTAGAGACAAGTACCTACCCATTTCATACCAGCAAAATCTGTTAGACCAATGGCAGACTTTGAAACAAGGGAACCAATCTGTTTCAGACTACATAACCACCTTTGATGAATACCTGATGAGATGTGATGTGAGTGAAGCCCATGAGGTCACTTTGTCTAGATTTAGGGCTGGACTTAGGGAAGATATTAAGAGAGAGTTGTTTCTGAGAGAGGTTACTAACCTAGACCAAGCCTATCAGATTGCACTGAACACTGAGAAGTTTCAGAGAGGACCCATGCCATCTAGGGTTAGTGCCCCAATCCCCAGAAATGGACCTAGCCAGGTTACCCCTAGCAAGCCTAATCAGGGTATCCCCACCCCTAGGCCCATGGACAAAGGTAAGGCACCTGACACCCAGAGAACCCCTAGTATTGTCTGTTTTAAGTGCCAGAAGCCCGGTCATATCTCCACTCAGTGCACAGCCATAGCTTGTTTTAAGTATCATAAGGTAGGTCATATTTCTAGCCAGTGCCCTCGTAGATCCCTATATATAGAAGAGGGAGGAGAAGAGAGTTCCGAGCCTAATGAGGAGTTTGAAGAAGAAGTTTATGAGGCCGGAATGAATTTGGTTGATGAGTATGAAGGAGAGGAAGAATCCACTGAACCCGACCACTTAGGAGTTGTGAGATGCATCCTGTCCCAGACTAAAGTTCAGGAAGATTGGCGTAGGACTAATATCCTACAAACTTTCCTTAAACTAGGGGATAAGGTTTGTAAAATCATCATAGATAGTGGGAGCTGTGTGAATGCCATTTCTACTAGCACTATCAAAATGTTAGGCTTAACCCCAGTCCCCCACCCCAACCCCTATAAGGTTTCTTGGGTAGACTCTACCTCTATACCCATCCAGTCTAGATGTCAGGTCCAAATCCAAATGCAATCCTATCAAGAGAAGATTTGGTGTGATGTCTTGCCCATGGGGGTGAGTAGTATAATTCTTGGAAGACCTTGGTTGTATGATCATGATGCCACCCTCTTAGGAAAATCCAACACCTGTGTCTTTAGTTTCAATGGAAAAAAAATCACAATCCATTCAGTCCCTCCTAAGGACAAGGTAGCTAAAGGAACCAGTAAGGTTAGGGAGATGAAGACTGGAGTGAACCTAATTAGTGCCAAGGATCTAGAACAAGAAATTCATAGTGGTTCACCCATTTGGATGTTGACTGCTAAGGAACTTAGGACTCCTACACCCTCAGAGCCTCCTCAGGAAGTTAAGCCTTTATTAGAAGAATTTGAGGATGTTTTTCCCGAGGATCTGCCAGACCACCTTCCACCTCTTAGGGATATTCAGCATTCCATAGATTTAGTCCCAGGAGGTCTTGAAGAAAGGTGGGGATTTCTCAGCCTACCGGGAAATGAAGCGGCTTAGAGAGGCTATTCGGCCCGTGAGTTCTTGCACTTGCCTTTTGTTGGTTGGATGTCCCATATCGATAACAGCCTTGATTTTATCAGGACTAACCTTGATTCCTCTTTGCATGACCAAGAAGCCAAGGAATTTCCTGGAGGTCACCCCAAAGGTGCATTTGGCTGGATTCAGCTTCATCCGATGATGCCTTAAAGCATCAAAGGACTCCTACAAGTCTCTGATATGGTCGGCTCTGTGGAGGCTTTTGACTATCATATCATCGACATATGCCTCCATATTCCTTCCAAGTTGCCCTTCGAAGACCTAATTGATCAGCCTTTGAAAAGTGGCACCGGCATTCTTCAGGTCGAAGGGCATCATTTTGCAGCAATACAGTCCTTTGTCAGTGACAAAGGCTATCTTACCTTCATCCTTCGGATGCATCCTGATTTGGTTATAGCCGGATAAGGCATCCATGAAGCTCAAAAGCTGATGATCGGCTGTGGCGTCCACCAGTTGGTCAATCTTCAATAAGGGGAAGCTATCCTTCGGACAAGCCTTATTGAGGTCGGTGTGATCTACACAGATCCTCTACTTCCCATTAGCTTTCTTTACCATTACAACATTCGCCAGCCAGTCGGGGTAATAGGCCTCTTTGATGAAGCCAGCATCAGAGAGCTTCTTGACCTCTTCGTCAATTGCCCTTTATCTTTCAGGAGCAAAGTTCCTCTTCTTCTGTCTGACAAGCCTGTAGGTTGGATTTACTTTAAGCTGGTGAGTTATGACCTCCGACGGAATGCCTAGCATGTCCGACGTCGACCAAGCAAAGATGTCAGCATTATTCCTTAGGAAGTCAATCAATTCCAACTTGGCCTCCTCACTAAGAGTGCTTCTAATTTGGAGGACCCTGGTGGGGTCATCCTCCTGAAGGGGGACAAACAAGATCTTCTCGACCAGTTGGCCATGGCCGTCGGCCTCAGCCCTGGGGTCAAGCTGTTCCAGAGTAGAATGACCATCCGACTACCTGTCTTGAATGGTCAAGCATTGTCTGGCCATCCTACGGTCTCCCCTCATAACTCCGACCCCATTCTGAGTCGGAAAATTTGCTAGCAGATGGTAGGTAGAGATGATGGCCCGAAAATTATTGAGGGCTGGTCGGCCCAAAATGGCATTATAAGCCGAGGTCGTACGTATGACCACAAAGTTGATGAGGAGAGTCTTTTGAAAAGGTTCCATCCCGAGGTTACTGGTAGAGTTATCTCTCCCTCAACCTGATAGATTTTTTCCCAAAGTTCGTCAACGGCATCGGGGACTCTTGCAGTCTTGACCTGGACAGGTTCATTCTGACAAAGGTATCGTACAACAATACTTTCGTGGAGCTTCCATTATTAATAAGGATTCGTTTTACATCATTGTTGGCAATCACTGCCGACACAACTATAGGATCATTCTTGGGAATATGGGATTCTAGGAGGTCTTCATCGAAGAAGCTGATTACATTAGAACCCCTAGACCTCTTCACAATATCCCGACCTTCTTCATATCTCTAGTCAGTTCGATGGTGTAGCATGCCAATATTGTTGGGATCCGGTGCAATGCAGCGAAAGGGTAATTTCAAAATTTGAAATTAAATATGCACCAAAAATCCTAAACCAGGAACTCCTTAATAAGACTAGAATATATGAAGACAAACATTTCTATGCAAATTGAATTAGAATACCAACCTGTAATCGCTAATTCCAATTTATGAAGACTTAAAACTTGAAGATCAACAGGCTATTTGAATTCACCAGGCGTCCAAGTGTCCGCCCTCCGATGGTGATCCACACAGAGCAATGATCAAGAACACTATCTTCTAGTCCAATAGTTCCTCGTATTGAGTTCTTCTTCTAGAACTCAATTCTTCGGATTATGGCTGGAAATCTTCCACTCAAAGGTGTGTCTTCTTCCTTTTTACCCCTTCTCCACCTTCTACCAAGACTTAGAACCTTTAGGACACCTTTGTCTTGAAAGTAAGACCTTGTCCTAAGAAGATTAATGCTTGTCTTTAATTGGTGGAGAAATTAAGACAAGAATGTCTTAATGTAAGAAAGAAAGAAAAGAACAAAAACAGAATTCTTTCTTTCCTTTACCGTCGGAGACTTTCACTCTTGTTCTTGTTCAGTAGCAGAGTTTCGACAGAGGTGTACTCTGTAAAGGAAACAATGCAAAAAACAAGAAAAGGGAGAAAGAGTCTTTAGGAGAGGAAGAAGAATAAAAATATATATCTTACGAAGTTCTGATTTCCATTCCTTTATATAGCTTTCAGAGAGGATCACAACTCTCCGTAAACATTTTTCTCACGCCCTTTTCCTTATTCTCACGCCCTTTCCTTCTTCTCATGGCCTTCTCTTCTTTCTCATGGCCTTCTGGATTAATTCTCATGGCCTTCCAGATCAATTCTCATGGCTTTTCTCAAAGGAAGAAGTCGCGACGATTGGGAGAAAGAAGTCGTGAATCTTGAATCTCCGAAGAGATACGATTTCATGCACCCGGGAAGAAACAATGCTTTCTTTCTTTCTTAAAACCCCACCACCCGTTAGATTACCATCCAAGGGATGACAAGTGAGGCGCTAAAAATGAGAAAGAATGCCACCCCAACTTAATTCATCGGAGAATTAAGTGGGCGCGCCAAGAGTCCATGCGCCCATGGACTCCTCCATATGGCGCGCCAAGAGTCCATAAGCGCATGGACTCTTGGTGTTTTTGGCGTGCAAGGGCTAAGGGGAGGGTGGTATGCTAGCCTATGTAATTGGTTAGCCAATTGGGTTAGCCATAATCCCTAAAATCTCAATTAGGGTCTAATTAGATCCAATCAGAACCCAAATTGAATCAATTCGGAACCCTAATTCGAATCCAAATTCGAATAGAAGTTAGGATTTGCAACACTTGCTAGAGTATTTTCATGCAAATGACTCTTGATCAATTCTCTTAAGTGTGTGACCCATTGGGTTCCATATCTAGCTAGCAGTGGGTTCGAATACAAGTTGACCTAATTTGATTAGAACTCTTTCTAATCGATTTAGGTCAAATCGGGCTTACCCGATTTTGATCAATTAGGACTCTTCCTAATAAATGATCATTATATTTGATCAACCCACAAGACAAGATTGACGTCTAGCAACGTGTCATGTCTACCCGGAAGATATGGAAATTCTGGTGAAATACCAAAACTACCCTTCAGTAGAAAGTTACCGTACAATTAAATCCTTCGATCAGCCTGCACCCAAAATATAATTATGGATATGGATATATGTCAAATCTAATATTATATTTATTTCTAGCTCAATCTTATATTGATGATTCAATTATCTTGATATTAGAAACCATCTCTAATATCTTTACTTTGATCAAAGATTCCCTAAATCATCATCCGATTGATAACTAGCTAGATACAATCTCCTCTTACTAAGAGTGATCGATTCCTTGTTGACCTACTCATTACCTTCATATCCAATTCACCATTCCCAGTATCAATCCTGTGCATGACTCAGTGTCATGATTAGGATTGAACCAAAGGATGGGTTCATGTACATAAGGTACTTATGGCAGTCTCAGGTCAAAGGATTACTTGTACCACTCCCACTATGAGAACCTTCTATTGACATGTAGCTAAAACTCCATTAGATGTTCTCAAGTTGGATCATATCAGTGAACTCATTCTCTAATGAGCACCCACATCCTAGTATTAGTGTCATACACAAGTGACTGTGAGAGCAGTCACCCTCTCCAGTATACATGGGATATGCTAGTCTTACCGGAAAAACCCTGATCCCCTACTCAGGGTTCCGTGACTAGGAATATTTTAGATTTAAGGTTTTAAGACTTTAGGTCTCACTGGT
Source organism: Areca catechu (assembly GCA_021397845.1). Classification (NCBI taxonomy): domain Eukaryota; kingdom Viridiplantae; phylum Streptophyta; class Magnoliopsida; order Arecales; family Arecaceae; genus Areca; species Areca catechu. The sequence goes on from CM038049.1 coordinate 131,106,778, forward strand.
ATGATCTCAACATAACCCTAAAATCATATCCTTAATCTATGGGGTTCATCATATAATAATAAACACAGCGTATGATAAAAAATAATGCCTTTATTAGAATATGTCAATTACAATGGTTTGGGAGATACAACATAGATTGGCTTGTAGGGCATATCCCTTTCAAATATTCCCATCGATCGGATGCTGGTTGGGTAGCTCTGTCTCCTTCGAGGGGTTTCCGGCAGTTGAGGTTTTAGCCCGACTCCTCTGGAGTCGGATGTACTTGTGCAAGAACCCCTGTTGGATCAAATCTTTGATCGCATCCTTCAGCTGGAAGCATTCTTCGGTGCTGTGCCCATGGTCCCGATGGAACCGGTAGTACTTGTCTTTTTTCTTTAATGTGGAGGGGCCTCTCATCAGACGAGGCCTTTGCAGGAAGGTCTCATTCTCGATTTCCAGGAGGATCTTCTCTCTCGGAAGGCCGAGGGGCACATAGGTTTCAAACATTCTGGGGAAGTCCTTCGGCTTTGGGCTGCGGTGTCTGGCTAGGTTATTGATATCATCGGGAGGTCAGACTTTGGGAGCCTTATCACTCCATCTCTTGGGAGCCGACTCCCTTCAGCTTAGCATCGGCTCATCGCCTGTTCTTCTACCAGGGCATACTTCTATGCCCGAGATAGTAGCTCGGAGTAGCTTGTCGGGAATTTCTTGTCCAGGGAGAAGGTGAGCCTGGATGAGCTTAGCCCTCTCTTGAAGGCCGACATAGCTACATCCTCATTCAAATCCGGGATCTCCATGGCCGTTGAGTTGAAATGAGCCATGTAATCCCGGACGGTCTCTCCCTCCTTTTGTAGTACAAGAAAGAGGCAATCGGTGTTCCTCAACGTATGGTTGCAAATCCTAAAATGGAAGAGAAAGAATTTTTCAAGCTGAGAGAAGGAGTGGATCGTACCTAATCGGATGGCATAGAACCACATCCGAGCCACCTTCTTGTGGATCGTAGAAAAGGCGATGTAGTGGTGGGTGTTGGAGGCGCCATGCATCATCATGTGGGCCTTGTAGGTGCCCAGATGGTCTAGCAGGTTGGTGGTGCCGTTGTAGGCGTCCACCTGAGAAATCTTGAAATGGTGGGGGATAGGCTCCCCCATGATTTTGGTAGAGAAAGGAGAGCGAGAATCATACGCCTGCTCTCTGTCGGGTTTTTGTCGATCTACCAGCATAGCGATCTGCTCCTCCATGCGCTGGAGTTTGGTAGTGTAGTCTCTCGGGACCGCGCTACAGTACTGGTCGCTGTCTGGGACTAAGTCAGTGGAGGGTGAGGCGGTCCTCACTCTCTTCCCATCAACATGAGCCCTCTGGGACTTTCAGGGCTCAGGAACATCGTAAGGATGGGGCTGAGGGACTTCACACTGTCGGCTTCCCTCAGCAACAGGCTGGTGGTTGGTGCGAGATGCTGTAGATGGCTGCTGCCAGTCGTTAGTTGCATCCTGGAGGTTTTGAACCATGGCAGCAAGGGTGTCGATGTGGTTCAGCAAGGTCTGGAACTGCTACTGTCCAAGAGTAATAGTGGGCTCGACGATGTCGTTCTCCCTGAGGGGCACTTCCGATCTAGATGGGGAGTGACCTCTCCTAGCGGAAATGTTCTGGGCTCTTCCTTTTGTCATTACTTTAGTTAGCAGATAGACTCCTCCTTTTAAAGAAGGGAAAGCCCTTCCTCTAGCACCAATCTATTGCTACAACTTCTCCCAGACCGGGCTCAGGCGGTTTGGCTGGAGCGCACCTCTCCTGGTTCCTGCAAAAAAGTTCCCAAGGACCGGTGGCATTCCGGTGGGGGACTCTTCGATGCTTAAGATAGTGGGAGCTTGAGGGCAACAAAATGGAGGAGTCAAATGGAGTTAAGCATATGGAGTAGGAAAAGAATACTTAGCCTTTGTTTGAGGTCCCCCGTTTACCTTATATAGGCGTGGGATATCGCCATATTCTATTTGGGGATAGGCTTGGAATGCCCAATTTGCCCCTAGGAGAATCAGGATTGTGGCCAGGTGGCACCAGGACGTGGCCCATCACGGGATCTGTTGTAACAAAATTCTGGTACCAGCTGGAAGACATTTTTGGAGCCTTCAGATGAGGTCCTATAGAAGGTGGGTCGGTCGGACCTCTGCTATAGTGGATCGGATGGAGCTCTGAAAAAATGGATCTGACGGACCTCCACTAAGTGGGTCATTCGAACCTCTATTGGAGTGGGTCGGTCGGACCCTCAGTGAAGTGGGTCGGTTGAACCTCTGCTATAGTGGGTCGGACAAATCTCTGAAGAGGTGGATCCGATGGACCTCTACTATAGCAGGTCGTTCGGACCTCTGCTGGAGTGGGTCGGTCGGGTCTTCACTGGAGAGGGTTAGATGGATCTCTACCCTAGTGGGTCATTCGACTTTCTGCTGAGGTGGGTCGGTCGGACCTCTGACCCGCTCCAGTCAAAGGATTATCGGCTCTGGTCTGATTCAAGAGAAAAGCCTATTGGGTGTAACAAGGGTGTCGGAGAAGTTGAAGACCATAGTGCAGATTTGGAGCTTCCGGAGGAAAAGGGCCTAGCGCTTGGGGATGGGGATGTCACGAAAGAGGGGGAGAGCCTTGATCTTCACCGCCGCAGTTGCACTGGTGGAATCCTGGGGGGTGGGAGTTAGGTGCGGCACTTGTGATGGAGGAGACTCGTACCATCTTGATGGAGCAGGGCTTCTTCTTTTTGGCAATTGCAAGGATTGCTATTGCTGCTACTAGGGTTGTGGGGTTTGGAAGATCGACGACTGCTATAGCTATTGGGGTTGGGTGGGTTTGCACAAGGAAGGAAGGTTGTTGGGCTCTTTTTCTAGCCAACTCCTCCACTGACTGCTTCCTCTTCTAGGAAAACCTCGGGGTGTCAGCGACCGGCGGAGTTTGAGTGACCCACCGTGCTAGGCCTAGCTCTAGATTGGTATTCCAGGGGCGATTAGATGGAAGGATCGATGAGGGCTACTACTTATTCGGTGAGTAAGGGGGCCAGGCTGAGTAGGGATTCCGAGGAGCCAGTGGGCGAGGGGAAGGCCGGGTATAAATTCTGCCCGGATGGAGGGAGCGGAGCGACAGCGATAGTCGAGGCGGAGGGGAAGGCATCGCTGGAGATTTGTGCATGGGGAGTTTCGATTGGCATCAATGGTGCAAGGTGGAGTTTTGGGAGGAGTCACGGCAGGGAAGGCGGGGCACCGGCAGATGCTCAACGATGGGATTCAGAAGAGGGAAGAAGAAAATTGATGGTGACTTGATGAACTGGAAGATCTATTTTAATTAATTAATTTATTTATTTTGTTTGGATCTGGGAAGTGGAGGGACTGCTGGTAGGAGGGAATCTAGGGTGATACGAAGGTACCCTAATTTTCTAGCTCTGATACCAAAAATTGATGGGGGACAAGGGGTAGGATCGTTGGTGAGCCTAGAAGTCACCTAGATAAGGGTACTTTTTTTTTTTTTTTTTTTTTTGTAGGGTGGTGGCAAAGGAATAAATGGAGATGAAGGGTAGGAAAACTGAACACTCTATGGACTTAGGACTTACATTCATAGAGAGACCTCTCACCTCTAGGGCATCTCACACATCCCACTACATGTAGCCTAGGGCATCCCACCCATCTCACTATATGTGGAGCGTAGGGCATCCCACCCAAATTGCTACCTGGGGTCATGAAGGAAAATCCCTAAGACCATTAAGGGGACTCGACGGGAAAGGGGATAACTAGGACCTCATGCCCCTTGATGCTCGAAAGAGAAGGCATAGGGTCTCACACCCCTCGACACCCGAGGCAAAGGAAAGACGGGCCTCTCACCCTTCCCATGCAGGGTGAATGAAAAAAAACACTCTTTTCTAAAAACAAATCTTTATTGACCAAACTATTTTTTTTGCAAAGGACTGAGGGTGGTATTTATAGACCTTTCCAACCCATATTTGAATTTGAATACAAGATAAAAAGATAGGGATAATTCAAATTCAAATACAAGATATGATAAGATAAGCCTATCCATATCTCAATCATAACCAACCAAATCCTAATTCAAATTTCAAACAATCGATAAATCCCAAACTAATTTATTTGGGATATCCTCCGAGATTCATAAAGCTCCAGAATTCATGCTTGCTCCTAGATCCGTGCCACTCTGGGATCTGTGCTACTCCGAGATTCAAGCGGATCGATGTCCCCATGAAAACCCAATCATGATTTCATTGATCAGGATAAGAGAACCACAACAAATAGATTTGAGCCCAGAGCCTATGACTCTAGAACCTATGCACCCACCTTCTATGAGCCTAATAAACTCAAGATCCATAGAGCTGAACCCTTGTCTTATGAGCCTAAGGATCCCATAACCCCTAGATATAAGCCTTGTATTAGTCAGGAACCCCTTAGCCAACCCACCCCTACCACCCCAGTCATCAATCAATTTTTTCTTAGTCAACCCCCCTCATACCATCCCATTGGTTCACCAGGAAGACATTGAGAGGAAATGTATGAAGTTGATGTGAGCTTAGTGGATGAGTATGAGGAAGAAGAAGAGGAGTTAACTATAGTTGACTTAGAATTAGTTAACCCAGTAGATACCCAAGTAGAAGCCAACCTAGAATTAGCTGACCCTGACCATATCCCAGTTGAAGCCAATTTAGAGTTAGCTAACCTTGACCACACCTAAGCTACAGTGGAAGACCAGTTAGAGGAAGAGAACCCAGATACTACTATTAGAATCTTACCTGAGGAGCCACTAGAAGAAAGCTCAATTATAAAGTCCAGTCTTGAGTTTCATGAGCCAGAAGAGTTTATTAAGGACTTGGTCTCTTTAATTCGATACCCTTAGGAGGAGTTCTTCCCTTCAATCCCAGTTCAAGATCTCTTCCCGGAAATTGTTGACCCATCCTTCCATGGCATGGACCTTTTCTTGCCCATAAATATAACTCAATGTTCATACATTAAGGTCAGTCTCCTTAGCCCAGAACCAGTCCATGAATCCCCTTCCTATTTCCTACCCTTCCCTGAGTCGTCTCATGTGTCTAGAACTATTAGGTTACATTTTGTTGAGATTACCAAGTTGCATGAATCTTTAGAGCCCATCCCATTTGCTACCTACTTCTGGTATACCTTATGGCATTTACTAGAAGTTCATTGTAAATTTTCATATGCATGTCAAACCAGAGTCAAACCTAGAGAGCCTAAATTTTGTTAGGTTTAGACCCAAAGAGTCTAATAAATTTCATTCAATAGGAATGCCTAGTCGAGTCTATTAAGTGTTAGTTTTGAGTCCAATAAGTTCCCAGACCTAATTCATCTGTCCACACCTGCACTGACTTCTGTACAGCATTTGCATCAGGACATTAGCCCAAAAGATTAATTTAAGTGATGAAATCTATAAAAACTAGCTAATTCCTGAAAGAAAGCCAAGGAATTTAATGTTGAAAATTCTGTTATGCTTAAGAAGCTTCATGCTCGCAAAGTTGAACCCTTTAGAGTGATAAAAAAAGTAGAACCCAATCCCTATGTGCTTGATCTGCCCCTGGATTTAGGCATTAGCTCTACCTTCAATATCGCAGACTTAGTTGAGTATAGGGAACTGGTAGTGATTCCTAGTAAAGTTTTTGAACCTACTCCATCCTTTGAGAGAAAACCTAACCTAGGGTGTCCACATATAAATTAGCCTAAGAGAAGAATACCGTTGCCCAGGTGGCTATCCAAGAGGGGGGTGAATTGGAAAATTAAAATATTAAAGCTGATAATGTGCATTTAAAATTCTTTTTATAATGTTAGGTGTTGTGGCAAAATAAAGAGTTGCAGAAGCTAAATGAAATCAAGAAAGCACAATACAAACATATAAGATTTATAGTGGTTCGGAGCAATCTAGCTCCTACGTCCACTATCCAAGATACCACTTGGGATTTCCACTATATTCACACCCGAATACAGTAGGATTGTTTTACAGGATCACAATCCAAAACCTCCACACTTTGGTTTTAACGGGATCACCAAAGAAAACCCAACACCCTTTGGTTTTAAACAGGATCACCAAAGAAACCTAACTTGGATTTCACAGGATCACCAAGAACCTAACTTGGTTTTACCAGGATCTCCAAGATTCTAACACCTGGTTTTTATCAAAGGCTCACCAAGAACCTATTTGGTTTTTCAATCGGGCTCACCAATGACCCAAATAATTCAGAAATGAATTCAAGTAAATGCAACAATAAATGACAAACTCAATTTGTCAGATAGTTGCCGGTACAACTTGGTAGAAGTCCTCTTGGATGCACTTGAATAAGCTTTATCTACTTCAGTGGCTTCTTTTCCAAATTGCTTCAAGCTTCAGATCAGAGTTGGTGAAGACTTGAAGACTGACTTGAATGCTCTTGTGCTCTTTTCCTTGTTGGTAGGTAAGATATTCAATAAACTCTTGAAACTTTTTAAGAACTTTTTTTTAATTTTTGGAAGTTCAAATCCTTTAAATATATGGTCTTCCATCACTTCAAGGTAGTTTGAGATGTTGTAGACCATTGGGATGTGACATATGACCGTTTAAGCACTTTTTGGCATTCAAAAAGAAATTATGGAACTAGTCGTTAGATAACTGAAAGAGATATTCTAGTCAGATCGGATTCCTTCAAGTCGGCTCGGATCCTTTGAGTTGATAGCTCGAGTCGCCAATTCTTCAATGCAGTCGGCTCGGTGTCTCAGGGTGCAAAACTTCACTCTGGATGAGTTGGCTCTTGATAGCTCGGGTCGGCTCGAATTTCTATCTTTGAAAATCTTAAACTCGAGGAGTCAACTCTTTTGGACTTTGGTCGGCTCTTCTTCTCAGGTTCTGAAATCTTTACTCTGGAAGAGTCGGCTCATTGTAGTTCGGGTCGGCTTGCTTTCTTAGGTCTTCAAAATTAGGTCTGGCAAAGTTGGCTCTTTCTGGCTTGGGTCGGCTTGCCTGGCTGTTCTTAGAAATCTTCAAAAATTGGACTCTGGAGGAGTCAGCTCAGACTTATTCCAGTCGACTCGGATTCACTGGAGTCGGCTCAGTTACCTTCGAGTCGACTCGGATTGCTACGTACCAGAATCCTTGTTGCGTGCCATGAGGTGGAGTCGGCTCTTCAACGTGCTGGGTCAGCTCGAGTAACTTCTTTAGGATTTTTACAATTGAACTTAAAGAAAAACTCTTATCAACACTTTTACATTTTTAAGAAAACCAACTCAAAATAATTCTAAGGCACACATACACAGAAGTAACCTTTTTACACTATTTTTTTCTTAACCTTTTCATTGGATTCTTCTTCTCAAAACTAGATTACAATATAACTCAAAACAAGAATTAAAGATGTAGGAGTTGAAGTTTGAACAAATAAGTCATCCTACAAAAACTTGTAAACCACTTGAAGAGTTGTTAGAAATAAATGTACACGTTCCAATATTTGGTTATCATAAAAATCACTTATGGGGTTAACAATCTCCCCCTTTTTGATGATGACAAAACATTGGGCATGAAAAATTCTTTACACTTACATGTATGAAAATGTTTGAAAGTAAGTATTCACATGTATTTGAGCTAACTATATTTGTAAATAAGTATCAGAGCTCCAATGATAAGATTGCATATCATTTAGTGCTTTTGTATATATCAAAGTATTTGACTTTGCATGCTTCATACTATCAGAATTAAACATGGAGTATCAAAGTTTAAAATTTTGACATAATAAAGATTAATTTTAGAGCAATCAAAGCGAGAGAAGGATTTAGAGATAAAGCCATTCTTTAAGAAAATCTCCCCCTTTCTCTAAGTTTTAAAATAACTAAGCAGTTAGGTTCATTTGAATACAATCACTTTTGTTCTCCCCCTTTTTCATTCTTTTTATGCACTTTAAGAATAATTGAACAAGAAGCTCAACATAGATACCAGAAATTTTCATGACAGCTCAATCATCAGTAATGATACCATTCTCCCCCTTTTTGTCAAATAATCAAAAAGGTATTTCAATAAAGCTCAGATCTTGAAATAGATTGAGAAAGTATTTAATATTTGTTTGAGATAATTTCACTTTCTCAAATTGAAAATTCTAATTAAAAAAATTCATCATAGTTGAATCAAAAACATTATATAATTAGAAGGATAATTCATGACAATAATAGAAATTATTAAAAGAACCATCCATTTCTTTGAGAAATTTGTCATACAAAGTATGAAAGAAAGTAAGTACATTCATTGAGTAGAAGATAAAAAGTAGAGCATTCATATTAAGAAGTACAAAAGCAACCAAAAGACTAGCTAATCAACCTATTCTTCTTCTTCACTAGAAAAAGAGGAGCCAACTTCTATAACTTTATCAAAAGTCTTGGTTTTCAGGGTTTAAACCTTAAATCCCTGAATCTAGTTCTAACTGGGGCTCTAGGTGTCTTAGTCTTCTTAGTCTTTGTCTTCTTCTTGGTCTCAAAAGGTTTAGGTTTGATTGATAGTGGATCAGATGAAGGAATAGGAGAAGGTTGAACAGGAGTTTGAAGTGACTCTTTGTTGATTTGTGCAGGAGTATCCTCAGTAGTGAATGTTTCCTTTGAAGATTGTAGTAGGATACTTCTGATTTCTTCTTTAAAATTGTCCATTTCCTTTTCCATTTTCTCCTTGTGAAGCATCTATTCTAATCTCATTTTCTGTAAGCTGGCATTAACTGAGTTTTTCAAATCGTCCAGTGCAGAGTTCACATGACCTATCAATGTGTCAGAAATAGTTTCCATCCTTTGAAATATTAATTCCTTAAGTTCAGATGGAGTTATCATTGCTTGTTCAGATCCTTCTTTATCTTTGTTTCCAGATTTGTTGGCTTCAACAATAGTAGGTTCATCATCATCTGAGGAAGTAGCAGCAACTTGACCAGACATTTTCTTTATCCATACTCCTTCTTGCAGTTTGTATCCCATTCTTTTAAGTGAATTGAAGGAAAAAATGTCAGAGTGATGTAGAGGCTTGCCTATCTCATTTGTTAGGTCAATTCCATCTTCTTCAAACAGTAGAGTGAAAACCATACCGTATGGCAAGCATGCTTTGACTTTTCTAGCTGCTTCTCTCATTTGAATCATCATGATGAAAGGAAGGTTGAGAGGTTCTTCTTCAATCAGATGTCCCATAAAAGTCATGTCCTTTTCGTTCACCCAGTCGAAATGATCGGTTCTGAGAAAGAAAATCCTACTGATCATGTTGTGAAGAAGTCTCATTTCCTTTAATAGCAAGTTGGCTTGAACATGCTGAACGGAGCTTACATCTTCTCTTTCCAAAATGAGCTTCAAAATGCATTCTCTATCAGTTAGGGTAAGCTCGGTTGCACCGTCCATTGGCATTTGGAGCAAGTTGCCTAGCTTCTCTTCATCCACAATGACTTTGATTCCTTTGACAATTGATTCCAAATGGTACTCTTCAAGAGTTAGGTTTTCATAGAATGTTCGTACCCGAGAAGGGTAGGTTAGGATATCCAAAGAGCAGAAGTACTTCTAGCCTTGCTTGTCTATCTAGCTCCCAATCTTCATTTGCATTTCTTCTATGAAGGAGAAATCGATCCTTCTTCCGCAAGTAATAGGCCTGTTGGCCATAGAAGTGGATTTCCCAGTCGGAGAGGATGATTCTTCTTCTTGTTGTTCAGGAGTGGACCTCTTTCTCTTTTCTCCCTTTCCCTTTCGATCTTCACTGCATTTGCTCGATTCTGCTGCTTGAGGAATTTTCTGTGCAGATCTCCATGGAGTCATTACAGAAGGATTTAGGAAATCAAGGTTCTGGAGAAAGGTTTTTGAGAGATTGTTAAAAGTTCCGAGTGGAGTAAAGTGAGTTTGAAGTGAAATAGAAAGAGTTAAGAGCAAGAAAAGAATGCTCAGATCTTACTTAAATAGTGATTTCCCGACATTCAAGTCGGCTCACCCAACCCTAAGATCATCTGAGTTGGCTCAACCAGAGCAAACTCAAAACAAACAGAACTCCGAGTCGGCTAAGCAGGACTATAGGTTGACCTAGTCGGCTTGACCAAGGCACAAACATAAAAATTAGATATTCGAGCCGGCTCGACTAGAGCAAAAATTGCTCGAGTCGACTCGAACGAAAACTTTCCACAGAAAATGAAATGATTCAGAAATTGAATTTGATTCAATGAAATTTCAAGGAAAGTTGTTCAACAATCATAAATATTTATAGGAGGTTTTCTAGATAATTCATCCTTAATTTTTAAAAGAAAATTAGGTTAGGGAAATGTAGAAAGGATCAAAAAGCCCTAATTCTCCTCTAAGCAATTCAAATCTTTCCTAGTTCAGTGGCTTAATAAAAATGTCTGCTAATTGTTTTTCAGTTGGGATAAATTCTAGTTTAATGTCACCATTCAAAACATGGTCTCTAATAAAATAGTATCTAATTTCTATATGCTTAGTCCTAGAATGCTAAATAGGATTTTTAGTCAAATTTATAACACTTATGTTATCACACTTGATAGGAATTTTGCATTGTGTAACATCAAAACCTTCTAATTATTGTTTAATCCATAACACTTGTGCACAATAACTCCCTGAAGCAACAGACTCTATCTAAGCAGTAGATAGTGCTACCGAGTTTTGTTTCTTACAGTGCCTTGAGATTAAATTTAACCCTAGAAATTGACATGTGCCGCTAGTGCTCTTTCTATCAATTCTACAACCAGCATAATCAGCATCAGAAAATTCAATTAAATTTAAAGATGATTGTTTTGAAAACCAAAGACCTAGATTACTTGTACCTTTCAAATATCTCATTATTCTTTTAACAACAAGCATATGTGTTTCTTTGGGATTACATTGAAATCTAGCACATACACATACACTGTACAAGATATCCAGTCTACTTGCAGTTAAATATAATAAGGATTTGATCATATCTCTATACAACTTTTGGTCAATATTGGATCTGTTTTCATCTTTGTCCAATCTTCATGATGGGCTCATAGGTGTGCTCATTTGTTTGCTTGTCTCCATACCAAATTTCTTAATTATTTTCTTAGTATATTTGGCTTGGTTAATGAAGATCCCTTCCTTTGTTTGCTTTACTTGAAGCCTGAGGAAGTAGTTAAGTTCACCCATTAGGCTCATTTCAAATTCTCCCTGCATTAGCTTAGTAAATTCTTCACAAAAACTTTCATTAGTTGCACCAAATATACTATCGTCAACATAAATTTGTACAACTAATATGTCATTATTTTTTTTTGATGAAAATGTTTTTATCAACGTTTCCTCTTGAAAAATCATTTTCAATCAAGAAAGTGCTAAATATATCATATCAGGCTCTAGGGGCTTATTTCAAACCATATAAAGCTTTTTTAAGTTTAAACATATGGTTTGGAAAAGCATAATTTTCAAAACCCGGTAGTTGTTCTACAAAAACTTGTTCGGAGATAAAACCATTTTAAAATGTACTTTTTACATCCATTTGAAAAAATTTAAAATTCATGTAGTAAGCAAATGCAAGAAGTAATCTAATAGCTTCTAGTCTTGCTACGGGTGCATATGTTTCATCAAAATCAATACCTTCTTCTTGACTATATCCCTTAGCCACTAACTAGCTTTGTTTCTAATGATATTTTCTTGTTCATCTAATTTGTTCCTATAGACCCATTTAGTTTCGATGATTGGATGGTCTTTAGGTCTATCAACTAATGTCCAAACCTTATTTCTTTTAAACTAGTTCAATTCATCATGCATAGCCATCATCCAGTTTGGGTCATTTTCTGCTTCTTCTAAGGTGTTTGGCTCTATTTGTGATACAAAGGCTAGGTAGTCATGTACAGTTTTATGTGCAGACCTAGTCCTAATACCTTGAGAAGGATCACCAATAATTAATTCTTTAGGATGGTAAGTTGCGTACCTCCATTCAGTTGGTAAATATGTATGATCTTTACTAATGATTTCTTCTCCTTCAATTGGCCTTTCTTGTATGCTCATGTCTTCCATCTCCTTTTGAATTACACCTGCATCATTATCTATACACTCTTTTTTCTTAGAAGGTGAAGGGTTAGTTTCATCAAAAATCACTTGCATTGACTCTTCGACAGTAAGAGTCCTTTTATTAACTACTCTATATGCTTTGCTATGTAATGAATAACCAAGAAAAATTACTTCATCAGATTTAGCATCAAATTTTTCTAGATTATCTTTACCATTATTAAGCACAAAACATTTACATCCAAACACATGAAAATAATTGATATTGGGTTTCTTTTCATTCCAAAGCTCGTAAGGGATTTTCTTCAAAATAGGACGGATCAAAACATGTTTAAAATGTAACAAGCAGTGTTCACAACTTCTGCCCAAAAGTACCTTGGAAGATTGCCTTCACATAACATTGTTCGGGCCATTTATTCCAAAGTCCTATTTTTTCTCTCTACAACACCATTTTGTTGTGGTGTTCTAGGAGCGGAGAAGTTGTGATCAATGTCATTTTCAGTGCAATAATCATTGAAAAATTGATTTTCAAATTCGGTGACATGATCACTCCTAATTGAAATTATTGAAAGATTTTTTTGATTTGAAACCTTGTAAAATTTTCAAAATACTTTGAAAGTTTCATCTCTGTGAGCAATAAATAAAATCCATGTAAATCTGAAAAAATCATCTACAATCATAAGGGCATATTTCATACCTCCTAGGCTCGCAGTCCTAGTTGGTCCAAATAAGTCCATGTGAAGTAGTTCTAGAGGTTTAAAAGTTGAAATCATAATTTTGGATTTAAATCTCCCCCTAGTTTGTTTACCCATTTGGCATGCATCACAAACATGATCAAAATCAACTTTAAACATAGGCATGCCTCTAACTAAATTCTTAGAAATTAATTTGGCAACGGTATGCATGCTAGCATGACCTAATCGTCTATGCCATAATAAACAAGACTCCTTGGTCTTAGTATTCATTGCAACTAAACTGGAACTACTTGACATGGCAAGATCATTTAGATCTATTACATAAATATTTCCAAGTCTTTGTCCAATGAATTTACTACTAGAATCAAGAGAGTATGTTACTATACACATAGATGACTCGAAGATAACCTTGAAGCCTTTGTCACACAATTGACTAATTCTCAATAAATTATGCTTCAATTTATCTACTAGCAATACATTTTCAATGAAAGTACAAGGGGTTATTTTGATCATACCAATTTTGATTATTTTTTCCTTGCCATTGTCTCCAAAAAAGTGACCATACCTCCTTCTTTCATTTCTAGGATGATGAACTGATCATTGTCACCCGTTATATGCTTTGAACAGCCACTATCAAGATACCATCTTTTCTTTAATTTTTGGACTGCAAGACATTCCTACAAGACAATCAAGGAGTTCTTTTAGGTACCCAAGCTAACTTGGGTCCTTGTAGGTTAGCTGAGGTGATTCCTTTGGGAACCCAAATCTTTCTTGAATTATTGTGGACATTTCTAATAGTATTACATTTAAAAGCTTTATGTCCAAATTTTTTGCAAGCAAAACATCTAATTCTAGAATTCTGAAAAGATTTATGCTTTGAAATTCTAGATGCATGAGATGTAGAAATAACAGGTTTTGTAACTGAGTTTTTAGGAACATACAAAATAGTTTTTGAAATGGAAGTAGAACCTTGTGTCACAAAAGCCTTTTGAGAAGTAAACTTGGGAACAAAATCTTTTTGTTTCATAAAAGTAGTTGCTGAAATATAATTTGAATTTGAAGAATTAAAACCTATTCCAGCTTTATTACCAAAAATTCTTTGTTCTTTAAGAATCAACTCAAGCTTGTTAGAGGACAGAGTTAGCTTTTCAACAAGTGGCTTGAGTTTTTCAACCTTCTTTTTCAACTCAAGATTTTTGTTCAATAAAACCTTGTTTTTGTCATGATAAGCATTATTTTCAATTTTTAATACTTCATAGTTTTCAGAAAAGTCATGAAGTTCTTTTTGCAATAAAGTATTTTTTCTAAATTTTTCTCTTTTTCTTTGAGTAAAGAATCATTAATGTTCTTTAGAAATCTAATCTTTACTCCAGCTTTCTTAAATTCAGATAATAGATCATGAAATGCAGAATTTAACTCATTGAAAGTAAATTCAATTTGAGCGTTGGAGGAAGTTACCTCATCCTTGAGACCCATTAGACATAAGTTAGCTATTTTCGTGGTCTCTTCCTCTTCAGTTGAGGTGGATTTTTCACTATTGCTCCATGTGGCAACCATCGCTTTCTTTCTCTTCTTTTTGAAAAATTTCTTCAACAGTGGACAGTCTGGACAAATGTGCCCCAGTTTCTTACATTCATAAAAGGTGGGGACTTGTTCCTTATCTTTGTCTTTGTCCTTGTCCTTTTTTTTGAATGTTCTCCTAATTTATGGAATTTTTTATTGAATCTTCCTTTCTTCTTTTTCATAAACTTTCTAAATCTCTTCACAACCATTGCAATATCTTCATCTTCTAGATCATCTTCAGAGGAGGTAGAGTCATCTTCCGTCTCTTCATCCTTCTTAGATTCCAATGCAGCCTTGAATGCAATAGTTTTCTTTTTCTTCTAATCATCATCTGTTCTATGCTGCATGGCTAATTTGTGTATGATGAGGGATCCCATTAATTAATCCATGGATAGAGTGTTTAAGTCTTTAGCTTTCTGGATGGCAATAAATTTAGGATCCCATTTGTGAGGAAGTGATCGCAATATCTTTTGTACTAAATCAGCATTTGAGTAAACCCTGCTAAGACTTTTCAAACCATTAATAATATCTGTAAATCTAGTGTACATGGCAGAAATATTTTCATTAGGCTCCATTTTAAACAGTTCATAATTGTGTACTAAAAGATTAATCTTTGAAGTCTTCACTTGGGAAGTTCCTTCATGGGTCATCTCAAGTTTATCCCAAATTTCCTTTGCTGAAGAGCAAGTGAAAATTTGATTAAAGTCATTTGAATCCAAAGCACAGTATAGCAAGTTCATTGCTTTGGCATTCAACTTCCCTAATTTCATGTCATGTTCATCCCATTCCTCTTCAGGCTTACGGACATCCACACCATCAATTTTGATCATGGGAACATGTGGCCCTTTAAGAATGACCTTCCACAATTGAAAATCAATAGCTTGTATATAGATTTTCATTCTAGCCTTCCAATAAGAATAATTTGGGCCTGTGAAGAGTGGGGGTCTATTAGTTGACTGGCCTTCCGTCAAAGATGTACTCATGGGATGAGCCATCAATCTTTACTCTAATGTAATCAGAGATACTACTCTGAAACTAGTTGTTGCCCAGGTGGCTACCCAAGAGGGGGTGAATTGAAAAATTAAAAAATTAAAGCTGATAATGTGCAATTAAAACTCCTTTTATAATGTTAGGTGCTGTAGCAAAATAAAGAGTTACAGAAGCTAAATGAAATCAAGAAAGCACAATACAAACACACAAGATTTATAGTGGTTCGAAGCAACCCAGCTCCTACGTCCACTACCCAAGATACTGACGCGGCACGATGATGAGAATGCAATCTAAATGATGGATTGAGAAATGAGAGCAATAAAGCCTATTAACAGGTACTAAATTTTAGATCAAAAGTACTAAGGTAAAGCTAGGGAAGGAGCACTGAAATTTGGAACTTACGCCGCGATGTAGTTATTTAAATCCTAGAGAAGATTAGGGCTAATGAATATTGAATTTAAACCTTAGCAACGATCTTCAATAACTCAGACTTAAGAGATTAGGAGGTGTTATTTACCCAAGATGATCACTCCCTGGTAGATCCATTGAAGCTCTTAGACGAACTAGCCCTGAAGTGGAAGATTGGCATTCCAAAGAAACTAGTTTCATTCAACATTGATCTTTGGCAAGAGAACCCTTTCTTGAACTCCGAATCGTAGAAGGATCCTGCACAATGAACGGGTTAGACTGGGACCAATTTGAAAGATATCAAAACAAAGAAACCAAACAGGTAAGGAAACTTCGATGGAGGCATGGATCCCTAGAGGTGGATGTTGGCGTTGGACACTTGAAAGCTTGAGAAGAGAAAATCAAACACACCCAAAGAAAACAAGAGGATACTACCAAAAAAATACCTTCTTCAACTACTACATCACTTAAATTTCATTTCATCCAAAAAGCTTTTTTTTTCTACCATGGGCGTACAAGAGGCTTTTAATGGCCTTTCAATCAATTTGAAATTTCCCATATCATGGAGAAATATTAGGGGGGGTTACATGAAATGTGGAGGATTTGGTGGAGGATTTGGTGGAGGGTTACATGGAATGTGGAGGATTTGGTGGAGCTGGTTGCATGATTTGTGGATAGAGTTGGCCGACCTCCTTTGAATTTGAAAACACTCCTTGGTCGACCACTTGTAGTTTTCATGTAATTTAAATTTTGAATGATGCCACGTGGCAGGTGAGGTGGCAATGATGTGGCGTGGCAAGGTGGCATGGTGACATGGCACATCCTTCTCCATGGCGCCCCTTGGAGATGACATGGCAAAGGTGATGTGACGTCCTCTGGTGATGAGTTGGCACCGGTGGTCCATGATGATGTGGCATTTCAAGTAAAGCTGGTCTGGCCTAATTTCAAGTAGCTCTTGAACTTGACTCAATACAAAGCCTAATTGACTCTAATTGAACTTTAAAATCCCAAAAGAAAATAAAACAGGACTCAATAAACATACAGGACTCATACGAGACTTGAGTTCCTAGTCTCAATCCATAAAGAACTTGGTATTAGTTGAAGTTTCTTCTTTCTGAGCCTGGTGCCCCCACCAATTCTTCTCGGGTGGGAGGAACTCGACCTTGTCGAGTATGGTTCAGCCTGGCTTTGATATTGTTCAAATAAATCCGGGTCCAGTCATTGTAGGTCCTCTCTAGCAATTCAGGAGTCATCAGATTTTGGTCTCCCTTGCCAATGGACCAAATATCGATAGTAATCCTTGTTTCTGGTAGTGACAATCTTATTATCCAGGATTTGTTCAGTTTTCTCTCATTTTTAAGGAATGGTTGTTTGTGGATACTCGGGTAATGGTTCACTCTCAAAAATATGGTCTGCCCAAAAGGCTCACTAGGTATCATCATGGGTTTCTTATATTCTATCAAGTCTGAGACATTGAAGGTCGGGTTGATACCTAGGTCTGAAGGTAATTCCAATATGTAAGCATTAGATCTAATCTTCTTTAGGACTTTAAAGGGGCCTGCACCACGGGTATGTAGTTTCTTGAAAGTCCCAGATGGGAACATGATCTCTCTCATAGAATTCCTTGACTTTCTTTCTTGAATTAGTCCTATGTTTATAGGATTCATTGCTCAAATTTATTTCATGATGCAAATCCTCAACATGCTATGCATTGGACTCAGCAGACTCAGAAACTTACACAAGCACTTACGAAATGCAGACTGAACGAGGCATCCTTATTGAGAGGAATTTTATTGGACTCTCTAGGGCCTAAACCTAACAGATTAATGACTCTCTAGGTTTGACCCTGGTTTGGTATGCACATGAGAATTTACCATGGGTTCCTAGCAAATGCCATAAGGTTTTCCAAAAGTAGGTAGCAAAAGGAATAGGCTTTAAAGGCTCATGCAACCTAGTAATCTCATCAAAATGAAACTTAATGGCTCTAAAATTAGGATAAGACTTAAGGAAAGGCAGGAAATAGGAATCCGAGTCTTGGGATAATTTAGGAGAATCTTGAAACAGACCTTGGTTACTCATGATGATCTTAAGATTTGAATATTGATCTACGAGCGGGATGCTTCTAGGTAGTTGATGGTCATCGGCAAAGTCTTCTAAAATAATGATTGGGTTCTTCTCAAGTAACTGAAGGAGTTCTTGTGTCGAAGCTAAAGTATTGGGTTCTTCTTGAGGGCATTGTCTTACGGGAACCAAGTCCTCACTAAAGTTTGGTTGTTCTGATGTTTCAGGACTAGGCTCAATAATCTTTTCTTTACCAAAGGTTTCCTCAGGTAAGGTACTAAAGTTGTTCTCTTCACAGTCTTCCCCTTCATATTCATCTATAAACTGATGTCAGTCTCATACACATATTTACTAGGTTCAGACTTGCCTTCTTCCTTCCCTAGCCCTTCAGTTTGAGGATATCCTAAGTCTTGAGTATTCATGAACTCAACTTGTACTTCAGGGTTCTTACTCCTATCATTCATATGAGCTAATGGGATAGTAGGAGTTGGTTGGTCTAAGGAAAATTGTTTAGCCAACATTTGGTTCAATTGGGCCATTAGATCATTTAGGCCTTTCAGCATGGTTTCAAGATTCGGGTCCATGGCTACACTGGACTGGGTCTAGACTAGTGAATATGAGGCTCCTGATCTAGTTTTCATGCATGCAAGTAGACTCAAGCTCGAGCTAAGGTTTCCTAGACCTAGAGCACAAATTAGAGGTCTAATTAAGTGAACCAACTAGCTAGTAGTACTTATGGGACTTAGCCAGGTAGGTGGTGGGGAGTGAAGGTCCCTGATTGCCAACCTTAGACACCAATCTGAGATTGGCCAGGTAGGTGGACCAAATCACAAGCCCTGATGCACCAATCCTAGACACCAAGCCAGTAAGCACACACCAATTAGCTGACACAGTTAACTTGACCCTAACCCGAACCCAACTTGTTGGTGTCCCTAACCCACTAGGGCAATTAACGTTCTACTCAATTTAAATTAACGGGCTGGGATCGATATGCTGGTTGGTGATTTTTGGGCTAGGGACAGGTAATGAAACCCTGACCCTATATCAAATTGATGACCTTAATTTGATTTCTCATGAGATGAATGAAATGCAAAGGTGGTGCAGAAGTGTGTTGCAGTTTGAAAGTGGTGTGGAAAACTTGATGAAAAAAATATCCAAAAATTCTGAAAAATTCATAGAGGATTCCTAACTTATATTTTTCAATGTAGATGAAAGGAATTTTAAAACTAAAATCTATACTACTCTAAGCAGATCCTACAAATGAAGATAAATAAAAAGGACAGAACAGAACCCTAATGACAGTGTCGAACTGTAGAAATTTTCATTTTTTTTATAATTTTTTTCTGATGATGAAATTTAATATGGTGATAACTGACTTAAAAAGGAACAAGAAAAAAATTATTTTAATAAAAAAATAGCGACTTGCCTTTGGAGCTGCAGACGGATTACAGTAAACAGATGCAAATTTTCAGAAAAACATAACCTAATCAAACAAGTGCAATGGCTTACCCAAACTTCAATAAAAAAAAAATTCACGTCCAGCCAGGGGCTCATTATTCCTATGGGTCGTGACAGTGTACTGGAGTACACTCGCTCAGGAGGCGTGAATTTTAGATCTTGCTTGGATTTAAAGAAAACTATTCTACCCTAATGCAACCTGGCTCTGATACCAATTTAACGCAGCACGATGATGAGAATGCAATCTAAATGATGGATTGAGAAATGAGAGCAATGAAGCCTATTAACAGGTACTAAATTTTAGATCAAAAGTACTAAGGTAAAGCTATGGAAGGAGCACTGAAATTTGGAACTTATGCCGCGATGTAGTTATTTAAATCCTAGAGAAGATTAGGGCTAATGAATATTGAATTTAAACCTTAGCAACGATCTTCAATAACACAGACTTAAGAGATTAGGAGGTGTTATTTACCCAAGATGATCACTCCCTGGTAGATCCGTTGAAGCTCTTAGACGAACTAGCCCTGAAGTGGAAGATTGGCATTCCAAAGAAACTAGTTTCATTCAACATTGATCTTTGGCAAGAGAACCCTTTCTTGAACTCCGAATCGTAGAAGGATCCTGCACAATGAACGGGTTAGACTGGGACCAATTTGAAAGATATCAAAACAAAGAAACCAAACAGGCAAGGGAACTTCGATGGAGGCATGGATCCCTAGAGGTGGATGTTGGCGTTGGACACTTGAAAGCTTGAGAAGAGAAAATCAAATACACCCAAAGAAAACAAGAGGATACTACCAAAAAAATACCTTCTTCAACTACTACTTCACTTAAATTTCATTTCATCCAAAAAGCTTTTTTTTTCTACCATGGGCGTACAAGAGGCTTTTAATGGCCTTTCAATCAATTTGAAATTCCCCATATCATGGAGAAATATTAGGGGGGGTTACATGAAATGTGGAGGATTTGGTGGAGGGTTACATGGAATGTGGAGGATTTGGTGGAGCTGGTTGCATGATTTGTGGATGGAGTTGGCCGACCTCCTTTGAATTTGAAAACACTCCTTGGTCGACCTCTTGTAGCTTTCATGTAATTTAAAATTTGAATGATGCCACATGGTAGGTAAGGTGGCAATGATGTGGCGTGGCAAAGTGGCATGGTGACATGGTGCATCCTTCTCCATGGCGCCCCTTGGAGATGACATGGCAAAGGTGATTTGACATCCTTTGGTGATGAGTTGGCACCGGTGGTCCATGATGATGTGGCATTCCAAGTAAAGCTGGTCTAGCCTAATTTTAACTAGCTCTTGAACTTGACTCAGTACAAAGCCTAATTGACTCTAATTGAACTTTAAAATCCCAAAAGAAAATAAAACAGGACTCAATAAACATATAGGACTCATACGAGACTTGAGTTCCTAGTCTCAATCCATAAAGAACTTGGTATTAGTTGAAGTTTCTTCTTTTTGAGCCTGGTGCCCCCACCAGATATCACTTGGGATTTCCACTATATTCACACCCGAATACAGTAGGATTGTTTTATAGGATCACAATCCAAAACCTCTACACTTTGGTTTTAACAGGATCACCATAGAAAACCCCACACCCTTTGGTTTTAAACTGGATCACCAAAGAAACCCAACTTGGTTTTCACAGGATCACCAAGAACCTAACTTGGTTTTACCAGGATCACCAAGAACCCAACACTTGGTTTCTATCAAAGGCTCACCAAGAACCTATTTGGTTTTTCAACCGGTCTCACCAATAACCTAAACAATTCAGAAATGAATTGAAGTAAATGCAACAATAAATGAAAAACTTACTTTGTCGGATAGTTACCAGTGCAGCTTGATAGAAGTCCACTTAGATGCACTTGAATAAGCTTTAACTACTTCAGTGGCTTCTTTTCCAAATTGCTTCAAGCTTCATATCAGAGTTCGTGAAGACTTGAAGACTGACTTGAATGCTCTTGTGCTCTTTTCCTTGTTGGTAGGTGGATATTCAATAAACTCTTGAAACTTTTTAAGAACTTTCTTCTTTTGTTTTTGAAAGTTCAAATCCTTCAAATATATGGTCTTCCATCACTTCAAGGTAGTTTGAGATATTGTAGATCGTTGGGATATGATATATGACCGTTTGAGCACCTTTTGGCATTCAAAAAGAAATTCTAGAACTAGCCGTTATATACCTGAAAGCGATATTCGAATCGGCTTGGATTCCTTCGAGTCGGCTTGGATTCCTTCAAGTCGGCTCGAGTCCTTTAAGTCGATAGGTCGAGTCACCAATTCTTCAATATAGTCATCTCGGTATCTCATGGTGCAAAACTTCACTCTGGACGAGTCGGCTCTTGATAGCTCGGGTCAGCTCGAACTTCTGTTTTTGAAAATCTTAAACTCGAGGAGTCAGCTCTTCTTCTCAAGTTATGAAATCTTTACTCTAGAAGAGTTGGCTCGTTGCAGTTCAGGTCGGCTCACTTTCTCAGGTCTTCAAAATTAGGTCTGGCAGAGTCGGCTCTTTCTGGTTTGGGTCGGCTCGCCTGGCTGTTCTCAAAAATCTTCAAAAATTGGACTTTGGAGGAGTCGCTCAGACTTATTCCAGTCGACTCGGATTCACTGGAGTCGGCTTGATTACCTTCGAGTCAGCTCAGATTGCTGCATACCAGAATCCTTATTGTGTGCCATGAGGTGGAGTTGGCTTTTCAACGCGCTAGGTCGGCTCGAGGAACTTCTTCAGGATTTTTACAATTAAACTTAAAGAAAAACTTTTACCAACACTTTTACATTTTTAAGCAAACCAACTCAAAATAATTCTAAGGCACATACATACAGAAGTAACCCATTTACACAATTTTTTCTTAACTTTTTCATTGGGTTCTTCTTCTCAAAACCAGGTTACAACACAACTCAAAACAAGAATTAAAGATGTAGGAGTTGAAGTTTGGACAAATAAGTCATAATACAAAAACTTGTAAACCACTTG
This sequence comes from Areca catechu, assembly GCA_021397845.1. NCBI lineage: Eukaryota > Viridiplantae > Streptophyta > Magnoliopsida > Arecales > Arecaceae > Areca > Areca catechu. Next base: position 131,128,894 of record CM038049.1, read on the forward strand.
AAGAGTTGTTAGAAATAAATGTACATGCTCCAATGTTTGGTTATCATCAAAATCACTTATGGGGTTAACAAATACGGATCGAGGGTATCCTGGATGATCAAGCTATCATGACTCGGGGCTGCTGCTATCAAAGCTACCTGGTCCGATGGCATGGTTGACTAGAATCTGGTGATTCATGGATTACTCGAGAGGACCCATAATGCCTCCACCCAGACTGACTGCCAGTACTATACTAACCTTACTTGACGGAGTCGAGTTCCTCCCACCCTGAGAGAATTGATGGGGACATCAAGTCAACCCTAGTTCACTATGGATCCCTGAGTTTGAGTTCCTTAGCCATGATTCAAATTGTCTTTGAGTCTAATAATCTGGCTGTGTTAACCGTTTGAGTCCTGTATTTGGGTCTTGAGTTTTGTTTTTAGGCCTTGTTACACTTAAGTCTTGTATTTAGAGTCGACTAACGCAATTAGGGTTTATGAGTCAAGTTTTGAGATATGTTCGGTTTAGTTGAGCTTTGTTGTTTAGTTAAGCCAATTTGAGTTCTATGAGTCCTGTAAAGTTTATGTTGAGTCTAGTCCATTAAGTAAGTTGAGTCCTATACTAAGTTGAGACTAGAAGTCCAATTGAGTTGTCTCAACCCTAGTCCAGTCCAATTGAGTCCTGTAAGTATAAGTTCAGTTTTATACAAGAGGAGGAGAACCAACCTCAAAGTAGAAGCGCATGAAGCTCCACATATGAAGATTCCAAGCCCCACATGATACTCGGGAATATTCTAGGAGTCCCAACCCAGGAGACTTCTCAATCCCAAGAGCCCATGGCACCCCAGGATTTCCAGCCCACCAGGAGGACATGAACTAAGCCCATGCGCCAACCTTGGAGGCCACCCAAGACCAAGCCCATTAGAGGATGCCCTTGCTACCCTAAAGTTCAAGCCCAAGTCCATTTAGGCATTCAAGGCCAAGAAGGAGCTTTTGACCAAGTCAAAGAAGGAGAGAAGACCAATTCAAATAAGGAGATCCTATTTTATTTATACTCAAATTGTGTACTCCTAGTTCTAGGCCACTTTGTAATTCTTCCTATCAAATCTTGTATTCATATCCCCACCCTCTTGTAACTAATGATCAATTATTATGAATGAATTTCTCTTGAGTTTTTTTCAAAATCTTGAGTGAATTTCTATATGATTAAGGGTATTTGTGTGATCCTTCAGGGTTTCCGTGTGATCCCTGCACCCTACCTCCAAGTCGCCAGCCCTCTTCTGAAAGGGATATGCCCTACAAGCCAATCTATATTGTATCTCCCAAACCATTGTAATTGACAAAAATTCTAATAAAGGCATTATTTTTATCATCATACGCTGTGTTTATTATTATATGATGAACCCCATAGATTAGGACTATGATTTTAGGGTTATGATGATATCATACCAGTGAGACCTAAAGTCTTAAAACCTTAATCTAGAATATTCCTAGTCAAAGGAACCCTGAGTAGGGGATCAGGGTTTTCCGGTAAGACTAGCACATCCCATGTATACTGGAGAGGGTGACTGCTCTCACAGTCACTTGTGTATGACACTAATACTGGGATGTGGGTGCTCATTGGAGAATGAGTTCACTGATATGATCCAACTTGAGAATATCTAATGGTGTCTTAGCTACATGTCAATAGAAGGTTCTCATAGTGGGAGTGGTACAAGTAATCCTTTGACCTGAGACTGCCATAAGTACCTTATGTACATGAACCCATGCTTTGGTTCAATTCTAATCATGACACTGAGTCATGCACAGGATTGATACTGGGAATGGTGAATTGGATATGAAGGTAATGAGTAGGTCAACAAGGAATCGATCACTCTTAGTAAGAGGAGATTGCATCCAGCTAGTTAACAATCAGATGATGATTCAGGGAATCTTTGATCAAAGTAAAGATATTAGAGATGGTTTCTAATATCAAGATAATTGAATCATCAATATAAGATTGAGCTAGAAATAAATATAATATTGGATTTGACATATATCCATATCCATAGTTATATTTTGGGTGCAGGCTGATCGAAAGATTTAATTGTACGGTAACCTCTACTGAAGGGTAATTTTGGTATTTCACCAGAATTTTCATATCTTCCGGGTAGACATGACACGTTGCTAGATGTCAATCTTGTCTTGTGGGTTGATCAAATTCAAAGATCACTTATTAGGAAGAGTCCTAATTGATCAAATCGGGTAAGCCCGGTTTGACCTAAATCGATTAGAAAGAGTTCTAATCAAATTAAGTCAACTTGTATTCGAACCCACTGCTGGCTAGATGTGGAACCCAATGGGTCACACACTTAAGAGGATTGATCAAGAGTTTAATTTGTAATTAAATCATCTTTGCAGGATAACACTCTAGCAGGTGTTGCAAACCCTAGCTTCTATTCGAATTGGATTCGAATTAGGGTTCCGGATTGGTTCAATTTGGGTTCTAATTGGATCTAATTAGACCCTAATTGAGGATATAGGGATTATGGCTAACCCTATTGGCTAACCATGCACCTAGGCTAGCCCCGCACCCGCCCCTTAGCTTTTTCATGCCAAAATGCCAAGAGTCCATGTGCTAATGGACTCTTGGCGCGCCATTTGCAAGAGTCCATGGCGTATGGACTCTTGGCGCGCTCCATAAAAAACTCTGATGTTTTTATTTGGGGCGGCCTCCTTTCTTAGAGTTAGCACCTCAGATAAGCCCCCTTGGATGGGAATCCAATGGTTGATGATTTTTTAAGAAAGGAAGAAAGCTCCTATTGCTTCCCGGTCGCACGAAATAACATCTTTTCGGAAATGAAAAGTCACGACTCCTTTCTTTTTAAAACACCGCGACTTTTCCTTTAAGAAAGGCCGTGGGATTTAATCTGGAAGGCCGTGAGAAAGTGGGAAGGGGCGTGAGAAAATGAGAAGGGCGTGAGATGGGTGTTTACGGAGAGATGTGTGGGTGCCTATCTGAGATCTATATAAAGGGTCAGGAAATCAGAACTCGGTAATGCTTTTCTTTTATTCCTTCTTCCTCTCCTAAAGACTCTTTCATTCTTTTCTTGCTCTTGCACTATTTTCTTTACAGAGTACACCTCTATCGAAACTCTGCTACTGAACAAGAATAAGAGTGAAAGTCTCCAACGGTAAAGGAAAGAAAGGAGTTCTGATTTTTTTCCTTTCTTTCTTACATTAATACATTATTGTCTTAATTTCTCCTCCAACTTAAGACAAGCCTATATCATCTTAGGACAAGGTCTTTTCTTCAAGACAAGGGTGTCTAAAGGGCCAAGGTCTTAGTGGAAGGAGGAGAAGAGATCAAGGAAAGGGAGGCTACCTCTTGTGTGGAAGAATTCAAGCCATAATCCGAGCAATTGAGTTCTAGGAAGAAGAACTCAATTGGAGGGACCATTGAAAAGAAGATAGTGTTTCTTGATCATTGCTCTGTGTGGATCACCATCGGAGGACAGACACCTGGACGCCTGGTGAATTCAGTTAGCCCCTTCAACTTCAAGTTTGTTGGAATAAGCGATTACAGGTTGGTACCCTAATCCTAATTTGCATAGAAATGCTAGTCATATGTTCTAGTCTATTTAAGGAGTTCCTGATTTAGGGTTTTTGGTGTGAATTTAGTTTCAATTTTTGAAATTACCCTTCCGCTGCGCTGCACCGGAACCCAACAGTGGTATCAGAGCCACCTTAATTAGGACTATAATCTATGATGGTTTGTATGTTACATATTAGGATTTTTAAATCCTAATATGTTACTACACTTAGCATATCTTTGATTGCATATATGTTTTTGATGTATGTCACTAGTTAGGATTTTTCACTCAAACCCTAATTATTATAGAGATATGTTTAGTTTTGAAGTCATCATACTGAAATAAGGTTGCCCTGGCATAATGGTGGATCCATTATGTAGTAAATGGTTGTCCTAGTATGATGACACACTTAGCACATATTTGTTTATCAGAGTGATATGATTGTGATATGTTCTATAAGAATGTGCTGGCAATTTTGTAAAACCCTCCTCTTAAAAATTATATTAAGTCATAGTATATTTAACTAATAAGCATCACTAGTCATGATGAACAATTGATCATTCGGTGTCTAGAAAGGTGGTTCTGGGAAGGTAAAGAGAATTGTGGTTTTTAATTGGTTCCGTTGACTGACCTGGCCAATTTTTATTGGTGTCTAAGAAAGCAACGGGGGGACTCCCACATCTCTTCCACTTGCCTGGCTGATTTTATTATATTTAAATCTTGACTAAAATGCTTAGTATTAAAAATACTATATATTCGCCTTCCTTCATGCTGGATCATTATTGTGTTATGAACCACATTAGGTTTGTTGTGTTATCTGCAAGACCTAATATGGTGATTAACATAATACTAGTCTAGTGCACAGATATTCTTACAGTATATTTAGTATAATGCTTTGTTGTGTTATCTGCAAGGGCATTATATTTGAGTACTGACTGTATAGAAATGAAAGGGTCTTGACTTAACTAGAACATTATGGTTTGTTGTGTTTTCTGCAGGACTAATAATGTTCTAGAGGCCAAGTTACTTCTTGAGAATTATATGAGATATAATTGGAAGAGTTTCCTACCTTTGAGCTTGTAAAAGATTTGTTATGTTATCTGCAAGATCTTTTATAAGTTATTAGGATCTCAATCTCACTAAGAAAAATCGATCAGGGTTCTTCTCGATTATCATAGTGAGGGCTATGATTTTTGATAAAATAGTGGGAGACATAATTAAATTGAAGACCTAATTTAATTATGTAAGTTATTTCATGGTTGTTTGCTTATGTATTGTTCTTTATTAAATGTAGATAAATGACATCTTCATTATCACTGAGAAGTATCTTAGATACCAACAAACTGACTGGTCCAAACTATGTGGACTGGTTGAGAAATTTAAAGATTGTACTGAGTTCAGAAAAACTTTCTTATATTCTTGATACCCCTAGTCTTAATCCATTAGGGGATGATGCCACACAGGAAGATATGGCCACATACAAAATGTGGCAGAATGACTCCCTCACTGTCAAGTGTATCATACTGGCCTCTATAACCAATGAGTTACAGAGACAGCATGAAAGCATGGATACTCAATCCATAATGCTCAATTTAAAAGAGCTTTATGGAGAACATAGCAGAACTGCTAGATATGAAATATCTAAGCAGTTATTCCGTGCTAAGATGACAGAGGGAACATCCGTTCAGGATCATGTTCTAAAGGTAATTGACTTAATCACCAGATTGGGTCAATTAGGTTTTATCATGGATGGGGAGTTAAATCAGGATTTAATCCTGCAATCACTCCCGGAGTCATATTCTCAGTTTGTGTTGAATTATCACATGAACAAACTGAACACTTCCTTGCCTGAGCTGTTAAGTATGTTAAAAATAGCAGAGAGCCACGTTAAGAAAGAAAAGGCTCCACTTCTTCTTGTTGATAAGACCAATAAGAAGAAATCAGGCAAAAAGGGTTTTAATAGGAGGCTAAACCCTAAGGGTGGCATCAATAAGAATAAGAAAGGAAAGAAGGCCTCAAAACAGTCAACCTGTTTCTTTTGCGGCAAAGCGGGACATTGGAAAAGGAATTGCAAGGCTTACCTTGCAACTATGAAGCCTGGTGCATCAGAAGCACCGAAAGGTATGTATGAGATACATGCTATATTGACATTAAATTCGTCTATATCAAATACTTGGATATTGGATACCACTTGTGGTTACCATATATGCAAATCTTTGCAGGACCTCCACAAGCTTAAAGTATTGAAGGAAGGTGACTTCAATCTCTACGGTGCTAATGGTGATATCATCCAAGCAGAAGCTGTAGGGACCTATATTCTGAAGTTGCCTTCAGGGAAGATCTTGGAGTTAGAAAATTGTTATTATATGCCTAAGATTATTAGGAACATTATATCTATTCCTTTGTTATTAAAACAAGGATATGTAATGGATGTAACGAGCACTGGTTGCTCGATAATGTTGTCTAATAAAATTATTTGTTCTGGCATATTTAGCAATGGGCTCTTAACTCTTTCTTCCAATGATAGTGTTTTTCATGTCAATAAAAAAAGAAAAAGAAAAGACTTTAATGATACTTTACTTTGGCATCATCGACTTGGTCATGTTAATGAGTCTAGGATAAGCAAGTTATACAAGGAAAATTTCCTTGATCCTTATGTGTTGGCTCCACCCAGTGATTTTGATGAATAACAAAACATTGAGCACATATTGTATTCTAATGTGAATTTCAAGTTATGAGTTTTCAGGAAGAAAGCACCTCAAAATTCCAAAAACTTGTGGTGTATGGCACGCAATGGCACGGAGCAATTCTCACATATCCGAACATTCTCTTCATTGAAAAAGGGCTAATATTTGCTTAACTATTATGTGTTTATGCATTTATGAACTTTATTTTTGATTTCGAGGCTTTTACTCTTGATTCTGGATGTTTTCAGTCTCAAGTGTCGACACCTGGACAGACAAGTGTCGACACTTCAGCATTTGGCACGAAGAAAAATCCTTGGCATGCCAAGTGTCGACACCTAGAATTCAAGTGTCGACACCAAGTGTCGACACTTAGGTTTCAAGTGTCGACTCAAGGCCTGAGAATTTTGAAAATACATAACTTATTAGTTCGAGGATTTTTTGTGTCAAGTGTCGACACCTGTGCATCAAGTGTCGACACTTGAATGATCATGTGTCGACTCCCAGAATTCAAGTGTCGACACCTGACAGCCAAGTGTCGACACTTGCAGCCTGACAGCTCTAACAGATCTATTTTTCTGGCTTGCAGAATTGGGATTTCAAGCTCCAAACGGCTATTTCCAATGCTCCAATGGTCACAAACCATTTTTAGAAGGTTTTTGGAGTATTTAATCTCCACCAACCTCATTTTAAAGAAAGAAAAGTGAGAAGAAGTCAAGAAAAAAAGAGAGAAGTCTATTCAAGAGCATTCAAGTCCACTCTAAAGCCAAAAAGCCTTTATTCTCTCCAAACTTCAAATCAAAAGCCTCTTCTAGCTTGATTCCACTGAAAAAGCCTACTTTCTCAAATCTACTACATTCCAAAAGGAGGCAACTTGAAGAAGAGTGAAGTCAAAGCAATCCTTGGGCTTTAAAGATTCTAATCCACTCTTGAAGAGAGTTTGTTGTAGCATTTAAAATTTTATATCTGATTTGTTGGGCTTTAACCTTGCTTTCAAGGGTGTCTTGAAAGAAGGTTATTGTGGTTTGTTGGTGAGCCAAAGTATTAAAACCAACTAGGGTTAACTTGTGAGCCCGAAGACAAAACAAGTAGTTAGGTTTGTTGGTGAGCCTAAGTGATAAAACCAACTTAGGTTTTTGACTTGTGAGCCCTGTAAAAAACAAGTCAACTGTAATCTGGTGTGGATTATAGTGGAATTCCCAAGGGTGGCTTGGGGAGTGGATGTAGGTGCTAGGTTTGCACCGAACCACTATATATCTTGTGTTTGTGTGTGATTGCTCTCTTCTTTTTGCATTCTTTAATTAAGTGCCATCATCTTATTATTTGTTACTCACAAGCACCACTAGACCATTTGTTTTATTGTGTTAAATTTTCAAAAGACCCAATTCACCCCCCTCTTGGGCTCCATTTCTGGGCAACAAGTGGTATTAGAGCGCCGGTACTCTCTTGTAGGTCCAAGGATCTTGAGTAAAAGATCATGGCAGCCCCAATAGGAATGGGTATTATTGAAGGTCAAGCCTCAAACCGACCCCCACTGTTTAATGGCACAAATTACACATACTGGAAGACACGCATGCACATATTTATACAAGCTCTTGATTATAATTTATGGAGAACAATAGTAAAAGGTCCTCATCAGCCTACAATGATGATTAATGGCATTCTCACCCCTAAAATGGAAGATGATTGGGATGAGAATGACATTAAGCAAATTGAGCTTAATGCAAAGGCAATGAACCTTTTATTCTATTCTCTTGATCCTAGTGAGTTTAACAGAATATCCAACTGTCTCTCCACAAAGGAGATTTGGGATACACTTGAGGTTACCCATGAGGGTACACACCAAGTAAAGACCACCAAAGTCAACATGCTAATTCACACTTATGAAATGTTTAAAATGGAACCTACTGAATCTATCAGTGAAATGTATACTAGGTTCACAAACATTGTGAATGACATGAGAAGTTTAGGAAAAATAATTTCTAATGGTGAACTTGTAAAAAAACTTCTCAGGTCTCTACCAGCTTCATGGGATGCAAAGGTCACTGCAATCGAAGAAGCAAAAGATGTCAACACTCTCCCACTGGAATAACTGTTGGGCTCCTTAATGACATATGAACTATCTATCAAACAGAAGAACGGAGAAGTGGACAAAAAGAAAAAGACAATAGCATTCAAATCTACTACCAGAGAAGACTCAAGCGAAGACTCTGAAGAGGATGACGAAGAAGATGAAACTGCTATGTTGGCAAGGAAGTTCAGAAGGTTTATGAGGAAAAAGAAATTCAACTACAAAAAGAAACTTCTGAAGGGTGAGCCCAGTAAAGAAAAAGATAAGGAAAAGAAGGAGGAGCAGCCCACATATTTTGAGTGCAAAAAGCCAGGGCATTTCAAGGTAGACTGCCCCTTACTAAAGAAAGGCAGAAGAAAGTTAAGGAAAAAGGCCATGATGGCAACCTGGAGCGAAAGTGAAGATTCCAGCTCTGAGAAAGAACAACAGGAAGTAGCAAATTTCTGTCTAATGGCCGATCAAGAAGAGGTATGTTCTGAAACCGAAAATAAATTATCTTTTGATGAGCTTCATGAAATTTTTGATGAACTTGTAATAGAATTTCAAAAATTAAAGTCAAAACATAAAGACTTAAAGAAGCAAAATCTGGAACTAGTTAAAATAAATAATAACCTTTCAAATGAGAATGAATACCTTCTAATAAAAAATAAAAATCTAAATGATAAGATTATGGGTCTTGAAAATGAAAAGAATATACTTGAAAAGAAAAGTAACTTAGTTTCAAATGAAAAATTATCAAGACAACACAAAGAAATTTTAATGGAAAACAAGAAATATAAAGTGGAAATCGATAAACTAAAGCTTTTTATCAAAAAAATTACTTATAGTTCTAAAAAATTGAATTTACTGTTAAATAACCAAAGAGCAGTATTTGACAAAGCTGGTTTAGGATTCAGAACTCATAAAAAACAAAAACTCCTTAAAAATTTCTTTGTACCTGCATCTTCTTCAATTACATGCTATACTTGTGGTGTTATAGGATATAAATCTTATATGTGCAACAAAAAAAATTAAGAAAAACTAAAAAAGTTTGGGTTCCAAAAGGAACCAATGCCACTAACCAAAAAGGACCCAAGATGGCTTGGGTACCTAAAGTCTCCACTTGATCTTTATTGCAGGTATGCCTTGCAACCAACAAGAAGAGAATGTGGTATCTTGATAGCGGTTGCTCAAGGCATATGATAGGAGATGTGGAGCAGTTCTCATCACTCACATATCAAAATGGTGGCAATGTAACTTTTGGTGATAATGGAAAGGGAAAAATCATTGGTATTGGTAAATTCCATATCACTCCTACCTCTTATATTGATAATATTTTATATGTTGATCGTTTAAAACATAACTTGCTTAGTATTAGTCAATTTTGTGACAAAAATTTTAAAGTTATTTTTGAATCTTCTTTGTGCATTGTTTCTAGTCTAGATGACAATGGCATTAAATTCATCGGTCATAGGCATGGCAATATTTATATGGTTGATCTTGATGATCTCCCTATTCAGAAAGGTCAATGTCTAGTGGCAATGGAAGCCAAGATCGATGAAGCTAGTTGGCTTTGGCATCGTAGACTAGGACATGCTAGCATGCATTTAATTTCAAAACTTAGCAAAAAGAATTTAGTAAAAGATTTGCCTAAACTGAATTTTGAAGAAGATAAGATTTGCAGTGCATGTCAACTTGGAAAACAAACAAAATCTTCTTTCAAACCTAAAGGAGTAATCTCTATATCTAGACCTTTAGAATTGCTTCATATGGACCTCTTTGGGCCTACTAGAACATCTAGTTTGGGAGGTAAGAAGTTTGGTCTAGTCATTGTAGATGATTTCTCACGTTTTACATGGGTCATGTTTTTAGCACACAAAGATGAAACGTTTTCTGAATTCATAAGATTTCACAAAAGAGTTTTAAATGAAAAAGGTGTTTCAGTAATTTCCTTAAGAAGTGATCATGGAACTGAATTTGAAAATGCCGATTTCAATAAATTCTGTATTGAAAATGGAATTAATCACAATTTTTCTGCACCTAGGACACCTCAACAAAATGGGGTAGTAGAAAGAAAAAATAGAACTCTTGAAGAAATGGCATGCACCATGCTTTGTGAAAATGATTTACCTAGTACTTTTGGGCGGAAGCCATAAATACTGCATGCTATATCTTAAATCGTGTTTTAATTCGACCGATTTTAAAGAAAACTCCTTATGAGCTTTGGAAGAGTAGAAAACCTTCAATCCGTTATTTTCATGTTTTTGGTTGCCGTTGTTTCATCTTAAACAATGGTAAAGACAATCTAAGTAAATTTGATGCCAAATCAGATGAGGGAGTCTTTGTAGACTACTCCACATCTAGTAAGGCATACAGGGTCTTCAACAGAAGGACACTTGTTGTTAAAGAATCCATTCATGTAGTATTTGATGAAACTAACCAAAATCTTCAAGAAAAGAAGATGTACTTTTTGATGAATCAGGTAACAAGAAGACTGAAGAAAGAAACAACAATGAAGAACTTACCAAGGAACAGAATGATGATCAGAACATCGACAAAGATCAAGCACAAGGTGATGAAGATACCTCAACTGTTGATCCTTTACCAAAAGAATGGAGGTATGCTCATGGACACCCAAAAGAACTAATTATAGGTGATCCATCTAAAGGTGTAAGTACTCGATCATCACTTAGAAATATTTGTGACTACTTAGCTTTTGTGTCTCAAATTGAACCTAAAACTATTAAGGAAGCTGAATGTGATAGTAATTGGATAAATGCTATGCAAGATAAACTTAATCAATTTAAAAGAAACAATGTTTGGACACTAGTAGATAGGCCCTCAAACACATCAATTATTGGCACAAAATGGGTTTTTCGAAACAAACTTGATGAAAATGGAATAGTAATTAGAAAAAAAGCTAGACTAGTTGCCAAAGGATACAATCAGGAGGAAGGGATAGATTTTGATGAAACCTTTGCTCCTGTGGCTAGACTTGAGGCAATTAGGCTACTATTGGCTTTTTCCTGTTTTATGAACTTTAAACTGTATCAGATGGATGTTAAAAGTGCTTTCTTGAATGGATTAATTGAAGAAGAAGTTTATGTTGAACAACCCCCTGGTTTTGAAAATTCTGAATTTCCAAATCATGTTTATAAACTTCATAAAGCTTTATATGGATTAAAACAAGCTCCAAGAGCTTGGTATGATCGTTTAAGCTCTTTTCTACTAAAAAATAATTTTGCTAGAGGAAATGTGGATAAAACATTATTTTTAAAGAAAAAGAATGATGATCTCTTAGTAGTACAAATCTATGTTGATGATATAATATTTGGTGCTACTAATGAATCTCTTTGTCAAGATTTTGCAAGTCTAATGCAGGGTGAGTTCGAGATGAGCTTGATGGGAGAACTAAATTTCTTCCTCGGACTCCAGATAAGGCAAACCAAAGAGGGGATCTTCATCAACCAAACAAAATACACAAGAGAAATACTCAAGAAGTTTGGGATGGAGAACACTAAGCCATTAGGTACCCCTATGAGCTCTACATGTAGACTTGACAAGGATGAATCAGGTAAATCAATTGATCAAAAATTATATCATGGCATGATTGGTTCGTTATTATATCTTACTGCCAGTAGGCCAGATATCATGTTTAGTGTCTGTATGTGTGCTAGATATCAGTCCAATCCTAAAGAGTCTCATCTTTTGGCTGTTAAACGCATATTTAGATATCTATCTGGCTCAATTAAAATTGGTTTATGGTACTCTAGAGATTCTTCATGTGATTTAATTGCTTATTCTGATGCTGATTTTGCTGGATGTAAACTTGATCGTAAAAGTACTAGTGGAACCTGTCAGTTTCTTGGAGTAAATTTGATCTCCTGGAGTAGCAAGAAATAGAACTCTGTTGCTCTATCTATGGCAGAAGCTGAATATATAGCAGCTAGGAGCTGTTGTGCTCAAATCCTCTGGATCAAACAACAACTCGAAGACTTTGGCATAAAACCAACTAAGACACCCATAAAATGTGATAATACTAGTGCAATCAACTTATCTTAAAATCCAGTGCAACATTCAAGAAGTAAACACATTGAAATAAGACATCATTTCATAAGAGATCATGTACAAAACTCAAACATAATTCTTGATTTTGTCTGTACCAATGATCAATTAGCTGATATGTTTACAAAGCCTTTGAGTGAGGATAGGTTCTGTCTGATTAGAAGGGAGTTAGGTGTAATTGATCCATTCTCCTAGGACTCTCTTAGTATCCTTTTTACCTTGTCCTAAAAGATCAATACTTATTATTTTAAACCCCAAAAATTTTTTTTTACTTTTTCCCGGATTTTCTCGAATTTTCTTGGCCAAGTGTCGACACTTGGAAAGTGTCAAGTGTCGACACCTGACCAAGTGTCGACACTTGACAAATCCGAAGTGTCGACACTTGCGAATCTAAACTATTTTAAAACGGGCCGAACGAAAGGTTTTTTGAAAATTTTCCTTCCCCAAATTTCTTGGAACAGTGGTCCCCCCTGTCCAAACCCGTCTTTTCACCCTTCAATCTATCTCAAATCAGGTATTTTCCCTCTCTAATTTAGTTTTTATTTCTCTATGTTTTTAACTTTATTGTTTTTTTTAAAACCAAACAATCGTGTTTTAGGTTTTCTGAACTTTTTTCTTCAATCTAACCGGATTTTTGTGTGTTTTAGTAAATTTCTAAAACTCCATTTGAGGGAATCTTGTTTTAGATTTGTTTTCCTCGAATTTCCCTCATCTTTTTGGTGTTTTTCAACCCTTTTTCACAAAAATCACTATTTCATCAATTTTGGGCAAAATAAAATGGGTTTTCATCTAATTTAAATGTTATAAATCCTCTTATTGATGATTAGGAAGGATTTCTAGTATTGCATTTTGAATATTTTCGCCTATTTGCAAAAACCCTAAATGCTTAAAACCTAAATCCCATGATTTTTTTAAAATAATTTTTGGGATTCAAATGTGCTCCACCCAACACAAATTTTACCTACAATTTTTACTCAAAATTTCTCATCTTGATCAAAACTTATTAATTCTGATTTTTGAGACCAATTTAAACTCTAATCTCACCTATGGCCAGTCGTTTGTTCTGAACCTTTTTCATTTTTCCTGGTCAGTTGGCTGATATGGGTCCTAGGAAGAGACTTGCAGTTAGAGCAAGGCCTAGTCAGGATAGTGAGAGGAGGTCGAAGGCCAGATTCGATCCCGCTCTGCAGAGTAGTACTGCCACTCCGAGCTCCCCCCTGCAGAGAGGATGGCAAGGAAGTCAGTAGCTTCAGGGAGGAGAGTAGATCTACACTGTTTCGACAGGCACCATTTTGGCATTAGAGAGATACTCTCAGATGCAGGGTTAGTACCCTTCTACACCATGCAGGAGAGATACTATCCTCACCTAGTGAGGGAGTTTTATGGTGCCCTGGACTGTCGACGACTCTTATGGACGACATCCGTCAGAGGTATACAGATTTCATTGACTGATGAGTTGCTGAGCCGAGTATTGGAGCTATCCCGGAGAGGAGTCAGTGCGTTCTCAGTTGATGATAGAGAGGCAGCTTTCAGATGCATCCTTGAGCGAGAGGATGTTCGCAGTATCTCAGTAGTTACCGCGAACCAGTTATCTTTAGAGATGCGACTGCTGCACCACATTACCGCACGGATCCTTCTATCGAAGACTGGCAGATTTGATTTCATCACAGAGAGAGAGCTGATGTTGATGACCAGTCTGATCGAGAGGAGACCACTTGATATACCGGCCTTGATGCTGTCACAGATGCATGATGCTGCCACTCAGCGCCGACACTGTTTGCCATACGGGATGGCACTGACCCATCTTTTTAGAGCTTGTGGAGTATTATTGGAGGGGGAGATCTCCAAGGAGATACTACACACAGATGTATATGATGAGAGGTCATTGCACCGCATGGGTTTCAGGATGGTTGGAGGTCGATGGGTTCGGAGAGAGTCTGGCCAGGAGCCAGATGAGGAGGATGAGATTCGAGAGGCTGAGGCTGGACCATCTGAGCCAGCAGTCCTTCCTCCAGTGGATGTACCATCGACACAGGCAGAGCACCTGTCACCAATGCTTCAGTTCCTCCACCACCATCTACCGGATTATCCTTTGAGGAGCATGCCAGAGCCCAGTTCACACAGATCAGAGGAGAAGTGACTCAACTGCGTAGCGAGGTCGAGCTTCTACGAGCATAGACTACCTCAGAGCACGCTGAGATCCGCAGATCTATGGAGGAGGGTTTTACACGTCTTGAGGATCTTCTGAGATCACTTATACCTCCTGCTGCACCTGCTCCTGCTCGATATGATGATGATGATGATGATGATGATGATGATGATGGCGGCGATCACCAGAGTGACCATACTGATATTGCTGATGGAGGTGATCAGGATGTTGACCGAGCCACTGAGGTGGTAGGCACTGACAGCGATAGTGTAGGCGGAGCTGATGCTTATGAGGTGGTCAGTCGAGATCCTCCTACTACACCTGCTCCTTCTACTGCTCTAGTTGACTTTGTTCCAGATCCTATTGAGCCAGCTAATCGTCTTTCGCCTCCTTCTACCAGATCTTCTAGGGTTGTACCCGCTTTTGGTCCTGCCGGCCGTACCAGGAGTCTTAGAGCTTTAGCACCTCCTAGGGATTTAGCCACCAGATCTAGGATTAGTGCTCCTTTTAGTCTTGATGTTCCTTCTGATGAGGACTAGCCTCACAGATGACTGTTTCAGATCTCTTTTTATGTTTGATATATGTATGTTTCAGTTTTGTTTGTACTAAAAACTTGTCTCATATATATATGTTTGTTATACTTCAGTTTGTCATATTTTAGCTCTGATATAATGGGATATTTTAACTCTGACACAAGCACAATTTCAGCTATAATATTCTCTATACTCTCTTTTTGTATACATGCTAATTGAAAGGGGGAGGTTATTTTTTATGATTGACAAAAAGGGGGAGAGAAAAAGTAATGAGAAAAAGTAATGTTAAAAAGTAATTGTTATGACGAAAAAAAGTGATAATGGATGTTTAATTGTTTTTGAGAATTTGAGGACATGTATCTTGTTTAAAAGAAAAAGATGCATTATATTGATTTGAAGTTTACCTTAATAAGAAGTATCTAATTAAGGGGGAGATTGTTTCCTATTAATTAGAAAACTCATGGTTTGAACTACGTTCTCTTTTTTTTTCTCAAGGTTTTGTCATCATCAAAAAGGGGGAGATTGTTGGCTCCACCCAGTGATTTTGATGAATAACAAAACATTGAGCACATATTGTATTCTAATGTGAATTTCAAGTTGTGAGTTTTCAGGAAGAAAGCACCTCAAAATTCCAAAAACTTATGGTGTATGGCACGCAATGGCACAGAGCAATTCTCACATATCCGGGCATTCTCTTCATTGAAAAAGGGCTAATATTTGCTTAACTATTATGTGTTTATGCATTTATGAACTTTATTTTTGATTTCGAGGCTTTTACTCTTGATTCTGGATGTTTTCAGTCTCAAGTGTCGACACCTGGACAGACAAGTGTCGACACTTCAGCATTTGGCACGAAGAAAAATCCTTGGCATGCCAAGTGTCGACACCTAGAATTCAAGTGTCGACACCAAGTGTCGACACTTAGGTTTCAAGTGTCGACTCAAGGCCTGAGAATTTTAAAATACAGAACTTGTTGGTTCGAGAATTTTTTGTGTCAAGTGTCGACACCTGTGCATCAAGTGTCGACACTTGAATGATCAAGTGTCGACTCCCAGAATTCAAGTGTCGACACCTGACAGCCAAGTGTCGACACTTGCAGCCTGACAGCTCTAACGGATCTATTTTTCTGGCTTGCAGAAATGGGATTTCAAGCTCCAAACGGCTATTTCCAATGCTCCAACGGTCACAAACCATTTTTAGAAGGTTTTTGGTGTATTTAATCTCCACCAACCTCATTTTAAAGAAAGAAAAGTGAGAAGAAGTCAAGAAGAAAAAGAGAGAAGTCTATTCAAGAGCATTCAAGTCCACTCTAAAGCCAAAAAGCCTTTATTCTTTCCAAACTTCAAATCAAAAGCCTCTTCTAGCTTGATTCCACTGAAAAAGCCTACTTGCTCAAATCTACTACATTCCAAAAGGAGGCAACTTGAAGAAGAGTGAAGTCAAAGCAATCCTTGGGCTTCAAAGATTCCAATCCACTCTTGAAGAGAGTTTGTTGTAGCATTTAAAATTTTATATCTGATTTGTTGGGCTTTAACCTTGCTTTCAAGGGTGTCTTGAAAGAAGGTTATTGTGGTTTGTTGGTGAGCCAAAGTGTTAAAACCAACTAGGGTTAACTTGTGAGCCCGAAGACAAAACAAGTAGTTAGGTTTGTTGGTGAGCCTAAGTGATAAAACCAACTTAGGTTTTTGACTTGTGAGCCTTGTAAAAAATAAGTCAATTGTAATATGGTGTGGATTATAGTGGAATTCTCAAGGATGGCTTGGGGAGTGGATGTAGGTGCTAGGTTTGCACCGAACCACTATATATCTTGTGTTTATGCGTGATTGCTCTCTTCTTTTAGCATTCTTTAATTAAGTGCTATTATCTTGCATCTAATTATTTGTTACTCATAAGCACCACTAGACCATTTGTTTTATTGTGTTAAATTTTCAAAAGACCCAATTCACCCCCCCCCCTCTTGGACTCCATTTCTGGGCAACATTATGAGTATGAATCATTAGGAACTTGCGAATCATGTCTCATGGGTAAGATGACCAAGACTCCATTTACTGGACATGGAGAAAGGTCAACTGAGTTATTAGGACTTATACATACTGATGTATGTGGTCCAATGACAACTCAGGCCAGAGGTGGATACTCATATTTTATCACTTTTATAGATGATTTATCTAGGTTTGGATGTGTGTATCTTATGAAACATAAATCTGAAGCCTTTGATAAATTTAAGGAGTGTCAAAGTATGGTCGAAAAACAAACCGGGAAAAGTATTAATGTTCTTCGTTCTGATCGAGGAGGAGAATACTTATCCACAGAGTTTTTAGACTATCTTAAAGTTAATGGAATTCTTTCTGAATGGACCCCTCCTTATACTCCATAGCTAAATGGTATAGCTGAAAGGAGGAATCGTACCTTATTAGATATGGTACGATCCATGATGTGCTTCACAAATTTACCCATTTCCTTCTGGGGTCATGCACTAGAAACTGCTGTTTACATTCTGAACAAGGTACCTTCTAAATCCGTTGTTAGTACTCCATATGAAATTTGGAGTGGAAAGAAACCATATCTTAAATATTTTAAGGTATGGGGATGTCCAGCTTATGTTAAATGAAATTTTGGACATAAGTTGGAACCTAGAGTGGATAAATGTCTATTTGTAGGATATCCCAGAGAAGGTAGAGGATATCTGTTTTACCATCCTACTGAACAAAAGATTTTTGTCAGCAGGCATGCCACTTTTCTAGAAAAAGAATTCATTTTAGAAAAGGGCAATGGTAGAACTGTTGAACTTGGAGAAGTACAAGAAACACAGATAGACAGTTCTCAACCATTAAAACATATAGTTAGGACAGAACCAGAACACAAAACTACTCCTCGTAGGTCTGATAGAGTGCCACGGGCACCTGAGAGGTATGGGTTTATTATTAAAAATAATGAAGCCCAAGTCATTCAAAATGATGAACCTCTGACCTATACGGAAGCTATCTTGAGTATTGATTCAGATAGATGGCAAGAAGCCATGGAATCCGAGATAGACTCTATGTATGTAAACCAAGTATGGTCTTTGGTCGATGCACCAGAGGGTGTTAATCCTATTGGGTGCAAATGGGTCTATAAGAAAAAGATTGGGGCTGATGGCCAAGTTGAAACCTATAAAGCCAGATTAGTGGCAAAAGGTTTTAAACAAAAACAGGGAATTGATTATGATGATACATTCTCACCTGTTGCAATGCTCAAATCAATCCAGATTTTACTTGCTATAGCAGCATACCATGATTATGAGATCTGGCAGATGGATGTGAAGACTGCATTCCTCAATGGTTTCCTTGAGGAATAAGTCTACATGTCACAGCCAGAAGGTTTTATTTCAAATAATAAACCTAATCAAGTATGCAAGCTAAAGAAATCCATTTATGGATTAAAGCAAGCTTCCAGGAGTTGGAACATCCGCTTTGATGAAACTATTAAAAGGTTTGGTTTTATCAAAAATGTGGATGAACCCTGTGTTTATAAGAAGACTAGTGGGAGTGCCATAGTCTTCTTGGTTCTATATGTAGATGACATACTCCTCATTGGGAATGATATCCCAATGTTGCAATCAGTCAAGATTTGGCTATCAAACCAGTTTTCCATGAAAGATTTGGGAGAAGCATCCTATATACTAGGTATTAAGATCTATAGAGATAGATCTAAGAGGATGCTAGGTTTATCCCAATCTAGGTACATTGACTTAGTACTGAAAAGATTCAGCATGGATGGAAGTAAAAGAGGATATCTTCCTATGAGTCAAGGCATACATCTTTCTAAAAGGATGTCTCCTAAGACACCTGAAGAAAGAAATATAATGAATTCTATACCTTATGCTTCGATAATAGGGTCCATAATGTATGCCATGTTATGTACCAGGCCTGATGTGGCATATGCTTTAGGCATTGTCAGTAGGTTTCAGGCTGATCCAGGAGAGGATCATTGGAAAGCAGTTAAAAATATTCTTAAGTACCTGAGAAGGACTAAGGATATTTTTCTGGTTTATGGTGGTTCTGATCTTAAACTAGAAGCTTATTCTGATTCTAGTTTTCAATCAGACCCTGATGATAGCAAATCTATTTCGGGATATATTTTTACTCTAAATGGTGGAGCAGTGAGTTGGAAGAGTACCAAACAGCAGACTGTAGCTGACTCAACCACAGAGGCAGAATACATAGCTGTCAGTGAAGCCGCCAAGGTAGCAGTCTGGATGAAGAAGTTCATCACAGAGTTGGGTGTTGTTCTTGAGATTGAAAATCCAGTGCCACTTTACTTGACAACACTGGGGCTGTTGCTTAAGCTAAGGAACCAAGAGCTCATCATAAGTCCAAGCACATTCTGAGACGCTTCCATCTCGTCCGAGAAATAGTAGAAAGACAAGATGTCTACATAAATAGAGTTGATACAAAGAACAATGTAGCAGACCCATTCACTAAGGCTCTACCACAGCGAGAGTTTGATCGCCACCTCGAGTGTATGGGATTAAGATTTAAAGGAGATTGGCTTTAGTGCAAGTGGGAGATTGAAAGGGATATGCCCTACAAGCCAATCTGTATTGTATCTCCCAAACCATTGTAATTGACAAAAATTCTAATAAAGGCATTATTTTTATTATCATACGCTGTGTTTATTATTATATGATGAACCCCATAGAATAGGGCTATGATTTTAGGGTTATGATGAGATCATACCAGTGAGACCTAAAGTCTTAAAACCTTAATCTAGAATATTCATAGTCAAAGGAACCCTGAGTAGGGGATCAGGGTTTTCCGGTAAGACTAGCACATCCCATGTATACTGGAGAGGGTGACTACTCTCACAGTCACTTGTGTATGACACTAATACTGGGATGTGGGTGCTCATTGGAGAATGAGTTCACTAATATGATCCAACTTGAGAACATCTAATGGAATCTTAGCTACATGTCAATAGAAGGTTCTCATAGTGGGAGTGGTACAAGTAATCCTTTGACCTGAGACTGCCATAAGTACCTTATGTACATGAACCCATGCTTTGGTTCAATTCTAATCATGACACTGAGTCATGCACGGGATTGATACTAGGAATGGTGAATTGGATATGAAGGTAATGAGTAGGTCAACAAGAAATCGATCACTCTTAGTAAGAGGAGATTGCATCCAGCTAGTTAACAATCGAATGATGATTCAGGGAATCTTTGATCAAAGTAAAGATATTAGAGATGGTTTCTAATATCAAGATAATTGAATCATCAATATAAGATTGAGATAGAAATAAATATAATATTGGATTTGACATATATCCATATCCATAGTTATATTTTGGGTGCAGGCTGATCGAAAGATTTAATTGTACGGTAACTCTCTACTGAAGGGTAATTTTGGTATTTCACCAGAATTTTCATATCTTCTGGGTAGACATGACACGTTGCTAGACATCAATCTTGTCTTGTGGGTTGATCAAATTCAAAGATCACTTATTAGGAAGAGTCCTAATTGATCAAATCGGGTAAGCCCGGTTTGACTTAAATCGATTAGAAAGAGTTCTAATCAAATTAGGTCAACTTGTATTCGAACCCACTGCTGGCTAGATGTGGAACCCAATGGGTCACACACTTAAGAGGATTGATCAAGAGTTTAATTTGTAATTAAATCATCTTTGCAGGATAACACTCTAGCAGGTGTTGCAAACCCTAGCTTCTATTCGAATTGGATTCGAATTAGGGTTCCGGAATGGTTCAATTTGGATTCTAATTAGATCTAATTAGACCCTAATTGAGGATATAGGGATTATGGCTAACCCTATTGGCTAACCATGCACCTAGGCTAGGCCCCCACCCGCCCCTTAGCTTTTTCATGCCAAAATGCCAAGAGTCCATGCGCTAATGGACTCTTGGCGTGCCATTTGGAAGAGTCCATGGTGCATGGACTCTTGGCGCGCTCATAAAAAACTCCGATTTTTTTATTTGGGGCGGCCTCCTTTCTTAGAGTTAGCGCCACAGATAAGCCCCCTTGGATGGGAATCCAACGGCTGATGATTTTTTAAGAAAGGAAGAAAGTGCCTGTTGCTTCTCGGTCACGCGAAATAACATCTCTTCGGAGATGAAAAGTCGCGACTCCTTTCTTTTTAAAACACCATGACTTTTCCTTTAAGAAAGGCCTTGGGATTTAATCTGGAAGGCCGTGAGAAAGTGGGAAGGGGCGTGAGAAAATGAGAAAGGCGTGAGATGGGTGTTTACGGAGAGGTGTGTGGGCGCCTATCTGAGATCTGTATAAAGGGTCAGGAAATCAGAACTCGGTAATGCTTTTCTTTTATTCCTTCTTCCTCTCCTAAAGACTCTTTCATTCTTTTCTTGCTCTTGCACTGTTTCCTTTACAGAGTACACCTCTGTTGAAACTCTGCTACTGAACAAGAATAAGAGTGAAAGTCTCCAACGGTAAAGGAAAGAAAGGAGTTCTGGTTTTTTTCCTTTCTTTCTTACATTAATACATTATTGTCTTAATTTCTCCTCCAACTTAAGACAAGCCTATATCATCTTAGGACAAGGTCTTTTCTTCAAGACAAGGGTGTCTAAAGGGCCAAGGTCTTAGTGGAAGGAGGAGAAGAGATCAAGGAAAGGGAGGCTACCTCTTGTGTGGAAGAATTCAAGCCATAATCCAAGCAATTGAGTTCTAGGAAGAAGAACTCAATTGGAGGGACCATTGAAAAGAAGATAGTATTTCTTAATCATTGCTCTGTGTGGATCACCATCGGAGGGCGGACACCTGGACGCCTGGTGAATTCAGTTAGCCCCTTCAACTTCAAGTTTGTTGGAATAAGCGATTACAGGTTGGTACCCTAATCCTAATTTGCATAGAAATGCTAGTCATGTGTTCTAGTCTATTTAAGGAGTTCCTGGTTTAGGGTTTTTGGTGTGAATTTAGTTTTAATTTTTGAAATTACCCTTCCGCTGCGTTGCACCGGAACCCAACATCTTCATCTTTGAGATGCCTTCTTCAAACCTCTTCTCCTTCTTCTTCTTTTAGCCATCTAGCCTATTTTTTCTTGTTTTTCTAACCCTTATTAGGTGATTTGCAAGTCCCTCAAAGTTCATGAATCCAAGGATTCCAGTTGACTAGCTTTCGGTTCACCAAATTTAAAGCCGCAAATCTACAGGATTGATAGATTTGTTTTCCAGGCCGCATCCGAGAGCATAGAGCAAACTCTTTGTGAATTGATCTACAAATCTCTGCCAAGTACACCCCCTAGACTTCTCTAGTAGAGGTATTGCAGAAGAGCTAGTCCTAACCAGGGATTCTTAGTCTTGGCGGTCCTGTTTCTTCAATTTTAGGATTTATTTCTGCATACCTGTGCTTCAGAATTTCTATAGAATTCTCTACTTAATATCTTGGCTTGAAATTTGGGATAAAAACTTCTAACTTAATGCCTAATACACAAAATATAATTGGCATGCATGAATAGTCCCGCATCACCTTCAGGCATCGAGGGGTGTGAGACCCTATGCCTTCACTTTCGAGCATTGAGGGGTGTGGGCCCTAGTTATCTCCTAGTTATCCCATTCCTCATCTAGTGGTGCAGACACCAAAGGCACCAGAATAAGGCAGAGGATTCTCAACCCTTTGTGGATCACTTAATTGACATTCAAGTCCACTGTAATAAAGCTTAGCTGTTTTATTTGAGTCCTGTAATTAGTCAGCTCATGTTGAGCTAGTTCAATTCAGTATTAGTATCTCATGTCGAGCTAATTTTATTTTTTTTTGAGTCATGTCCAAGCATATCAAAGACTCAAGACCACATCATACAAGTGAAGACCAAGTCCAACCTGATTGAAGACATGGAAGTTGAGCCCATGTCTAACCCAGCTTGAAGACTTGAAGATCCCAGGATTAGAAAATTAAAAAAAGCACAAATTTGAAGCCCTGAACCAGCCGGAAGGAAATTGGGCCAGCCCAGGCCCAGGAAGGAATTAGGGCTCCATCTCTTATGGTGACCGTCCCCTTAGTCGGCCACTTATGGTCACCCCTTGGCCGACCAAGACAAGGAGAGGGAGAGCAATTTGTGTGGGATTTTCTACCTATGTTACCTTATATTCCTAGTTAGGGTTTGAAAGGGAAAAGGAGTCCTATGTAAAGTCTAAAGTACCCTTACTTGGGGCCCAAGGTTTAGGGTCTATTTAAGGGACCCTAGCCTCTTGTATGAAACTAGATTTTGATATATGAAATAAACCTTGAGTTCTTCTATTGCTTTAAGTGATTACCCTGCTATGTGCATAAAGGGGTTTGAGAGTTCTTCTTCCCGGTGCTGCAACCATCATCCTGCGCCAGCTAATCCTCCAGAGCCTTGGCCGCCCACTCCAAAATTCCTTTCTCCTTTACTATTTTCCATTATTTTCTTGATCTCCTTTGAGTTTTCTAACCCCTGACAGGTCGTTTGCAGGTCCCCGAGTTCCTACGAATCCAACGACTCCAGCCAAGCCTCAATCGGACCACCGAGTAGAAAGCCGGGTATCCGCGGGTCTTTGGCTCGATTTTCCAGGCCGCATCCTTCGAGGAATGAGAGATCCCTTTGCTGCGATCTTTACCGGGTGCTTCAGACATTGTCAGGTACACCCCCTCTACCTCAAGTCTTTATATTGTAGGAGAACTTGCCCTAACCAAGGCTTCTCAGCCCCGGTGATCCTTCTTTAGTACTTCTCTAGGTTCTAATCTGCATGCTTGGCTTCAATAACTCATACAAAATTCCCTACAACTAATTTTGATCTGAAATTCAGGAATTAATCACCTAACCCCATATACAAAACATACAAAAAGAATTGCATGCATATTAGTTCCGCATCATTTGGTATCAGAGCTAGATTAGGGCTTGTTTTCTATAATTTTTTAATCCATATATGCTCTGTTATTTAAATTAATTCTCTCCAACCAAAACTCTAAAAATTCTAAAATCTATCTTTCTGGATTCATCATAATTCATAGTAATTTTCAGAATTTTTGCAGATTTTATTTCAACCTGTAAATTTTTTGCAAGCCGAAATACAGCCTACAAATTTTTAGCTCTATTTTTTTCAGCAAGACAAGTTTGGAAGTTTCAGGGTTTTGTTTAGCATCTTTTACATATCTTTTAAATTTAGTATATTTTCTACATATTAGAACATAATTTGCAAATTTTCTTCTATTTAAGAAAATACCAAAAAAAAAATACATATTCTCCAAAAATACCAAAAACATCTAAACCCTAATTTGCATCCTCATCTGCCTGCCATCATTGCATAATCTACCTTTAAGGGCACTCTTGCTATATCAGATAAGGGGAGGAGTTGATAACCTCTCCTTAGCCCAAAACCACATCCCTTGCATTCAGTCCCAAGCCTTAACCTAAAATTAACTAGACTTAATTTGCCCTAGTGGGCTAGGGACACCAACTGGTCGGGTATGGGCTAGTGTTAGATCACCGTGTCAAGTTAACCTGTGTGTGCCTTGTGCTTAGTGTCTAGAACGGTGGTTTAGGGATTCAATCCTGAAGGGCTTGTGTGCTGGTCCGCCTACCTGGCCAATCTCTGATTGGTGTCTAGGATTGGCAATCAAGGACCTAACACTCCCCTTACACCTGCCTGGCTGAGTACAGGGTTACTATAGGCTAGTTTGCCATCCTGATTGAGCATCTAGTTTGGACTCTAGGTCTAGTCAATTGTAGTCGGTCTGACCGAGTCTTGCATGAGCACTAGATCAGGGGTTTCATATCATCCACCATCTTCAATTTTGCCTGAATCCATGGACAAACTTGAAACCAGATTAAAGCCCTTGCTGATCAAATGGCCCAGATGGCTACCCAAATGACTACCCAGATGACCTAGTTAACTCAGTCTGGTACCCAAACCAACAATAGAATTGACCATCTTGCCAATAGGTTTCACCAGTTAGAAGGTCGTGTAGGGACCATACAAAGAACCCATGGGTCATAGTCTGAGCCAGATCCTGAGTCCCCTCAACCTAGGAGGACCCCAAACCCTGATCTATACCATGAGATCGAACCTAGGAGAGCCCCTCATCCTGACCCGTACTACAATCCTCAACCTAGGAGAACCCCAAACCCTGATCCATACCGAGAGGTTGAACCTAGGAGAGCCCCTCAGCCTGACCCATACTATAATCCTGAGCCTAGGAGGACCCCAAACCCTGATCCATACCTTGAGGCTGAACCTAGGAGAGGCCATCGTCCTGACCCAATCCTTGAGGATCATCCTAGAAGGCCCAATCAGGATTTTATAGACCAGGAGGACAGATCCTATAGACATGTTAAGCTTGATGCCCCAACTTTTGATGGTTGTCTAGATCCTAAGGTCTATATAGATTGGGAGGGAGAGATGGATCAATATTTTGAGTGGTATGACATGATAGAGGAGCGTAAGTTTAGATTTGCTAAGCTTAAGTTGGTTCGGGAAGCCAGGTTACATTGGGCTAGTGTTGAGAGAACCCTTAGTCTAGGAGGGCATGATCCTATAACCACCTGGTGGGCCATAAAGGGTAAGCTTAGGATAAGATACGTTCCAGCATCATATCGTAGTGGGTTACTAGATCAATGGCAACGATTTAATCAGGGTAACAGAAGTATAGATGAGTACATCGCAAAATTTGATGAGTATTCCATGCGATGTGATTTTAGGGAGTCTGAGGATGTTGTCTTATCTAGGTTTAGGGCTGGACTGAGAGATGACATTAAGAAAGAGCTCTATATGAGAGAGGTTAGAGACCTGGACCATGCTTACCATATTGCTAGGGATCATTAGCATTTTCATAGAGGGCCTGTTTATCGTAGACCTGAGCCCACTAGATACCCTAGTCAGTATCCAGGAGCTAGCCAGCCCCATCAGAGCCGACCCATGCCTAGCCGACCTAGCTCGAGTAGACCCAGTCCTAGTCAACCAGGCCAGAATAGACCCAGTCCTAGTCAGTCAGGCCTGAGTCGACCCCAGCCTAGTAATCCTTTGACCTGTAAGGATGATCAAGGAAAATCTGTAGAGGTCAATAAGAGTTACACTCCCCAGAAGACCTATTTTAGATGTAATAAACCAGGCCACTTTATGAGCCAATGTCCAGTTAGTGCCTTACATCTAGGTGAACTGCAAGAAGAAGAGCCTGAATCCGTAGTCAAACCTGAGGGAGAAGTTTATGAGGATGATGATCAGTTAATAGAGGAGTACGAAGGTGAGGAGGAGGAACCTGAGGCTGAGAACCAATTAGGAGTGGTTAGGTGCATCTTAGCCCAAACCCCAGTTAAGGAAGATTGGCGTAGGACTAGCATCCTACGGACTTTTGTTAAGGTAAGGGTTAAGGTTCTTAAGATCATCATAGATAGTGGGAGTTGTGTCAATGCCATTTCTGCCAAGATAGTTAAATCTTTAGGGTTGACCACAGTTCCCCATCCTAGCCCGTACAAAGTTTCTTGGGTAGATTCCATCTCCATCCATATTCAAGTTAGGTGCCAAATCTTAATTAGATTGCAGACCTATATGGAAAAGATTTGGTGTGATGTCATCCCCATGGAAGTAAGTAGTATTATTCTAGGTTGACCTTGGCTTTTTGATCATGATGCAACCCTGTATGGTCGAACCAATGTTTATGCTTTTAACTGCCATGGGAATAAGTTTGTTATCAATCCCGCTCCCCCTAGGGACCCAGTTAAGAGGGGTTCTAGTAGCCTTAAGAACAAGAAACCTGGAGTTAACCTGATTAAGGCTAGGGAGTTAGAAAAGGAGATTGTTGAGGGTAACCCTGTTTGGATCTTGACCTCCAAGGAAATATTAGAGCAGACCCAAAAGGAACATCCTAAAGAAATTGTTGAAGCTTTGAAAGAATTTGAGGATGTCTTCCCTGAGGATTTACCTGATCAACTACCACCCCTTAGAGACATCCAGCATGCAATAGACTTAGTTCTAGGAGCCACTTTACCAAACCTTCCTCACTATAGACTAAATCCCAGTGAGCACCAAGAATTACAGAAACAAGTGGAAGAATTGCTTAGGAAGGGTTTCATTAGGGAGAGCCTGAGTCTATGTGCAGTCCCTGCTCTACTGACCCCTAAGAAGGATGGTACCTGGAGGATGTGTGTAGATAGTAGATCTATCAACAAAATAACTGTGAAATATAGGTTTCCCATCCCCTGATTGGATAATATGTTAGACATGATGGTCAGAGCTAGAGTTTTCTCTAAGATAGACCTTAAGAGTGGCTATCATCAGGTTAGGATTAGACCTGGGGATGAGTGGAAAACTGCTTTCAAGACTAAGGATAGCCTGTTTGAGTGGGTTGTAATGCCTTTCGGACTATCCAATGCACCAAGTACTTTTATGAGGATTATGACCCAGGTCCTGAAAGAGTTTACAGGGAAATTCGTTATGGTCTACTTTGATGATATTCTGATTTATAGCAAGACCAAGAAGGACCACCTTAGTCATCTAAGACTAGTATGCCAGACCCTTAGGAAGAATAGCCACTATGCCAACATTAAGAAGTGTGATTTCATGACACATAGGGTTATCTTCCTAGGTTTTGTTGTCACCCCTGAGGGAGTTTTTGCAGATCCTGAAAAGGTTAGGACAATTGTTGAGTGGCCTACACCCTCTAGTGTCCACGATGTGCATAGTTTCCATGGCATAGCAACCTTTTACAGGAGATTTATTAGGGGTTTTAGTACAGTCATCGCCCCTATCACTGATTGCATTAGGAAGGGTACATTCGAGTGGACC
This sequence comes from Areca catechu, assembly GCA_021397845.1. NCBI lineage: Eukaryota > Viridiplantae > Streptophyta > Magnoliopsida > Arecales > Arecaceae > Areca > Areca catechu. Next base: position 131,156,676 of record CM038049.1, read on the forward strand.
AAAGCAGCTGATAAGGCCTTCCTAGAGCTTAAGGATAAGATGACCCATGCACCCGTCCTTAGATTACCTGATTTTACTAAGGTGTTTGAGGTCGCTTGTGACGCCTCGGGAGTAGGAATAGGTGGGGTACTAAGTCAAGAGAATCATCCTGTAGCCTTCTTCAGTGAGAAACTGAATGAGGCTAAACTTATGTACTCTACCTATGATAAGGAATTTTATGCGGTAGTCATGGCCCTTAGATATTGGAGACATTACTTACTACCGTAGGAGTTTGTCTTATTTTCTGACCATGAGGCACTCTGATTCCTGAACTCCCAAAAGAAACTAAACCCACGACACGATAAATGGATTGAGTACATTCAGGCTTACACTTTTGTCCTGAAGCACCGTGCCGGCACTGAAAATAAGGTAGCAGATGCCCTAAGCCATAGGTCTCTACTGTTAGGATCAGTTAGCACCCAAGTCATAGGGTTTGATAAGTTAAAGGATGAATATGAAACTTGCCCAGACTTTGGAGACATTTATTAGACCCTCAGGCTAGGACCATCCAGTACCCATAGTGAGTATACCCTTTAGGATGGCTACCTTTTCCAGAACAATCGACTCTGTATACCCAAAACTTTCCTTAGAGAATTCCTAGTTTGGGAGACCCATGCTGGTGGTTTAGCTGGTCATTTAGGTAGAAATAAGACAATCTTAGCAATAGAGGACCAGTTCTTTTGGCCAAGATTGAAAAAGCACGTTGCACAGATTGTAGCCAGGTGTAGAACTTGTGCTGTTGCAAAACAGCAGAAGCAGAACACTGGTCTTTACACACCTTTACCAGTGCCTGATCGCCCTTGGCAGGACCTAAGTATGGACTTCGTGTTAGGATTACCTAAGACCCAGAAGAGACATGATTCTATCTTTGTAATGGTCGATAGGTTCTCTAAGATGGCTCACTTCATCCCTTGTTCCCAGACCTTTGATGCATCTAGAGTAGCCAAGCTTTTCTTAGATCATGTGGTTAAACACCATGGCCTACCCAAGACCATCATATCTGATAGGGATGTAAGGTTCACCAGTTATTTCTGGAAGACCTTATGACACCTGTTAGGGACCAAGCTTAAGTTTTCTACAGCCTACCACCCTCAAACAGATGGCCAAACTGAAGTGGTGAACCATAGTTTAGGAAACCTCCTTAGATGCCTAGAAGGTGAGCATGTTGGAACTTGGGATCTATTATTACCTAGAGCAAAGTTTGCCTACAATAGTTCAGTAAATAGGACAACATGTAAGAGTCCTTTTGAGATAGTCCATGGGTACCAGCCTAATCGTCCCATTGATCTAATTCCTTTTCCTATTCATGCACGAGTCTCAGAGTCTGCAGAGTCATTTGCACAGCATATTAGAGAGTTGCACAAGGACATTAGCCAAAAGATAAACATAAGCAATGAAACTTATAAAAAATTGGTTAATTCCCGAAGAAGGATCAAGGAATTTGATGTAGGGGATTCTGTCATGATTAGGCTTAGGCCTGAGCGGTTCCCACCAAGGACCATTAAGAAGCTTCATGCTCATGGAGTCGGACCTTTTAAAGTGTTAAAAAAGGTTGGATCAAATGCCTATGTGTTAGACTTGCCTTCAGATATGGACATTAGTTCTACCTTCAATATTACAGACCTGGTTGAGTACAGGGAACCGACAATGATACCCAGTGAGGCATTTGGACCTATCCCTTCTGTTATGAGTGATCCTTACCCAGAGTGTCCACCAATTAATTGGCCTGAGAGAGGAGAACGGATCGAGCATATCCTGGACGATCAAGCCATTACGACCCGGGGCCACGGTTATCAATGCTTCCTAGTCCGATGGCAAGGCCAGCCAGATTTGGAGGATTCATGGATTTCTCGAGAGGACTTGCAACACCTCATCCCAGACCTTCTTGAGATATATGTGAGCTAGTCTGATCTTCACTTGACAGGGTCGAGTTCCTCCCACCCCGGAAGAATTGGTGCGGACACCAAAGGCACCATAATAAGGCAAAGGCTTCTCAACCCTCTGTGGATCACTTAATTGACATTCAAGTCCACTGTAATAAAGCTTAGCTATTTTATTTGAGTCCTGTAATTAGTCAGCTCATGTTGAGCTAGTTTAGTTCAGTATTAGTAGCTCATGTCGAGCTAATTTTATTTTTCTTGAGTCCTGTCCAAGCATATCAAAGACTCAAGACCACATCATACAAGTGAAAACCAAGTCCAACCTGATTGAAGACATGGAAGTTAAGCCCAAGTCCAACCTAGCTTGAAGACTTGAAGATCCCAGGAAGAGAAAATTAAAACAAGTACAAATCTGAAGCCCTGAACCAGCCGGAAGGAAATTGGGCCAGCTCAGGCCCAGGAAGGAATTAGGGCGCCATCTCTTATGGTGACCCTCCCCTTGGTCGGCCACTTATGGTCACCCCTTGGCCAACCAAGACAAGGAGAGGGAGAGTAATTTGTGTGGAATTTTCTACCTATGTTACCTTATATTCCTAGTTAGGATTTGAAAGGGAAAAGGAGTCCTATATAAAGTCTAAAGTACCCTTACTTGGGGCCCAAGGTTAAGGGTCTATTTAAGGGACCCTAGCCTCTTGTATGAAACTATATTTTGATATATGAAATAAACCTTGAGTTCTTCTTTTGCTTTGAGTGATTACCCTGCTGTGTGCATAAAGGGGTTTGAGAGTTCTTCTTCCCGGTGCTGCAACCATCATCCTGGGCCAGCTAATCCTCCAGAGCTTTGGCAGCCCACTCCAAAATTCCTTTTCCCTTTGCTATTTTCCTTTATTTTCTTGATCTCCTTTGAGTTTTCTAACCCCTGACAGGTCATTTGCAGGTCCTCGAGTTCCTACAAATCCAACGACTCCAGCCAAGCCTCAATCGAACCACCGAGCAGAAAGCCAGGTATCCGCGGGTCTTTGGCTCAATTTTTCAGGCCGCATCCATCGAGGAACGAGAGATCCCTTCACTACGATCTTCACCGGCCACTTCAGACGTTGTCAGGTACACCCCCTCTACCTCCAGTCTTTATATTGTAGGAGAACTTGCCCTAACCGAGGCTTCTCAGCCCCGGCGATCCTTCTTTAGTACTTCTCTAGGTTCTAATCTGCATGCTTGGCTTCAAAAATTCATACAAAATTCCCTACAACTAATTTTGATCTAAAATTCGGGAATTAATCACCTAACCCCACATATAAAACATACAAAAAGAATTGCATGCATATTAGTTCCTCATCATCTAGTCTCCTCTATGGTCTTAGAGATTTTCCTTCATGGCCCCAGGTAGCGATTTTGGTAGGATGCCCTAGGCTCTGCATGTAGTGAGATGGGTGGGATGCCCTAGGCTACATGTAGTAGGATGGGTGAGATGCCGTAGAGGTGAGAGGTCTCTTCGTGAATGTAAGTCCCAAGTCCGTAGAGCGTCCAATTTTCCTACCCTTCATCTCCATTATTCCTTCGCCACCCCCTAAAAAATTAAAATAAAAAAAATAGTAGTACCCGAATCATTGGTGACTTCTCAGCTTGCCGATGATCCTCCCCTGATCCCGTGCTCCATCACTGAAGCTCCACCCCGATCAGAGGTGGTGGAGGTGGTGGGAGACACCACCATGAAGAGTCCAACCCCACCAACTAAAGGTAGGGCCACCGACGACCAGTCGATCGCCACTATGCCTCCGCTAGCTACCACCCCAGAAACTTCAGAGCCATCCATGACACCGGATATAGGGAAAAAGAAGGTGTCCATCTACCTACCCTGGGATGTGAGGTTGATGTATGATGGGAAGCTGGTGGAGAAGATTCTGGATGCCCTCATCCAACCACTAGACCGCCAGGATAAGAGTGACCATTAGGTGGTGGATGTCTTTTCCGGGGTGTTCCCACGACTTATGTCGGTAAGTCATTTTCTGGACTACTTCATTTTTCTCTTCTTCCTGAGGAGGGATTGAGTGATGTTTTCTGTGCAGGTGGCCATCGACGTTCAACTCCAAGACTCCTGCCAAGGGCTGATGAGACATGACTTCCATCTTCGCAAGGAGAGGGATGAAGCCCAGGCTCAAGCTGCCCGGGCTCATAAGCTAGAGGGCAAGGTGAAGGCCCTTCAAAACCAGCTGGCCAATTTCAAGGCAAGGGTGATGGGGCTGGAGAAGAAATCCACCGAGCTCAAGGTGGCCCTGAAGGAAGAGAAGGGGGAGAGCCTCCACCAGGCTGAAAAGCTAGCTACCTCTACGGTGGAGGTAGCCCACCTAAAGGGAAGGGCACAAACCCTTTAGGTGCAGCTCAATGAGGAAGCGGCCCGAACCATGGCAGCCTTGGAGAAGGCCATGATGATAGCCATTACATTGATGGAGGTAGTGAAGAAGGAAGCCACCAAGGCCATCCCCATATTCAAGGTGTCCGAAGCCTTCAAGGATGAGGTCATCGAGGCGGTGTTGGACTCCTAACACCAGGGGTTCAACAACTTCTGAGGTAAGGCCGTCTGCCTCTTCAGACTAAAGGGGCTAGAGAACATCCAGCCCGAACTACCGATCCCTAGGGTGCCTAGAGCTCCCGTTGCTGAGGTGGAGCCAGAGCCGGAGTCTGAAGTGGGGGTCGAAGCCGAAGCTGCTGCCGCCCAAGATGCCCCTCCATCAGAAGGAGTCACCTGTCAAACCAGGAAAGGAGCCGGTGAGCGAGACTTAGATTTTTTCTTTTCTTCTTGTAACTAGATTTTTGGAAGACTTCCCAGCCTGTCGGGAGTCTTCATAAGATGTAAAAAACCTTCAATCAATGAAGACATTATTTTCTTCAGTCATTGAGTGCTCTTTTTCTTCTTTTACTTTGGTCCAAGTTCATTGAATGGCTTCCCAGCATGTCGGGAGCCTTGATTGATGTAAGAAACACTTTGATAAATAAACACAATTTCTTTTCAACTGATGTGTCTTCTATCCTTCTCATCTTATCTTATGTTCTTTTTCTTCTATACTCTCTCTATCTCTTTTTTTTGTTGCTTTGAGGCATTTCAAAGGAATCCACCAGAGGTTGTGAAGGACTTACTTCCATGATGAAGAACTATTCCTACTTAACTGATGGACTTAGTTTGGCTCTTTTATTCCTTCTATTTCTTTACCCTTCCTCATGATAGAAAGGTAGGCTCCATGCTCACTGTGTGTGAGGTTCTCCCAGGTCTTAGCCATTCTGAGTTGGCTTTGAGACCTTGGAACAGGCATGACAAACTTTGAGAACACTCCATTCCTATTTTGCTGGTCTTGAAGTCATGCGAACTTGAATGCATGGCTTCTGGAGTTTCTTGATTTGCTGAGCTATGAGTCAAGCAGTAGATGGCAGGATTTCAGGGGTTTCCCAGCTAACATCTCCAAACTATGAGCAAGATAGTTGGCTGTAGGGCTTCTGGAGTCTTATTACATGATTTGCCAAGCTATGAATCAAGTGGTAGATGGTGAAATTTTAGGGGTTTCCCAGTTGACATCTCCAGACTGTGAAAAAGGCAGTTGAGTGAGGGGCTTCTAGAATCTCCCTGTTTGATTTGCCAAGCTGTAAGTCAAGCGATAGATGGTGGGATTTCAGGGGTTTCCCAACTGACATCTTTGGACTGTGAGCAAGGCAGTTGAGTGCGGGGCTTCTAGAGTCTCCCTGCTTGATTTGCCAAGCTATGAGTCAAGCAGAGATGGTGGGATTTCAGGGGTTTCCTGATGAGAACATCAAAACCATACCAGAATTTCAAGGTTCCAATCTTTGATTTGTGTGTTGGTCAATTTTGTTGAGTCCTATAATGAAGACTAATTTTGAGTCCTTTACTAAAGTGAGACAGTTGAGTTCACTAAGTCAGTTGTAGGCCCTTGTTTTAGTCAAATATGAGTCCTATATTTTCTTTCAAGACAAGAACCAAGAGGAGAGTCACCAAACCAGGAGATTCACCAGGCCTTCCCCTAATCAGAACTGGATTCCATGCACCTGAACCCCTACTCAGGTCTCCCCAACAGTGGCGCCCATGATGTGGAACTATATATGCATGCAACTAATTTTTTTATGTTTTAAATATGGAGGAATATGTTTTAATCCCGAAGATCATACCAAGTAATGATGTAAAGAGTTCTATATGAAAATAAGAAACTAAAAGTATGCATAACAGGATCCTAAAGCAATAGAAATGAAAGACCGCCAAGGCTGAGAAGTCTCGGTTGGGCCAGTTCATCTGTAATAAAGCATCTAGTGGGCAAAGGGGGGTACCTGGCAATAGTAGATGTGCCTGGTGTAGATCGTATACGAAGAGGTCACTCTCACTCCCGGATGTGTCCTAGAAAATCAAGCCAGAGACTCATGGATTCCTGGCTTTCTGCTTGATGATCCGATTGTAGCCCGGCTGGAGTCGTTGGATTCGTAGAAGCTGAGAGACCTGCAAACAACCGTTCTAGGGTTAGAAAACAGAGAGAAAATGGAGAGTTAATTGAAAAACCAGCAAGGGGATGAAGGTATTTGAAGAGGGCGGCTAGGGCTTGGAGACAGATGGAGGCTGGAGGCAGGTGCAGGACACCGAGAAGAAGAAGGGCTCACACAGAATCCCTTTAAGCACACAGCAGGTAGCACACAACAATTGGAGAAGTTCAATATTATTTCATGATAAAAAGTTATTAAATCTTCATATAAGAGGTCCCTTATATAGAGTCATGAGACTTAGGGCCCAAGTAAAAGAAAACAAGGAAAATAAGATGTGACCACTTTCTTCCTAAAGTGTGGGGCTAAATACATGAAAGAAAACACTCTCATGCCATACAAAATCCCTCCAAACAAGGTAGGTAGTGGACATCCAAAGGGGGGGACCACTTCTTTCCTAAGCAAGCTGGCATGAATCAAGGGATTCATGTTTATCTATTTTGACTTTCCTTCTTGTCATGCTAGCATGTGGAGTTGGTGTGCTTGGGGTGTAGAATGGGTATGCTGGCATGTGGTCATCAACTCTTCATGCAAGGGACGACTTCATGATCCTCCAAGTAATCCTAGGTGACAAAATCCAAGGTATGACTGGGACACCATGTGGCTACTGAGGTGGCTTGCTGGGTGGTATCCTTCACATGCTTGAGTCTTCTTTGATTGGGCTTGACTCAAACAGACTCAATACAACTAGACATGATTACAAGACTCAAAAAATAATTAGCTCAATACGAGCTGACTTTACCGACTGATCCAAAACCCTAATAGTATGGATCAAATGCTACATACAGGACTCAGAAAGAAAACTAGCTTAACATGAGATGACTGGTACAGGACTCAAATGACAACTCAATTAGGCTAAGCACTTATTACAAATGGACTCAAATGCTACTAAGTAATCCACAGAGGGTTGGAAAGCCTCTGTCTTATTCTGGTGCCTCTGGTGTCCCCACCAGCCCAAGTACCTGGGAACTTTCATGTCGCCAAGCCCACAAGAGAGCACCCCAGTCCAGATATCATGTGATGGCACCTCCCAAGCCCAGGACCAAGAAGCCTTTGGCGCCCAGCTTGTGAGGAAGTGGCACCCCAAATTCCCAGCCTTGGCACCCCAGCCCAAGGCCCATTCATGTTGACACCCCTCCCAGGCTTTGACTCAGTCCAAGATGCCCAAGCTTTAACCTAATCCAAGATGCCCAGGGTTTGACCAAGTCCAAGCAGATGTCTTCCAAGCCCAGCAAGGAGTCAAGGCCCTAGCCCAAAAGGATTTTCTTGGCCCTCAAGTCAGGGTTTCTTGACCCTCAAGTCATGTAACCTGGGTGGATCTATAAATACACACCCCCTCCCCTCTTGTATGAATAATCTTTTCATGAATAAAATTTTGAGAATATTTTCTTGTCTACGTGTTTCCTCCAATTGGAGTGGGTGTGAGACTCGAGTGCTTGCTTCTTGTGTGCACAAACCCTAGCCCCCAGCAACCCTCTTTCCTACAATCCCTAGCCGACCACTAGCCTTCTCTAAGCCCTAAAATGCCTCCACCCCTGAGCCCCAAGCCGCCACCCCTCTCTCCCTTCTTCCACTAAGCTGCCTAACCCTAATCACCAAAGCCCTTGGCCGCCCCTTCTTCTCTATCTTCTAGGCATGCCCTGGCCTCCAAGCTAACAGGAGATCCACCCCAAGCACCCTTCATTTGCCTCTGGCTGCCCCTCTCCAGATCCAGATTCCCCAAGCATCATCCCAGGCCGCCAGCACCCTGTATCCTCTCTTCCAACAAATCCACTTCTTTCCATCTGATTTCTTATTTTTTCCTTAATCTACTTACCTGACTTGTGATGTTTGCAGGATCCCTCAAGAGAAACGGGCCTTAGATGAAGTCCTCCTTACCCTTGAACCAATCTAATAAAAAGTCAACGGATTTGCAAGAAAGCGACTTCTTCATCCAAGCACCGATCTGAGTTGAGAGATCTCTTCTGTGACTTCAAGAACATCATTTCCAAGTATGTAGACCCCATCCCATCTCACTTTTTTTGTTTTATTTAAGTTAAAGCATGTCCTAATCAGATTTCTTAGTCCTAGGATCCTAGTTTTCTTTTTCTCCTTGATTGTTTCTAGCATGTGGGTAGGATACTAACTGATACAGGATAACCCTAACCTAGTCTTAACTATTTTCGGGAACTAAACCAAAATAAGACCTTAAAAAAATTTGCTCTCATTAATCTTTTTTTTTTCCTCATACTCATCCCTTCATGTCATGCATCATTAGTTAGAGTCCGTCCCTCATCAATTTTGGTATTAGAGTAGGATTAGGGCATGTTCTTGCATTATAGTTTAGATGTCTGCATCCTGAAATCTATGATAGTAGTATAAACATAGGGCTGTTTACCAATCAAAACATTTTTGTTTTTCTCTAATTTTCATGATAATTAGTCTTTGTTTAATCATATATTTCTTTGTGATCTTTATTGAATTTTTTAAAATCCAAAACAAACAAGAAAAATCAGTAAAAAAAACCCTACAAAAAACCTGCATGCTGATTTCTGCATTAGGAGTCAAAACTTAGGTCTGGTTTTCTATCATAAGCTTACTATTTTTTAAAAATTTTTGTAATGATTATTCTCTATTTAGTCCTTTATTTTTTGGTAATTTTTCTTTAATTTTTTTATCTGAAAATAGAACCAAAATATGCATGAAACTGAAACCCTGTTTGTTGAAATTTCTGCATGTTAACCTAGGGTTGAACCTAACTTACATCCAAACCCCCCAACCTAAGCCAATGTTTTTTGATCACCTAACCAACTGAAAATTAAGTCTGCCACCTCATAAAATACAAAACAAGATTTTTTCTTGATTTTTTTAATATTTTAGATTGTATTAGGGTTCATCAGTGTGTGCATCATCTTGCATTAAACTAACCTAAGGGCACTACTACACTGTCAGATCAGGGCAGGATTTCATCACCTGTCCAGGGTCCAAAACATCCACCTTGCATTAGAACCCAAGACTAACTAAAATTAACTAGAAACCTAATTAATTTAGGGACACCAACAGGTCAGGTCTGAGTCCTGTGGGAGAACTAGTGCATTCAACCCTTCACTTATTACTGGAAACTGGTGTCTAAGGCTAGAGGTCCAAAGGCAAATGCCCTAAGTAGACTAGTGGTTTTTAATTAGGACCTTGTGACAAGCAGGGAGAGCCTCCCACCACCATACCTCTTACCTAGCCAGTGGAAGGATTAAGTGTTGAGTTGGGTGTAAGTTGAGTTGACCCACTCTACTTTGACTCTAGGTTTAGCAAACCATAATCGATTTATGTCTAACTCCATTAGTCTCAACCCCAACTGGTGGGAACAATAGGTTTAGACACAGATCACTAGATCCCATATGGTTTACTGTAATAAGTTGAGACTGGTTGATTGTGTCACAACCCTAGTCCAGTATTGAGTCCTGTATTTCAGTATGAGTCCAGTATTAGTCCAGTTCATGTACAAGAGAAAAGGATACCCTATTTTGGAGTCCCACCAGACTTCATCCAGGAGTCAAAGGCCACTACAATAGCTTATTGGACCTTGTTGGACACCCCAGGGTCCAAGATACCTTCCATATGCCCTAGATGCCCTCTAGATACTCTTCAGATGTCCAGATTCCTCTCCAATTTCCAGAGCATATTCGTAAACCAGGGCACCCATGATTCTAGAGGTCCATCTATGCCTCAGCCTAAAAGAAATCAGCCCAGGCGCCAGGCCCAAGCTCATAAGAACCAAGATTTCAGGTATATTCTAGTCCAGAACCAAGATTCCAAGAATATGCTAGCCCAGGCATCCCAGGCTTCCAGGGGGCCCAAAGCCCATGCACCCTAGCCTCTTGGCTGCCCATTCTTGCTGCCCATGAAGCCCACACACCAAGGAGAGCCATCCTTAATAGTTGACTTGGTCCAATCTAGGAGGAAGAGTCCAAGTGGAAGGAGGAAATCAAGTTTTTGTTTCATTCAACTTTGTAATCCTAGTTCTAGGTTAATATTGTAGTCCTTCACCCACTCAAAGCTTGTAAACTTATCCTAACTAAGGGAAAGCTACAATCCTAATAAGGAGAGAGCATGGAAACTCTATAAATACCCCACCCCTCCTCTTGTAATCAATCAACTCTTATGAAATAAACTCTACTGAATTGTTTTGTAAGTCTGGTGTTCTTGGGTTTTGTATGTCTTTGGTTTTTGGTTCTTGTTCTTTCCTTGGCCATCCGCTATTCCTTGGAGTTCCCTAGCCTAATCATCTTCCCAAGCCTCCAAGCAACAGCCATGGCTTGAAAAGCACTCCAGTAGCCACCCCAGATAACTGGATCCCATCTTCTCCAGGCCACCTGCAACATCTGCCCTAATCCCCTCCTTCTTGTTTCCATCTTATTTTTCTCTTTGCTTACCTATTCGTGCCTAACCTTGATGTATTGCAGGGTGATGGGGACACGAGAGTCTAGTATATTTTATTTTGAGTCCAGTTGAGTTCATTTAGTCGAGTCCAGTTACTTTCAGTCCAATCAAGTGAGTTAGATCGAGTCTTGTAATTTTCATTCATGTCAAGATCCAAGAGGAGAGTCAGCAGACCAGGAGATTCACCAGGCCCTCCCCAACCAGAACTGGATTCTAAGCACTTGGGCCCTTTCATGCCTCCAAGCCCACAAGAGAGAGCTCTTTTCCAAGACAAAGGCCCACTGTTGACCAAGTCCACCAGGGTTTCATGGCCGACGAGTCAGGTTTCTTAGCCCTCAAGTCATGTACCCTGGGATGAATCTATAAATACCCCACCCCCTCTTGTATTTTTTTAATGCCATGGATGAATAAAATTTCTTGAGTTCTGTGTGAAGGATCCGTGTGATCCCAGGATATCTGTATGATCCCTGTTGTTCTGTGTCCCGGGGTATCTGTGTGATTCCTGTTGTTCTATGTGAAGGGTATCTGTGTGATCCCTATTATTTCCAAGGGTATCTATGTGATCCCTTTTCCTCTCTTTCCAAGATATCTGTGTGATCCCTAGGGCATCTGTGTGAGCCCCTTTGCTATGTGCTTGTCCTTTTAGGAGAATCTGTGTGAACCCCAATTATCTTTCTAAACCCTTTGCCCTCTTCTTTCTTCTTCCGAGCAAGCCCTAATCCCTGGTGACTTCTACGCTCGCCAGCGATCGATCAACGATCTCTGTCCCACATCAACTTGGTATCAGAGCCAAAGGATTAGGATAGATTAGAGTATGCTTCATCCTCTATGACACCAACCAGTTCATCCAAAGTTTCTGTCCATCCCCCTCTTTCAATACCAGATCACGTTCCCACCACCACCAACCACCCTTCTCAGCCGTTCGACAACAAGCTCCCCACTGAACCACCAGATGCCCGCTCCCAACTCTACCGCCACCCCACCACCTCCATTGTCGCTGACACCGCCACAAGATGTAGAAGACAAAGAAGATAAAAAGGAGAAGCCCTAGGCCATGGCAGCCTCCCCTCCTCCCCTTCCCGACGTCATCGCTGTGCTCCCTTTCCTCAGCATCCACCCCCTCGAGGGTGACATGGCCACCGATGGATCCAACTCCATCCCTCTCCTCGATATCCTCAAGGCCTCAATTTGCCCCGGCATCATCTGCTTCGATCACGCAAACCTCTCTGGAGGAATCACCGCCCCCATTATCTCTACCCTAGTGCCGACGACTCCGACGGACCCCGCCGCCACCCTCCCCCCGTGCTTCTACTCAAGTAGACCATGTTGCCCTTCTTCCAGCCAGATCCACAAAGCCCCTCCAACTGCCAACAATGCCATCCGAGCCATCTGTCCAACCCTTATAGACTGTGATGCCCAGATCCGATCGACGTCTCCACCAGATCGCCTCCCCTCCACCATCGATCGTTGCTCTCAGTTATGCCGGCATCTCCCCATCCACGCCAGCCATCGTCTCTCCGTTCGCCAAAATCGACACGCCGCCCGAACCCGAGCCCACCACCTCCCCAGCTCCACCACCTTACACCCATTCGGACCCCAATGCCACCGTCTTCCTTCCCTCACCGTCGCCGGTGAAGGCATGCCGGATTTCACTACCGGAGGACATCCCTTGTTCCAGCCTTCAGTCCATGGAGAAGAAGAAAGAAGCCAGTGCACGAACTTGAAAGCTGCACTCTCCTCAAAGGGCACACTCCTCAAAGCACATAGATTTCAAAGCAGTCCAAAGATGGTGAAGCACGGATCCTAGAGCTGCATGATTTTCAAAGCCATACAGATCTCATAGCAGAGTTGATAAAAAATTATGGGATTTGTTAATAAAAAGAAAAAGAAAAAAAAGAGAAGAACCTAGTCTCTTTTGCTTTGATGCGATTGGTTTCGGTTCCATCGAACCCCCGCTGATCCAAACTTGACGGAGTCGAGTTCTTCCCATCGCAGGGAAATGATGGGGACCTGAGAGTCTAATATACTTTATTTTGAGTCCAGTTGAGTCCATTTAGTCAAGTCCAGTTATTTTCAATCCAACCAAGTAAGTTAGATTGAGTCCTGTAATTTTCATTCATGTCAAGATCCAAGAGGAGAGTCAGCAGACCAGAAGATTCACCAGGCCATCCCCAACCAGAACTGGATTCCAAGAACTTGGGCCCTTTCATGCCTCCAAGCCCATAAGAGAGAGCTCCAGTCCAAGACAAAGACCCACTGTTGACCAGGTCCACTAGGATTTCTTGGCCCACAAGTCAGGATTTCTTAGCCCTCAAGTCATGTACCCTGGGGTGAATCTATAAATACCCCATCTCCTCTTGTATTTTTTTAATGCCATGGATGAATAAAATTTCTTGAGTTCTGTGTGAAGGATCTGTATGATCCCAGGGTATCTGTGTGATCCCTGTTATTCTGTGTGAAGGGTATCTGTGTGATCCCTAGGGTATCTGTGTGATCCCTATTGTTTCTAAGGGTATATGTATGATCCCTTTCCCTCTCTTTTTAAAGGGTATCTGTGTGATCCCTTTCCCTCTCTTTTCAGGGTAGCTGTGTGATCCCTAGGGCATCTATGTGAGCCCCTTTGCTGTGTGCTTGTCCTTCAAGGGAAATTTGTGTGAACCCCAATTATCTTTCTAAACCCTTCACCCTTTTCTTTCTTCTTCCAAGCAAGCACTAATCCCTGGTGACTTTTATGCTCACCAACGATCCATCTCCGATCTCTCTCCCGCATCAACTTGGTATCAAAGCCAAAGGATTAGGGTAGATTAGAGTATGCTTCGTTTTCCATGACACCAAATTGTTCATCCAAAGTTTCTACGCGTCCCCCCTTTTCAATACCTAATCACATTTGATAGAAAAGTGCCCTAAGAGCCAATCATTATGAGAGCCTTTTTTTTAACTTCCAGTTCATGTATGACATACTTTCATATCAATAAAGGCATTTGATTCATCATATACTGCTGTGTCATGTTTTTATTGATTATGATGAACCCCATAGAGTAGGGCAATGGAATTAGGGTTATGATGGAATTCATAACAGTGAGACCTAATTTCTTATAAACCCTAATCTAGAATGTTCCTAGTCGTTGGACCATCGATTCAGGGATTGATGAATCCGGAAAGACTAGCTTATCCTATGTATGCTCAGTTGATGAGGGTGATTAATCTCACAACCACTTGTGTAGAGACACTAATACTAGGATAAGGGTACTCATCAGGATATGAGTACACTGGACTGATCCATACTAGGATTATCTTATGGAAGTCTTACTACTTGTCAAAAGATAGATCCCAGAGTAGAAGTTGTGCATGTGATCTTTAAACCTGAGGTCACCATGGTTCCTTATGCACACTAAGCTATACTTTAGTTCATACTCATTCATGCCATTGCGACATGTACGGGGTGTTCTTGGTATGGTGGAAGGTGTACGAAGGATGTGGGTGGACCAACAAGGAATAGATCATTCCTAGTAAGAGGAATTGTTATCCCTTGCAATCTCTTTGATGAGTGACTCAAGGAGCCTTTAATCAAAACAGGATGAGATTAGTGGAATCTAATCAGTCATCAGCTGAGTCCTCATGATCGAGTTGAGATTTGATAAGATCAAGTGTTAGGATTTGACATCTATCCATACCTATCACTTAATCGAGATAATGGGAGATCGAAAGATTGAATTGCATGATAACTTACTACTGAAGGATATTTTGGTATTTTTCACCAAATTCCTCATCTTCCAGGTAGGCATGACACGTTGCTAGACATCAATCTTATTTTATAGGTTTTCATGAACCAATTGGTTTGGTTTCGTGAGTCAATTCGATATGTGATTCGAATTAGATAATTAGGTGAGCCAATTTGACCTAATTAGGTCAATCGAGTTCGATCGGATCGAATCGGCTCAAATCTAAACCAACTGCTAGCTAGATATGGAACCCAATGGATTACACACAATAGATACTTGGCCAAGGAAGTCATTCATGATTTAATTAGGGTCATAGGATCCTAATTGGTTAGCCATATTGCATACTAGCATATGCAGGCTTACCTAATTCCTAACCCAATTAGATTGGGTTCGGTTGCTTGCTAATTGGGGTAACCTAGTTATGGAAAACCTAAATTAGGTTGAGTCCTAAGTGGGGCTAGCCAAATAAGAGCTTAATCTGATGTTAATTTTGACTTAAGGACATTTTAGGTGCCATATATGAAGAGTCCCAATGGCATGGGACTCTTGGTACCTAAATGATACCTTAACTTCAAAAGGGCATAGAAAGGCCTACAGACCTTTGATATGAAAATAAAAGATATGGTCAAAAAGCTTATTTGATGCCCTTTCCAATGACACCTATATTGCATATGTTTGACCAAGCCAATTTGATGCTTTGGGCGGACTAAATGGAAAGGGAAAGATTATTGGTGCCCTTTGGCACACTCGGGAGAATAAGTGGCATGCAAAAGGACTAAGAGTCCTTCTGCAAATGAGACTCTAAGAGTTTCATTAGGAAGGCATCTCTTCATTTTATCCCCACAGTCTTAAGAAGTCTAATAGTCGGTTTAAAGTTTAAAGGGATGGCTTGAAGAGGTGTGAAAGGTGGCATGCACATGAAGAGTCGCGCCTCTTCATATGCGCGCGCACAACAAAGGGCAGTCCTTCTACCTCTGAAACTTGTCAAGCCTCGTGTTACTTCAGATTAGAAGAGGCATCTCCCTATCTCAAAAACTGGTATTTGACAAATGGCATGATGGGGATTGATCTGGTAAGTGAAAGAACATAGATATGACTCTCCATTCCCGAAGAGTCTTATCAGATATGTTGTTTCATATCTGATAAGTGTTGTCGAGATGCATTTTCACGCCCCATCTGAGATTATAAATAAGGGTACGGTGAAATGAGAAATATGGATTTCGGTCTTCTGAGAGTTTGAGTGTTTTATTTTCCTGAGAGTCAGAATGTTCTTCCACTTTCTCCCTCCCTCCTTGTTTTAGGACAAGACTTGTCTTGGTTTTAGGACATAAGCCTATAGGGTCCTAGAGAAGGGTAGTCCTAGATCCTATAGTAATTTAAGACAGTGTCTTGAGTGCCCTTCAGTAGGACAGGGTGTCCTACAGTGGTCAATAGACCAAAGGCTGCCAAAAGAGTTCCACTTCTCCAAGCAACTTGAAGAAGGAGTTCTTCCTTGGTCCAAGTTTCATATGGATCACCATTGGAGGGCTTGCACTTGTGAGCCTTATAGAAAAAGTTGGATTTCAGTGATCTAGGTATTTTTCTTGACCTTATTTGATGATTCATTAGTTGTTATTGCCCAAGGGGTTCCTGGGAATTAGGGTTTTCTATACATGTTATACATGTTAGGGTACATGCTATGAATTTTTTTTTTGAAAGTCAATTCCACATGCTGCATGATCCCCGGCACCCAGGGAGAATTTTCATCAGTGGTATCAGAGCCATCCTTGTGGCATTCCAATTATGAATATTTTTGGAGTTTGATTAAATTCCACTACCGAGCCTACCCGAACCTTATCGAGTCGACTCGACCATGTTCATATGTATGATATTATGTCAATATAATGCTATGCATATTAGGGTAATATGCTTGATGATATGAATTATTAATGCATATGCTAGAGTGATATGCTTCGGATTTATTTTTGTTATAAACTTGGTTATCATGTCTATGTTTATACTAGTAGTAATAAACACTATTATCATGATAGTTATAGAATATATTTTGAGACCATCAAAGACCTCATCAAAAAGCATATTTAGTCATAATATAAAACTTAGTCAAGATGCAAAACCGGTTAAGGTTTGATTAGCCAATTGGTGTCTAGGCAAGTAGTTCTGAGAAGGTAAAGGGAATGAGGTTTCTAATTGGTTCTTTTATCTGACTAGGCCAATCTAATTGGTGTCTAAGGAAAGCAACGGGGGGACCCCCTCACCCCTCCCACTTATCTGGCCATTTTGGTCATATCTAAATCTTAATTTGGTATTGCTAATTGGTTAAGTATACTATAATTTTCCTTCCTTCATGCTAAGCCAAATTTATGTCAAAACTATAGTAGGTTTGTTGTGTACACACAAGGCCTACTCTATGAATTGATATAAGATTTGTCTTGGTGCACTTAGTGCTTTATAGCATGTTTGGATATGTTGCTTTGTTGTGTACACATAAGGGCAACATTATTTAATCATGGCTATATGGAAATGAAGGGTCCGACTAAACTAAGACATTATGATTTGTTATGTACACACAAGGCCATAAGTATCCTAGAGACAAAGATAATTGTTGAGAATTGCATGGGTTGCAATTGAAAAGGTTGTCCTACCTTTGAACTCATGTGTGTTTGTTGTGTACACACAAGGCACTCGTGAGGAATAAGGATCTCAACCCCACTAAGGAAACCAGGAAGGTTTCTCGCTTACCATAGTTGAGGGTTATGGTATTTGAAGAAAATAGTGGGAGACATAATTAGATATAAAGTCCTTATCTAATTATGAATATTATAATTTAGTGGTTTGCTAATATTGTTCTTTAATTAAATGTAGGATATTTAAATAATGGCTTCAAACTTATCACTGAGGGGCATCTTGGATGCCAACAAGTTAACCGGTCCAAATTATATGGACTGGTTGAGGAACCTGAGAATTGTATTAACTCAGGAGAAGCTTTCATATATACTTGATTCTCCGGATCTAGTGTTGATCGGAGAGGATGCATCAGAGGAGGATATTGCCACATACAGGATGTGGCAAAATGACAGTACAACTGTCAGATGCATCATGTTGGCCTCAATGAGCAACGAGCTCCAGAGGCAACATGAAAGCATGGAACCTCAGTCCATATTGCTCAATTTAAAGGAGATATATGGAGAGCAAAGTAGGGCTGCTCGATACGAGATATCGAAGTAGTTGTTCCATGCTCGGATGAGTGAGGGTTCACCTGTGCAAACCATGTGCTGAAAATGATTGACTTGATCACTCGATTGGATCAATTAGGGTTTGTCATGGATGGTGAACTCAATCAGGACTTGATCCTGCAATCACTCCCAGATTCCTTCTCTCAGTTTGTTCTCAACTACCATATGAACAAACTAAACATTTCATTGCCAGAGCTGCTTAACATGCTTAAGACAGCTGAGAGACACTCTAAAAGAGATAAGGCTCACGTGCTTCTTGTTGATAGAAAGAAGCAGGCAATGAAGAAGGGTATGAAGAGAAAATTCAATCCCAGGAAAAGCATCCAGAAGAAGAACAAGAAAGCTAAGAAGGTTGATGGAGCTTGTTTCCATTGCAGCAAGACTGGGCATTAAAAGAAGAACTGCAAGGTTTACCTTGCAAGTGTGAAGCAAGATGCAAGTGGAGCATCTAAAGATTTGTACATGATATAAACTAATTTATCATTGAGTGCTTCCACTTCTAATTCATGGGTATTGGATACCACATTTGGATCTCATATATGTAATTCATTGTAGGGACTCCATAGAATTAGAAGATTGAAGAAGGGTGACTTTAAGCTGTATAGGGCAAGTGGTGAAGCCATACATGCTGAAGCTGTGGGTACCTATCTTTTTTTATTACCTTCAGGTGATGTAATAAAGTTAGAAGAATGCTTCTATATACCAGATATTATTAGAAATATTATTTCTATACCCTTGTTATTACAACAGGGATATGAAATAAGTGTAAAGAGCAGTGGCTACTCTATTCTTCATAATAATAAAATATTTGGACATGGATCTTTTGTAAATGGTCTTCTAACTTTACAACTCAATAATAATATTTTTCTTATTGATAATAAGAAGAGGAAAAGAGATAATGACAATGTCACATATCTCTGGCACTACCGATTAGGTCATATCAGTGAGTCAAGAACAAACAAGTTGGTCAAAGATAATTACTTTGACTCTAATGATTTCCAATCATTAGCAACTTGTGAATCTTATCTCAAAGAAAAAATGACCAAGTCTCCATTCACTGGACATGGAGAAAGGGCAACTGAATTGTTAGGTCTAGTGCATACTGATGTATGTGGACCTATGTCAACTCAGGCCAGAAAAGGATATTCTTATTTCATCACTTTTATTGATGATTTATCAAGGTACGGTCATGTGTATCTTATGAAACACAAGTCCGAAGCCTTCGATAAGTTTAGAGAATATCTTAGTATGGTTGAAAAATAAACTGGACTTAGTATTAAAGCTCCTCAGTCTGATCGAGAAGGAGAATACTTATCTAGTGAGTTCCTAAACCATCTAAAAGATAAAGGCATTATTTCTGAATGGACCCCTCCTTATACACCCCAGTTAAATGGAGTGGCAGAAAGGAGAAATCACACCTTATTGAACATGGTAAGGTCCATGATGAGCTTCACAAATCTTCCCATTTCCTTTTGGGGACATGCCTTGGAGACTGCAGCACATATATTAAACAGGGTTCCATCTAAGTTAGTAAATAGTACTCCATATGAGTTATGGAATGGCAAAAGACCAAGTCTTAAGTACTTGAAGATTTGGGGTTGCCATGCTTATGTCAAGAATAACTTTGGACATAAGTTAAGTGCTAGAGCTGACAAGTATAGATTTGTTGGTTACCCAAAAGTAGGTATGGGATACCTCTTTTATAATGCTACTGAACAAAAGATAATTGTTAGTAGGCATGCTACATTCTTGGAACAAGAGTTTATCGAAGAAGGATGTAGTGGTTCTTTACTTGAGTTATGTGAAGAACAGAACCAACAAACCAATGAGCCTTCAAGTGAAGTTCCTCAACCAGAGATTCTTATAGATCAAGAACAACCACAATACACACCTCCTCTCCGAATGTCAGAGAGGGTGCGGGGAGCACCTCTAGATATGGCTTTGTCATCGGGGATAACAATGAAGCCAGTGTCATACAGGATGATGATCTTGTGACCTATTTGAAAGCTGTCGAGAGTAAAGACTCAGATAAATGGCTTGGTGCCATGAAATCTAAAATGGACTCCATGTATTCCAATCAGGTTTGGACTCTAGTAGATTCACCTGAAGGAATTAACCCAATTGGGTATTAATGGGTCTTCAAGAAGAAGATTGGAGCAGATGGTCAAGTTGAGACCTATAAGGCTAGACTGGTAGCAAAAAGTTTCAGACAAAAACATGGTATAGACTATGATGAAACTTTTTTTTCAGTAGCCATGCTCAAGTCCATTCGGATATTGCTTGTAATAGCAGCATACCATGACTATGAGATCTGACAAATGGATGTAAAGACTGCTTTCCTCGATGGAAACCTTGAGAAAGAAGTCTACATGTCATAGCTAGAAGGTTCTGTCTCAAGTGGGAGACCAAACCAGATACGCAAATTAAAAAAGTTCATTTATGGACTTAAGCAAGCATCGAGGAGTTGGAACATCCATTTTGATGAAACAATCAAAGGATTTGGTTTTATCAAAAATATAGATAAACCATGTGTGTACAAGAAGACAAGTGGGAGTGTACTTGTTTTCTTGGTTTTATATGTGGATGACATACTGATCATTGGGAATGATATCCTAATGTTACAGTCAATTAAAACTTGGATATCATCAAAATTTTTCATGAAGGATTTGGGAGAAGCATCCTATATACTGGGTATAAGGATCTATAGAGATAGATCCAAAAGGATGCTGGGCTTATCCCAATCCAGGTACATTGACTTAGTGTTCAAGATATTAAACATGGATGGAAGTAAGAAAGGTTACTTACCTATAAGTCAAGGCATACATCTCTTTAAGAAAATGTCTCCTAAGACATCAGAAGAAAGATAGAGGATTGCTATGATTCCTTATGCTTCGGCTGTAGGATCGATAATGTACGCCATGTTATGACCAGACCTGATGTTGCATATGCCTTGGGCGTAGTGAGTAGGTTTCAGGCAGATCCAAGAGAGGATCATTGGAGAGCTGTGAAAAATATTCTTAAGTACCTGAGAAGGACTAAAAATATTTTTCTAGTATATGGAGGATCTGAGTTGAAACTAGAAGGATATACAGATTCTAGTTTTCAATCAGATCCAGATGATAGAAAATCCACATTGGGGTATATCTTCACCCTGAATAGTGGTGCAGTGAGTTGAAAAAGTACAAAGCAGCAAATAGTAGCTGACTCAGTCACTGAGGCGGAGTACATAGCTACTAGTGAAGCCACAAAGAAAGCTGTCTAGATGAAGAAATTCATCATGGAATCAGGCATGGTTCCAGATGTACAACAGCCAGTGCCATTATACTATGATAACACTGGGGCTGTTGCACAAGCTAAGGAACCGAGGTCTCATCACAAGTCCAAGCACATTCTAAGATGGTTCCACCTTGTTCGAGAGATTATTGAAAGACAAGATGTCGTCATTGAACGAGTTGACACAAAGAACAATATAGCAGACCCATTCACTAAAGATTTAGCCAAGTAGCAGTTAGATCGTCATTTAGATTGTATGGGTATAAAATACAAGGGCGATTGGCTTTAGTGCAAGTGGGAGTTTGATAGAAAAGTAATCTAAGAGCCAATCATTATGAGGGCCTTTTTGTAAACTTTCAGCTCATGTATGACATACTTTCATATTAATAAAGGCATTTGATTCATCATATACTATTGTGTCATGTTTTTATTGATTATAATGAACCCCATAGAGTAGGGCAATGGAATTAGGGTTATGATGGAATTCATAACAGTGAGACCTAATTTCCTATAAACCCTAATCTAGAATGTTCCTAGTCGTTGGACCATCGATTCGGGGATCGATGAATCCAGAAAGACTAGCTTATCCTATGTATGCTTAGTTGATGAGGGTAGTTGATCTCACAACCACTTGTGTAGAGACACTAATACTAGGATAAGGGTGCTCATCAGGGTATGAGTACACTGGACTGATCCACATTAGGATTATCTTATGGAAGTCTTACTACTTGTCAAAAGATAGATCCCACAGTAGAAGTTATGCATGTGATCTTTAGACCTGAGGTCACCATGGTTCCTTATGCACACTAAGCCATACTTTGCTTCATACTCATTCATACCATTGCGACATGTACGAGGTGTTCTGGGTATGGTGGAAGGTGTACGAAGGATGTGAGTGGACCAACAAGGAATCGATCATTCCTAGTAAGAGGAATTATTATCCCATGCAATCTCTTCGATGAGTGACTCAAGGAGCTTTTGATCAAAGTAGGATGAGATTATGAGAATCTAATCAGTCATCAGCTGAGTCCTCATGATTGAGCTGAGATTTGATATAATGAAATGTTAGGGTTTGACATCTATCTATACCTATCACTTAATCAGGATAATGGGAGATCGAAAGATTGAATTGCATGGCAACTTACTACTGAAGGATATTTTGGTATTTTTCACCAAATTCCTCATCTTCCGGGTAGGCATGACATGTTGCTAGACGTCAATCTTGTCTTGTAGGTTTTCATGAACCAATTGGTTTGGTTTCATGAGTCAATTCGATGTGTGATTCGAATTGGACAATTAGGTGAGCCAATTTGACCTAATTAGGTCAATCGGTTCGATCGGATCGAATCGGCTCAAACCTAAACCTACTGCTGGCTAGATATGGAACCCAATAGGTCATACATAATAGAGACTTGGCTAAGGAAGTCATTCATGATTTAATTAGGATCATAGGATCCTAATTGGTTAGCCAGATTGCATACTAGCATATGTACTCTAACCTAATTCCTAACCCAATTGGACTGGGTTCAGTTGCTTGCTAGTTGGGCTAACCTAATCATGGAAAACCTAAATTAGGTTGAGTCCTAAGTGGGGATAGCCAAATCAGAGCTTAATCTGATTTTAATTTGGACTTAAGGGCATTTTAGGTGCCATATATGAAGAGTCCCAATGGCATGGGACTCTTGGTACCTAAATGATACATTAACTTCAAAAGGGCACAGAAGGGCCAACAGACCTTTGATCTGAAAATAAAAGATATGGTCAGAAATCTTATTTGATGTCCTTTCCAATGACACCCATATTGCATATGTTTGACCAAGTCAATTTGATGCTTTGGGCAGACTAAATGGGAAGGGAACGACTATTAGCGCCCTTTGGCGCACCAGGGAGAATAAGTGGCGCGCAGAAGGACTAAGAGTCCTTCTGTAGATGAGACTCTAAGAGTTTCATCAGGAAGGCATCTCTTCATTTTATCCCCACAGTCTTAAGAAGTCTAATAGCTGGTTTAAAGTTTAAAGGGATGGCTTGATGATGTGTGAAAGGTGGCGCGGACATGAAGAGTCGCGCCTCTTCATATGCATGTGCACAACAGAGGGCAGAGTCCTTCTGCCTCTGAAACTCTTCAAGCCTCGCGTTACTTCAGATTAGAAGAGGCATCTCCCTATCTCAGAAATCGGTATTTGACACATGGTGCGATGGGGATTGATCTGGTAAGTGAAAGAACACAGATATGACTCTCCATTCTCAAAGAGTCTTATTAGATATGTTGTTTCATATATGATAAGTGTTATCGGGATGCATTTCATGCCCCATCTGAGATTATAAATAGGGGTACAGTGAAATGAGAAATATGGATTTCGATCTTCTGAGAGTCTGAGTATTTTTTTTTCCAAAAGTCAGAGTGTTCTTCCACTTTCTCCCTCCCTCCTTGTTTTAGGACAAGACTTGTCTTGTTAAGACAAGTTCTTCTACACTAGGACAAGGCTTGGTTTTAGGACATAAGCATATAGGGTCCTAGAAGAGGGTAGTCCTAGATCCTACAGTGGTTTAGGACAGTGTTTTGAGTGCTCTTCAGTAGGACAGGGTGTCCTACAGTGGTCAATAGATCAAAGGCTACCAAAAGAGTTCCACTTCTCCAAGCAACTTGAAGAAGGAGTTCTTCCTTTTTTCGAGTTTCATGTGGATCACCGTTGGAGGGCTTGCGCTTATGAGCCTTATAAAAAAAGTTGGATTTCAGCGATCCAGATATTTTCTTGACTTTATTTAATGATTCATTAGTTGTTATTGCCCAAGGGGTTCCTAGGAATTAGGATTTTCTATACATGTTATACATGTTAGGGTATCATGCTATGAAATTTTATTTTGAAAGTCAATTCTGCATGCTACATAATCCCCGGCACCCTGGGAGAATTCCCACCAACATTCCCACCACCACCAACCACCCTTCTCAACCGTTCGACAACAAGCTCCACATCAAACCACCAGACGCTCGCTGCCCTGCTCTGCCGCCACCCCACCACCTCCATCGTCGCCGGCACCGCCGCAAGATGTAGAAGACGAAGAAGATAAGGAGGAGAAGCACAGGCCATGGTAGCCTCCCCTCCTCCCCCTCCCAATGTCATCGCTGTGTGCCCTTTCCTCAGCATCCACCCCGTCAAGGGTGACATGGCCACCGACGGATCCAACTTCGTCCCCCTCCCCGACATCCTCAAAGCCTCGATCCACCTCGACATCATTCACTTCGGTCATGCAAACATCTCCGGAGGGATCTCCACCCTCATCATCTCTACCCCAATGCCGACGATGCCGACGGACACCGCCGCCACCCTTCCCCCATGCTTCGGCTCAAGTCGATCGTGCTGCCCTTCATCCAGCCGGAGAACCAAGATTCCAGGTATATTCCATCCCAGAACCAAGATTTTAGGCATATTACAGCCCAGAACCAAGATACCTGGAATATTCCTGTTCCAATCATCCCAGGCCTCCAGGGCCCAAAGCCCATGTGCCCAACCCATCCTTGGCCACCCCTTGCTACCCCCCATGAAGCCCAACACATCCAAAGTGTTGACTTGGTCCAAGCTAAGAAGGAGGAATTCAAATGTAAGAAGGAAACCTAGTTCTTATTCTATTCAACTAGTATACTCCTAGTTATAGGTTTATTTTGTAGTCTTTCTCCAACTTAAATTATGTAAACCTATTCTAACTAGGAGAAGACTTGTAATCTCTTTATGAGAGGGCATGGGAGCTTTATATAACCCCACCCCTCCTCCTCTTGTAATAAACTTTTATTCATGATATCAAAACCGTGGTGAATTTTAGATTGCTCTTGTATTGGAATTGTGTTCTTGTGTTTTGTTGGTTACTTTGTGTGCCATAGCCATCTTTGCTGCCCTAGCATCCTTCCATGCCCAAGCTTGCTGCCATCCAAGACTTCAAACGCCTAAAGGAAGAGTGACCTAGGCCACCCAAGCAAGGATCTTCATCAAGCTTCTAGCCGCCAGCCATTCAAACCCTGATTCAAATTTCCTTCAAACCCTAATTTCCTTTACTTTTATTATTTACTGTTTTGATTGACCTCTGACACTTGTAGGATCCTCGAGGTGTTTCACCTCCCTAGAAGAGGCTCTCTTTGTCTCTAGGACCACCCAAATCAGTCATCAAATTCAAGGGAACCTAGCTTCATCATCTAGGCTCCAATCAAAATGCTGTGTGATCTCTTCGTCGGAAGTTCTTCAAATCTCTGATTGGTAACATCCTTCCCTTCTCTTGATATCTGATTTGTTAAAGATAAGCTATCATAAACTGGGAGTTTCTTAATTTCTAGGTCCTGACTTTCATTATCTTGCATAAGTTATTTTGTGATCATGGTGATTCTTTGCATTGTTACTTTATCTGCTAGTTCTTTACTTAACTTTGGAATTTGGCCTACAAACCTAAATTATAAAAATCACAAAAAAATTAGTTTACTATTTTTCCTACATCTTTACCAATCTTAGAGTCATCCTGCATCAGTTTGGTATCAGAGCGGGTTTAGGATAGTTTTATCTATATTAGAATCATAAACGCTAATTTCTGCATCCTGTCACCTGCATTAGAGGTCTAGGTTTTGATCAATATTGGCATCTTAAACATTTTAATTTTCTATGAAATTTGCACTTCATATCCTCTATTTTGTCTTGATAATTTTCATAATTCTTAATTAATTTTACTGAAACCCTAATTCCCTAAAATTTGGCATATTAGAAACCCTAACTAAAATCCTGAGATTCTGCAGTAGTAAGAAAACCCTAGGATTTGCATCAGCATCTAATTTTTGTTTTGTATCAAATTTAGTAGAGTTAATCCTCACCATCCATCCTCTGTTCTGTAATTTCTTTGATTTTTCTCTGCATCAGTAACTATGTCAAATTCTGTATCTTCTAAAATCCTAATTTTCTGAATACTACTATTTCTGTACCTTGACTCAACCTAACCTAATCAACTTCCACACACCCGAATCCCAAGCCCAAGTTGTTTGCTAACCTAATCAACTCAAACCTAACTTGCCACATCATAAAACATATATAAAATATTTAATTTTTTTGATTGTTTTAGATTGCATCAAGATCATTGAGTGCCATCATTTGATTAACCTAATCTTAAGGGCAATTGCTATCTAACATCAGGGCAAGATTTCATCTCCTGTCCTGGGCCCAAAACAACCACCAACATTCTGACCCAAGCTTAATTAAAATTAATTAGACTTAATTTGCCCTAAAGGGCTAGGTGACACCCAATAGGTCGGGTCCAAACCGTGTGGGCCAACTAGTGCATTTAATCCTATGGCTATTACTGAAAACTAGTGTCTAAGGCTAGGGGTCCAGAGTCAAACGACCTAAGTGGACTGGTGGTTTTTAATTAGGACCCTGTGACAAGCAGGGAGAGCCTCCCACCACCCCACCCCCTACCAGGCCAGTGGAAGGATTAGCTAATGGGTTAAATATAAGTTGAGCTGACCCATTCAGTTTTGGCTCTAGATCTAGGAAATCCTAGATTAAGCTAATCCATTTTGCATGCTTGGCTGCACCATCTCATTCTGACTGATTATTTGATTGCATGACCACTAGATTAGGAACCCAATATCAAAAGCCTAAACCCGAAACTGACTCAGCCAAGGATTCCAATTTTGAGGCCTTCATGAAAACTTTGACCGAATGATTTGACTGGATGGACCGTAGGTTTGACCAATCCGATACCCAAATTAATACTAAGCTTGACCAACCGATCCAATCAAGTAATCAAGTAATCCATAGTTTCGACCAAGTAGGAGATCAATTAGGAATCCTAGGCAAGACCCATAGAGTTGAACCCTTGCCCTATGAGCCCTAGGACCCATAGTCCCTAGATATGAACCCAATAGTAACCCACTATCCCTTAGTCTACCTGAATCCTATAGGATTAATACCCCTAGCTATGAGCCTAGTATTGGTCCATTTTTCCTTAGTCAACCCCCTCTTACCACTCCATTGGTTCACCAGGATGACCTTGAAGAGGAAATATATGAAGCTGATGAGAGCCTAGTGAATGATTATGAGGAAGAAGAGGAGTTCCCCATAGATGACCTAGGATTAGTTGACCCTGACCATACTCAGGTAGAAACCAACCAAGAATTAGTTGACCAAGTAGATAACCAAGTAGAAGACCACCCAACATTAGATGAACCTAACCACACCCAAGCTGAACTAGTAGAAGAAGACTAGTTAGAGAAAGAGAATCCAATTATAGAGCCTAGTCCTAAATTTCCTGAGTCAAAAGAATTTATTAAGGACTTGATTTCTTATCAGTACCCTCAGGATGAATTCACTCTTTTGACTCCCATCAATCTCTTCCCCAAAATTAGTGACCCATTTTTCCATCATGCCAACCCAGTAGATATACCTCAACCTCATAAGGTCAACCTCATTAGTATAGGACTCATCCCTCAAACACCTTCTTGTCTCTTAGTCTATCCGATCAGTTCCAATCCCTTTTCTTATTTTCTACCCTATCAGACTAACCCTGAATCCACCTCGTGTTTTTTGCCTTTTCTTGAGTTTTCTTATATTTCTTTAACCATTCACCTGCATCATGTAGAGGTTTGCATGTTGCATTCATTCATTGCACATATTAAGTTTGCATATTTCTTTTGGTATACTTTGTGGCATTTGCTAAGAGTACATAGTAAATTTTCAAGTGCATGCTATGATAGGATCAAACATAATGAGTCTATAGTCTGTTAGGTTTTTTCCCGTAGAGTCCAATAAATTTTCTTTGACAGGGAAGTCTAGTCAAGTCTATTAGGTGTTAGTCTTGAGTCCAACAAATTTATAACCCTGATTCATCTGTCAACACATGCACTGACCTCTACACAGCATTTGCATCAGGATATTAGTCAAAAGTTAAACAAAAATAATGAACTAAATAACTTGGCTAATTCTCAAAAGCGAGATAAAGAACTTTCTGTAGAGGATTATGTGATTGTAAAGGAATTTTCTTTTCGTGAAGCTGGCCCATTCAGACTAATGAAGAGTAGTGGACCCAATGCCTCTGTACGTGAGATGCTACCTGATTTAGGTATTAGCCCAACCTTCAACCTTTCAGACCTTATGGAGCACAAGGAGTTAGTAGTGATACCTAGTGAGCACCTTGAGCCAATTCCTTCCTTTGTGAGTGAACCCACCCTAGAGTGTCCACATACAATTTGGCCAATAAGTGAGGAAAAAAGTGAGCGAATCCTGCATGATCAAGCCATCGGTACCTGAGATGAAGGTTATCAAAGGTATTTGGTCAGATAGCAAGGTCAGCCAGAATCTGAGGATTTGTGGAGCACTGGTGAGGATTTGCCGCGCCTCAACCCAGACCCTCCTTGAGCAGCCAAATTGACCATTACTCGATGGGGTCGGGTTCCTCCCGTCCTGGGAGAATTGGTGGGGACACCAGGATTAGACACAGATCCCTGGACCCCATATGGTTTACTGATTATAATTTTTTTTAGAATCTTAGTCATGTATCATAATTTTGTAAGCAAGTAAGATTGAGCCTTGTAATAAATTGAGACTAGTTGATTTGTCTCAACCTAGTCCAGTCTATTGAGTCTTGTATTTAAGTATGAGTCCAGTGAGAGTTTATTTTTTACAAGAGAAAAGGATACACTACTTTGGATTTCCTCCAGGCCTCATCCAAGAGCCAGAGGCCTCCACATCAACCAATGGGACCTTGAATGCCAACCCAGGGTCCAAGCTTCCTGCAAGATGCCAAGATACCCTCCAAATATTTTCCAGATGCCCCGATTCCCTCTAGATGCAAGAGTATATTCCAAGACCAGGTCATAATGATCTCAAAGACTTACTTGCACCCTAGCCCAAGTGAATGCAAGGCCTAGGTCCATGAAAAACCAAGATTCCAAGTATATTACAGCCCAAAACCAAGATACTTGGAATATTCCTGCTCCAGGCATCCCAGGCCTCCAGGGCCCAAAGCCCATGTGCCCAATCCATCCTTGGCCACCCCTTGCTACCCCCCATGAAGCCCAACATGTCCAAAGTGTTAACTTGGTCCAAGCTAAGAAGGAGGAATTCAAATGGAAGAAGGAAACCTAGTTCTTATTCTATTCAACTACTATACTCCTAGTTCTAGGTTTATTTTGTTATCTTTCTCCCACTTAAATTATGTAAACCTATTCTAACTAGGAGAAGACTTGTAATCCTTTTAGAAGAGGGCATGGGAGCTTTATATAAACCCCACCCCTCCCCCTCTTGTAATCAACTTTTATTCATGATATCAAAATCCTGGTGAATTTTAGGTTGCTCTTGTGTTGGAATTGTGTTCTTGTGTTTTGTTGGTTACTTTGTGTGCCCTAGCCATCCTTGCTGCCCTAGCATCTTTCCACGCCCAAGCTTGCTACCATCCAAGCCTTCACACGACCAAAGGAAGAGTGCCCTAGGCCACCCAAGCAAGGATCTTCATCAAGCTCCTAGCTGCTAGCCATTCAAACCCTGATTCATCTTTCCTTCAAACCCTAATTTCCTTTACTTTTATTATTTGCTATTTTGATAGACCTCTAATGCTTGCAGGATCCCTGAGATGTTTCACCTCCCCAGAGGAGGCTCTCCTTACCTCTAGGATCACCCAAATCAGTCATCAAATTCAAGGAAACCGAGCTTCATCATCCAGGCTCTAATAAGAGTGCTGTGTGATCTCTTCGTCGGAAGTTCTTCAAATTTCTAACTAGTAATATCCTTCCCTTCTCTTGATATCTGATTTGTTGAAGATAAGCTATCCTAAACTGGGAGTTTCTTAATTTCCAGGTCCTGACTTTCATTATCTTGCATGAGTTATTTTGCGATCATGGTGATTCTTTGCATTGCTACTTTATCTACTAGTTCTTTGCTTAACTTTGGAATTTAGCCTACAAACCTAAATTATAAAAATCACAAAAAAAATTAGTTTACTATTTTTCCTGCATCTTTAGCAATCTTAGACTCATCCCACATCATCTGTCCCGCATCACAGGGTCCCCAAGGTGTTTCTCTTCCCTAGAGGAGCTTCCCTTGCTTCAGACCGGGTCCAGATCAGCCTTATACTTCAAGGGAACAAAAGCTTCATCTTGCAAGTATTAATCTGAGAGCTGTGTGACCCCTTCATCAGCAAGTTCTTCAATCTCTGACTGGTACAAACCTTCCCACTCTTAATTTCTATTTTGATTGAAGGTTAGCTATCCTAAGCCAGGAATTTCTCAATTCTCGGGTCCGAACTTTTATTATTTTGCATGAGCATGCCTGTGATTATGATGATTCTTTGCATTGCTATTTATCTTGCTAGTCTTTACTTAATTTTGAAAATCTAGCCTACAAATTAAAATTATAAAAAAATATAAAAAAATTAGTTTACTATTTTTCCTGTATATTTAGAAATTTTAGAGTCATCCCGCATCACCAACCTAGTCTGACCATGAAGTCCATGTGTGTGTTTGTTTGCATGACCTCTAGACTAGGAACCCAATACCAGTAGTCTCAACCCAACCCAGCCTAACCATGGAAGATGATGTAGGAACCTTACTAAGGACCATTAATGATCAGCTTGCCCAATTGAATGCCCAAATGGACCAAAGGAGCAATAAGCTTGACTAGAGAGAAGATCATTTAGGAAATCTAGAGAGGACCCGAAAGACCCATGTGGTGCGGGCACCAGGCTCAGGAAAAGACTCCAACCAATCCAAATTAGGAAAGATTCTCTATGGTTGGAAGATTGAGAGCTCGAGTCCTGTAATAAGTTTTTATTTGAGTCTATTAGTCCTATACTCATTTCAATTTGGTAATTGAGTCCAGTATTTACTTTAATTAAGTCTTTATTGTAATTGAGTCAAAAAGAGTCAGCCAAGACCAACCTGGTTTCAGCACAACCAAGTTAAGAAGACCAGTGAGTGCATAGACCATGGGCTCACCAACTTGGAAGCCACTTCATCATTCCTCCTTGCCACCTCACCTGGACACATCACCAAGGAATCTCGCCCAAGGAAGAAGGAATTTGAAATGGCCCACAATTCCTCCATAAATGGCACCCCCTCTTCATGAAGTTGGCCACCATTCTCTCCTCTCATTTTGTAATTTTTGAATTTTAAAATTTGAATTTCAAATGGCATGGTGACTATAAAATAGGCTCTAAACCTTATTATAATGAATCATGAAATTTATATCAATGAAGAAGGAATTTTCTTTGAATTTTTTCCTTGCTTGAATGCTTGGTCCCTTGTGAGAAGGTGGGCGTGAGGCATAGAGTTCTTCCCCTTTCCAACTTTCCCTCATCAAACCTAGTTTCCTCCATCCCTCTTAGTCCATTCGGCCAACATAAGAAGCACATCAAGAATCCACATCCCTTCCATCTCTAATGAAGCCAACCATCCAAGGAGTTCTTCATAAGATCAAGCCGGGAGTTGTCATCCAAATGAAGCCATAGAAGATTTTCACCAAGACTACTCTGAGCTTCCTTTGTCATCTCAAAGATCCCCCCCTCACTTCTCCATCTCAACCCTTTTCTCTAATCTCCCTCTACATCTTTTGTTGCAGGATCCCTAGGCTTCCAAACTCCAAAGAAGAAGGTCTCCCGTGCCAAAGAACCGGATATAAGAGGCCTTGCAACCTAGGAAATCTTCCTGTCATCCAGGAAGCTTCTTCTTTGAGTGTTCCCAGTGTTAAAACTATAAGTATTAATTATCGGGTAACCCTCTTTAGAAAGGCTTTTAGATCTGCGATTATTAGATTAACTAAACCCTAATCTGAGTTGTTTCTAAACCACGAAGGTCCTCCTCTCTTTATTTCTTTGAATGGTTTTATTTTCTAGTCAAGTTTAATATTTAGAGTCATTTCATCGAATTCTTACTTCTTTACTTGAATAGTTGCATCTTTTTTACTTCATCTCTCATTTAAATCATTAATGATTCCATTAGAAATGCATCATTTCATCTTTGTCCCCCATCATCTTAGTATCAGAGCATGGTAAGTTAGGGTTTTGCATCTTCTTCAGTACCTGGATTGGGTGCTTCACCAGGCCGTTCGGTCTTAGGAGAAAAGTAGGGTTTTAAGACCCTCTCCTTCCATTCCACGTGGATCTCCTAAGGCATGTCTGGGTGCCATTGTGATTGACCTTTGAAGGGGACCACAAGACTTGCATTTTATTTTCAGCATCTCTTAATTTCTGCTGTTCTATTTTTTTTAGCATTGTCTATGTTCCAGGAAATATCATGCCTAACACAAATTTTATTTTAAATTTCATTTCATCTGCTATATCATCTATGAGTTAGGAATGTTTTGTGATTTTTTTTGAATTTTTGAACATTGATACACATCACTTTTCTGCCCCATATCAAAACTGCAACATAAATTTCTGCACCTGAAATTAGGGTTCATTTGCATGCTTGCATTCATTTCATGACAAATCATCTTAAAGGCATCAATATGACATAGGGTCAAGATTTCATTACCTGTCCCTAGCCCGAAAATCACCAACCTACATAACAAACCCAATCTTTAATTAAAATTGAGTAGACACTAAATTTGCTCTAGTGAGCTAGGGACACCCACAAGGTCGGACCAAACCAAGTGTCAAGCCAACTTTGACAACTTGTTTGTGTGTGCTTATTTATCTGGTGTAAGGTAAGTGGTTCAGGGACAAAAGGCCGAAGGAAGGTGGGTTGGTTCACTTACCTGGCCAATTTCAAATTGGTGTCTAAGGCAAGCAGAGAGGGACCTCCACCAACCTTACACTTACCTGGCTAGGTGACAAATTACTATAACCAAGATTATCATCTTGACCTAATATTTGGTTTGGACTTTAGGTCTAACATACCCCTAGCCTGAGTTCAAGTCCATGTGTGCTTGGCAACTAGATCAGGAGCACCTTACCATCAAACTCAAGCTCAAACAAGTACAACCATGGACCAAATCTTTGAGACCTTTATGAAAACTTTGAATGATCAAATAGCCCAACTAAATCAAGACCTGACTGACCAGTAGGCCCAGACCAACCGATGTATGACTGATCAAATGGCCCTCATCACTACTAGGCTTGACCATTTAGAGGCTCATACCCATGAAGAACCCATGAAGTTCAAAATGAAGTAGAGCCTGAACTAGAGATTGGTACACCAATCAACCCTAGAAGGGCCCCGCACCAAGACCTTTTCCCTGAACCAAACCCCAGGAAGCTGAAAGGAAAACCAGTGCATCAGATGCCTACCTTAGGCATGCTATACTAGGGAGTAGGTATTGCATAATTAAAATTTTAATAATGCATACGGAAAAACCTACTCATACACAGGATCTAACATAAACATGATGCATGAAATAGATACATAGGCATGTAAAGGCAAGTGCAATAATTATAAATAATATGATAAAAACTAGATCTAAACATGCATGATAAAAACATACCTTATAGCGCTTCCTTTTGTTCTGAATTTTGGATCGAAGCAGGAAGAAGCCGAATCCAACAGTCTTCAGAACATATCTGCAAACAGGAAGAAGAAGAAAAAAGGATTGGTCCTATCTCTCGAGGTGTTCAAATGTCCACCCTCTAGAGTATCTATGCACGGGATCTTGCTGATCCAACTCCTGGATGGATGCTAGTCCTCTAGGAATCAAAAACAAGTCACGGACGTATGGAGCATGGAAGACCAAAGAGATCTTCATGGACAGTCTTCTCCAAGACTGTCGATACTCCATCTTGAGCACACAAAAGAAATCATGAAAAACCAGGGAGGATTTCACGGACCGCAAAATAAATTTCTGCACTTGGATCTTTCTCCCAAATGCTCTCTCTCGGCTCCTCTCTTATCCCTGTACTTCCCCTGTTCTTCCCCTATAAAAAACTACTCTCAACTCACAGCCTTCTACCCAGAAATCAGTGATGGGGGACGAGATGGTAGGATCGTTGGTGAGCCTATAAGTCACCTAAGATTAGGGTATCATATTTTTTTTGGAGTTTTTTTAGATAAAGGATGGCAAAAGAATAGTGGGGCTAGAAGATAGGGTTTGGAACTCATGGACTTTGGGACTCATCCTAACGAAGAGACCTCTCATCTCTAGGGCATTATACCCTCCTCAATACTTGGAGGCGCTAGGATGGATCTCAAAGGCCACGAGGGGATAGAAAAGCTGGAATGGGAAGGAGGATAACTGGGCATGACCTCACATCATGTCCTGGAGTTGGGCCTCACACCCTCTCCTCACGGAGTGAAAAAAAAAAAAATACTCTTTTCTAAAACTCATTTTCATTCCCAAAACTTGACTAAACTCCAAAATCTATTTTTTTACAAAGGATCGAGGATGGTATTTATAGACCTATCTAACCCTTATTTGAATTTGAATACAATATAAAAAGATATGAATTATTCAAATTCAAATACAAGATAAGATAAGATAAGCCTATCCATATCTAAATCCTAACCAACCAAATCCTAATTCAAATTTCAAATAAAAGATAAATCCTAAATTTATTCTAGATATGTTCCGAGGTTCGTGTGGCTCCAAGATTCATGCGGCTCCAAGATTCGTGCTTGCTCCGGGATTCGTGCTGGTGAGGTCCCCATCATTCCCCTGAGGTGGGGAAAACTCGACTCCGTCGAGTTAGGCTGGCTCTAGGATGCACATGACCTATAGAATGATTTTATTTTTTTAACTCAACCCAAATTAAAATAAATGGGCTTATTCCAATCAGGAATAAGGCTAGGATAAGTGCAGAATAGTAGGAATAGTGGGAATAGCTATTCTTGTCTTCTTTCAGCAGCAGATCATCGAATTTTCTTCTTGCACGCTTCATGGAACAGGAGCTTTGCACCGGACGAAAGGAGGTGTTCGGGCGAGATCTCCGAGGAGAGGTGATCCGGAGAAAAGGCCGGTGTCGGGGACGTCCGGAACTACTATGGTGAGCCCGAGGAGCAGGGAGGTGAACCGGGCTTGGGTCGACCCTCAGTCCTTTGTAAAAAAATAGTTTTTGGAGTTTAGTCAAGTTTTGGGAATGAAAATGAGTTTTAAAAAAGAGTGGTTTTTTTATTTCACTCCGTGAGGAGAGGGTGTGAGGCCCAATCCCAAGACATAATATGAGGTCATGCCCAGTTATCCCCCTTCCCATTCTATCTTTTTGTGGCCTTTGAGATCCATCCCAGTGCCTCCAAGTATAGAGGTGGGTTTCATGCCCTAGAGGTGAGAGGTCTCTTCGTTAGGGTGAGTCCTAAAGTCCATGAGATCCAGATCCCTATCCTACATCCCCACTATTCCTTCGCCACCCCTAGGGAAAAAAAAACCAAAAAAAAATAGTATCCTAATCTAGGTGACTTCTAGGCTCACCAACAATCCTACCCATCTGTCCCCCATCAATCAGAGAGATGGAGAAAACACCATAAAGGCTGGGAAGACTTTATGAGAGAAGTGTAGATAAAACCAAAACACCTTTTTGAAATGGCTATTGATCAGATAAAAATTGTTGGCTTTTCATTGATAAAAACCTGCTGGGAACCGCAGGCTCCAAAGAGAAACAAGTGGGTGAAAAACCATGAAAATCGAGAGGCTAAAAGGGAAGACGTCAGGAGAGAAAACACCATGAGAGATCCAATCTAGTTTACGGTGCTTAAGGATAATATCTGATATCCCAAGCGGCAATCAAATTTCAAGCTGCATCCGATCAATGAGCAGGCCTTATCCCATTCACACGGTAAAACAATAGGGAAACAAGATAACAGGGGAAGAGGGAGAAAAACCAACAACGAAGAACCATTTAAATCACCGTGAGAACCAGTTCCAGTAAAGGGTCGGCAAATCCGTGAGCAGGGAACCCAGCCAAGTCACCAAGCTGGTGATTAAAAATGGCTGGGAGAAAATAAACCGTATAAAAATAAACCATGTTGAACCATTTTTAAATCGGTTCATCAAACCCAAAAATCGGTTTGACTAAAAACCTCGGTCCGACCAAACCCAATCAGTAAGAAAAATCGGGTCCAGTCCTAGTAAACTAGGAATAGTTCCTGGTTAACCCAAACCAATCCTGGTCAATCCAAATCAGACCAGGTAGACCAAAAAAAATCCAATATGTGCTCAATCAGACCGTTTAACCTTAATACTGAAACGATTCCCAATCGTTGATCAGCTCCCTGATCAAGAAGTAATCCTCTATGGCATGTGACCTCATAGGTTCGAACTTAAATGGTAACACTGGAACACTTCCAGTACCAGCACAAGATACCATCTAGCAATGGGTCCCGGCATCTAGATAGGTCAAAGATGCGAGAGCAATCTATTGAATCTTTGGCATATGGTTACCATATAATTCATCCTTTTGACCTCCATTGCTCAAGATGACCTAGGGTTAGACTGCCAACCCTAACTGAGTCAATCCACAACATGTCTCAACCTCGCAAGTCTAGTGACTCCTCACTAGGACTATCCCGGCCGAGGATTTGTTAAATTGAGATACTGCAAGACATTCAATCTAAATAATTTGGACAGTTCAATTCCATCTTGGTCCACTAGTGCTCCATAAGTACTTGCCTGTACCCAAAATCCTTCCGTCACCGGATTAGAAATCCGGATAGTCCGGCACCAAATCACAGGGAGTTGCTTGCAAGCTACCATGATGACCTTAGATCGGAGGGACACATATACCCATATCCAATCGCGAGTAATCCTTTGGTAGACTGGAGCTCCATGGAGTCACGTTCAATGAGATGTCACACATCCCACTTGCAGATCACATCAGTATCACCACATTCCTTTGGTCAAGAGGACAACCAAATGATGTAAACTACAACAACCTACACTTGATACATTGCCATCCTGTATAATGTATCCTTTGATTGTGAACCTTTTTAAAGGACCAATCGATATATCCTTTCTATATCGAAGTCAGTGCAGTCCTAAGGACTTCATCACATAAATAGAGTTCAATACAGAAAAATGAATAATGTGATGAGCTGCCAAAAATAAAGTTTTATTAATTCA
Organism: Areca catechu; assembly: GCA_021397845.1. Taxonomy (NCBI): domain Eukaryota; kingdom Viridiplantae; phylum Streptophyta; class Magnoliopsida; order Arecales; family Arecaceae; genus Areca; species Areca catechu. The sequence goes on from CM038049.1 coordinate 131,193,779, forward strand.
TATACAAATTACAATACTGAGCACAACCACCTACAGCCTAAGTGATTGGCTTTGGGATATAATTTCCAACAACTCCCACTTGTACTAAAGCCAATCAGAACATTATCTAATACCCATTTTCCTTTTACAAAAGTCGAACTCTTTGATTTCGAGGGATTTAGTGAAGGGGTCGGCCAGATTCTCTTTTACATCGATCTTCATAAGATTGATGTCACCTCATTCCATGATCTCTCGCACGAGATGATAGCACCATAGAATTTCCTTGGTGCGGTGATGAGACTTTGGCTCCTTAGCTTAAGCAATGGCTCCTGTGCTATCACAATATACTGGAATAGGACCATCTAGGGAAGGTGCCACCCCTAGTTCTCCAAGGAACTTCCACAACCACACGGCTTCCTTTGCTGCATCTGATGCTACAATGTACTCTACTTCGCATACCGAGTCTACAACTATTGCCTGCTTGGAACTCTTCCAGCAGATCGCTCCTCCATTCAGGGTAAACACAAACCCTAACACACTCTTGCTATCATCTCTATCTAACTAGAAACTGGAGTCATTATACCCCACAAGTTTCAAGTCAGGGTCTCCATAAATCAGCCATTCATCCTTAGTATTTCTCAAATACTTCAGGATGGTCTTAACCACCTTCCAATGCACCTTACCTGGGTCAAACTGGTATCTGCTCACCACTCCTAGTGAGTATGCCATGTCTGGTCTAGTACATGTCATAGCATACATGATAGAGCCCACTGTAAAAGCATAAGGAACTCTACTCATGCGCTCTCTTTCTTCAAAAGTTGTCGCACAATCCTTCTTGGAAAGAGTAATTCCAGAACTTATCGAGAGATAGCCTTTCTGGAATTCTCCATGCTGAACCATTTCAGCATGGTATCAATGTACATAAACTGGGACAATCCCAGAAGCCTCTTAGATCTATCTCTATAGATCTTCATACCTAGTATGAAAGAAGCTTTACCCAAGTCCTTCATGGAGAACTGAGATGACAACCAGACCTTTATTTCTTGCAATGTTATAATGTCATTCCTGATTAAGAGAATGTCATCAACATACAGTACTAGGAATACAATCATAGAACCATTAACCCACTTATAGATGCAGGGTTCCTCTCCGTTCCTAACAAAGCCATACGATTTGATACACCTATCAAATCACATGTTCTAACTTTGAGATGCTTGCTTGAGTCCATAAATAGACCTCTATAATTTGCCCACTTTTGACTCGTCTGTGGATGTGAACCCTTCAGGCTGTATCATATACACCTCCTCATCCATCTCCCCATTCAGGAAAGTGGTTCGGACATCCATCTGCCATATCTCATAGTCAAAATGTGCTGCCAAAGCAAGCATGATCTGAATGGACTTGAGCATTGCCACAGGGGAGAACGTCTCGTCATAATCGATACCATATCGCTAACGATACCCCTTGGCAACTAGACGGGTTTTATAGGTCTCCACCTTTCCATCCGCACCCCTTTTTCTCTTGAAAATCCACTTGCACCCGATGGATTTTATCCCTTCAGGTGGATTAACCAATGTCCATACATTGTTGATCTCCATGGACTCAATCTCGGATCGCATGGCTCCAAGCCACACCTCAAAGTCAGATCTCTAAAGTGCATCCATATAGGTGATCGGATTCTCATCATTCTCATCAAGCTCAATGGGATCACTGTCCCGGACCAAGAAACCATAATATCTGTCCAGCTGACACGATACTTTATTGGATCTCCTATAAATGGGTTCCGGATGTGATCCAATCACAGCAAATTCTATGATGTCCTTAGAGTGTGCAGGTTCTTCCACTGGTTGAACTTCACCAAGTTCAATCTTAGAGGGTACAGTTCCTTCTCCAAGGAACTCCTTTTCCAAAAAGAGAGCCCTAAGAGCAACAAACACTTTCTGTTCGTCCTCCAAGTAGAAGAAATATCCTTTTGTTTCCTTAGGATACCCAATAAACAGGCACCGATCAGACCTAGGACCAAGTTTATTTGAGTCTAATGCTTTATATAAGCCAGACAACCCCAGACCCGAAGGTGTGGAATTGAGGGCTTACGTCCAGTCCATAACTCAATGGAGTGGAGACAACAGACTTACTCGGAACATCATTCAGCAAGTAACAAGCTGTCTTAAGTGCATATCCCTAAAAGGATAGCGGCAGAGTTGCAAAGCCCATCATGGATCGAACATGTCCAACAGGATTCGATTCCTCCTTTCGGGCACACCATTCAACTGGGGTATTCCTGGAGGAGTCCACTGAGAGAGAATCCCATTCTTTTCAAGATATGTCATGAACTCACCAGATAGGTATTCTCCATCTTGATCAAATCAAAGGGTTTCAATACTCTTTCTAGTTTATTTCTCCACTTCATTACGATATCGTTTAAACATTTCAAATGACTCAGATTTATGTCTCAATAAGAAGACATAACCATACCTGGAAAGGCCGTTTGTAAATGTAATGAAATATCTGTAACCACCTCTGGCACTAACTGTCATGGATCCATATACATCAATATGTACGAGACTCAGAAGTTCTATAGCCCATTCACCTTTTCTAGTAAAAGGTGACTTGGTCATTTTACCAAGCAAACAGGATTCAGAAGTGGACAGTGAGTCAGAATCACTAACCTCAAGGAGGCCTTATCCTCGCAACTTATTTATCCTATTCTAGTTAATGTGACCTAGCCTACAGTGCCATAGATAGAGGTCACTGACATTTTCTATCCTTGGACGTTTGCTAGACGTGTACATTACATTAACAGGCCGTGACAAAATATAAATGCTATTATTTAACTTAGCTTTCATTATCACAGAGTTATTCACAATAACTTGGAAAAAATCTCCTTTTATTGAAAGTTCATAATCACAATTGACTAATAGGCCTATAGAGATAATGCTCATAATAAAACTAGGACAATAATGATAGTCGACTAATTCGACAGTACTAGACTCAAAAACAAGACTCAGAACTCCGACCGCCAATACTGGAACACGATTTTCATTTTCGACACTCAGGTACTGCTCCCCATTCTCAAATCTCTTGCTAACCTGCAGTCTCTACAATGAATTGCGAACATGAATAGGACTACCAATATCCAATACCCAGTTAGTAGTGTCACAAATAGAGAAATTACAAGATTTTATCATATAAATATCTTGTCCAGCACCATGCTGCTTTCTCTTCCTTGGCCAGTTCGGGTCTAGGGATGCCTGATAAAGAGGACAGTTCCTCTTCCAGTGTCCCTGCTTCTTATAATAGAAATACTTTGCACCAGCTTGATCAGCTTTTACTTTTTTGGCCTGACTTGGGCCAGGAGCACTCTGCACCTTTTTTCCCTTACCTTTCTTCTTCTCTTTCTTAAAGGGATGACGACCTCTAAAACCTCCTACTAAATTCACCACCCCCTTATTCAGTTGGTGGTCCTTCTCGTAAGTTTGCAGCAACCCCATCAAACCATGGTAATTGACTGCAGGCTTATTCATTCTATAATGATCGAGAAAGTCAAGATAGGAGGAGGGTAGAGAATTCAGGATCGCATCCTTGCCGAGTTGCTTGTGCAAGGGACATCCGAGCTTGCCCAATCATTCGATCATCTCGATCATTTACAATACATGATCAATGACCGAATTGCCATTCCGCATTTTGGCATTGTAGATGGCACAAGACACTTTGTATAAGATTCCTTCAGCCTTTGAAGGATCTCTTCTGGCTGGGCCTCCTCGAATTTGTGACTGAACTCGTCGTTCATCGCCGCCAACATTATGCATCGGATAGTAGTCCAATCAGAAATCCACTTCAAATAAGTGTCCCTGACCGAACTCCGAGCATTGGTAGGAGGGATTTCGGGTACTGGATCTATTATCATATAAAGGTTTCGCTCATGCTCCAGGACTATCCTCAATTTTCAATACCAGCTATCAAAATTGAGACCCTTTAACTTCTCGCTATCGAGAAGTGACAGGAGTAAAAGGTTTGAAGACATCTGAAAGGAAAATTAAGACCAAATTAGTATATGAATTAATCAATTAAACCAAAAGACTTGGACTTTAGTCTAAAGGTCCCTTCTACTAATTTTTCAGAATGGGAGCCTCTAACTCGAATCTATGAAATCATCATTTCATAGTGGATACTGAAATCCAATAGACCAAGTATGAGCCCGACTTTGGCCGGCTCACCCATACATGCCTAAAGGTAGGTTCTCTAACTAATTGCTTCCCTAAGCAACTTCCAGTAATAAAATTTTGCCCTACAGAACCCCCAATCGATCTTGGAGCCTCCTATTGCAGGTCTCTGGTTAGGTCCAACCATTAATATGACAAATTCGATGCTTCCAACAAATGAATGACCAAGCCCAACTATGGCCGGCCCAGTTGATCATCGTTAAGAAGGTTGCACTGAACCATCATCTATGGGAGAGTAATCCCAGTAACCGGTGCACACCCATTCTATGGAACTGCCAATGTACACCAAGCTAAAGGACTCATTACTAACCCACTTAATGGGAGGCTAAGACACCATCAACTCATTGACTTAGCCTTTTTTCAGGACCTAATAATTTTAGAGGATTTTAATTAAATTGTGACAGAATAATAGAGAGAAAAACATGGATCAACCTCCCACTGATCAAATCAATTCTCAGGAGGGTTGAATTAAATTCAACAAGTTAGTCCATGGGCACCTAAAGATCAGACAAGCTAATCAACTTGGGTGACATGAGTTAACTCGAATCAATAAGCTCTTCTAATTAGTTCTGGTTGATCGGATTGGCCAGGTAGGTGAGATCATGGATGAGTATCCGCCATTAACCATCTTTCCTAGATACCAACCAAGTTGGCCAGGAAAGAGGTAGCCTCATGCAGCCATGATCAAAAATGCCAAACCTGCCTAGACACCAATCGATTTACCAGACTTGATTAGACCAACCTAAGAACTCGGGCTTACCATAGAGCTACTAATTAGATCCATTTTAGAAGAATGGACTAACACATCTAACTATTAGATAGATACTAAAGAGAGGGTCCTTAATCAACATTTGATTAGTTCTCTTAAGTCCAATTCAACTAACCTTAGGTCTAACCCAATAAATGGACCCAATTAGATAGCTAACCTAATTAACCCGGATGGCTTATTCAAATGATATTAGGTTTCATAAACCCTAATCTGGTTAGTCATTTAATTAATCTTTCAATTCATAATTGTTAGATTATAAGCCAACTTTTAATTAAAACATTTTTAATTAAATTCATTTAAAACCCTTTAACATCTTTCATGCATCATATATGGTCTTATCATATCAATTTATAATATTGCAAGCTATAAAAATTTTAGACATGCCAATGTATAATCATGTATCAGGATTAAAACATTTTTAATACCATAGGTTTCCTTTAAGGATTCTTCTGAAAAGGCCAATACAAATGAACCGCCTCGTGCCATAAAAAATTAGGGATTTTAAACCCTGATTAATCTGGACACACGGCCATGATGAAGGTCTCATCTAGGTTCCTAAAAGTAATCCCTAACCTATACAGATCCATAACCAACAATACATGCAATCATGATATGCTACACAGGAAACCTGCTCTGATACCACTGAAAGGAAAACTAGTGCATCGGACGCCAACCCTAGGCATGCTACACCAAGGAGTAGGTATTGCATAATTAAAATTTTAATAATGCATACGAAAAAACCTACTCATGCACAGGATCTAATATAAATATAATGCATGAAACAGATATATAGGCATGTTAAGGCAAGTGCAATAATTATAAATAATATGATAAAAACTAGATCTAAACATGCATAATAAAAATATATCTTATAGCGCTTCCTTTTGTTCTGAATTTTGGATCGAACCAGGAAGAAGCCGACTCCAGCAGTCTTCAGAACAGTTCTGCGAACATGAAGAAAAAGAAAAGAGGATCCGTTCGATCTCTCGAGGTGTCCAAATGTCCACCCTTTAAAGTATTCATGCATGAGCTCTCGTTGATCCAACTTCCAGATAAATGCTAGTCCTCCCGGAATCAAAAACAAGTCACGAAGGTGTGTAGCAGGAAAGACCAAAGAAATCTTCACGGACAGTGTTTCTCCAAGACTGCCGATACTCCATCTTGAGCACATAAAAGAAATCTTCCAGATAAATGCTAGTCCTCCCGGAATCAAAAACAGTCACGGAGGTGTGTAGCAGGAAAGACCAAAGAAATCTTCACGGACAGTGTTTCTCCAAGACTGCCGATACTCCATCTTGAGCACATAAAAGAAATCGTGAAAAACTAGGGAGGATTTCATGAACCGCAAAATGAATTTCTGCACTGGATCTTTCACCCAAATGCTCGCTCTCGGCTCCTCTCTTATCCCTGTACTTCCCCTATTCTTCCCCTCTCAAAAACTACTCTCAACTCACAGCCTTCTACCCAGAAATCAGAGAGACGGAGAAAACACCGAAATGGCTGGGAAGACTTCGTGAGAGTAGTGCAGATAAAACCAAAACACCTTTTTGAAATGGCTATTGATCGGATAAAAACTGCTGGCTTTTCATCGATAAAAACCTGCTGGGAACTGCAGGCTCCAAAGAGAAACAAGCGGGCGAAAAACTGTGAAAACCGAGAGACCGAAAGGGAAGACGTCGGGAGAGAAAACACCGCGAAAGATCCAATCTAGTTTACGGTGCTTAAGAATAATATCTGATCTCCCAAGTGGCAATCAATTTTCAAGCTGCATCCGATCAATGAGCAGGCCTTATCCCATTCACACGGTAAAACAACAGGGAAACAAGATAACAGGGGAAGAGGGAGAAAAACCAGCAACGAAGAACCATTTAAATCACCGTGAGAACCAGTTCCAGTAAAAGGGTTCGCAAAACCGTGAGCAGGGAACCCAGCCAAGTCCTCAAGCCGGTGATTAAAATTGGCTGGGAGAAAATAAACCGTGTAAAAATAAACCACGTTGAACCATTTTTAAATCAGTTCATTAAACCCAAAAATCGGTTCGACCAAAAACCCTGGTCCAACCAAACCCAATCAGTAAGAAAAACCGGATCCAGTCCAAGTCTGCTAGGAATAGTTCTTGGTTAACCCAAACCAATCTTGGTCGATCCAAATCAAACCAGGTGGACCAGAAAAAATTCAATGTGTGCTTAATTAGACCGTTTAACATTAATACCGAAACGATTCCTAATCATTGATCGGCTCCCAGATCAGGAAGAAATCCTTTATGGTGTGTGACCTTATAGGTTCGAACCTAAACGGTAGCACTGGAACACTTCCAGTACCATCACAAGATACCATTTAGCAATGGATCCCGGCATCCGGATAGGCCGAAGATGCCAAAGCAATCTATCGAACCTCCGGCATATGGTTACCGTATAATTCATTCCTTTGACCTCCATTGCTCAAGATGACCTAGGGTTAGACTGCCAACCCTAACTGAGTCAATCCACAAGATGTCTCAACCTCGCAAGTCCAGTGACTCCTCACTAGGACTACCCCGACCAAGGATTTGCTAAATTGAGACACTACGAGACATTCAATCCAAATAATTTGGACAGGTCAATTCCATCTTGGTCCACCACTGCTCCACAAGTACTTGCCTTTACCAGAAACCTTCCATCATTGAATTAGAAATCCGGGTAGTCCGGTACCAAAGCAAAGAGAGTTGCTTGCAAGCTACCATGGAGACCTCAAGTCGGAGAGACACATATACCCATATCCAATCAGGAGCAATCCTTTGGCAAAAAGGAGCTCCATGGAGTCACGTTCAATGAGATGTCATACATCCCACTTGCAGATCACATCAGTGTCCCCACATTCCTTTGGTCAACAAGACAACCAAACGATGTAAACCACAACAACCTACACTTGATACATTGCCATCCTGTACAATGTATCCTTTGGTTGTGAACCTTTTTAAAGGACCACTCGATATATCCTTTCTATATCAAAGTCAGTGCAGTCCTAAGGACTTCATCACATAAATAGTGTTCATTATAGAGAAATGAATAATGTGATGAGCTGCCAAAATTAAAGTTTTATTAATTCATAATCAAATTACAATACTGAGCACAACTGCCTACAGCCTAGGCGATTGGCTTTGGGACAATTCCCAACAGATGCCTCATCAAGACCCTTTCCTTGAGCCAAATCCTAGGAGACCCAACCCTGATCGAGTCCATGACCCAAACCCTAGGAGAGCACACCATGACCCAGCTTATGAGCCAAATCCTAGGAGACCCAATCAGGATCAAATGGACCGTGAAGACCGAACCCTTAGGAACATTAGGTTGGAAGCTCCCACTTTTGATGGACAACTAGATCCTAAGGTTTATATAAAATGGGAAGGAGAGATGGATCAGTATTTTGACTGGTATGATATGATTGAGGAGAGAAAGTGCAAGTTTGTAAAGCTTAGGTTAGTCAGTCAGGCCAGGCTGTACTGGAGAAATGTTGAAATATTCATTAGACAGAGAGATGATATTTCCATAGCAACCTGGAGGGCAATGAAACTTAGGTTTAGAGAAAAGTACCTTTCCATGTCCTATCACCAAAGACTGTTAGACCAATGGCAGAGATTGACCCAGGAAACCAAAAGTTGAGCTGAGTACATTGCAAAATTTGATGAGTTTTTAATGAGATGCAATGTCGATGAGTCTGAATCAGTTACCGTATCCAGGTTTAGAGCCGGATTAAGAGAAGAGATCCAGAAAGAATTGTTCTTGAGAGAAGTTCACAATTTAGAGCTAGCTTACCAGGTGGCACAAGATGCTGAGAGATTTAATAGGGGACCAACTTATCATAGGCCAGAACCCCCTAGAAATAGTGCACCTAGTCAGCAGCCAGGACCAAGTCAGATGCAACCCCATCGACCCAACCCTAATATACCTATGACCCGTAGAGACGATAGGGATAAAACACCAGAAGTTCAAATAATCCCAAACCCTAATGCTCCTTGCTTCCGATGTCATAAGGTAGGCCATTATGCTAGCAATTGCCCAACCAGAACCTTGCACTTAGGAGAATTAGCAGAGAATGAGTCTGAACCCATAGAGCCCCTGGATGATTGTGTTGAGGAAGTATATCAGGTTGAGGATAATTTGGCTGAGTATGAAGGTGACGAGGATTGTATAGAGCCTGACCTTTTAGGAGTAGTTAGATGCATCCTTACCCAGACTAAGACCCAGGAAGATTGGTATAGGACTAACATCCTACAAACTTTTGTCAAGTTAGGGGATAAGGTGTGTAAGATTATCATAGATAGTGGGAGTTGTGTAAATGCCATATCCACTAATGCTATCAAGACCTTAGGCTTAGCCACAGTTCCCCACCCAAATTCTTATAAGGTTTCTTGGATAGACTCCACCTCAATTCCTATCAAGTCTAGGTGTCTAGTCCAAATCCAATTGCAGTCCTATCAGGAGAAAGTGTGGTGTGACGTCCTACCTATGGAAGTGAGCAATATAATCTTAGGTCAACCCTGCTTATTTGACCATGATGCAACCCTGTATGGCCAATCTAATTCTTGTTCTTTCATGCACTCTGGAAAGAAATTTGTGATCAACCCTACACCACCTAACGACACTGCTAAAAGAGGATTGAGTCACCTAAAGGAGAAGAAGACTGAAGTAAATTTGATAACTGCAAAGGAGATTGAGAAAGAGCTCACTGAGGGCACACCTGTTTGGGTTTTAACCGCTAAGGAAATTCAAGAGCCTCCCCAAAAAGAACACCCTCAAGAAGTGGTTGAAGTGTTAGAATACTTTAAGGATGTATTTCCAGATGACCTACCTAACCACATTCCACCACTTAGGGACATCCAACACGCCATTGACTTGGTCCCAGGAGCAACCTTACCCAACCTTCCACATTATAGGATGAACCCTACCAAACACCTAGAATTACAAAGACAAGTAGGGGATCTCCTCAAGAAAGGGTTTATTAAGGAAAGTTTGAGTCCTTGTGCAGTCAGAGCCTTGCTAACACCTAAGAAAGATGGCATTTGGAGGATGTGTGTTGATAGTCATGCCATCAACAAAATCATAATGATGTATAGATTTCCTATTCCCCGATTAGATGACATGTTGGATATGATGGCCGGAGCTACTATTTTTTCTAAGATTGACCTTAAGAGTGGCTATCATCAAGTGAGAATTAGACCTGGGGATGAATGGAAGATCGCTTTTAAGACTAAGGATGGTTTATTTGAATAGGTAGTGATGCCATTTGGGTTGTCAAATGCACCAAGTACATTTATGAGGATCATGACCCAAGTCCTATGAGCCTTCATAGGAAATTTGTTGTAGTATACTTTGATGATATTTTGATTTACAGTAGGACTAAGGAAAACCACTTAAACCACCTTAGACAAGTGTGTACAACCCTTAGGAGAGAGAATCTCTATGCTAATTTGAAGAAGTGTGAGTTCATGAGCCATAGAATCACTTTCCTAGGTTTCATTGTTACCTCTGATGGAGTTTCAGCTGATCCTGAAAAGATCAAATCCATATTTGAGTGGCCTGTTCCCAAAACTGTTCATGATGTTCGTAGCTTTCATGGCTTAGCCACCTTCTATAAGAGATTCATTCGAGGCTTTAGCTCCATTGTCGTCCCAATAATTGATTGTATTAGGAAGGGTAGTTTTGATTGGACCAAAGCAGCCAATAGAGCCTTCCTAGAAATAAAAGATATGATGACACAAGCACCAATTTTGAGTTTGCCTGACTCTTTCAAAGTATTCAAGGTCGCTTGTGATGCATCTAGAATTGGAATAGGTGGTGTTTTAAGCTAGGAGAACCACCCCATAGCTTTCTTTAGTGAAAAATTAAATGAAGCTAAGCTTAAATATTCCACCTATGATAAAGAGCTCTATGCGGTAGTGCAAGCTTTAAGGTATTGGAGGCATTATCTCCTACCGCATGAATTTATCCTATTTTCTGATCATGAGGCCCTTAGATTTCTTAGTTCCTAGAAAAAGCTGAATCCTAGGCATGCCAAATAAGTAGAATACATTCAAGCCTATACTTTTGTCCTGAAACACCGTGCCGAAATTGAGAATAAAGTAGCCGATGCTTTGAGCCGTAGAGCCTTGCTTCTGAATTCAGTTAGCACTGAGGTTGTTGGATTTGAGAAACTTAAGAATGAGTATGATACCTGTCTGGACTTTAGTAAAGTTTACCATACTTTAAAACAAGGACCATCTAGTGGCCATAGTGAGTATACCCTTCTAGATGGTTATGTGTTTAAGGAGAACAAGCTCTGTATTCCCAAAATGTTTTTGAGAGATTTTCTAGTTTGGGAGACCCATATTGGAGGTTTAGCTGGTCACTTTAGAAGGAACAAGACTATTTCAGCTATTGAGAACTAGTTTTATT